>OENG01000004.1:0-600000 GCA_900239735.1 Blumeria hordei DH14
TATCTGCACAAGCAGTTCATATTAATGCCGGTGAGTCGTCATCGATTCAAGTGCCCACTCCTCCATTTGAATCTATTACTGTTGAACAGGCCATGCATGAAGATCCCAAATTATGGAAAGAGGCAATTAAATCAAATTGCGCTCTCTGCAAGCCACTAATACTTATACGATTTTGACTGGTCTCCACCGCCTGGAAAGAAAATTATATCCAGCAAAATAGTTCTCAGAAAGAAGTTCAGAAGTGATGGCAGCTTAGACAGACGAAAAGCACGAATCGTTGTCCGTGGATTTGAACAGCAGTACGGTATCGATTACTTCGAGACTTTCGCGTCGGTCATACGGTACAACGCACTCCGGATACTTCTATCCAAGGCTGCAGTAGACGATCTTGAAATTGAAGCGCTTGATGTGGATACAGCCTTTCTAAATCCAAAGTTAGAAGAGGAGATTTACATGGAGATACCTGACTTCTTTTCCTTACAACACCCTGGAATCAATCGAAAGGAAAATTACCTCAAGCTAAACAAATCGCTATACGGTTTGAAGCAAGCTCCACATATTTGGTTCAAAGAAGTTAAAGATCACTTTAATCGAATTTCCTTAAGGAGCGGAGATTCTGATCCAAATTTGTTTATAGGTAGAGGTGTCTTCGTACTTCTTTATGTAGATGATATGCTAATCATTGGGAAACGCGGAAATTTAAATCCCGTCAAATTAGATATTATGAATAAATGGAGTTGCAAAGCGCTAGGACAAGTTGACACTTTCGTCGGAATTCAAGTGGAAAGAAATAGACAAAAGCGTACAATTCGCATTCATCAAACTGCCTATACAACAAAACTCATTCAGCGATTGGGAATGGATAAAAGTATACCAAAGGATCTCCCACTTCCAGCAGGAACTGTCCTAAAGCCAACCTCCGAAGATGATATCCAGCAAACGCTCAAAGATGATGATGTCTGCCTCTATCGACAAATTATTGGATCTGTCCTATATATATCCAATGGTTCAAGGCCGGATATATCATATGCCGTAGGGCAACTTGCACGATTTATGTCTGATCCCGATTCAAACCATTTGAGCATGGCAAAGCATCTACTCAGATACCTCAACGGTACAAGATCGCTCGGGATTAGATACAGACCTTCTGATACGACAAAGATCTGGGCAGCATGGACAGATGCAACATGGGGGACCGAAAATGATAAGAAATCCTTCCAAGGGCAAACGATCATTTGGAATGGGGGCGCAGTTACTTGGTCCGCTAACCGTCAGAAAAGCACAGCTCAGAGCTCAATGGAAGCAGAGATCATGTCTGCTAGTGAAGGAGCCAAAGAAATCGCCTGGATGGAGAAAATTGCTCAAGATATAAACGTTAAAATAACGAAGCCTCCGCTTCTATATCTCGACAACCAGGCTGCAATAGAGCTTGCCAAAACCACCAAATTTCATCGAAGAGCTAAACACATTGAAATTAGGCACTTCTACATACGAGATGACATGGTGATGAGAAATAGGTTGATAGTTACATTTACACCAGGTACTGAACAGATTGCAGATATATTAACAAAGCAGTTACCCAGGGACCAGTTTGTAAAGTTATCGTCTGAGCTAGGCTTATCTAATTAAAGAACGAATTGTATGGGCGACGTTCATGTTATAGAAGTTCACACAGCAGGATACGATGGGG
Source organism: Blumeria hordei DH14 (assembly GCA_900239735.1). Classification (NCBI taxonomy): domain Eukaryota; kingdom Fungi; phylum Ascomycota; class Leotiomycetes; order Helotiales; family Erysiphaceae; genus Blumeria; species Blumeria hordei. The sequence goes on from OENG01000004.1 coordinate 1,691, forward strand.
CCAGGATGAGAGTACTCTTGTACCACGATGCAGTTTCATTCTATTATATTCTGTAGGACTACTGAACTCTTTAAGAAGAGATGTAGGGGTCACACTTCTTAAGTGTTGTGGGAGTTAATGAGGCTCTATGATATCGCAGCATGGGGGCGTGTCAGGAAATGCTGCTTAGTCATCTAGTTGGTCAAGTGCAAGGTGTCCACATCTTTGGTACATAACACATCTTGATCACTCTATACCTGTAGTACTCACGATATACATTCCTCTGCATATCCCATATTACCGTCTATATTATCTTACTCTCGTGATAATCCCTTCTTAATATCCCAACAATCTGCAATGCAACGGATTACCACGTGACCAAGCCCTCGACACCTGTGAAGCCGTCACACTTTGTTATAATAACGAGGTCATGAGGGGACAGATGAATACCTGAAATTGATGCAGATGATTATGAATGCGCGGATATAATTGATGTGGCTGTAGTGAGAAGATGTGTTGGAATGGACAGTAGTGAGATGGTTAATTCTCTATCTAACTGCAGAAGTACTGCTTCCTTATATATACATTCAGTACCCCAGTCCTGATCACGCACTCACCACAGATGCTTCCTACTTCTGTCACAGTAACCACTTCCATAGCCCCTGACAATATCTCCTGTCATAACATACTATTGACACTGGTTGCTAGTGTGGAACTTCCGGGATTGCAGAGCTACACACCGTCGTTACATTGTATGCTGTTGCCACTCAGTAGCCATCAGAGTGATGAGCACCTCAGTCTAAATGCATTGGTCCACCAGGCAACGCTCGGACGTAAGGATGTTGCCAGAGTGATTAGGTACTTAGCTGTGCTATCAGTGCCCTAATCTCACCTACCTTACTGCGGCCGAGTGTCCGAGTGCCGCGATGGTGGAAGCCTGATGAGGCTCGATTGGAGCTGACCCGAGGTATTCACAACACACTTCCATAGTAAGAAGAAAAATAATTGGTGATAAAGGTGAGCCCTGTGGGAGACCACAGTGGGATTGGAAGGGCGGAGAGATAGTATCTTCAATAGAGATTGTGGATTCCCGCTCTTCCATGAAAGATGCCACCCAGCGAACCACGTTTGGTGGCCATCCTTGGATTCGAAGTCTATGGCAGAGTCGTCCTTTCTAGATACTGTCAAATGCCCCTTGGACATCAATAGTCACTATACCAGCTACTTTCTTTTCCGCCCATTTCGCCTGAATATCACAAGCGAGAGCTGTGGTTAGGTCAGAAGCGGAGCAAAGAGGGATGGCACTGCATTGGTCTTAAGCGAGTACCCGATATTTCAGAGCTATGGATGAAAGTCGCCGTGCTATCAGTCTTTTGAAGCCTTTGCCAAGGCACGAGAGCAGAGAAATTGGCCTGTAAGACTTCGGGAGGGTGAGATCTCGGTTTTCTGATTTCGGAAGGATAATCACTGTTGACTTCTTAAAGGCTAGCGGGTGTATTCCTAGCTTTTCACACCGGTGGAAGAGAGCTGACACTCTCTTACCAATTATTGGCCATGCTTGACGGAGAGAATTCGGGGTTATTTCGTCGGATCCTGGGGTTGTAGACGAGACCTGACAGTATAGGCGAAATATCTCTTCCTCAGTAATTGGGGGCCATGGGAGATCTTTCCTAGCAACACTTGGTGTATTGATTGGAATGTAGTCTTGGGGTGAGAATCTACTCAGTAGGGCCTGTCGAAAAGTCTAAGCTTTTGCTTCAGGAGTAGCTACAGGGCCATGAAGTCCGACGAGAAGGGGAATAGTGCTGGCTGTTTGTTTCTTGTGAGTGTTTGTTTATTGTGCTACTTGAGTCATAGACTATCTAGCACATTGGGCTCCTCTCTGACCTAGGCCACACCTTTTACAGTGCTCCTTGCCTCTTATGTTTCTTGAAAGATCATTGATATATTGCCCTTGATGAATAGCCATTTAGCTCAGTATTTACCCATGGAATTCGGCCACCTTTTCCACAGAACCTTCTACCCAAAAAAAATGGTAGCAATGCAAACTGCATGCACAGGAAAAAGTCTCAAAAAACCTGCAGCCCCAGCCAGACGAGGCCTAGATACCGGGACCACACGAGGTGTGTTGAAATTGGTGCTATATGGTAATGAAGGGTATCATTAACATGGAACGTAGAAAGGTATAAGTTCTCTAGCCAGGTTCATGATGACTCATACATTGACCAGCCTCCCAATTATCCACAATAAGTCAGTAATCGTGTCCCTCGCTTAGTTGTAATAATTAGTTTAAGTAGCACTCTGATACTAAGTGGGTTTAATCAACAACTCTCCACTATAGTTTTCGGACTCTTCAATCTCCCAACTCGCTTCACTAGGTGATATTAAACAGAAGCCTAACAGCTTAAGCTTCTCTACACAACTTCCATTATAACAAGGTGCGCATATTCATCTATATCTCCCTTCTTTGTAACAGTCGAGGCCGACTTGATCCAATCCACCGTTTCTGTATCGCGTGCTTGGAATGCAATGGTAACTCATCGGATGGCTTTTCCTCCATGACCAAGGGTTGGTGATGAGTAGGGCTCTGACCCTACCATCTGATCTGATCCTGGTTAGCTTCATGATGTTGGAAAATATACTCCGTAAGATATGATATGGATATAAATGATGAAGCAAAGAAGACTTAATATTTTACAACTATGAGAATATTGGACTTATATATACATCTAAGGGAAAAATCCCCCACCAGTCTCATGTGCCTGTCAAACCTAGTGATTACCAGCCACCTCTCATCTACCATGATGAGCCAAGATACACTGTAGTACGTAAATATCCAAACGTATATGCGACAGTAGGCGCGATTAGCGCACTCAAGGCATGTGTATAGAGAGTTGATCTTGTCGGGAATTTGAGATGAAACAGATAATGGTTGAGTCCTAAATTCGAGAGTCGGAATTTCCAACACATGATAATGGTGATAGGGGGATATGCTTATGGATGAAGACAATACAGACCGCGAAAGCGATTGGGAATCCTTATTGAAGTGAGGACTTTGTTACTCAATCTCGGCTTTACAGACTTCAGTGACAGCTGGAGGTTTGTAGGGGACACCACTGACAGGTGTTGAGAATAGTCCCCCTTTGTTTCTTGTGCCACCTAGTGATTTTATATGCCTATGTGAGACTCGCTACCTGGTCAATCTTGTTACGCCAGTAATTTCGCTTATCTTTTTTAACAGTTTTGGCAAATTTGCGGCGTGCATTCACAGCATGTAAGCCCTGTAGACATATTTGACAAAAGTTACAGTGAGCCTCTGAGCATACCTCAGTCCACCGGCAACGTCTGCTACCTTGTTTTCTGGACCTTGGACAGGCCGCACGTAAGGCTCCTGAAATGGCTTCTGCAAGAAAGGTAGCTTCCTCCTTAACGTCAGGCATTTGGGGGTTTCTGAGACGATCCCTCAAAATATTATTAAATGCAGGCCAGTCAGCGGCAGCATATCGAAGTTGGCCAAGGTTAGGGTCCTCGGGGCCTCCATTTAGGATTCGGAAAAATAGAGTCCTATGGTCTGAGCCGACGTCGAGATTGTGTCAAACTTTATAGTTAGCTTTGAAGTAATATTTCACAAAACATAGGTCAAGAACAGAGCCTACATCAAGAGTAGATTCCCCGCAATTGTTTAGTAGAAGGAACCTATTTTCAGTTGCCCAAGTTAGGAGGGATTCACCGCATGCGTTGTTTCGTGCTGCAGGGTTCCAAAGCCAATGACGGATGTTGAAATCTCCTGCTAAGATATCTGGGGACTGTGTAAGAGACAACAGACTGGCAAGTCCTGCTACTACGTCCACAGAACAAGTTGGGGCATTGTAAAATTGAAAATTTCTACTTGGTGTTTGCTTTTCTGTCAGATACAAACTTGGAGCAAATCTCGAGAGTGTGTAGCTGGCTGGAAAGGGGATATACCAACACCTTGTCAGGAATGCCTACTGCATAATCTATATATGTGGAGATAACCAGAATCTAGTGTTCTATGATTCTGGTCTGGCCTTTTGGTCGAGTGATTATGCACCTGTCTCATGCATAATGTAGGATGGCAACCTCTTGCCTGGCATTTCTGTCTTGATCCTTGTCTCTACTCCGCTGCCTACACGCTGCCTCTGACACACCTTTGAGAGTACAAGTCATGACGCATAGTCTGGAATCCCAGTCAAGTGTTGGGGTAATAGTAGAAAAACTCGGATGTGTTTTAATAGTTTTGCATGAATAGTCGGAAAAGATCTATGGTTCCTGGATTAGCACGATTTCTGCACCTGCTTGATGGGCAAGTTCAAGAGACATGTCAAGAGCTGGCCCACGTTTTCCAACATTCACCTGGAGTACACAGAGACCAGCAGATTTCTGCTCTCTGCGTCTACGACCTCGGGTCATCATATTTGTTCTTCCATGGTGATCAGGGGGGCGAATCTAGATTCAGATTCAACTATAGCCGCTGAGGCAACAGAGGTATCATGGTACCTGTGGCTCTCGCTTATGACCTGACCTATAAGTCACATGACGCACAATTATCTTGATTAGTTGTATGATTGATGCTAGCGCAGGATTGAAGTATAAGTATCTAAGTAGTTGCACTCTAGGATAGATTGTGCAACGTCTTATTAATATATTCCTACCCGTACTTCGCCCTCTCGTATCTCCGATCTGCTCGTGACTCCGTTCCAACGAGACCCACCTGTGATATTACGTTGCACCAACAATCAGCCATAGTCTCCTAATGGCTTCCGTCGTCCAATTTGAAACCGCCTCAGATTTTTTGAAACATCTTTGCTCGTTGAATGACAATGCAAGTGAAGCCTTAATTACCAGCGTTTTCACATCGGGACAAACCTTAGAAAAACGAGTTGAAGAATACCGAATTTCTATTTCTAACTCTCAGCGCAAGCTCATTGAAAGCAGAGCAATTAATGAACAGCTTAGGCGTGATCTTTCTTTCACTCAGGAAGAAAATGTCAAATTATTGAAGTCTTCGGCAATTGACCAGTACCGCCTGTCCGAGGCCGAAAAGCTAAATGAAGAGCTTAAAATCCAGTCTACCAATCTTGCCGACCCTGCGCACTCAGTCGGGGGACAGGTGAGGTCAGAACTGTTCAAAATTTATGAGAAATTTTCAGGTAAAGATAAGACGTTATATCCATCCTTCCAACGCCAGATCCGAATAGCTCTCGCACAAAACTCCGATAGGTATGTGACCCTCCAGTCACAAATATCGTTAATTTATCAAAATCTGGGCACGGGGCCAAAGGCATTTTTGGATCGGTACTTGACTAAAGAAGGCCTATTCGGCTTCGCATCCTTGGATAAAGTTTGGAATGTTTTGGATGTCTCATATAGAAACCCTAATGAGGAAGAGGACGCCCGTGACGCCCTCGATCAGCTTAGACAGGGTTCTGGACCTTTTAGTATCTTTCTTGCCGAATTTCAACTGCTCCATAATTTATCCGGTATTACAGACGATAAAATGCTGATCTCTTGCATGCGAAAAGGCGTTTCCAATGAGATGCGAACATGCATCGGGCAACACCAGGATATCCACAAAACTTATTCATTTGATGAGTTTGTAGACCTTTGCAAAGATTGTGTGATCCGGTTAGATCTAGAGCGTCCGGTGTCCTATACCCATCATTCGACTCCCCGGAGTATAAATCCCCGTCCTGTCCGTGTGGTAGAGGCTACCGGTCCGAACATAAGTCCGCTAGGAGGTGATCCTATGGTTCTTGACAGAGCCGAAATAACCTGCCTAGGAAAAGATGGTCGGTTGACTCCTGAAGAAAGAGAACAAAGATTCAGATTACAACTATGCATGCGATGTGGAAAAGCCGGACATAGAGCCCATAACTGCGTGCTTCAGAGGAGGAACAAGACTAGAGAACAGGCAATCAGCCGGGCCGAGTTAGGGGAGGATTATTTCAACGATGATAGCTTATTAGAGGAGTTAAAAGATTAGGCCATAATCATCGTCACGATTATGGTCCACCTAGTAGCTCAATAAACCCATTAATACTTTCAACTCTATTTCACCCAAAATCGAAGATAAATTCACTTGTTTTACCATGTCAGATTCTTTCTGAATCAAGAAATATTAGAACTTGTGCATTTATTGACTCTGGAGGAAATGATTTTGGTTTTATTGACGCTGCTTTTGTGCATCAAAATTCCTTTCTGCTTACACCTCTTCACGCTCCCCGCATCCTTCGCGTTGTTGATGGGAGAAATTCATCTGCCGGCATGGTGACACATTCCGTAAAGCTACGTTTAACTATAAAGAACCATTCTGAAATTCTAGAACTTTTTGTTACCAAGCTAAACCAGTACCCAATAATCCTAGGCTATGGATGGCTGTCATGTCATAACCCATCAATCAACTGGTCATCAGGTACACTCCTCTTTGATTCCCCGTTTTGTACAAGAAATTGTTGTCTTCCGAGTATTCCAATAGCTTGTTAGCATAGCGATCACAACACTACCAAAGGCTTAAATGCAATCAACGTCACGTCAAAGCCCCGAAAGCCCGTAAAATTGTCTCACGCTGATATCGCAGTCAATAGACCAGCACCCTTCAGTCCCTTGGCCTTAAAAAAGCCCACAGAAACCATTTCCCTCTCAACTCACGATCTAGACCAAGCTCTAGTTAAAAAAGAATCCGAAGAGACCCAGATCATACTGCCAAAGTGGCTTCACCATCAGGCTGAAGCTTTCTCTAAACTCGAATCCCGAGTCTTACCCCCGCACCGTCCTATTGACCATAGGATCATCCTGAAGAAAGACTCTAATCCTCCTTTTGGGAGATTATACGGTATGTCAAGAGAGGAGCTCAATACTCTCAAGGAATGGATTCAGGACAACCTATCTAAAAAATTTATCCGCACAAGCTCCTCTCCCGCTGCTTCGCCAGTATTATTTGTCAAAAAGGCTGATGGAGGGCTCCGACTCTGTGTGGATTATAGAGCGCTTAATGCCATCACCGTAAAAAATCGCTACCCCATTCCCCTAATTTCAGAAACCTTGGATCGTCTTTCCAAAGCCAAATATTTTACTAAACTTGACGTGATTGCAGCGTTTAATTGTATCCGAATCGTAAAAGGAGACGAGTGGAAAACAGCCTTCCGTACTCGTTATGGCCTTTTCGAATCCTTAGTCATGCCTTTTGGTTTAACAAATGCCCCGAGCACCTTCCAGAGTTATATAAATAACAGTCTTCAAGAATATTTGGACATATTTTGTACTGCTTATCTCGACGATGTTCTAGTTTATAGCTCCTCACGCGAAGAGCATCGACACCACGTAAATTTAGTTTTAAACAAGCTTCGAGCAGCAGGCCTCCAACTTGACATTAAAAAATGCAAATTTGAAGCAACTGAGGTTAAATACCTAGGACTAATAATTTCCCGTAAAGGAATCGAAATGGATCCAGTCAAAATTGAATGCATAAAGTCTTGGAAAGCTCCAAAGTGTTTTAAGACGTGCAAGCATTTCTTGGGTTTGCTAATTTTTACCGGTGTTTTATCAAAGGATTCTCTCTCGTAGCACTCCCACTCACAGAACTAACTAAACAGAATGTACCCTGGCACTGGTCCGAAGCGTGCAATTCAGCATTTAATTCTCTCAAAAATTCGTTTATCATGGCTCCTATTCTTCGCCACTTCGACCCAGACCGCCGCTGCATAGTAGAAGTGGATTCAAGTGACTGGGCCCACGGGGGGATTCTGTCTCATTTTGACAATGAGAATATACTTCATCCTATTGCATACTTTTTTGGCCGTTTATCTTCATCCCAAGTAAATTACGAAATTTACGATAAGGAACTTCTGGCTATTGTAACTGCTTTTGAGTATTGGCGTCCCGAGCTCCAGGGTACGATTGAACCCATCTCCGTCATAAGCGATCACAAGAACCTAGAATACTTTATGTCAACTAAAAATCTAAACAGACGTCAAGCTAGATGGTCTGAATTCCTCTCGAGGTTTAATTTCGTGATTAGTTACCGTCCAGGGAAACTTGGTGGCAAGCCTGATGCTCTCACACGTCGATCTGAGGATATTCCGGTTACAGAGGGAGATGAACGCCTACGTCAACAGCAACAGACAGTACTTAAGTCTCATAATATCGACCCTATGATCATTCAGAGAAGGAAATCTAAACTTGATCTCGCTAGTGCAACACTTGACTCCCCAACAATATCCCATCAAATCGAAATCCTTTTTGCCAAAGGGTATTGTGAAGATTCTATACTCCAGAGTTATATCAAAATTCTCAAGGGACCTGGACCATATCGCTCTAAGCATTTAGATCTTTCCCGTTGTAGCCTCAAGGATGATAGACTTTACTATGATAATTTGATTCATGTTCCTGACGAATTGAGTCTGAAGCTCTTATTGCTCAAGTACTGCCATGATCATCCCAATGGAGGTCACCATGGAAGAAACAAGGTCTTTGCAGAAATATCTCGAGATTATTGGTGGCCAAATATGCTACAGTTTATCTCTCAATACACCAATAATTGTCATGTCTGTAAGCGAATCACTCCTTCCCGTCTTAAGTACCAGGGATTGCTCAAACAACTCCCGGTACCTCAACGCCGCTGGCGAGATATTTCCGTAGATTTTATAGGACCTTTACCAAAATCCGATGGGTACGATTTCATCATGGTTGTCTGTTGTAGGCTTACCAAAGCTCGCCACTTTATCCCTTGTGGGTCTAGTATAGACGCCGTAGGAACTGCACAGCTGTTTTATAAACATATTTGGAAACACCATGGTTTTCCCGAGTCAGTAGTATCAGATAGGGGGCCTCAATTTGTTGCAAAATTCTGGCACGCTGTATGCGAGCAGACAGGGACTAAAATTCTACTTTCAACTGCGTGGCACCCTGAAACAAATGGCCAAACCGAGAGGTCTAACGCAATTCTAGAGTGTTACCTCCGGGCCTAATGTAATTATCAGCAAGACGATTGGGTTCAATGGCTACCTTCAGCGGAGTTTAATGCTAACAATTCTGAGTCTGAATCCACAAAGATAACCCCATTTTTCGCAAATACAGCACAAAATCCGAGATCTGCAATAACCCCTCCTCGGAATCTTACTCCACCATTAACTTCCGAGTACCTCTGAGTACAACAGGAGTGGTCTAATGATTTTATTAACCAGATGCATAATCTCAATATATTCCTTCGTGAGAATATGAAGGTATCTCAAGCCTTTTATGAGAAACATGCAAATAAACACCGCTCTCCCCCGCCATCCTTCCAGATTGGAGATAAAGTCTTTGTCAATGCAAAGAATATAAAAACTAAAAGACCTAGTAAAAAGTTAGATTTGAAAAATCTGGGACCATTTACCATTGTTAGAGTGATAGGTAGTCACAGCTATGAACTACTTCTCCCCGAAAATCTTAAATCCATACACCCCATCTTTCACACAAGCCTTCTTCGACCGGATCCTAATAACCCAATCCCTGGTCAAACAAATGAACCAAATCCACCCCTAGAAATCGATGAATTTGGCAAAGATTTATATGAGATTGATGCTATTCTAGGGTCCAGGCGTTCAAAATCTCGAGGATTTGAATATTATGTTAAGTATACAGGCCAGTTTGAAAATTCATGGCAACCTTTGTCAGATTTGGTAACAGGACACCTATCAGAATCATTGACAGAATATCACAAGAAATTTCCACGTCGCCTCAAGCCCACTCTGAAGGAACTAATGGATGCTAAAACTGAAGCAAAAACAAACTCTTATACTGATTAAACGGAGGATTATTTCCAGACGCTGTTGAGACAACAGGCTTAGAAGGGGACCTACTATCATGGTACCTGTGGCTCTCGCTTATGACCTGACCTATAAGTCACATGACGCACAATTATCTTGCTTAGTTGTATGATTGATGCTAGCGCAGGATTGAAGTATAAGTATCTAAGTAGTTGCACTCTAGGATAGATTGTGCAACGTCTTATTAATATATTCCTACCCGTACTTCGCCCTCTCGTATCTCCGATCTGCTCGTGACTCCGTTCCAACGAGACCCACCCGTGATAAGAGGTCGCTTCGGGCACAGCTTTTGTTTGTAGAGTTTCCATTGTCCCTGTTGCTGGGAGTGGGAGTGAAGGTGGGTTTATCGCGGCCCAGGCCCTGTGACCTTCTTGCCGCATAGCCCGTAGTCTTTTTTTGTCCGGTCGTACAAATACCTCATTGACACAGAGTGGGCGAGCTGGGCATCCTAGAGATGATTCTGGGTGAGGTCCGGCGCAATTTAGGCACTTAACAGGAGTACTACAAGGACCATTGTGGGAGTCTGCGGCGCAGATGCCGCAGCAAGCGTGCCGGGTACATGCATTTATATTATGATAGTCATGGCACCTGGGGCATACCTGCAGCTGAGGTCTGTTATCGAGGGCCTTCAGTCTTGTGACTCTAGCAAACAGACGGAGATGAGTTGGGAGCTTTGTAGTGGCGGAGGCCGAGACGACAAGATGAAGAGTCCCGTCTCTCTCGGGAGAGGCTAAGGATCGCCGAGTCCAGTTCATTGAATAGACTTTGGAGGTGTCAACATTTGCAGACGCGAGTTCTTGTCTTATATCTTTGTCTGTTAGTGGCTCACAAACTCCGAATGCATTGTATCCATATTTTGGAACCAATCCTAGTAGAAAATTTAGCCTTTTCTCTTGTTGTTCTACCTGTACATTTCCAGTAATTGGTTGAAGGGCTTGAGCAGCCTGCAGTAACTCTGGAGCTTGGCTAACTGAGGGGGCTATTATGGCAATGCCAGATGGGACATTTCGAATTTCTTTCATAAGTTCTGGCTATTGTAGTAACCCTCGGAGCCTTGAGCGGATAAAAAATGTTTCATGAGATCGAAGAGAGTTGTCAGTATGGAGGCGAATAATTACCTTGTTGTCAGTCTTCGGAAATATTGCTCGGTTTCTGGCCTTTTTAGGTAGATTTTTCGCTGACGGACCAGAATTTAGGGCTGGCCCTGGTGCGCTAGATTTTGCTGTATTGCTGTATGTAAGCTTTGTGGCTTTTGGGGCGGGTGATTCACGGGTTATTACTGCCTTGGGTTGTGACTGAATTGTTGGTTGTAGGCTTGTAGGCACGTTTTCAAAAACAGGGAGTCCTGCTATAACTCGAGCAGCGCTACATGTGATAAACTTTCTTAGGTCTGCTGTGATTTCGGGGGGTAGAAAGCGAAGATGATTGAGCCCCGCATTCTACCAGTCCAGAAGTGCAGTTGCAACTTCACTAGTTTCTGCTGTTGATGGGGATTGGATCACTCTTAAAAGCGGAATTATAGTCTCCAATGTGTTGTTAAGATTACAGGCCTCATCAGAAGGGGAGTCGTGTATTAAATGAGCAAGCCCTTCTCTTGCTTGGGGTGGCTTTGGGACCTTTGAGGAGACGCCGCTGTTAGCTTTTGAAGCCCGGGTTTGGGGAGCGAGGGCATAGTCTAAGTCAGAGTGTGAGCTTTCTTCGTCAGAGTACTCTGGCATGAGCTCGTCTGCAGAGTCCATGCTCATATTTTCTTCTTGTGTGTCAGGTAGTTTTTCCTGGAAACTGCTATCAATGCTTTTTCACTGCTGGTTGAGAGTGAGGAGCCTTTCTTTACACATTTAGAGGCGCGGGTGGGTATGCAGGAGGTTGGTTCCTGAGGCAGTGTGACGGGTATTTTTGCCTCCCGGGCGGCATCTTTGTATGTTGTATTTCGGATATAGATCAGGTATGATGCAATAAAATGAATTGATAGATGCGGAGACACAATGTTCTATGTGCCGAGATTGTTACGGCTTGAGTTTACAAGTGAAAGGTTTATGGTATCACATGATGTGGAGTCTGGTTGATTAAGCATCGGTCCCGGAAGTCAGCTGGTGGAGTTTTCAGCCCAGTGAGGCTAAATGTTGAAATTGGTGCTTCCAATTATAGTAAAGACAGGGATGTGTAGAATACACGTCACTAATCTCCCATTAATTGTGAGGTTAGTATTAATGGGCTTTCACACAAATACCAGCCACTAGATTCTATTATTACAAAATATAGTTTATATAGCACTCTGTGTCCTAGTGGGAGTAATTAACAACTTTCCACAACAGAATTACAGACTCCTCTATTTTCCCACTCGCTTCACCAAGTGATATAATCTGTGCCTAACAGCCACAAGCTTTTGCAAACCAATTCGCTCAACACTACAGACCTCTTTCTCTCCTTATCTTTGTTGGAAATGGAGACACGGAGTGTTGTGGATGTACGGGCCCTCCATTTTGTCTATGTTCCCGACAGGATCTTGTGTGTATTTAAGAGGTTGGAATGGTTAATATGGTAGTGTTTCAGGCTACCTATTAGATATATGAGCGGCTGTATGGCGTGGGCATAAGGAGGTTATTGTGGGTTTTCTATGCCTAGATGGCGCCACACTGGTTTATGCTGTGGCTTAGTCTCTGTGTCGCTTACACTTATACTTGAAGCGCACAATTCCCACACTTTTAGCTGTAATCCAAACATGACACTCTTTGAGTCAACTTCTACTTTTGTTCCACAAATATTGCACCCATTTTATTGCGCAATATTTCCAACACATACCACCCTTGTTTGTGACTGAATCTCGGCTCTGGGAGAATATATGTCAAACATGGAATTGTTTGAATGGTATGGCTTTGGTCAAACTATGTTGTTTGATGAGTTGTAGTGCATCACTGAGAGCTGTTTTGGGTTGGGGTATTTCCTTGGGTGTTTGAAGGGCAGTCTCAAGCAGAGCCACGTGTAATGGCTGTTGAGCCGAAGGATTCCTGTAGCCTACGCTGGCTAGCGTAGGCAATGACACAAAGGGAACCTTCGGGAGAGGTCTCGGAAGCCACAGAGCTTAGAATATTCTCATTGAACCTTCTGGAAACATACTGAAGGTTCATGAGGATGACAGGTGTACCGAGAACCTTCAAGGTAGTTGTCGAATAGTCTCAGTCATTCAGGTTACAGGGAGAATCTTCTCGAAAGGCAATAGTTCAGAATGTATATATATGTAGTCTTTAGCTTCAGGAATTCTCTCCTCAGAGAATTATAATAAACATACTATACCTACAAGATCGCTCATGCACCTTGTACCGAAACCGTGACACTACGATGTTTCTAGGAAGTATCAGTCATGACACTGTGGGAAGATGCTCATGCACTTCATCATCACACGTAGATATTCTCAGGAGATATGTGTATATACAGTGTTTTTCTTTAGACTAGGAGAGACAGACTTTCACAAACAGATTTTTACATTTTTCAATTGACCCTTGTCAGGAAATGCTGCTTAGTCATCTAGTTGGTCAAGTGCAATGTGTCCACATCCTTGGTACATAACACATCTTGATCACTCTATACCTGTAGTACTTACGATATACATTCCTCTGCATATCCCATATTACCGTCTATATTATCTTACTCTCGTGATAATCCCTTCTTAATATCCCAACAACCCTAAGGGTCTACCAATATATCACTCCAAGCTTTGTAGAGGACACCACTGAAAGGTGTTCAGCCTTTGTCCTCCATTTCAAGGTTTGTGTTGATTAAGCAATCAAAAGTGTCATTGAAAATGTGTGTCAGGATTGCTTTCTGTATGATCTATATATCTGGAGATAACCAGGACCTAGTGTTCTATGATTCTGGTCTGGCCTTTTGGCCTAGTGGTTATGCAACTATCTTTTGCACAATGTAGGATGGCACCCTTTAGCCTGAATACCACCTGTTTGACCCTTGTCTCCGCCCTGCTGTCTACATGCTGCTCTGACAATGTGTATTTCAAAGCGATTATTAGAATAAGACAATTAGACTATACTTTATGGCAAGCAGGGTAATGAGGAGAGATATACTAACCTATTATGAGCTAGCCCAACTGCGCCTACAGGGTTAATACCTTAAACTGCCCAGTTTCAAGATTAACGTTTCGGATCCTAGAGACACAATAGTTTCTTTATTTTGGTTTGTTTATTCATTTAAGTCCTAGGTCTAACCCATTATCCCCAAAGAGTCAAGGACTGGTTTTCAAAGCCGAGATCCTATCTCTGATAAGCTCCACTTGATCCCACTGCATGAAACACTAAACAATAAGTAGCTAGTATTAAATTTGCAACTGTACATAAATTCAACCTTTGAAAACAAACTCCTACCCACAAAACTATCCAGCCCTACAGATTTACCAATTTCTGGTTAGAAAACAAATCTTCTCGCTTTGTATTCCTTTCTGTCATATCATCTATATGACTAATTTATATGGTCCTCGATGAGATCAGAGAACGAATTTGTAGATGGCAACCCAAAACAGCAGGTTTCCTGAACAAAGTTTATGAAATTTTCGGGACACTTTGGCCCGAGAAGCTTTTGAATGAAGTCACTATATGACAATTTCCCTCTGAGTCGAGGTGTGACGTGAGAATGTAGTCAACAGTGAATAAAATGGGTTGGAGTGGTCTCTTCCCCACAGGTGCACCCCATGAGAGTGTCCAGATTGTTGAAACGGCAATGATGTGCCGTGAAATTGCCATGGCCCGTACGAGCTGCAATCAGATTTCGGAGTAGAAATCTCCAATATCCTAGCTCGGGTTGTTTGCGTCTTTGCATGAGCAGGTCGAGCTTGTGATATTGGGGCGGGCAAGCTTTGTTCCACCATTCGTCGAGCAATACTTGCCGCAAACGTTTCATTTGGCGATCAAGAAATGCCAGAGTTGTTACAACTAACCTGAGAATGATACAGGTCTCTAAGAAGAAGTTGTATTTGTACATTAGGCTACAATACGTAGGTAGAAGAAAAGACCAAGAGAAATGAAATGCTGGGAGCTACGAGCTTGAGGTAAGCTCGACTCCAGCTCCACCTTAGTCCGGCCCACGTCCCTGTTATACACTATCACATGATTCTGGATTCTTCCACCAGTCTACCTCCAAGCGCCCTAGCAAGTCCAACCATAACAATAGTTATGAATTCTGGCCATACTTATGCGCTAGGTAGCATCCGTAAGCCAGACCCGGCGGCCGAGTCAGATTCTAGGTTACCCTGAATTCTTGAGTGCCCAGAAACCCATTTAATTGTAACAAAAGCTGATTTGGACAACTCACGAAATTTCCGTACTTCATTGTGGCTTGTCATGGACTTGCCTGTCTCAAGTGCGTCGATCGCCTGTTGACTATCCGGTAGAAGGTAGACTTGTTGTGTCGTGCTCTGGAGCCCCAATGCTGCCTCAAGGACCTTCCTTGCCCCGGTGAATTCCACATCTAAAGCCTCACCCTCATGCCTGATACCACTTCCCGTGAGCAAAGTCTGCCCGTCTCTCTTCAGAACAAAACCCCACGTAGAGCGTCCATTCCCTTCGGATGAGCCATCCGAGTAGGCACAAATTTCCGACTTCGACACCTGGTTGATCCATTGTCTACATATCTCAATTTGCTCTTCTTTAGATCCTGCTTTCTGTCACGGTTTCGAGGGACAAGCGCTGGGGCAACTATGTGGTCGATGGTAGTAAATAATAATTCTAAGGAGATAACTCCCACTACATCTATCTAGTCATATATATACGTGAAAGCCTCCTCGCCACCGAGGCTAATCCCTCTCCTCTTCCTATGCTATGGGGCTTTCCTAGTGTTCTGACTATACCTATAATACAGCACTATCGCGTTGTGGCGCGGAAGGATGGAACTCGGTCTCGTATATTTCCCGTTAGTGTAAGCCTATTAACATATGTTGCAGTGCCGTACTGCCGCGCCGCACTGCCGAGTTCGATGCCACATGCATGCCATGCAAATGCCGACGCAAAGGTATTGTATTGGGTGGCGTTACACATTAGCGCATTAGTAGTGGTTAATAGCTCCACTCGAGTCTGGCCTAAGTTAACCAACATAGGCCACAGGGACCAATCGGCTTACCAGCCGTTACAATTTCGGTAAGTAGGATGTAGGCGGTAATGCTTCCGAACCCTCTGCCTCTAATAATTGTCGGTATGCTCGCTGTACTCGTGACCATATTACTTCGGGAACCGAAATCGCTCAATTTCTATTCTTGTATTTCCGCATGCCTATATTTGGGCATACAACCGCACAAATCCTCAGCGGATGGCGATCATCTAGGGTTTTGAGCCTGACTGAGAGCCGAAGTCGATTACCCTCCAGTATGATTTTCCCTGGTGGAATTACTCCTTCTCTATGGAGTACAGCGTTCGCTGTCGTCCTCATTACCGGGAGAGCAGCTCGTAGTCCCATCAAGACAGCCTTGTCGATCATGCCACATAGATGTGCTGTTGGTGGGGTTGTCATGCTTTTCCTCGTTGGGCGTTTGAGACCAGGCCACCAGATCTCTGCACCAAATGTTGCAATAGGAACAACACACATTTCGACTACTCTGATAAGCGCTCCTGGAGCGGCTCCTCGGAGAGCAATTTTGAAGCGGCGCAGGTTCTGTGCAACTTTCAATGCTTTACCACACCATGTCGTTACGTGATGCTTGAAAGTCAGCCGGGGATCTAGGTAGACACCCAACCAGCGAACATATTCAGCCGGCTTGATTAGGGTTCCATTGACATAGATTTCTTTCGCAGGCTCGCGGCACCATGCTGGAAATTGAATAATTCTGATTTTCTTGTGTTAAAAGCCACCTCATTTTTTCCCGCCCATCCAGGATATCATCAACTTCAATCTGGGCTGCAGCAGCAGATTCCGTAATCGTGCGGCCAAATCCGATGATTCCGAAGTCGTCGGCGTAGCTGAACCTCATACCTGGATTCCCACTTCGCATAGGCTCTGCCATGTAAAGAAGGAATAGGAGTGGGGATATTGGTGAGCCCTGGAGGACCCCACAGCTTAGCTATCGCTGAGCAGTGACTCCTCCAGAGTGACGCACTTGGACCATTTGTTGTGCTAGAAACGAGGTGGTCCACTTGAGGATCAAGTCTGGCAATCCTTGCTCCTGCATCCTTCTCACCAGATGGTTATGGAAAGCTGCGTCGAAAGCATCTTGAACGTCCAGGGTGACAAATGCAGCCGTCTATTTTTGCGAGCTTGCCTCTTCAATGTCGTGTACCACACAGGAGACGAGGTCAATTACCGAACGTTTTGGGAGAGTGCCAAATTGCTGCTGTCCAGTTACATCAAAGGTGACAGCGAGGTGCGCCATACGCTTAACCAAGAGCCTTTCTAGACCTTTACCTAGGCAAGAAAGAAGGGCGATGGGCCTCCATCTCTTGACTGTTGTTGGGTCTCGACTAGGTTTCGGGACTAGAACGACCTCAGCCAGCTTGAAGCAGGATGGATGAGTGCCGATCCTCACGCAGGCCCGGAAGAGTTGAGCGACGTACGGTCCTATAGCGTTCCAACAAGCTGCTAGAAGATCAATTGATATTCCATCTGCTCCCGGAGCCGTGTTACCACTGCCACTTGTGCAGTACCTGACTTCTTCCTCGGTGATATCTTCTTTCCACGGGATTCGGTTGCTGCTTGCCGCATTGCATGGTGGCAGGTCATCTGACGCTTGATGTCGGGCAAGAAGCGCATCACGTAGTACCGTAACTCGCTCTAATGGGTCCGAGATGAGGATTCCATTGTTTGTTTTTTTTTTTTTTTGCTAATTTCTAGTCCTAAGCTAACGCTTTTTTATCCACAATGGGTCAAGGACCGGTGGAGTCGGCAAGGATCACTGCGTACAGGCCCAACTCATTCCAACCGCATGAACTTCTACTGAAATTGTAGAAGTTAACAGCAAAACTAAAATCAAAAACATAAATCAAAAACTGAAATCAATTTTGGAAGAAATACTGTTTGGTCCAGATCCCGCGCTTCTCGCCCGTTCACTTTACTGCCACATCCTCCAAGTGACTTTTTCTTACCTCCGCTGAGAGCGAAAGATTAGTTCGCAGATAACCTGAATTCAGCTGGTATCCTGCTATATATTTGAAGCTTTTTGTAGACTTCACCGAGGGTTGCTGTACCCTCAAACTTCTTCTTCGGATTCCAGTATTCCAAAACCCGATCCCTCGGCCATTGAGACATCCTTCGCTGAGGCCATGATTGCCTCTTCGGCCCTTTTGGCTGCAGCCCTAAATCGAGCCACTTTCGCAAACTCCCCTTGCTGGATCTGGCGGATCCGCGCGAGCTGCTCTTTTGGCACCGGTCCGGACTTGCTGGGTCTGGCTAAGCAGGCCCGGGAATCCGATCGGTGAGGTCCCCTACAGTTTCGACACCGGGTAAGGGCCTTGCACTCTGATTCTGAGTGCATGTTAGATCCGCATTTCCAGCATGCTGGAGTGCGGGAGCATCCGCGGCTGGCGTAGAAGCCAAGGCAGCGTTTGCATTGTGCTATTGGTCGACGCGGTCGGAAGAGCTTCGCAGCTCCAGAGTCGTCGAAAAGGCGAAATCCAGGTCGGGGCGTGGATTCGAGAGGAAAGAGGGCTTGCCAGTTCTCGTATGGCGCCCCGGGCTTGCACTGCCCATGAGGACGGACAAGAAACGGAACCAATTTCGTCACTCGCGTGACTTCGTCTGCAACCATCTTTGCCGTGATCTCGATGGGACCTGCAAGTGTGTTTATTGTCACCGGTACGGTGGCAATCTGGAAGGCAACCAGATTTGACGCTGGCTCCAGGTTTATTCCGGATTCCCTCCGTGATATGGAGGAATCCAGGAGCTCTTTCAGAGCGAGTTCATTCTTTGCTGTCAGCGCAAAGCCTGTTTTGACCCGCTGAACCAACGTAATGTCGTCGGCAGCGGTACCAAACACCTGTGACACAGCTAATCTTACGCCAGCTGGTGACAGTTGTCGGTGGGGGTGATTAAACGCGAGGCGTAGAAACAGTCGGGTATTGACTGCTGTCCTCGGTTTGGCACTTTTTGCTTTTGGGGCAGGCGGTGCTGTCTTTGTAATTGACGGGCCAGCGCTGCGGCCTAGACCTGCACGTGCTACTGTGGCCCAAGTTGCCTTTGGTGCCGGAGCATGGGTTGTCGTAGGGTTCTGAACCCTAATTTCTTGAGCCCTAGTCGGAAGAGGGTTGCTTGGGCGAGCAGGGAGAACCGGTGGTGTGGTCCCTGGGCCTGATTGAACAAATTGGCCGATGGCCGCTCGAAGGTAGGCTTTGATGCCGTCTACGAATTCTTTGTCGTTGTCAGATCGGAGAAAAGGCGTACGGACTGAAGCGTAATTGTAGTGGAATAGAGGTTAGATAGACTGCGAGAGATGACTGAAGGTCTACTCGAGATCACATAGAGAAACTAAAGGGTTGAATTTGGTAGTATAATTATCTAGAGAGACTAAAGGTTCGAGCGAATACTGGTGTTGACTAATGGTACTAAAGGCGACCGGAGATGATCGGGAGGTGTTGGGTATGACAGAAAACTAAGCGTGGATGTCAGAGGAAAGCTAAGAATGATATAGTTGAGTCTGAATCATGAGCTATATTTAATCTAAAGAGAGAAAGTTCTATGTACATGAAATTATCGTACAAACTGTGTGCCGAGGCCGGAAGATTATCAGCCGAGCCTAACCAGATCAAGATGAGTATGATTAGGCGAGCGCATGCTTAGTACAGTTCACAACTGTTACATTACTCCTCACCTTCTCTCTTTTTTTTTTTTTTTTTTGACTGTCATGAACATATATAGGTCCAAATGTCTTCTCGTACTGATTCAGTGCCTCTGTATTTTTTAAGTTGCTTATTGGTTCCCATGTAGGTGCTAAATATCCTGTCCATTTTACCAGTACCTCCCTTCTTTGTCCTCGCCCAATACGTTTTGTTCTCACTTTAAGTATTTTTTCTATATACCACTCTTCATGATTTTCATCGCCAATTATTGCGGGTGGTTGAATATCCAATAATAATTGTGAGGGGAGTGGGTCATTTGAAACCGGTCAAAGAAGGGATACGTGGAATACATTGTGGATACCTGGTGGTGTATTTAGGCGGTAAGCGTGGGAGCCTATAGCTTCAACAATTATATACTTAGCATGTACCCAATCGAATTTCTTTGACGGTCGGCTTGTCTTTATGTTTCCCAAGTGAAGCCAAACTTTGTCACCGATGCTAAATCTGTGCGCGGGCGACCTGTGAGAATTCGCATATTTTTCTTGATCTTGTTGAGCCACTGCAATAGCTGCTTGGGCGAACTCGCGTGCATTTTTAAGCTTCATAACTAGGCGCTCGTCTCGAGCGACGGGGTTGTCTGCGTCTTTTCGGCTGTGTGAGGTCTTGTGCAAGCTCGATAGGCTCTAAATGAAATCCATGAGTCAGAAAAAATGGACTGACCTTTGTTGAGCTTGCAGAGCGATTATTGATGGCGAGTTCGGCGTCAGTTAATAAATCTTTCCAGTCTTGTTGCTGATATGTGCAGTAGACACGGATGAAATGTTGCAGTTCCTGGTTCATGCGCTCTGTAGATCCGTCTGTTTGTGGATGGAAAGCTGTACTTAATCGTCGTGTGATATTTAGCAATTCGCAGACTTTCTTCCAAAATGCGTTAACCCATTGCGTTCCTCGATCGCTGACAATGTCTTTAGGTAAGCCATGGTGGCGGTAAACAGCCCGTAAAAATGTTGTAGCAGTAGCCTCGGCTGTCATAGAATTGACTGGCTCGAAAATAACGCCTTTACTGAGTCGATCTGTAATTACTAAGCACGTGTCATACCCGTCGACATTTGGTAAATCTGTTATAAAGTCCATTGATAATGATCGCCATATTTGATCCGGAATAGGCAATGGCTTCAATAGGCCTTGACGCTTTTGTCGCCAACTGTCGCGCTTCCACAAACATCACAGTTCCGCGTGAATTGTTTAATATCCTGCGAAAACCCTGGCCAAAAGAACTGTCTTCCTAGGACATCAATCATTGTGTCGCGCCCTGGATGACCTACCGCGTGTGAATCATGGACTGTTTGAATGATCTTCGTTCGTAATGGTTCGTAATTCGGTACCCAAATCCGCCCTGAACGGCGAACTGCGCCTTGATCATCAATTCTACATTGGCTTAGTTCTACACCTCGTATTTTCAGTGTCGGCGACCATTGAGTTGCTGAAGAAGCGACTGTATTTTTTATTTCCGTGTAAGTCTCATCTACCTCAAGCGCATGTTCCAGAGTTTCGTTAATTCTTCATCAGGAAACGGAGAACCTATTTGAGCCGTCACAATAGGATAGGCTTTGATTACCTCCTCCCAGTTGGGCAACAACTTTGCCGTTCTTTCGTCCAATCTAGAATCTCCAGTTTTTGGTATATCCTGTTCGCGCCGAGAAAGCGTCTGGGCGTGCTGCCTCTCTTCCTGGACGATACTTCAAAAGATAATTATAACGCGCCAGCTTCTGGGCCCATCTTACCTGTCGCTCGTTAAGTTGTCGTGTACTCATAAAATGCTCCAGGTTACGATGGTCAGTCAGGATTTGGAACGGATCTTTGATACTTCGAAGCTCCGCATCCCATTCATCCAGACATCGGATAATGGCAAGAAGCTCTTTATCATGTATTGGATAGTTACATTCGGCCGGGAGGTTTTTCTTGGAGAAATAGGCCACGGGTCTAAGAGTTCCTTCATCATCATACTGTGATAGTACACCACCTACAGCCCAATTTGATGCATCTGGTTCAAGAACAGTCTGGCGATCGGGGTCGAACGTCGCTAGAATGGGGTCCTGTACAAATAGCTCTTTCAAACGTTCGAAAGCATGTTTACACTTTTCATCAAATACAAAAGGAATATCTTTGTGTGTCAGCTGTGTAAGTGGGACTACAAGGTCGGAATATCCTTTGATAAACGTGCGGTAAAAATTAGCAAATCCAAGAAACCCTCTTACGCCCTTAACTGTTGTTGGAACCTCCCATTCACGTATAGCTTTAATTTTCTCAGGATCCATGCGGATTCCATGTTCTAAATCGATGATGTATCCCAGGTATTTTGTGCACCGTACTTCGAATTCGCACTTTGTAATATCTAATGTGAGGCCACCTTCTCGTAAATACTTAGTACCTTCTTGACTTTATCTCGATGATCTTCCTGGGAACCCTTTGAATAGATCAAAATGTCGTCTATGTATGCCGTGCAGAAGTCGTCGAGATATTCTCGTAGAAGCCAATTGATGTACCTTTGAAATGTTGCTGGCGCTCCTGTAAGTCCAAAGGGGACCACATTCCACTCATAGAGCCCATACCTTGTACGAAAAGCGGTTTTCCACTCCTCTCCCTTGGATATTCGAATTTGATGAAATGCTTGACTAACATCAAGTTTCGTCAACCACTTAGCATCACTTAGAGTCCTCAAAGTTTCTCGTATCAGCGGTAGCGGATAACGATCTTTTTTAGTGATCGCATTAAGTGCTCTATAATCAACGCAAAAACGCACACCGCCATTAGCCTTTTTTACGAAGAGTATAGGAGCCCCAGCCGATGCCTTGCTCACACGAATAAAATCTTTTTCCAAAAGTTCGGTCAGTGTTTTCCTTAGTACTAACAATTCATCTCGAGAGTAATTATACATTGAACACCAAGGCACGGATTTATCTTCTCCATTCTCATCTTTCTCTAGCGGTATATGATGGTCAATTTCGGGTCTATGAGGAGGGAGCTTGTTTGCTTCCTCTGGTTGGAAATTCACCACAAATTCCGGTCCTAACCAGTTGGGCATGTAATCTGCTGGGTCTACATCCTTTTTTGGCGCCAAAGCTTTATCAATGTCTGCAAGCGTTACCGCATATGCCTGGATGCTTGAGTGAGATAATTGTTGTTGTTTAATTAAGGCAGCATAGGTTTTCGGGCTTATCAATGTTGGACGACTTTGTACTTTTGAAAGACGTGACTTATTTGGAACAATGTGACCTGACTTTTCAAACTCTAGAGCTTCAGCAGCTTCATTTACGTGAACCCGATTGTGTACAAGAAAGGCACGTCCGAGCATCATGCTCTGGGTCTGATATGGCACAATATATGCCCATATATCTTTTTTAAATCCGGCGAGATCTACAGTAAATTTGGCAGCTTGTGTAATAGTAGAATGAGCTCCTGTTATGAAGCCTTCCATTTTTCTGGCTCTGATATTTACAGTCTGTGGATTATGTTTTCTTATAAATTTATCATTAACACTGGCGTAAGATTGGCAACCGTTATCAACAAGGACTTCTTCACATTGCACTTCATTTATAATAGCATCAATCAAGAATGATGGTGTTTCAATTTTTGTTCTAAACTCACACCATTCTTGCTGCAATGTTTTAATTGGCTCTTGTCTCCTCCAATTATCTAATCTCCGGAGCTCCGCAACACGACTTTGCGGCGGAGCTACTCGTTTTCCGAAAGTCCTTCGCAATTTCTCACATCAATTTCCGGCTCCGCCATTACCATTGCTGGATCACTCTTCTAACAACCCTTGGTTATTTAGGGGTCCCAGTCTTTCATTTACTGGTGGCAGATATGGACAATTTCGCTGATAATGACGACTACTTCCACATCGCACACAACAGCCTGCATCACGCCTCGCTTGTAAAGTCTCCCTGGATACCCTTTGTGCACGAGGTCGCTGATTGAGAGCACTGGTCGCTTGAGCTTGATTATTTGTGGTTGGCATCCAGTCCATTGGCGTATGAGCCTCACTGATTGCTGCAGGCGGTTCAGGAATCCATGTGGGCACTCGTGATGTGGTTCTTCTTCCGTGTAGGGCCTCTTCGTTTGCCATTGCTGAGGCTGCAGTTTGAAGATCAAGAATGAGGTCTTCATACTGTGAGTAGTTCTTGGTCTTTGGGAGACAATCACGGAAACGAGAGTTTAAGGCCGTACGTAAGAACATCACTTTTATTGCATCTGCCATACAAACCCCTGCATTCGCCAACTCTTTCTCAAACTTGGGATAGAAATTTGCAAATGATTCCCTTTCTTGCTGCTTCATAGACTTTAAATTTGTCAGCGCTTTTGTCTTTGCTGCAGGATCACCATATAGTTTTTCCATCTCTTGCAAAAGTCCCTCAAACGTTGCTGTCCCTGCTTTCAAATTCTGAAATACCCATGGTGTGACATTTTTTGCAGCTGTATCTTTAAGTTTATTAAATACAGCATAAAACTGAACCATTGGATCTGGTCCACTCGATATAGCTCTGCCATGTGCCTGTAATTGCCACGTAGGCCATATGGATCTATCTGCACCAGTACCTCTACTAGATCTATTTTGGCAGCTGATTGTGATGAAGAATCTGTTTGTGTCACAGGCTCATACCTGGTTATCATTAGGCTGCTGCCTAACAAATAAGGCTTGAACTCTTCCAACCATGTTAAACACCATACATGGCATGAACCCCTCCACGACTCAATAGACCCAAGTATAGGCCTTGGCTCAGTTCATGCAAATCTATTCTTAAATGACAAATTTAGATTGCAGACAGGACGACTCGAACACCAGTCGTGAGTCATCTAAGCCACATGCATCATAACTATTTTAATAACTAAAATTGCTAACATTAAAATGAAGCTAAATTAAAATAGACGAAGATGCTGGTGTTTGTCGGAGGACAGGTCATGATCTATTTTGAGAATGGTATGAAATGAGGGAACGAGATCATAGTCTTGTAAATAAATAGGCGGCTTTCAGTCATGTCTCTTCTCGTTACTTTAAGATTTTCATTTGTATCTAGCTCTGAGTTCAGTTTGAATAAAACGCCACTTTAAGACCGTCACAGTTTGAGTTTGATTGATGGCAGACTTTGCAATGAGATTTTCTAAAACCGTTCGTATCCCCGCTTGCTCTTCCTGAGTTCTTTGGAGTGAAGTAGTGAGTTCCTGCAATGTACGAATATAATTTACAGCCAATCCTTCTGGTTGTAAAGGTTGATTTGAACTATGGCCTCGGTCACTCATCTTGATTAAACTTTAGTACAATATTTTATTCTTTGCTTCGTTTCGTTTCGTTACTCTGTCTGTTCGTTCCTTCGTTTCGTTTCGTTTCGTTTTGTTCTGATATAACTGTTGCTCAATACTGTTAGATTTCCGATGAGAGTTTGTAAGTGTTAGTGAGATTAAATATAATGTCAGAGGAAAGCTAAGAATGATATAGTTGAGTCTGAATCATGAGCTATATTTAATCTAAAGAGAGAAGGTTCTATGTACATGAAATTATCGTACAAACTGTGTGCCGAGGCCGGAAGATTATCAGCCGAGCCTAACCAGATCAAGATGAGTATGATTAGGCGAGCGCATGCTTAGTACAGTTCACAACTGTTACAGTGGAGAACTCCGAAGCTACAGACCAAGCCGTCCTACATATACTGGCTTCCTTCCACTAGCTCATCATAACATAGACATTAATCTAATATCAACATGATCCCATATGTAAAGTGTTATAGCATGAAAGCATGAAGATTAAATTGAGGTTACTAATTAAGAATATGTACATGTAGTCACGTGATGATTAGTAATCCTCCACTACATAAAGGATTATACTGTTGTCATAACAACATGGGAAGAAGGGTAAAATTATATGGTGAAGGGAAAATCGGAAGGATCGGGAGGATAGGAAGAGGAATCCTTACAGTCGTCGCCAATCGAGAGAGGCGAGAGTGCTGCTTCCACACTGCTAATTGCAGTGGAGCAAATTTCGATTCGGGCCTTAATTTGCGCCGTTCGACGCTTTCGGCCTCCATCACAGTTTGCAGCTCAGGAGGAAATTCAAATGCTGTTGTTGAAGCTGTGCCTTTGGAGGCTGGCACAGCGATTTTTCTTGCAGAGTTTTCTGCAGGTTCTGTCGTCTTTTCTCTGACGACCTCCTTTCCTTTCCTAGAGCTGCTTGCCACTGGGGCCAGCTCGATGGGGCTGGTGGTCTCGGGACCAATTGTAACTGTCCTGATGGGCTCAGAATCATTCATCTCTTTGTCGGGAAGATTTGTAGACTTCCCTGGGACGAAGGCCTCACTCGCAAATAGGCTTGATAGTTTTTGCGGGAGGCCAGTAGGTTTTGGACACAATGGTGTCCGTTCAAAGCCGACTGAAGTTGTCGGCTTTGGGCGATTTTTTCTCACCGGAGGCATTTTAAATACCTCGCGACGGTTAACAATTCGAGAAGTCAAGCACAGAAGTGATCATAGGAATGGAAAGAGGGAAAAAAATGAAATTTCGAAATTTCGAATTTCTCGATTTGTGCGTTTTGTTTGTTCATTAACGTGCTAGGTGAAGTAACTACCGTCGCACTCCTACTGGAGCTTAAGCACGAGTGGGGCCCGACCGGATCAGGTTAACTACCGTGCAGTACAAATGCCTCGTCCCACCTAAAGGACCGGAACCATGCCAAAATGCATCTATGTGTTGAGCCATGACGAATTCAGCAGCCCAGAATTGAAAACAAAACAAAAACTTTCATGCGAAATCCCGCATTACAAAAGAAAAACTTAAACAATCTCCCTTCCATCGTTCCGCCTCAGCCACCACGCGCCTGAGCCTAAGGATTCCATTGTGATTGAGTGGTGGTGGAATGCTAGCCTATCTTGGACTGGCCCTTCTCAGTAGCTTGAAAACATCGCTTCGACCTGTTGCGTCTGGTATTCTTTTTTCGCAGCTCGGAGAACTGATTGAAGCTTTTTCGCACAGACTCTTCGTTGGGGAGATGATAAGGCCGCTTGATATTCGGCGCGTGCTACCCTACATGCCGGGGTCCACCAAGGTGCTGATTTTCCGCTTCTTGCTCTGGCTCGGGCTCCTGCCTCATTAATAGTGGCATTTTTTGGAAACAGATCTTGGGCGTATTGTTCAACTTTTTTGACAGTGTCTAAGACTGGAGGCGGCTTGATCCATCGAGCAGTGAAGTCAACAAATTTGGGAAGATTTTTCTTTGTCACTTGGAGCTTGGAGATCCCAGGCTTCATCCTTGCAGCTCGAATCGGGATTTGTCCCCGGATTGGAAGATGATTGCTGGTTACGCATTCATTTCGATCCACCCATGCTCGAGCGCCATTGATGTTGTTCCAGGCTAGGTCCAAGGTGTTACCACCCTTATGCGTGGGCTCCCCAATTGTAACGGCTGTTGAGCCGAAGGATTCCTGTAGCCTACGCTGGCTAGCGTAGGCAATGACACAAAGCGAATATTTGGGAGAGGTCTCGGAAGCCACGGAGCTTAGAATATTCTCAGTGAACCTTCTGGAAACATACTGAAGGTTCATGAGGATGACAGGTGTACCGAGAACCTTCTAGGTAGTTATCAAATAGTCTCAGTCATTCAGGTTACAGGGAGAATCTTCTCGAAAG
The DNA here is from genome assembly GCA_900239735.1 of Blumeria hordei DH14. Lineage (NCBI taxonomy): Eukaryota > Fungi > Ascomycota > Leotiomycetes > Helotiales > Erysiphaceae > Blumeria > Blumeria hordei. Next base: position 28,938 of record OENG01000004.1, read on the forward strand.
GCAATAGTTCAGAATGTATATATATGTAGTCTTCAGCTTCAGGAATTCTCTCCTCAGAGAATTATAATAAATATACTGTACCTACAAGATCGCACATGCACCTTGTACTGAAACCGTGACACCAATAATGAGACAGGTTAGATAATGTTGTTGCGCCCATCTGTCAATTTCCTCTCCTTGTCCGTGGATTCGAGTGGTGCTCGGTTGCCAGGCCCAGTATACTGAGTTGAAATCCCCCGCTGCAACAGAGTTTGGCGGTAGATCCCAGTTGGTGAGGGGCTCCACAGCCTCTAGGTTATTTGGAGCCTTGTAGACGTTGAGGAACGTGATTATATTGACCACGACCCAGCAATAATTCATCGCAGGCGTGGCATAGGGAAAGACCTGTTCTGCAATTATCTCTCTGCCGTTTTTCCAAGTTTAGGCCACCGCCCTCGGCCTAGACTGATCCTCACCATGGGGAATATGACTATCATATCCCGGATGAACTTTTTGTTGATTTGCTCCTTTTTTTCCACAGAGGTTCCTGAACAAGCGACACATCAACTCCCAACTCAAAAGTTCGGGCGAACACGATGTCCTGTATCGGGCCTCCACTTCCTACATTTATTGACATGAAATTTAAGGTAGGAGGGAGACAAAAAGGGGCCCGTGTGGTGTCCTTTACAAATTTTCTACCCGATCAATCGCATCTGGACCCAGAGTTTCAGATGGCGAAGAATCGGTCATCAGTGTCACGGCGTAGAATAGGCACAAGTGAAAGTACAGCTTGTATAGCGATATTCAATATGTGAAGCGAATACTAAGCTGGAGAAGAATAGAAAATAATAGAATCTAAGTATAAAAAGCCCCGAGGCTATTCCTATTGGGGCATCCCGCATCAGCCATCAGTCTCCTCTATCCACATGACCATATCTCATGACGAGGCAGAATGCCGTGCCGTGACAATCAGCACTTCGAAGCAGTTGCTGGATTTGAAGCTCGTCTGAGCTATTTTTGCCTCATCGGAGTCTGCTAATACTGCGGCTTCAGCGCGTCCAACGGCTGCTTTTGCTCGGGCAACTGCAGCAAATTCTCGTTGACTTGCCTGCCTGATCATCTCAAGATTCTCTTTGGATGCCGATCCAGACCTTGTAGGGCGAGCTAGACAGTCTCGACTGTCCGATGGGTGGGGGCCCCCACAGTTGCGACACTTTGTATATGCCTTACACTCTGCAGAAGAGTGCACGTTTGATGTGCAGTTCCAGCAAGCTGTGGCACGTGAGCATCCTCGAGTACCGTGGAATTGCAGGCATCGTTTGCACTGGTTTATTGCCTGTTTAAGCTGGTGGCGAACTGCAATTCTAGAGTAGTCAAAATGTCGGAATCCCGGCCGAGGTACAGACGCTCTCTCAAAATGAGCTATCCACGTTTGGTAGGGAGCTCCTACTCTTCTCTTTCCGTGTGGACGGACGTGGACCGGAACCGCCTTGGTGTTTCGAGTGATCTCGTCTATCACCATTTTCTCAGTGACTTTTATCTTTCCTAGTAGTGTGTATATGGCCACTGGGACCGCTGCAATTCGTAGGGCAGCCAGATCCGAGGCTGTCTCCAACTTAGTTTCAACCCTGCTGAATAATTCGACACAGTTTAAAATAAGCTGGCGTGCTTCTTCGTTTATGGCTTGAATAGCGAAGCCTCTATGAGCACAGTACACATGTTTGATGTTGGAGGATGAAGTCTCCAGCAATTTAGTAACGGCTTCTCTCACGCCAACCGGCGAAAGATTACGCCATGTATGTTTCTTGTCGAGACAAAGAAACAGTCGAGAATCCTTTGGTTTTTTCAACGCAGGGCTAGTGGAAGGCTTGACCTGGACTGCTGGTTTATGAATGACTTTAACAGCCTTCATTGATGCCATCAAATTTGGCCGAGTAACCCGGGCTATCGTTGCCCAGGTCATTTTGGCCTAAGTCACTTCACTTTGTGGCTCCGGATTGTTTGTAAAAGTCCTTTTATCTGTAGGACATTTTGTATCATCTTGGCAGCTCTGGCGCTGAGGAAGGATTGGAGGGGCCGTACCGGGTCCCAACTTCAAGAATTGAGCAATTGCTGCTTGGAGATATAGCTTCATCGAGTCAATAAACGGATCACTCGACACTTCTGAGTAAAGAGAGACCGTGGTCTCGAAAGCGTTGATCGCAGCAGTGCAGATCGTTATATTTTTTGCTGCTTGAGCTGTCCTGCGCTCTTCAGCTTCAATCATGGCTTGTAGATCCGGGGGGCAGCCATTGATTTTTTGTTTCCTGCTTTCGCTGCAGGAAGGTAGTTGATTTTCAGTCGCCACTGATGTGGGTTGGTTGGCGTTCTGAGGGGTTGTGGCTTGATTAACCTTTTTCAACCGTTAAATTACTGTCTGCTTTACAGCTGGAACAGAAATCTCCTTTGCCAATCGATTGACGTTGGTCTCAAAGACTGGACCGTCATTCGGATGAGCGACATACCATCGGGAACTGTTGATTCCCTCTTGTATGTAGCTGTCTATAGCCGCATCACCCATTTCTTCGTCTGGGTTCGTCGAGTTAGAGTCTTCATCGAAGACTCTCATCCTTCCAGTCATCTCTAACTCCATCTTGTTTTGATCTATCGTTTCAATCGATAGATTCCTTGAATACAGGCTCTGTTGTAGCCTGGCTCTAATTTTCGCCATCGTTTTGAGCTGGCGCATGGGGCGAGTGACTTTCGTGGGCCCCATCGCCATTTAGATGATTTGGGATCTTGCCACTATGAGGAACGATGTTATTAGCTTGAGTGATGATGATTTGAAGGGTTAAGGAGACAGATGGGGGAATCTTCATCGAATTCAAAAATTGCGATAGTTTGTTTTGTTTATTTTGTCCTAAGCTAAAGCTATGTTTTCCACATTGGGTCAAGGACAGGTGGAGCCAGTTAGGATCACTGTATACAGGCCCAACTCATTCCAACCGCGTGAACTCCCACATAAATGGTGGTGTTAACAGCAAAACTTAAATCAAAAACTAAAATCAAATTTAGAAGAAATCCCAATTAGGTCTGGATCCCGCGCTTCTCGCCCATTCCCATTCCTGTCACATCTTCCAAGTGACAAATTCTGATCTTCGCTGAGAGCAGAAGATGAGCTCGCAGGCACCCTTCATCCAGTCGGTGTCCTACTATTAACGTGTTGAAGCCTTGTCGACTTCACTGAGGCTCGCAGTAGCCTTAAACCTCCTCTTCGGAATCCAGAATTCCAAATCCCGATCCGTCCGACATGCAGACGTCGTTCTTCGCGCCGTAAATTGCCTCGATAGTTTTTTCGGCTGCAGCTTTGATGCGAGCATAATCTGCATACTTTTTCTGCTCGAGCTTGCGAATTATCGCAAGCTGCTCTTTTTTCACCGGGCCGGATTTGTTGGGTCTGGCTTTGCAGGACCGCGAGTCCGATCGATGAGGTCCCCCACAGTTTCGACACCGTGTGGGGGCTTTGCACTCCGCTTCCGAGTGCATTTTTGATCCGCAATTCCAGCAGGCCGGAGTGCGGGAGCAACCGCGTGAGGCATGGAAGCCAAGACATCGATTGCACTGAACTATTTTTCGACGAGGTTGGAAGAGCTTTGCAGCTCCGGAGTCATCGAAGAGGCGAAATCCAGGTCGGGGCGTGGATTCGCGAGGGAAGAGCGCCTGCCAGTTCTGGTAGGGCGCTCCAGGTTTGCAGGTCCCATGAGGACGAACAAGAAAAGGAACTAATTTGGTCACTCGCGTGACTTCATCGGCAACCATCTTTGCTGTCACGGCGATGGGGCCATCGAGAGTTCGAATTGTCTCCGGGACGGTGGCAATTTGCATGGCAACCAGATTTGATGCTGGTTCCAGTTTGATTCCAGATACGCTCCGTGATGTGGAGGAATCCAGGAGCTCTTTCCGAGCGAGTTCATTCTTTGCTGTTAGTGCAAAGCCTGTTTGTACCCGCTGAACCAACGTGATATCGTTGGCTGCGGTACCAAGTGCCTCTGAGACAGCTGATCTTACGCCAGCTGGTGCGAGGAGTCGGTGGGGGTGGTTGCGGGCGAGGCGTAGAAACAGTCGTGTGTCGGCTGCTGTCCTCGTATTGGCTCCCTTTGCTTTTTGGGCGGGCGGGGCTGCCTTTTTTTTCGATGGCCCAGCGCTGCTTACTAGGCCTGCCCGAGCTACGGTGGCCCAAGTTGTCTTTGGGGCCGGAGCCTGGATTTTCGTAGGGTTAGGTACCCTAATTTCTGGCGCCCTCGGTGAGAGAGGGTTGGCGGGGCGAGCAGGAAGGACTGGTGGTGTACTTCCTGGACCGGACTGAACGAATTGGCCAATGGCTGCTCGTAGGTAGACTTTTATACCGTCTACGAATTCTTTATTATCGCCGATCGAAAGAGGCGAAAGTGCTGCTTCAACACTGCTTATGGCAGTCGAGCAGATGGCGAGGCGGGCTGTAATTTGCGTCGTGCGACGCTTTTCGGCCTCCATTACTGATTGCAGCTCCGGAGGGTATTCCGGTGCTGATGTTGAAGCTGTGCCTTTGGAAGATGGCACAGCGAATTTTCTTGCAGACGTTTCTGCATGTTCTGTCGTCTTCTCTCGGACGACTTCCTTCCCTTTCCTTGAGGTGCTTGTCTCTGGGGCAAGCTCGATCGGGGTGTGGGTCTCGGGACCAATTTTTGCTGACCTGACGGGCTCAGAATCAGTCATCTCTTTGTCGGGAAGGTTTGGAGACTTCCCTTCGATGAAGGCCTCACTCGCAAACATGCTTGATAGTTTTTGCGCGAGGCCTGGTGTTTTTGCGGGAGCCCTCGGGCGGACTCTCGCATTGTCCAACATTGCGTTGAGGAGCTTTTTTCGAACAGGTGGCATGATAAAAATGCCAGCGACTCGATTACAATTTATTGATGAATGCGACGAGCGCGAGAGGGAGGGAGAGGGTGAAATGGTGAAGATTCGAAATTTCGAATTTCAAAAATTGCGATAGTGTTGTGCGCTAGTACGATGTAGAGTAGTCCTTCAGAGTTATAGACTCAGTAGGGACTTAAATTCAATTCAATTCAATTCTACGACGTAGAGTAATTTAAGAAACACCGCAAATAGTATAAATTCTATTTTAGTATACACTAATTTTCAAATTTTGATGAGTAAGATTGTCTTTTGTCGTCCATCTTTCTCTTACTACTAACTAGCCAGCCATCTGAATTACATGTATTTTTCATCCACCCATCTAACAATACTTAAAGGTTTCGGTAAAACGCCAATGTTGCCGTCTGCACGCGTTGATATAAGTTTCCCTAACTTTATTTCTGCGATTTTGCGGCGTAAAATTTGTAGTGGAGATTCATCCTCACAATCTACTGAATTGTCACTACAATTGGAGAGAGTGGTTTTATCGGTCTGATCCATAAAATTTTCTATCAGATTAAGGAGAGGCAAAAAGGGACCATCATCGTGCAGTACATATTTGGAAATATACAATCCGCTTGCAAATCTGCAAGTGACGTCAGTAATTAAGTGCCACGTTTTCTCTTCCTTTGTTCTTATAAAGATATGTAAATCTCCCTGATGCCAAGCTAGGAATTGGTGTCCTGGAGGAATATTCCTTTCCATGAAGAGTTCTCCGTTGAGAACTACATTTTCAATCTTAAAGGCAACATCAGCCATTATATTTCTCCCATCAATGCTATATGTCGGAAAAATGTTACTGTAATCTCCATAGATACCAAACTTATCCAAAAAGGATAAGTTGACAATTGCGCTTTCAGAACAATCTTCGTGGCGTAGGATTTCGGAAAATTTGACCGGTTCTTCTGGTAATGATTTCTCTATCATTTTATTTATAATTTCTAAACATTTTTCATGTTTGGGACTCATTTCGGGAACCCGATATTCTAAATCATCTGTTATATCCTCCAGCTCGTTTATGATTTTTGCAATTATCTCATTTTTACTCCATCTTTCTGAGCAATAGGCCCTAACGTAGGTGCCAGGTCCATCGATATGGTTCTCAGTCATGTATATGTGAGAATCGGGACTAGGTATTGGAAATAGTCGCTCAGACTTGAGTAGGTAGACGCCATAGTATGGGTTTCCCATTTCATTACTCGTTATAACTAAGCGATCCTTCATCTTTGAATCTACGGGATTCAGCAAAAGGAACGCCACAATACACTGCATGATGCGTGGTCTGCCTAAGATATTACTTCACTTGGTTAGAGTCTCTTGGTAGGTCAATGTATAACTGATTACTGACCAAAAAGTTTTATTATACCAACTGTCTGTGATTTAGAGTCAAAGCTGCTAGCGGAACTTGAATTTCAGGTTTTCAGGACTCTTTGAGAGCTTTATATGCTCCGCGAATAAGCCTTGAAATAGGATTAAAGTGAAGTAATTGTGGATCGTGTGGGTTTTAAAATGATGCTGGTGTCGTTCTACCGACGTCGTTCGACTTGTGATATGTGAAATCATCATATTGTGACAAAGCCTTAGTAGGAATGAAGCCAAGACTTCAAAAGAAAGGACCGATAAAGTTTGACTAAACATCCAATCAGAATATTTGCCCGACAATTTACAATTAACTTGTATCCATTAATGCCAAGAAACAGTGGAAAATCAATGCAGTAATCTTCTCTGGACAGTTATGATGTCATGAGCATGAGTGGTGAGCCTTTAGCTTAGTATTAATTGTATACTTGACGTAAGGAAAGTGCATTCACAGAGAAATTGGAACGAGAAATTAGACGTAATAATTGTTAATAATTTGTGGTAAGTTTTGCAAGTAAATTCTTGTTATGGCATCTTAATTTAAACCTGTTGCTGGGGCAAACCAATAGACCAAAGGCTATACACCAGTCAGCTCTATCTGTCCAAAATGATGGGCTTGTCGGTACGCCAAAAGATAATTGCCAAATTAACTTTGTGGGAGAGATAGTATCATACAGGTTATCAATACCTCGTATCAATTACTTCTACGATTCAAATGATCTTGCATCTATTCCATCCAATAAGTATGGCTATGAGTTCTCCATTCGAATGAATACCTGGTCATCCGAAAGAAACACTCTTCTCATATATCCCAAGAGATCTTCTTCATTCCAGCATTTCAAAATATCGCTGATCTGATCAGTGCATCTACATAAGCTTAGGATCTTCAAAAGAGACATATTCAACCTTTGGCACTGTGTAATTGAAAGAAGTAGTGACTGCTAATAGTATCAAAATTATATTAGAACGCGCAATGAAGGTTCTGACCGAGATAGTGTTCGACTTTATTCTTCTTACTTCACATCTTTTAAATCACGTAATGATTCTTGATTTCTCTATGGTACGGGGCTCTTGCAAGGCAGAGCTAACCCAGATCCTTCCTGCCGACAGTCCATCGACTAGCTTTTCACAAATACTTAAAAGGAACAAATGATCCTCAATTCCAAAATAGCTGAGCTTAGAAACTGGCCTTAACCTGGGTGTGGATTCAAATTTTTGTGTGACTACCAAAATGAATTCTATTGATTTCACTTGAGATTAAAAAGTTGGGATTTACAAAAAACTGTCAAGGCATATTCAGATTTCAAGGAAAAGGAGAGATATCGTTGAGAGAATATAGAAGTGAATTTGTTTTCAAGAGTGATAGAAATTAAATATCCATCAACGGTGTCTTCGAGGAACCTCTAGCTCGCACTATTGAGTTTCACCTTCTCCACTTTGAACTCATTTATCTCTCTCCTTCGAGAATAGGTATCCAACGAAGTCTATTACAGCCAAGACGCCAATGTTGAAGCTCAGAAAGAGAAGAGATATTGCAATACCAAAAGCCACAACGGTAGTTAGAAAATCCCTCGTTATATCGCAATATGTGCTACCTACCGGCGGGCAAACAAAAAGCCTACGACAGCATAGTAAAATATCCTTCCGCCCTCAAGAAAAGTAGATTTTGACTCCTCAAAAATATCTTATCTTCTAACGTTTACTTACTAGTCTACTAGCTAGGAGATCATCTGAAATACATGAGTTACTCAACAAACCCACGTCTGTAATGACTTTTGGATGCTAGGCCAGGCTCCTTCACGACAATCACTCTCGATCAAGACTTTCCTGGCATCCTTTCACGACCTTCTGTTTGTCCTACAGCACAACTTAGGGGAGTAGTAAGGAAGAGGATAGTAAGGTTGAGAGACGATCCCAGGTTATACACGGATTTGCTGCGATAGGTCAGCCAGCCTCTCCAAACTCTTTCGATATGTAGCTACGTCTTCTGGATTAGTCATGGTGTTAATAGTAGTAGAGCCTCGCACCCAGTAGTTTTCGGGAATCGTCCCTGCAGCCATACACTCGCGAATCGCCATCGCTCCGTTGGCTGGAGAGTTAGTCACGAAATAACTGGTCTTCCAAGTGTGAACCCAATAGAAGATCTGTAGAGGTATAACTACTGGAAAGATGTCACGAAGGAGGTCAACGAGGGAGAAAACTATCTGAGGCGTAGATTATTATGCTCAGTTATGACAGATGTGGTAGACCAAGTATTGAATTGAATTGAAATGAATTGAATTGAATTGAATAATTTAACGTATCAGGCTAAAGCCCTACACCTAGGAGGCTTGATACGGGTGCGTGTTCCCTGGGGACCCACAAACACCACTGATGCTGGTTTGATGTGGCCAGAAATTTACATGATCTAAAAAAGACAAAAATTTCGCTAAAAACTTTTGCTGCTCTGACTTAACGCCCTGCGCCTAGCCAGCTGTCTCATAGCAGTTTTCCTGTAATGTATGTGTCCCAGAAAACCTTGATCACTCAAGTCCTACTTTGCACCCCGTAGCATCCTGTTATGGTAAGGAATCTATAAAAAGCTATCCATCCCTTTTCTACCAACAATGTCCATATACTTGGTGCTGTTTTTTTGATGTTTTCACCCATTCATTTAGCGCTGTCCGGCATTCAGAGAAATGCCACGGGCGTCTTTCTCGGTGTCACGGTGGCTCACAGGTCAGGTACTAAAGGGAAGAGATTATAACTGTGTTGTGCGATAGTAAGAGAAGAGAAGTCTAAATACATGGGATATCTATACATATGTTCTATTCTATGACGCTAGCCCTTAGTCCCGTGACAGTACTCCCCCTCTAAATTTTGTTTGGTCTCCAAACAGAACCCCTTATCAGAAAATTATTATTAATTCCAGGTAATATTCCTTTTATGTAAATATATATTAGCTTTTTGTTTCAGCTAATTTCCATGTTAGCCGCTTTTTCCTCTCTGAGCGGCGTGGCTGTTATGGTGCAATTGATTTGTTTGTTGTTGGTATATTTACCCATGATGGCGGTCCTGGTTTATGAGTGTTTAAATTATGAAAATCTGTGAGGGCTTTTTCGCACCCTTTTAAGTCTGATTCTGGCTGCCAGGAAGGCAAATCATCATATTTCCACTTAATGAGGTAGGTAAGACCATTACAATCTTGATTGTGCACATCTAAGATTTTTTCAAATACCCACTTGTCTTCAATATTGCCATCATCATCCCTTTCCGCTACTCTTCCAGCAACGCTACGACGCTCATTTTTATTGATAAAAGATTGCCCAGGTATTACAGGATCTTTCCATGGTCGAACCAAAGAGGTGTGGAAACTATTGTTTACATGAATATGATCTGGGAGATCGATAATAACAGCACCATCATATGTTTTTAAGATTGTGAAAGGACCGTCCCATCTATCATCCCATTTTTTCTTTGGTCGGTTTGTCTTCAGGTTTCTAAGGCAAATCATTACCTTGTCTCCTACTCTGTAGACTGGGGCTTCTGATCTTCGAGAATTTGCATATTCTTCATATTTCTCCTGCGACTGGTGGGACATGGCTTTTAACTTAGAAAGAATTCGATCAAAGCGGTCATCAACTAAGTCTGCTCTTAAATACTCTCTTTTTGCAGTATTTGATAGCGATGGTGGCTTAGGCTCTGGGGGTTCGATTCCTAGACGTGGATTAAAACCGTAGTTTGCGTAGAAAGGAGATACGCCTGTTGTCTCGCTTGTCTGATTATTTCCAGAGAACTCAGCTAGTGGTAGCCAATCAACCCAATCATCTTGGGTAAAACTAACAAAGGAACGAAGATATTGGTTTAGAGATGCATTGACTATTTCTGTTTGACCATCGGTCTGTGGGTGAAAAGCCGAACTAGGTTTGAGAGTGATAGAGAGACGAGTATTAATCCTACGCCAAAACTCAGAAACAAATGCGGAACCACGATCAGAAATGATAGAGTCAGGTGCACCATGTAGTCTATAAATGTTTTTGATGAAACATTCAACCAATTCAGATGTATCAAGGGATGTAGTGGGTATAAAATGACGCATTTTAGTGAGTCTATCTACAACCACTAGGATATTGTGGAATATCTTACCATCACGTTTGCACGGCGGTAAGTCAACAACGTGATCAATTGAAATGTCAGACCATGCACGGACTGGAATTTCGAGAGGCTTAAGAAATCCTGGAGGCGATGAACGTGGAGTCTTAGTCCTGAAGCAGAGAGCGCATCCTTTCACAAAATCAGCAACAAATTTGGTCATTTGTGGCCACCAATATTCTTTGTAATAGATCCAAAGTTTTTACACGACCTGGATGACCTGCAGGGCCGGAAGAATGGGAACGGTGCACAATTTCAAGACGAAGATTTTCATAGTCTGGTACAAAAAGCCGTTTTCGAAAGTACACAAATCCGGCATTAATTTTAAACTCTACTTTGTCTTTTCGGAGTAATGATCGTAAGGGTCCGGGCCACCACCGCTTTGTGGTATCTTGTAAAGAATTTATGATCAACTTAGCAATGTCGTTATTCTTGTAAGCAAGGGATATAGCTTCGGTGATAGAAGTTCCATGAGATATAGCAGATATGTGATCAACAACTTGGTTCTTGTTGAGAAGGCTGTGGAGTATATCAGGATGGACTTTATGTTCTGGAATCAAAGTGCGAAAACGGTGTTGAAGACGCTCATCAGAATCATCTTTTGGTTGTTGTCCTGGTAAACGACTCAGGGTATCTGGTATTACTGCATGTGACCCAGGACGATAAGTGATTATAAAGTTGTACTGAGACAAAAATTCAGACCACCGTACCTGACGTTGGTTTAGCTGTTTAGCTGTCAGGAAGGTTTGAAGATTCTTATGGTCTGTAATTATCTCAAATGGCTCTTGCACACCTACTAGTTCTGGGCGCCATTCTTCTAAAGCTTTAATTATTGCAAGAAGCTCTTTATCATAAATCTCATAGTTTGATTCAGCAGGACTGTGCTTTGAGGAAAAGAAAGCTACAGGATGAAGTATGCCATCATCTCCCTTCTGGATGAGTGCTCCTCCTGAGGCCCAATTGGATGCATCAGTTTCAACTACGGTCTGCTTGTGATAATTAAAATAGGCAAGGATTGGTGCTTGTGTAAATGAACTTTTGAGTTTCGAAAAAGCGTCCGCCTGCTCAATAGACCACATCCATGGTGATTTTTTACGTAGAAGACGTGTTAAGGGCTCGATTACACCTGAATAGCCTCTTATGAATCTCCTGTAGAAGTTTGAGAAGCCAAGGAATTTTTGCAATTCTTTCACAGTTGTTGGTTTTTCCCAATCTAGAATTACTTTAACTTTATCAGGATCCATACTCAGTCCATCAGTGGAGATAATTATCCCGAGATACTTGGTTTTTGTGGTATAGAATTCTGATTTATTGATATCAATTTGTAATCCTGCATCACCGAGTCGATGTATTACATCATCTACGTGTTTGGTATGTTCTTCCTTGGTCTCTGAGTATATTAAAACATCATCCAAATATGCCGTACAGTATTTGTCGAGTGCATCATGTAAGATATGATTGATGTAGTTCTGAAAAGTTGCAGGGGCATTGCATAGACCAAATGGTGTTACCAACATCTCATATAAGCCAAATCGTGTAGTAAATGCAGTCATCCATTCATGTCCTTCAGCAATACGGATACGATTAAAAGCAGCAATGACATCTAGCTTAGTATAATATCTAGCTCTTGAAATGGAATCTAAAGTCTCACGGATCAGGGGAGCGGGTATCGATTTTTAATGGTAACATCATTAAGGCCACGATAGTCTTGGCATATTCTTATTCCCCCAGCTGGTTTGGCGGCGAGGAGGATAGGTGCGGCAACTGGCGAGGAAGATTCACGTATGAAACCTTTAGCCAACATATCATCAATCCATTTCTTGACACAATTCAACTCTGCTGGAGAGAAGGGCCTGTTTTTACGATAGGGTGCTTGTTTTCCAGGGACAAGTTCAATCTTATGGTCCCAAGGACGATGTGGTGGGAGAGAGTTTGCATTCTTTGGTAGAAAGTGTTTGGTGTAATGATGGAATTCGAGTGGTAATATGGCTTTTATTGCCTCGGTGTTTAATTCGGGTTTATCTTGGAGAAATTTATCAATATCACTCTGTATCACTTTTCGACGTAAAAGATCCGAAATATCAGGATGATCAGGGCTAGGGAAAATCTGAAGGATATCAAACTCATTATCATCCTTGAAGGTAGTAAAGGTCGTTTCTTTTTCATATTTTGGTGTATCAGGGTTATTAAAATTCGGAAGGAAAGATTCAATTTCATAATTATCTGGTGCAGCAGTTTGAAGTGGCTTATGTGTAACAGGTATTGACAAAATTTTATCTGTCAATGAGATTGCTGTAACCGATCTTACTTGCTGAGAAGAATTGGACTGTAGGTACTTCCAATCAAGGCAGTGGTGTCGGCAATACAAGGAACTAAAAGTGAGGCTCAAGGAGCTCCAATCACATTTAGGGTTGTGTAATTTTAGCCATGGTAGGCCAAGAATTATGGGATTACATCTACTTAGGTTAGTAACAAAAAAGACAATAATTTCCGAATGTTGCTCAATATGCAACCGGAATGTAAAGTAGTGGGTTATAGGGGCTTCGGTAGAGCCATCGGCCAAGCGAACAGATCGTGGAGTATAGAGGGGCTTAGTTTCTATTCCAAAACGATTAACAATAGAATTTTTGTCAGCAAATGCCATAGCAGTGCAGCCACTATCAATCAAACTTGTTGTGGGAAACATAACTGAATTATTTGTGCGCGGGTTAGAGAGAGAAGAGCTAAGAAGCATTGAATTTGAGGAACCAGTTGAGCATAATTCCAAAGTGGAATTATCCATCAATATATCTTGGATAGCCTTGTCTTCATCTCCATACCAATTGTACCCCTGGCAGCGACTTAAACTAGGGGTTGGTCTTTTAACTGTTCACAATTTCTATAAGCTTGTTTTTTATCCCCTGAATTCTGAGATTGGCAATGTTCTTCAAATCCGTGGTTTCCATTTAACACTCTCAGACGAGATCGAACCGGGGCGTCGGGGTCTAAAAGCTGTGAGTTTGAGAATTGGTCTGGTGACTGATGATGGTATTTGGGTAGAAATCGAGGCGGAGGATAATACATCATCGGAATTGGCAAGGGCTGATTTTCTGGTGTTAAATATTCAGTGCTAGGTAGATCATGAGTATTAAAAGTAGGGAATTGTTTATAGCCATTTCTCTCACGAGATATCCATTGATTGGTAGGACGCTTTGGCATTGGCACTGGGTCAATCATGCGATGGTGGTCTTTGGCCATATGTCCGGTTTGACCACAGGCAAGACATAAGCCGTTTTCCATTCGAAATTTACGCTCAGCACTTGATATTGAAATGCGGCTGAGGTCCATAGGATCTTTAGAATCGGATGTTCCAGCACAAGGTAAAAAATGGTCTGTTGGGTGATAATTCTGTTGCATTGAGTTAGATGAAGATTGCAACATGAGGATGTGCTCCTGTTGTTTGATATTGCGAGCAATATTATTGATCATATCACTCCACCCAGTGTAATTGTCTGAATCAGGAAGATTTACTTGGTTGTTAATAACGCCAGTAATCTTTCGATTAAGTCGTTTTCTAAGGAGATCCACTTTAGTTCGGTCATCGTATTTTGCCCTTTCTATATAATGATCAAAGTCGGCCTTAAAATCTCCATAAGTACGTTTGTCTTGGTAAAGTGTGTCTAAGGCATTCTTTGCCATCTGGGTAGTATCAAGTAGAATGTATCTCCTATCAAGGACTTGCCATAAGTCTGTTTGCGTTCTCCAATGCCACTTCTCTGAATCACTTGGGTATGAATTCATTTTCTGAACACCGTCTTTAATAGCTTCCCATGCTTTCCCTGAGAGTTGGCTGGTTATATACGATATACAATTGAAATTTCCAGGAAAGCAACTACCATCCACAATCAACACTTGTTGGATCTGTATTTTCCAGCTCTCATATAGCGTTTGACGTTTTTCAGTGCTTGTTTGTGCAGCAGAAAATTTTTCTGGATCTGATCTAGTCCGGCGCAATCTTGTATTTGTAGAATCAATGTTCGAGGGTTTCATGCTGAGAATGGCATCAACCTGTAGTTTATTTATTTCAGACTGTAAGCTTGAAATTTTATCATTTAAGGTTGACACCTTGTTGTTGTCTAAAGAGCGTGCTAAATTTAAATTAGATATAGTTGAGTTTAAGGATATAATTTCAGTCATATTTGTATTTTTAATTTCACCAATTTTTGAATCAAACACTGGAGCAAACTACAAAACAAAATAGTTTCGGGTGTATTAGTGGTTGAATCAATCGAGCTCAGCAGAGAAGCTGGATTCGAGTCATTTGGGAACTGATGCCCTTCAATTGCTGCGCTCAAGTTCGGCCAGCTCTTCTGAAAAGCATTGATAATTTCAGTGGCTCTGGGGTCGGAGTCCATGTTGTTAACAATTACAATATTTTTTTATTATTTTAATTTGATTTGTTGAGAAACTCTATGAGATGATTGCTGGGATTTACTTCAGATTTTGTGTCAGGTCGCAGACAGGAGTCAGAATAAGGTAGTTAATTTTTCTATTATGTCGGGATTCAAATGCAACGGGACACAATTGAGATCGCACAAAATGTCACGGTGGCTCACAGGTCAGGTACTAAAGGGAAGAGATTATAACTGTGTTGTGCGATAGTAAGAGAAGAGAAGTCTAAATACATGGGATATCTATACATATGTTCTATTCTATGACGCTAGCCCTTAGTCCCGTGACACTCGGCCACATTTGCACGTAAAGTCTATTCCTTCGTGATGAAACCTCTTGTGATACTTGGCAAAATTGCCATGACCAGTCCTAGCTGCTATCAGACGATGATACTCCAATCTTGGAAGAGCGAGTTCTGGTGGTCGTTTTCGCTTCATCAACAAGTCTAGGTCTTTGTATCGACTGGGTCTATTCTCTCTCCACCAAGAATCGACGGTCTCCTCAGCACGGTCTCTAAGGTTTCGATTTAGAGCTGCGAAAGTGTGTACTTGTCCTTGATTTGTTCTTGAAGTGACCGTTGCATTTGAGACCAATGGAAAATCTTTCAAAGCTGATTTAACCATGTTATCCGCATGGATGTTCCCGATAATGCCAGAATGGCCTAGGATCCATCGGATCTCTACTAACTCGTTTGATTGTAGAAGAGTTGTAACTTTGTCGACTGTAGCTTGGGACGACTTACTTCGTTCTGTTTTGAGGGAGCGGACAGCTTCAGAGTTATCGAGGAGCATCTTAATAGGGCAACCTACTGCTAGAGCCACAGCTGATTCAAGGGCTTTTTGAGCGCCCACAAGTTCTGCGTCGTACACTTCTGCTCCTAGAAATATTCCAGTACCGCTACCAATCAACCTGCTTCCTTTATATAGGGCATATCCCCATGCAGATATCGCTGGGTTGCTTGAAGAGCCATCTGAATAGGCACATACCGTCTCTGTCGGGAGATTTTCTATCCATATCTTCGCGTACTCCGACTCATTCTCCCTACCGAGACCCGGTGAGAACTTGGTAAGATAGGTTGACGGGTACATAAGTTTTCCGGGACCTTCAGTGATTGTTACATTTAAAGCACTGTTCTTGAGTCGTATCATATAGCACTCTGGAACAGCGATAGTTCGGGCTTTCTGGCCTGTTCGGAGCTCGAGACGCTTTATAACATCGATTGGTAGCTCCCTAGCCCTCAGTCATAGAGGGTGCCATACGTCTAGTCGTTGGATGCGCGCTACTGACCGAAGTTACCTCTGATCCAAAAGGATTGCTGCCGGTGGAATACCTGATTCTCTTCGGAGAACCGAGTTTGGGGTAGTGCGCCAAGCAGGTAGTGCCGCTCTGACTGCCTTTAAAATTGTTCTGTGCAACAGATCTATTTGCCAGCCGACTCCGGTGCCAACTCTCTTGTCTCGACGCGTGTTAATTCGTGCTAAGCCAGGCCACCATGCCTCTGCTCTATATAGTGCCGTACTTAGGAAACAGGCGTGAACAGCTTTAACCATTTTTCCTGGTGCTATGCCCCGCTGAACCATATAAAGACGCCGTATGAACTGTGTTACACGCTGTGCTTTCCCGCACCATTCTTGCATGTGCTGCTTAAATTTAAGCTGGGAGTCAAGCCGTACTCCAAGCCATCTCACGTGTGGGGATGAGGAAATATTGAGACCTTTCAACTGGACTGCAAGACCTGACATGTCCAACTTTTTTCTTAGTCTGCCACCTATTATTAGAAGCCCAGACTTGATCAAATCAAAGTTGATCTTGAGCTCATCTGCCAGCTGAACGAGTTTATCTACTTCTCTCTGTGCTGATGAGACAGCTTCAGAGGCAGTGCGTCCTATTCCGAGGGATGCAATATCGTCGACATATCCGAATCTTTTTCCTTTCCCGTCTTGAGCTAAAACGGCAATGTATAGGAGGAAAAGAAGTGGCGATAGAGGTGAGCCCTGAGGTACTCCGCTCTCCACTACTTTTTCGCATGTTATTCCCTCCCGGTGACGAACGCGAATACTCCGTCGGGTCAAAAATGACTCAACGAATCGGCACAGTCTCCTCGACCACCCCTGGTCACGCATTATACACAGTAAGCGTTGGTGATGTACCGCATCAAAAGATCCCTGCACATCCATCGTTATCATAGCTGTGACTTTGTTACTCCTCATTGTCGCATCGGCGTCATGAATAACACAGGAGACAAGATCAATCGCTGAACGTCCTAGCAGGGCCCCAAAAAGTTGTCGAGGGACTACTTGGTGCTCGATAGCTGACCAAGCCATTCTTTTGGCTATGATACATTCCAATCCTTTACCTAGGCAAGAGAGCAGAGAGATAGACCGCCATCCCTTAGGAGTGGATAGATTTCGTCCAGGCTTTGGAAGCAAGACTACTTCTGCGACTCGAAACGCTGTTGGGAAGTGTTCATGCTCCAGACAAGCTTGGAAAATGTTTCTTACATGTGTCCCAGTTACTGTCCAGCACGACTTGAGCAACCTCACAGTTAATTCGTCGTTTCCGGGGGCCGTGTTGTTGCCGCCAATGGTGCATTCTGTAACGTCTGATTGTGACGGCTTGTAAGCCGGTAATTGCCTGTAGCCTGCGCTGTCTAACGCAGGCTTAGCATGAAACTAGGCAGGGACTATTCTTGGAAGCAGGGTCTTACAACTTGGCAAACACCTCCAAGAATAGGGCACGACAAAGGGATACGAGAAGGTATACGAGAAGGGATACGAGAAGGGATACGAGAAGGGATACGAGAAGAGATACGGATATACGGATAGAAAACTGTGTCATTGGCCGGGATAATAATCATGTATAAAGTAACTGTTATTATCCTCTTCAATCTGTAGTTCACCATAGATTGAAAATAGAATACCTCTGACCATGAGGTTGCCTCAGTGCCTATGCTCAGACTGTGACACTGATTATGAAATTTTGTTGTCCCAAGGGATTCGCTCCGGTTGGTACAACTCCCATGTGGATAGGTCTTCGTCTGCATCAAAACGAGCCATCAAAGTGTCCCTCAAGCTCTCTGCTCTCTCGAGTGGGTCTGAAAGCCACTTATCAACTGCAATCTTTAGTGGGGGTGGCTCTCGACATGACTTAGGCTTAGCCCATTTCATCAGCTTAGATACTTGGGCGTCTGTAGTCGTATTTTCAATTTTTCTTCTCCAGTATTCTCTCTTGGCTGCTTTGACAGTAGCTCTGAAACTTTTTCGGGCGTGGACTGCCAGAGCCGGATATGATCTACAGTGTTTGTACTCGCGCTGCATAGTCTTGCATTCCTCGTTCCACCAAGGTGCCGCTGTTCCAGTAACTTTTGGTGCTGTACGTCCCACAGCGTTGCGAGCATCATCAAGTGTCTCTAGGAGCGTAGAAATTTGGAGCTCTATATCTTGAACATTTTACAACGTCCCTGACTTCATCCAGGCTTTAACATACTGGGAGAATTTTCCAAGGCCCTGGTCGCTCACGTACAGTCCCTGGGAAATACTCGAAGGATTCGAAATTTTGGTTGTCTGAGTGGATCCTACGATGGTCATATGATCTGAAGTGCAGTTCATCTCCGTTGACACTGACGCTATTGCTGAGATATTGCTCCACACTAGATCTAGTACATTTCCGTTCCGATGTGTTGGAACCCCGGCTCTGGTTGCTAGATGCATGTCGTGAGAATTTGCCCATTCCATTATCTGGTCACCATTGCCGTACTGACGTGAGGTTTGCGGCTGCCAGTGCCTTGATACTGAGTTGAAATCTCCTCCAACCATCTTAGGTCATGAAGGTTTCCAGAGTATTAGCGGATCTAGCGTGACACTCGGGCCAGGCGCGCGGTAAACATTTATGAATGTAACCCCGCAAACCAGTACAAAACAGTAGTCAGCTGTTTGGCCTGAGGATGGGGTTATCTGTAAGTTTTGCAGGCCTTTGAGGGTGAAAGTGATTGCCCGCGTCCGAGCTTCTCTCTCGCCAGTTGGGCTGTGGCTATCGAAGCCAGTGTGGCTTTTACTGATAAAGCTTCCGTCTTTTTGCATCGTCCATAGCTCTTGTACCATTATAACGTGCGCTCCTGCTTCCCATGCTTATTACAAGGCTATGTCCATATTTTCTCCACCCTTTCCCATCTTCACTTGGTGAAATAGAAGGGTGCTTTTAATTTCTTTGGGTGTGTTCGAGATTTGGTTCTCTAACATTAACCTTGCATAGATGCTTCTGGGGCAGAGATGACTTCTACAGCCTTGCCCTTCCTCTCTGAATATGCTCGAGCGGTATTAAAGTGACGATGTCCACGCTCGCGGATGATACGCAACTCTGATGTTGTGTGAGGTACAATAGTTCCTTGCTGGCGCCTGGGCCTAGCCATGCATTTAAGCTCATAGGAGTCATGAGGATCCGCGCAGTTAGAGCATTTAGGAATTTTGACCTGACACTCTGAAGTCTCGTGTACACCCGAACAGGGTCCACAGCGTTGGCTTTTAGTACAAATTCGCGTGGGGTGGAATCCCCAGCAGCGCTGGTATTGCTCAATGGAGCGCTGTCGCGTGTAAGGCATTGCTTGCCCACTTTCCTCGAACAGCCTAAACTTGAGGTTCGATAGTTTTTGGCGGAAATGTACAAGCCAACTGGTAGAATATTGTCCCAGCTTTGTCGGTGATTGGCGTACCAGAATTGGAGCCGCGCCACAGACTGATTGGCACTCACTTATCACCATTTCATTGGTGACTGTTATACTCCATTCCAGTGTCCGTATGAAAAGGGGCACGTGTGGTACCAACACTTATATCCATTCTGATGCTGCCTCAATGACAACATTATCCTGTCGGAAAGATGATCCTGTATTGAGGATAGTTTCCCTAAGTGCATCAGATGCACACTCAAATGAGATACCCGAACGAACCGGGTGCATTGTTATGATAGCTGATGGTGCGACTCCTGAACTCTCAGTGATCATCTTCTTAATGGTGATCGGTGAGAGCCGAAGCCATTCATAGTCTCTATCTAACCGTACGAAAAGGCGTTTGTCGACCTTGGGATTCAATTTCGTTGATTGGTTTGTCTGTGAGACAGGTCTTCTTGGTAATGGGATAGCAGGTGGGTCAGGTAGCCTGGCTGTTTTTCGGGCCACTGTAACCCAGGGCGAAGTTTTCTCTAAAGGTCTAGCAGGTAGAGCACTACAGTGTGCGACAGGAGTACTTTTTGCCTTGTGTGTCACTGGTTTTGAAGAGATTGATGGGGGGTTCGGGACCTTACTAGTGGTCTCATAAATTTCCACTGAGCCTGTTACAAAATAGGTCACGAAGGGCGCGATATTTGCAATTTAAGACGCCAGAATTGTTGACGCGTTTGTGTCCGCCTTGGTTTTAGCCCAAGTGACAATAAGTTCTAGAAAGTCTTGGGCAAGGCTAAGTCTTTCCTTTCTTTCGTGTTCTGCCCACTGCATTGCATTCGCAATGCCTAGCAGGCTTGGAAGGCGTTAATGATGACAATGCAACAGCGGGTGCCATTGCATCGGATGATGGGTCTTTTGGTGGGTGATTTTAATGCAATGATAAAGTGAAAAAATGGATGACGAAAGCTCGTGGTAGAGCTAGTAGTTGGTGCGTAGGTTATTTTGACGACATCTTTTTGTGCATCATATTCTAATTTCGTATGCAGCTATCTAGCTATAACACAATATCAAAGAAAATACACAAAAGATGACTTAATGTAAAGGAAGAGCACTCATCCCTTGGATTTCGTTTGCAAGTACCACTGCGAAGTTATGGTGGCTTTTTCTTCACCCCAAGTCAACCCTCATCCCTAAATACTCACTCAGGGAAACATCTCAAAAACCCTGAGTTATCCAGACATGCCTCCATCATCCACTGACTTTTCTCCGCGCGAAATGTGGTCTTAAGTGTCTCTTTCCCAAGTGAAGTAGGTTCCCAGAGTGCTCAAACTATACCGGAGAACACCACCAGTAGGCGTGGTAATTGAAACGAGGATGTACTTCGGCATACTTGTAAACTTGTCCCAATCCCTCTCACGTCCGTCTCAAAGAACTGCCTCCCAGATTTGTGCGCCACGCTTTGTTTCCTCTGTAGGGTATAAATATCGGCGTGGGCGTGTATTTGGCGGCTAGCTGAGGCCAGAGAATAGTTGATGAGAGGTGTGGTCATTGGAATGAGGATGTACTTAGTCGTACTTATAAACTTATTGAGACTTGGATAGAAGTCGAACTCGTTGGGAGCGAAAATTTGACATGGCGGAGAATTTTGAATTAATACCTCGTGGGCCAACTTCTTTGGTATTGCGAAAATGGAATGAACTTGGCTCTGAAATAATACTTCACTCCCAGGTCCGTATAGGACACCACGTACAGGTGTTCATTCTTGCCCTCCCCCAATGGTACCAATAACCGCCGCAACTGCAGTCTGGGGTTAATCCTGGATCTTGAATATAGCTAGCTAAGCGGTTAGTTCCATCACCCTGGAGCAAAGTAAAAAAAGTTCTGATGGCTTATATCTCTCGAGCCCAGGGGGACTATTCTCAACACCTGTCAGTGGTGTCCCCTACGAACCTCCAGCTCTCACTGTAGAGTCTGCAGAGCTGAGATTGAGTAAAAAAGTACTCACTTCGATGAGGATTCCCAATCGCTTTCGCGGTCTGTATCGTCTTCATCCATAAACACACCCCCCTATCACCATTATCATGAAGCTAACCACGATCAGATCAGATGGTAGGGTCGGAGCCCTTCTCATCACCAACCCTTGATCATGGAGGAAAAGCCATCCGATGAGTTTCCGGAGCGTACCCAGCACCCGATACGGAGATGGTGGATTGGATCAAGTCGGCCTCGACTGCTACAACGGAGGGAGATATAGATGAATATGCGCACCTCGTGTAGTCCAGGTGTCTAGGCCTCGCCTGGCTGGGGCTGCGGGTTTTTTGAGACTTTTTCCCGCGCACGCAGTTTCAATTAATAACATTTTTATTTTTTTTGGGTAGAAGGTTCCGTGGAAAAGGTGGCTGAATTCCATGGGTAAATACTGAGTTGAATGGCTATTCATCAAGGGCAATATATCAATGATCTTTCAAGAAACATAAGAGGCAAGGAGCACTGTACAAGGTGTGGCCTTGGTCAGAGAGGAGCCCAATGTGCTAGATAGTCGAAGACTCAAGTAGTACAATAAAAACCCACTCACTCACTCACTCACTCTCTCGAGCCCCTCTTATGAGAATAAGACGTTATTTTTCAAGGGAGAACATTGAAATACGATATCGACCAAAATATCTCTAATATTTCGAAAAAAAACCAGACAAAAATCAGACACCACGTATTCTCTGACTTTGAAGAGAGCATTTCCAGAGCTTGGTAGAGCTCAAATAAATTCGTCCATCAGATCAGAAGGGTATCTCTGCGTCAGTCTTATAGTCTTGACTGGTAACTAGATCATGGAGTCGCAGGAATTAAAGCTTACAAATACGTTAGCTGAGAGGTTTCCAAAGGCCCTTCAGACAATAATAATACATGACTGTCTAATAATAGGACACAAGTTTTATTTGGATGTGTATAAAGCAAGGATAGTGGAGTTTGGGCGGTAATAATGATTATGAAGATGTAATAGAAGGGCAAGACTGGACACCTGTACGCGGTGTCCTCTACGAATCTGTGAGTGAAATATTCTCCCAGAGCCAAGTTCAGTCAAATTTCGCAATACCGGACAAGTTGGCCCACGAGGCAATAATTCAAAACTCTCCGCCATGTCAAATTTTCGCTCCTAACCAGTTCGACTTCTATCCAAGTCTCAATAAGTTTATAAGTACGACTAAGTACATCCTCATTCCAATGACCACACCTCTCATCAACTATTCTCTGGCCTCAGCTAGCCGCCAAATACACGCCCACGCCGATATTTATACCCTACAGAGGAAACAAAGCGTGGCGCACAAATCTGGGAGGCAGTTCTTTGAGACGGACGTGAGAGGGATTGGGACAAGTTTACAAGAAGATGCTGAAGATGGATATAATCTCGACGGGCGTGTAATTTTGAATTTTGGCAGAGTTTTACGAATTGAGCTTTGTGCGTGCCAAGACTTCGCTTGCGAGAGTGCAGCGGACACTATAAAAACACGCAAACGATGGATGGTGCCGTGGTCTGCCTCCTGGTGGTGTTCTCCGGTATACTTTGAGTAGTCTGGGCACCTAATCCACTTGGAAAGGAGACACCGAAGACTACATTTCGCGCGGAGAAAAGTCAGTGGATGATTGAGGCATGTCTGGATAACCCAGGGTTTTTGAGACGTTCCCCTGGGTGGGTATTCACGGATGAGGGTTGACTTGGGGTGAAGAAAAAGCCACATAACTTTGCAGTGGTACTTGCAAACGAAATCCAAGGGATGAGTGCTCTACTTGTAAATTGAGTCATTTATTCTGTACATTTTCTCCGATATTGTGTCATAGCTAGTTAGCTGCATACGCAATTAAAGTCTAATGCAAAAAAAAAAAAGATGTTATAACAAATGGGTAATGATTAGTAATAGCTTTAGAAGCATGTATCATGTGACGAGTTTTCAAGGTCGCTAAGGCCCTGGCGCTCCGTCATAAAGCAAGATAGACACGAATGAAAGTAACAATCATTATTGAGATACCTCAAATAAAGAATCCATAGGAAATATTCCGACAATGACCTATCCCTTTATCAAGCAGGAGGCTATAAACCTGAAATTTACGTCTCGGAAACAGGAATGGGCAATAGTACCATAAAGCAAAGAGAAAGAATAAAATCTTGGTGTTCTGAGAAATTTTATCCATAGAAACCAAATCTCAATCGGCCTAATTTTTCTTTGGTGCAATTTAAATTCGAAGACTATGATGAGGAAATATATTTTGGATTCTGACTGGTCAAAATGGTGGTAGGGAAGACCTAGAACAAATTCTGTAACTCTTGCCAGAGAAGCAAGCAAACTGAGCAGCAACTAACACAGCACTTTTGGGTATTCTGGGAGTAGGGACCAGCGGCATTCAAGGGATTTAAGCCTGGGAAACTAACACTTCAGCTCCAAAAGATGAGAGAATGAAAGCCCTTTTGATTCACAGACTAAACCATCATGATGAAGTATTGAAAGTAGGAGCGAAGATGTACTATCTTCGGACGTTATACCTTCGTCGAGTAATTCTCTAGAATTCTCCCTGTCATGAAATCACTAGATCGGAATAATCTTACTTGGGTGTTTATGATATCAATTAACCAATAGCATACGATATTCTTGAGTCACTGAGAGTATGATATCACCGAAAGTATGACATCATGAAAATCATGATATAATGGAAAGTGTGATGGTTAATTGGATTGGGCTATGTATATAAGAGAGCTAGTATTAGAATATTCAGACCTCACACAACGTCTTCTGAAAAATATATACGCTTCTACTTCTAACTTCATCTCTTCTTTGGGAAGACCATTATACTGCCTCACTTCTTTTGTCTCCTTTACTCCTCTCAGTGACACCTCAGCCTAAGTTATTGTCGTATGATCCCCATTCCCTTTACGATCTCATTTCGTACCCTGTGGGACTATCGCTACATTAGACACCTCGAGATTTTGGTAATATTAGGGAGCATACAAGTATATGTTTCTAGACATAGAAAATGACATGAATATTTTGAATGGGCAAGATTACACTAGGATTAGGAAGCAGATTTTCATTGTTAAAGCATTGGAATGGATAATAGTACTTGTGGGTATGGTCAGCACATATCATGATTTCGAATCTGGGCCTGCTTATAACGCTAGGCTATATTAGGCTAGTGTTGCCAAGTGATGCTTTTTTTTTTGATTTGCTAATTTTAGGTCCTAAGCTATGCTCTATATCTCCTAGGAGTCAGAGACCGGTGTACACGGCCGAGATCTTGCTTCCCACATGCCCACCTCGGTTTCACCGCGTGAACCACTACGGAACCAGTAGCTAGTTAAAAGAAAAAAAAAAAAAATAGAAACTCCCATGAACCCCCATAACCAAAATTCCAAGCTCAGTAATCCAATTTGTGGTTAGAGAAGCGACACTTCTCGTCTCGTTTTCCTACCTGCCATGCATCGTGCTATGACTTAGTTACTACCGTCTCCGCTGAGAGCTGGAGACGGACTCGCAGGTGGGCCCCCGAAGACCCAGATTTCGATATCTAGGTGGACATGCTTCTTCCCACCAGTCGTCTAGAAGCGCTTGACGTTTCCGGTCCATGAGCCGACGAACGTAAGCCATTGTGACGGAGCCAGGCTGGCTGTCTTTGCTTGGCAGTTGTCGGAGGCCGGAGTGTGCAGCTCTATCTGCCTCTTCGTTTCCCTGTATCCCTGAGTGAGCCGGTATCCATTTCACCGATACTAGAGCCTTTTTTGATAGCGCCCTAAATTGGCGTACGTCGTCGAGACTTGTTGTTGCAATTCCCGTCAACAGTGACTTCACTGCAGACTGACTATCCGTCAATACGTTGATTTGCTGCCTGACGTCCCTTCCCCCGTTCTCCCTCTCCAACAATCCCAGCGCAGCTTCCAGGGCCTTCCTTGCCCCTAAAATTTCCGCATCAAGCACTTCCCCACCATGCTTGATGCCACATTCATTCAACAGAGTTTTTCCATCCCTTTTCAAGACGAACCCCCATGCTGAGCGACCATGCCCCTCCGACGATCCATCCGGGTAGGCACAAATATCTGATGCCGGCACACTGTTATTGAGCCGAAGACCGAAGGATAGCATGGCGGCGGTAAAGGCTTGGCATCTTCCGCATCCGGGAGTTGTCGGTAAGCCCGCTGGACTCGTGACAGTTGGAACTCCGGATTACCAAGTGATGATATTTATAGTGTTCCCGATAAGGCCGTAATGAGGCAACTGTCATGGGTAGAATACTAAACTTAGTGGGAATAGAAAAGTAAAGACTAGCGCGGAAGTCGAGTAGGGCCGGCGACACTATAAACTCGTCCATGGTTGGATGGTGCAGTGGTACACAATTTAGGCCAGTCCCCCACGTAGATTCTGGACAGCCTGGACACATCCTATCGAAGGGTGGTAATGTATATGGTCGTATATACTTGGTATGTTCAATGAAACTGTTGGAATTGTGCAGGGGACTTGCGATATACTTGGGTGTTTATGGCAACAATGTGTGAGGGATGCAAATGATGCCTTTTTTATATGGTTATAAGTTACAGATTTATTTACAAGATCATCAACCAATCCCACACACACTGCTAGACAGCGCCGTAACTAGTCTCTTGTAGGAGTATCATGCGGGTCAATGCAGCGATATATGTATGTATTTTTAAATTTCGTATGAGGCAAAAGCCCTACACCCAAGAGGCATGATACGGGTATGTGATCCCTAAAGACTCACTTCTACCTATCTGCCCAGCTTTCTAGGCCGATTAATTAGATGAAAAGAAGAAATAAAGAAAAATTGCCTAGACAATAAACGCCCTGCGCCTCGATTTTTCCCGGCTGCCATACACCTGCAAATGGCCATCGTTTCGCTGGCTGGAGAGGGGAGATAATGAAGGGCAAAGGGCTCCTCTAAGTGTATGGTCAAATGAAGGTTTGTGAGGGGTGGTACTTTTTGAGGGGAGGTGAATGGGAGGCATAGGGGGGGATATACTACATGTAAAGGTATCCTTGGCCTGTAGGTAGAGAGGACCTGCATGTCCTACATAGTCATAGACTCAGACAGGACAACAAAATGAAATAATAATATGTGTCCTAGCAAGGGCGCTCAATACACAATGGATGACTGAAAGTCGGAAGTTGAACTTGAGCTAGTTTATGGCCCCAAAGCTAGAGCCGGGGATCGACAATGCCTGCGTCATCGTCTATTTCAAAGGGCCGCTGCACATTAGGGCGGAACAGGCTAGCAGCGTTGAGGTACTTGAGTCTCGTGGATGAATGACCTGATGCATATTTCACTCTACGCGAGCGTTGAAGATCCACCAACTCAGGAGTCAAGAAAAGCTGTAAGCCCGGAATCCCTTCGAACTGGCCGGTGGCTGAGTCTCACATGACGCACTTGAGCTTCGTCTAGAGTATGTATTGACATCGAGCCATCGATGGCCCAGCCAAAGGCTCTACTATTCTGAGGACCGGTCATGCCCAGGCACCGCCCCGACGTTGACAAATCTCAGTCACGCTGTGCGGTTAGGTCGCGTAGGACCTGCGAATGATTGTCCCCGAAGCAGCCGCGGCGCGCCAGCTTCTGCCATCATCGCGGATGCGTGCATGACAGAGATATCTGCACCGTACCTTCCCTTCAACCAAATGCGAGTCCTCGGGCCTGACCAGCTACCCATCGCTTTTTGAACGACTGGGGGGGCTGTGATGGTCATTTGCCCTAGCTCATGCCCCCACTATCCCGATTGGCCTGTCCTGAACCTATGGAGGATGCAGATGCGGCGTCTTATTCCCGACCATCCCATCGCAAGAGCCCTTGACTAGGCTGTGCCAGTGTATGGGAGATCATCGGGGACGCCGCCAGGATGCATTCTTCCACCATCCCTACAAGACCCAACTTTCGACTGAGCTGGGATATGAGTGGAATTCCCTTTTTAAGATGTATAGCTGCGGGGCTGAAGACGCTTGAAGGTTCAGGACCTGTCAGTGGTATCCCCTACAAATTCACAGGGTCAAGATCGACCCTTACACTAGCCAGGAGTGCCTCTACGTTTGATTAGTCTACGATCCCCTTTTGTCCGACGTCGGCGCACAACCGTTGCATTAGTCAAACACACAACAAACAAAATCTCTGTCAAGAATTATCTGGCATTTCAATCTGTCCTCCAATACCAAGCGAAATGCGAACGACGAAAGCTATGCAAGAAAAAAAAAAGAAAAAAAAGAACGACGAAAGGGGCTAATCGAGTTGCTTTGCTCGTTCGACTCGAGTCTGTTGCACTCTTGAACACTGGGCTCCTCTGTGACCCTGGCAAAGTCTAGTCTGTTGCTGTAATCATCTTTTGCCGTGAAGACATCTCCGATATGATACTCAGGAAAGATAGCTATTCAGCACAGTGATCACCCGTAGAAATCAAATTTTTTTACTACAGACCTTCTACCTACTCGTCTTTCATTTATACCAGCACCGCGAAAATGTGGTGTCGTATTGCTGTACATTGGAACCAGCCATCTATTGTGTCAAGCGGGATCGATGTCCAAGCTATTCAAATTCTTCTTGGGACGCCATCCCAATTAATGCATCACTGCGCCATCCCACCAGAACCGTGTTGGTAGTATCATCTGAACCCCCGCGTACGAAGACTTGGCGCGCAAAATGCCCTACAATGTCAAGACTCTGCCCTGACAGTCTAGGTCGCACCACTCCCAAGATTATATCTATCCTTGATACCTTCTTGCCTTGTCGAGCTAATTCTTTCACATCCATGCCATTGGCCAGTCTTCTAGACTTGTACGCCGTGATTTGTTTCCTCCTGCACATGTTCGTTTTACCGTGGGCACATATCTCGGGGTAAGCTAGGGTCAGAGTTTGAGTCGATGAGTGGCATGGGTATTGAACTGAGGATAGGATAGGCTGAAGTTGTGGATTCATGAGGCTTTATTCGGGATATATCTTGTTGATAGGGGAGTATCGATGTTGGTGAAAGTTCCGAATGTTTGCCTCGTGGGCCACCTTCTTCGCTATTGCAAAATCCGACTGAGTTTTGTTCGGAGAAAAATTTCACTGCTAGGCCGGTAGCGGACGGCGCCGCCAGCTATTCATTCTTCGTCGTCCGTTTTCTCCTACATGGCCGCTAGCACGATCGAGTCCCGCTTGCATCAGGGTCGTGTCAGAGGCCTAGATGAGATGGGGCAGGATTTGAAGTGTAGCTTGTTATTTTTCTTGTCATAGATAAGAGGTCAAGCGTAGGTCAAACTAAAGGTTGGAAAGGGAGTAGTGCATGAATGCAGATTGTCGAGGATTCGGGCATGTAGTACCCGTGGTATAAGGTAATCTAGTGGGGCAATGAATGAAGGAACAAGTATCTGAACCGCAACAAGTGCTATCATTCAACTCGTTGCCGAATAAGTGGTTAGCTGGATTATTGGGCTGAATTATGGATGGGCTTGCATAAGTAATGCTCGATTCGGCCCAGTCTAATTCCGCTCGTGATATGCTTTCGTGAAGGGCAAAAGGAACTAACGGTGGAATAAGTACGAACTACATTATAAACATCTCAGGATTAGACACCAACTAATAGCCGCCCATGCTAACTTTTTGCACCATCACGTGATCCGTCCAACGCCATTTCCTGCAGCTCGCCGGGCTCCCGACCCCCACATTAACTCCAGGGGAAAACCGATTCATTCATTCGCAGGTCCATTCCGCAAAAACACACCACCGAGCCGTTCTATCGGCAAGGACCAACCCTCTCCATACGCCCCCTCTCGCCAATTTTGATGATTGTTTCCCAGGTGCCACCGTCGCCTTTTTCTACAGATTGGAGGTTATTCAGGTTTCGCTCTTCTTTACGCATAAGCCGCATTACTTTGCCGCCCGGGGGACTGAATTGCTAGCTTGGCCGGCTTGATCGTCGGCTGAGAGCTAGTGCTGCTTGGGTTGGACGTGGTAGCTGATGTACTGCTCATCGAAATAGCAGAGCAGGGACGCATAATTGGAATGGGAGATGAGCCGCCAGGGCTAGTAGGCGCGGCATCAAGGGAAGAGGGATGTTGACGGATGGCAAAGACAAACGTGTTATTTATCGCTAGACGCTGACACTGAGGCTGAGCGACATAGAGATCGTGCCTTTGCGCATGAGGTGTTGGGTGACGTGTGAGAAACTCATAGGGTGGATTCTTTCCCGTGTGGATGATTGGCAATGCAAAGGCTAATGGGTACGGAATGTCTTTGATAGAATGCATTAATCCTCGCTTCCCAGCGTAAATCTTCAGAATACCACTCCCCTCATCTGCAGGGAGAAGTGCCTTGACAGTGTATCGCTTTTGGCCATGGATCCATTCGGCCTGAGACAGCGCACGCTTCTTTACAATCTCACCACTTTCAAAAAAGTCACCGTCAGCGTCCCGTTCGAATGCCTTTGCTTCTACTTCGGCTACACACTCAACATCTGCAGGAACTCTAAACTTGATATGAACGAGTTCAAGGTCTTCAATGCGAACTAGACTTGTGTCATAGTCGACCATTTCAATCTCGTTCTTGAAGAAGGGTGGACAAGCACATGGTAGAGCAAGCAAGACTTCGGGCGGGATAGGTGGGCAAATGTGCTGTTGTTGGTGATGTTCCGGTACATGTGTCCAGCAAATATTGATTGGACAGGTCAAAAACCACCATGTCTCCGAAATTTGGCTACTAGAACTCGAGAAAAGACCACGATTAGGGTGAGACGGTGCAGCAAGGGAGCAATCCATGATTCGCCACTCATTGTCGATGAGGACAGTATTCCACCAGTGGTTTGGGCGAGGTGTAGAATTCAGTTCAGGAACTTCTCCTGGTGTTTTCAAATATCCACGTACTACTTCAGCACATATACCAACAGCTGCGCACATTTCTGCGACCAGATTAGCGACTTCTTGTGTACAGCCCTTTTTGCTTTGTATGACTCGTCTGGAATCGAACTCGCTGTTGAAGTCTCCTTCCCACGTTATTTTCTCGCTGACCCAAGTAAAAATTGCTCTTAGTCGCTGCACGTCACTCTTGTAGGGCCTACAGACAAACCCGGTTGCTAAGCTAATTGAATTTGTCATCGGCGGAAGACTATTAATGAATCGTGTATTTTTGTCCACGAGTGAAAAGTTTACTGCGTGAAAATTTGTCGGTTCCGCAATCGGCTGGCCGTCTGCCCCTTCATTCCCATCACATTGCTCATAGAGTTCGTCAACGGGGTTGATAGCTAGAAAGTCCATCATTTGACATTTTTCCCTCCTTTCAATACGTTCAATTTTGCTAAGGGAGTTGGAGCGGTTAACATCGCGTCTTACCTGTACCCAATCGATGCCGGAGTTTGCGTCTGAGCTTTTCGCTTCCTCACTTTTGACTTTTCTGTATCCAACGGAGTGAATTGTTGAGCCATCGAGAAGTTTTGGCGTACTAGTAGATTTGGATGAATCACTAATGACAAAGCTACTTTTAGCATTAGCTGCCCCAGTTTTGGCTGTCTCAATGATTTTTTTGAAGAATCCATTTTTTTTAGGCTTTGGTGCGACGAGACCGCCCAGAGTGTCAATTCCTGTCAGAGGCTGCTCATGCAAAGCTACCTGAGATTGCAATTTAGTGGGCTCAGATGCGTGACTGCTATGGTAGGAGAAACTAGTTACTGGTGTCTCGGATCGGATATCTTTAAATTCAGCCTGACTGTTTCTGCCATTAAACACCTGGTCCTTTCTCGTTCCAAACGAGCTATGAGACCGTCCATTAGACGCGGCTATTCTTTTGCGCTCTAAACTCCCTGCACTAGTATTAGATAAACCAGTTGCAGAGGGGCCGCTCATGAGACTACGTTCAGTGCTGGCTGTCGTGTTTGTCGTCGTGCTTCCGGTACCTGACGAGTTGGTGTAATTCGTCTTAGTAGTAAAGGTTCGCCCAAGCATAGATTTACCAACTTCGTAGGCAGACCTTCGGTGTCGAAGTTTAGGCTTCTCGTACGAGTCTTCTTCGATAAATGATTTCGGCCTATCGTATGAACTCCACTTCGGGGGGACTGGGGGACCTTGTTCGTCCTTCGTAGTGCGAGAGACGCTGTGTTGCACTTTACCCAGTCTGCTTTCCATTCGTTGTACATAGTTACTCAACAACGGTGGCTGTTGCGCCGTTTGCAGTGAGCTCTCGCTTGCGTAATGTAAAAGTTCGCCTCTATTCTGGTGTGATAGTGGTTCTCCGCTACACCTACTTGAACTTGTTGCTCGCAACGCAGATGCTGATCTCTCCATCAAAGCTTTCGAATAAGTTCGCCCAAATGACTCAGGTGACCAGGGATTTGATGTAGGTTCAGGGCTATAATCTTCGCGGGTGAGACCCATATCTGCTAATGAAGATATCACATCATCCATGGCTGTTCGAAGGGGCGACGGTGTTAATCCAGCAGCTCGGGAAGATGCTGAGGAAGATGATGGTTCACGGGGGCTTTGTCGAGTTGTTGGGTAATCAGTACTGCCTTCAGCCATGTGAGATGCGAAAACTGTTCGATGAGGAGGAGGGACAGGAGGTGGTGTTGATGATTCAGCCATATATTGAGGTTCGGGAGAAGGAGAATGATTGGTGTAGGTCTCATTTAGAGTTGGGGATACTGGAGAAGTTGGCCTGGAATATCCTTCGTTTTGATCTCTGTACGTTGAAAGATCTGAACAAGGGAAATACTCAGCACTTGGTAGTGCAGAGGACTTCGCACAGTAGCTATAGTTGCTGTATAGAGTCGGATCGGGGGAGGGTAGGTAAGGGACGCGAAGGTTGTTATCGTAATAATTTTGAACTGGAGGGGCGTAAGCCGGGTTGGATCTGTGTTCAAAATGTGTTGGCGGGACTGGAGACACAGCCCTTGATTCATTCTGGCGAGTCTGTGACACGGTCGCAGGTTTTTGGTCATATCGAGTAGTAGCTGAAGTATTTCGAGATGTAGCAGCGCTATCCTGCTTCTGCAATTCGGCTCGTTTCAACACTGTCGGATTAGGAGCAGAGTATGATTGATATGGTTTCCGAGATGGCTTAACCTTATTGATCTGAGGTGGTTGTGGATTAAAGGGATTTGTGCTGGGAGTTCGATGTGGTAATGGACTCGATGAGCGCACAGCTGGTCGAAAGTTCATGTCGAGTATTTCAACAAAATTTGAGGGAAATAAACCTTTGACTCGTTTATCTCTCCATAACCTCCCCATCCACCATGAGCCATCTCCAGCATTGAGACACTCAATTAAATCTCCTTCCATGAATCCTAGATCGTATTTTGATTCGCCTCCATAGCTAAACTTCGCTCTTACCCAGCACGGGAAACGAGGCGGTAGATTTGGAGGCCTCTGCATTTCGACTGGGCTGTATATCGAGATCCGCCTTGAGGGTTCGCGAATACTTGAATAAAACCATGCGTGTAATTGAGTGAGATCTTGCAATGCTTGATGGGCCTTCAAGGACAGGGAACTTTAAATTTCGAGCAACGCGATTATTGTTAGTTGTCTCACTACGCTACGAGTGGCAGAGCCGGGACACAACAAAGCAATCCCTGTTCATATAGCTCTGCGACCAATGAATTATCTTTCCGATCCTGGTAAGGTATCCCATAGCAACGGATGACCGCAATGCCCTTGTCAATTTATTCACGTCAATATACAAACATGGAATTTATTCAAATATTGCCCTTTTCACATGTCAAGTACCAGCTCGAATTTATCTGAACAGAATACCTAGAAATTCTCATCGAAGCACTGTGAAGAAAAACAATATTTTGGATCGGACTTAATAGATTATACCATTCTACGGAGTTCCCACATTTTCATACCAGACTGGATTCTCCGCATTCAAAGACCTCCTGACTATGACCGGAGAGGATGGCATGGGAATGGCCTCCAATTATAGCGTGCTGCAAGAACTAGGCTCTGGGTCTTTTGGAACAGTAAATGTTCAAGATTTTCACAACGAACTTAACCGCTTACTAAACCCTAGGTGTACAAAGCGATTGAGAGGTCAACTGGAGAAGTTGTGGCCATCAAACACGTACGTTATAGCCCATTAAACTGGCCTTCATCCCTCAATAACCAGAAACAAAAGTACCTCAAACCTAATAAAATTAGATTGATTTAGAATCCAGCGAAGATGACATTGCAGAAATACAGCAAGAAATATCTGTCTTGAGTACGTGTGCGAGTCCATATGTTACACAGTACAAAACCAGTTTCCTCCGTGGCCACAAACTCTGGATTGTCATGGAGTATCTTGGAGGTGGATCTTGCTTAGATTTGGTATGCCGAAAACTCAAATTATTTTATTCAGGGCATAGACTAATTGATAGCTCAAACCTGGTCCATTTAATGAAGGTCACATAGCAATCATCTGTCGAGAACTTTTACACGGACTTGATTATCTACACCAAGAGGGAAAAATTCATCGAGACATCAAGGCCGCCAACGTGTTACTCTCTTCAAGTGGGAAAGTCAAACTTGCCGACTTTGGAGTTGCCGCACAGCTCACAAATATCAAGTCACAAAGGAACACATTTGTCGGAACACCTTTTTGGATGGCACCTGAAGTCATACAACAAGCCGGATATGATTTTAAGGCAGACATTTGGTCCTTGGGGATAACAGCTATTGAGTTAATACACGGAGAACCTCCTCATGCTTCTACGCATCCTATGAAAGTTTTATTCATTATTCCAAAGGCTCCATCTCCACTGTTGGAAGGCCCATACTACAGCAAGGAATTTAAGGATTTTGTAGCGCAATGCTTAGTCAAGGAATGCGACAAAAGGCCATCAGCAAAGGAACTCCTGAAGCACAAGTTTATAAGACATGCTGGTAAGGTCGAAGCATTACAGGAATTGATGGAGAGAAAGCAAAGCTGGGATGGTAATCGCAGTCAAAAAACTCATCCAAGGTATTACGAAGAGACACTGTAAGTTAACGCATCAACTCTTCTAGGTATTCAATCTAACAGGATACAGAAATAATATGAGATCGACTGCTACTTCGAGCGAATGGCAATTTGAAACAATGAAGCCCACTACGGTGACTTCAAGTCGTCAGAGTACTCTTTACTCTCGCAAAATATCTTCGCATTATACAGAAGGTTACGAATCTACAACAAAGCCCGAAGAAGCTTTAAAGCGGCTAGCCCTCAAGGACACACCGCTTGACTTCTCCCCTCAAAACACAATGATCAAAAGTACGGTTCGAAGACATCCCTCTATAGCCCAGCCATCCAAAATACCCAAAGAATATCAACAACAGTCTCAGTCGAAAAAGCCGCTACAGCCTGATCTAAGTTTTGGTAATACCGGCTCAACTGTCAGGTTGTTTTGCCGAGTGTCTGACAATTTTACTGCTCCTTCCTCAAAGCTGGATGAAGCTCCGAAAGCACAAAACGAAAACAGACCGTTGACGACGGAACCAGTCTCGAAAGAAGGCATTGTAGGAAAGCAATTTTTCCATCAAATCGTTGACCCCACTTTCCAAGAAATGCTAGCCCAGACTAGTAGTCAAGATAAAAGACAATTGATATCACGCCTTGCCAACGCATGGAGTGACTTCAACGCCAGAGATCCTGAAGGGGAATCCTACTTAATGAAAGTTATGTTAGAGAAATTACAGCAAGACCCGAAGCTATCTCAGATTATGCTATCCCCACAAAAGCAAACTAAAGACGCTAACATTTCTTCGCCATCAAAATCACCCACCAAGCTTGTAATGTCTCCGAATAACCCACACCTCAAGCCTAACCGACGTCGGCAGTCAGGCATTCAATTAGATTCCAACGTTAAAGAAAAATTATCAAACTTGCCTGGTCAAACTACTCCAGGCATGGAACACACAAAACAGCTTGCCGATGTTTTATACAGTCGATGGGCTGATAGACTTCGAAGTCGTTGGCCAATCTCATAAGACTTTCTGTTTTAAAACATAATTCAATCGGTTAGTGCGGACTATTTAAATTTAATCATCTAGTAGGTGGCGTAACGTCAGGAGTAGATATTGTTTGATGTTGGTACTGAATTTGAGGCTATAGTCCTGCAGCCCTGAGAGCTGAAGCGACCAATTTAGCCTTGGCCAAGCACGTATGATGATGATAATAATGATAACGAAGATAAATTTGGGACCTGTACTAAAAAATAGTTTCTGTGTTTTTGAACGTAACCTGCCGAACATCCAGTAACCACCGGTCTATAGGCCTGGGTCGCATACGACGATCTTTTCTTCTCCCTAACACTGCCTGATTTTCATGCCTACCAACTCATATCATCACTTTTGTGATTTGATTCGTAATCCACTCTTAGAAACAGGCCCAGCCACTTTCAGTATTTGCTATTAATACATCGTCAGGAAGGTTTCAAGATACAATTTCATTTTGGATTGAAAACGCTCTCTCCAAATTCTATAAACAACCAATATGATTCTTGGTGATTTTAACTCCTAATCGCATAAATTGAGCTCCTAATAAATTTCAGCCCCTACGAAGGATTCGTGCTGGGACTATTATAGACAGGGACCTCTTACATATAATATGGCAACGGACTGCGTCAACTGAGACCTCCGTACCTAAAAATTCTCGCCATAATATACTTGCTTGAAAAGTCACGAAACTAAGACTACCGCGTCGAAATAACTGAGCTCACTTCTAAAATCCTCCCAATACAATTATGCCATCCACCATCATATTCTACATGTGTTGCCCAGGAAAATTTATTACTGCGATTTCGGAGTAAAACCGATAGACTTATAATTGAGTAGTCAAGTGATTCCACAAGTATTACCTATCAAGATTGCATATTTAAATTGAAAAGTAATCATATCTACGAGATGACGAGGGACTGTTTTTAACACCTGTCATTGGTGTCCCCTACTAACCTCTAGCTCTCACTGTGAAGTCTGCAGAGTCGAGATTGAATAACAAAGTCCTCACTTCGATGGGGATTCCCAATCGCTTTCGCGGTTTGTATCATCTTCATCTCTCAACTAACCCCCCTATCACTATTATCACGAAGCTAACCACGATCAGATCAGATGCCAGGTTCTAAGCCCTACACATCATCACCAACCCTTGATCATGGAAGTGAAACAATCCCTTGAGTTTCCGGAGTATGCCCAGCACCTGATACTGCGATAGTGGATTAGATCAGATCGATCTCCAATGTTACATAGACGGGAGACTTAGATGGGGAGGGCGAGACTGAACACCTGTACGCGGTGTCCTCTACGAACCTGTGAGTGAAATATTCTCCCAGAGCCGAGATCAGTCAAATTTCGCAATACTAAAGAAGTCGACCCACGAAGCAATGATTCAAAGTACTCCACCACGTCGATTTTTCACTCCCAACGAGATCGACTGCTACCTTAGTCTCATGAAGTCTGCAAGTAAGACCTTGTATATTCTAATTCCAATGATCACACCTCTCCTCTACTTTCTCTGGCCTCAGTTGACCACCAAATACATGCCCACGCCGATATTTATACCCAACGGAGGAAGCAAAGCGTGGCGCATAAATCTGGGAGAGAGCTCTTCGGGATTGACGTGAGAAGGATTAGGACAAGATTCCAAAATGGCACAGAGGATGGATACAATCTCGACGGGCGTGAGATTTCGAATTTTGGCAAGGAGTTTCATGAATTGTGCTTTGTGCGTGCCAAGGCTTCGGTTGCGAGAGTGCAGGTGACACTAAAAAAATAATCAAACAATGGTAGGTGCCGTGGTCCGCCTCCTGGCGGTGTTCTGGTATAGTTTGAGTAGCCTGGGCACCTACTCCAAATGGGAAGGAGACGCCTACACCACATTTCGCGTGGAGAAAAGTAAATGGATGATGGAGGCATGTCTGGATAACTCAGGGTTATTGAGACGTTTCTCTGGGTGGGTATTCACGGATGAGGGTTGACTCGGGGTGAAGAAAAAGCCACATAACTTCGCAGTGGTACTTGCAAATGAAATCCAAGGGATGAGTGCTCTTCTTGTAAATTGAGTCATCTTTTCTGTACAGTATATCTGATATTGTGTTATAGCAAGATAGCTACATACGCAATTCAAATCTGATGCAAAAAAAAGTGGACCGGAACCACTTCCAGCTAGCTTGTCTCCTTGATATAATACATACCCCGAAGCTGATTGTCTGGGACCAGATGGCGACCTGTCAGAGAAAGCGCAGACTGTGTTTGCTGGAAAGGAAGCTATCTATCTCTTTATGCAATCAGACCTAGCTTCTTTACCTCGACAACATGCAGTCGATTCTAGGGTGCCACGTGAAAACTATAGCTTTCCAGGGCCTTCGACTGTTAGAACTTGACGCACGCTCATTTGTAGGCGTGTCATGTACTGTTCTGGTTGTCTGAACAAGCGATCTCTTTGTCCCGATCCAAGACCTAAACATCTTATTGTCTCTTTCGGATTCTCAGCGGCCCGAAGGGCTAGAGGATGCCAGATATCCATTCCTCGCATACGAGCTGCAGACCGCAGCATCTTTTGCTGAAGAATTATCGATGCCGGGGGTATTCCCGCTTCACGGTAAAGAGCGCTATTAGGAGTGGTACGCCACGTTTGAAGTGGTACTCGGATAGCTTTCATTTTCATTTTGTCCAACAGAGATATGTGACAGCCTACTCCAGTGCCGACTTCTTTATCTCGCAGTCTCGTTATTCGAGTAAAACCCGGCCACCACGCTTCTACCCCTGATAGGGCTGTGATCAAAACGCATGCCTTTACTGCACGAATTAGAGGACCGGGAGCTACACCACGTTGTACACTGTTTAAATGTCGTAAGGAGTGGACTAGACGGTCAGCTTTTATGGACCATTCCTGTACATGTTGTTTCAAGTTCAGTTGAGAATAAAGCCAGAATCCTAGCCACCGGATGTGCAGTGATGGTTCAATCCGGCAGTCTTTTACCGAGTGGAAAGGTCAGCCGTGTTGATTTTCCTTCTAGGTCCCCCTCCGGTCAATAGAAGTTTGGACTTTGCCAGGTAAAATCCGATCCTATATTCTCTTGCGAGAAGGATGAGGCTGTCAAGGTCATCTTGGACTGCGGAGACAGCTTCCGCCGCATTGTTTCCAATTCTGACAATAGCTACATTATCAGCGTAGCCAATCCTGATCGTTAGACCATGTTCCCCAAAAATCACAGCGATGTAAAGCATAAAAAGAAGTGGCGAGCCCTGAGGTACTCCACATTCCAGTATCTTTTCTTCAGTATTTCTACCTTGGTATTTTACCTTCAACTTTTCTTGGCAAAGATAGGTCTGAATAAACCGGCATAGGGATAGTAGCCAGCTTTGTTCTCGAAGGCGTTTGAGCAATCGTTTGTTAAAGACTGCGTCAATAGCACCTTGAATGTCTAGTGTGACTATAGCCGCACATTCTCCGCTTCTCATGGCCGCCTCAGCATCGTGGATCACGCAAGATGTGAGGTCGACCGCAGATCGTCCAGGCACTGAGCCAAATAATTGCGGATGAACAACTTGGTGACATATTGTCAGCCACGCCATTCTCTTATCAACTGTGACGGCTGTCAAGCCTAAGGGTTCCTGTAGCCTACGCTGTCTAGTGCAGGCAATTATACGAAGGGAGGATCCTGGGAAGATCTTGGATGACAGGGAACCTAGATGATTCATAATGAACCTTGTTGAAACATACTGAGAGTTTATGAGGGTTACAGGAGTATCAAGGATCTTTTAGGTGATTATCGGAGAGTCTGAGTTGTCAAGTCATGGAGAGAACCTTATCAAAGAGGGATATTTCAGACTGTGTAAATAGGTATGTCAGATTGGAGCGTTGGAGTTTGAACTAAATCGGAATTGGAGGGCGAGAAGAGGTCGGATGGATTGTGTGAGATAAATGAACGTCTACTAAAGATGATTTGGAGGAACTCAAGGTTTGAAATATGGGTAATATAAATGTCTAGAGGGTCTAGAGGTTCGAGTGGGTACTAATGGTAACTAAAGGTACAAGAGGTGATCCGAAGGTGGTGGTTGTGACAGAAAACTAAGCGTAGAGAACTCTGTATCTTCAGACCAAGCCATCATATATACTTGCTCTCCTTCCACTAGCTCATCATGACATAGACCTTAACCTAATATCAACATGATCCCATATGTAGAGGATTATACTGTTGTCATAACAACATAGGAAGAAGGATAAAATTATATGGTTAAGGAAGAATCGGAAGGATCGGAAGAGGAATCCTTACAATGTAGTCATTGAGTACAGGAATTCTCTTTCCAGAGAATTATAACAAACATATTGTACCTACAAGATCGCCCATGCATTTTGTAATGAAACCGTGACACCAACTAGACGCTCAAGTCC
The DNA here is from genome assembly GCA_900239735.1 of Blumeria hordei DH14. Lineage (NCBI taxonomy): Eukaryota > Fungi > Ascomycota > Leotiomycetes > Helotiales > Erysiphaceae > Blumeria > Blumeria hordei. The sequence continues at coordinate 68,779 of OENG01000004.1, forward strand.
TTTGCCTAAACTTGACAACAGCGAGATCGGTCGCCAGCCCTTGGCGGCGGACAGACTTCATCCCGGGTTGGGGAGAAGCACAACCTCTGCCACCCTGAAAGCCATGGGAAAGAGGCCGATATTCAGACAGGCCTGATAGAGATCCTTGACCGAGATCCTAGATAGGGCCAACAAGCTTTCAGTAACCGTACCGTTACCTTGTCCGCTCCCGGTACCGTATTGTTGACGGAGACAGTGGCGCTTGTCACATCATTCAGTGATATTTCTGTATCCCATGGAATACGCTCCTCTTGTCTGTTCTTCCAGGCAGAAATGTCGTTCTCGCCGCTGAACCTTGTCAAGGGAATGTCTTGTAGCGCACTGACTCGCTCTTGCGGGTCAGATAGCCACCGGTTTTTGTCAATCTGTAGAGGAGGGGCTCAGCTGCTGGTCAAGGTTTGGCTAATTTCATGAGCTTGAACACCTGTGCGTCAGTAGTCACTGCCTCCACTTGCCTCTTCCAGTACTCTCGCTTGGCTTTTCGCACCACGGCTCTAAAGCTTTTGCGGACACCTTTTGCAAGGTCCAGATTGTCTCCTACTACCTTGTACTTCTGCCATTCTGTGCGACATTTATCGCTCCACCATGGCCTAGTTTTCCGCTTCCGATGACTGGGACTTTTCCCTCGATCTTAAGCGCATCTCCGAGTGCTTGTAGGAGATCATTTGTGAAATTGTCAATGTTGACAACACTGTCAAGAGGGCCAGATTTGGTCTATTGGCTAACACATCGGCTGAACTCCTTGAGATTGACGTCACTGACCCGAATATTCTTTACAATTCCTGAGAGATCTGATCCTGTGGGATTAAGTACGGTACCCTCAATGGTCGAGTGATCTGAGGTACAGTGGTAACGTGTGGAGACTGATGCTATCACAGCTGTGCTGCTCCAGGTTAAGTCCAGTACGTTTTCGTCTCTGTGCGTTGGCTCTCCGAAAATGCTGACTAGATCCATGTTGTGAGCTGTTGCCTATTCTATAATCTGGTTACCATTCCCGTACTGGTTTTTTGTTAGCTTCTACCAATGCTGTGACACGGAATTGAAATCGTCTCCAACAGCCACTAGACCTCTAATTTCCCTCCGAAGTAGGGGCCCCAAGGTTCCACTGGTGCCTGGGTGTTTTTTTTTGTTCATTATCCTGATTTGGCGCCTTTTTGGCCCATGCAGGTGTTAACTTCAGTCAGATACAATGATGACATAGTTGTGATGAACATCATGCCTATATCATTTGCAAGTCTCACTACAACTGTGACAAAGCGGCTTTTTCTTCACCGCTGTCAAACTATGCCCTCCGTGAAACTCACCCAAGGGAAACTTCTCAAAAAACCTTGAATTATCCAGACATGCCATCATCATCAATGTAGCTTACTTCAGTAAGGTGAGGTCTGCTGGAGTCGAACCAGCAATCTTCTGTCTCAGGTGGGATAGATGTTCAGGCTAACCAGACCCTACTCAGAAGACAGGCCCGGATGGTGTACCATTACACCATCCGACCTGGTGCCTGGGTATTTTACTTGGTATGTCAAATGAGGAATGTACATTTGCGTTTGATGGCTAAGATATGATTTGATCGAGAGTGAATTGTAAGTGACTCTATGTATGTGTGTGTTTTATTTACAGTGGGAAAACCTCTCCTTTTATACCCCATTGACTCCTTTACCTGCCAATAATATGCCTACTATGCTTACTCATTTAGTATGCCTTGCCTGACCAAATGCTCCAAACATGTCATGTGAGTTGTCCGTGCCCAAGGCACCCTGATGACATACTCAACCTCCATGCGCTACCTGCCAGGGGTATATTAGCTGAGCACAACACTGGGGCACAGTATACGTTGACAAAGGTTAGACCACCTTTCTTTACAAAACAGCAGTTAGAAGTCGGACCTGATGACGATGGAAACAGTTGAGTCGCATGACTACCTTAGTGCGTGAAAGTTATTGTGCGGGGCCGGATGTCTGTTCCTTCAAATGGTATATGGCTATTATAGCCAGGGTGACTTTTTGTTACAAAACCCCCCTCTTTCTTCCTTGTTAATAGTTCCTGTACCATGACTATATGTGCACCAGCATCCTATGCCTGCTGTAAAGCTATATCTGTATTTTCGCCACCCCTTTCGACATGCACATGGTGAAAGTGGATGGTGTTGTGTTTGTCTTTTGGTGCTTTTGTTGAGGGACTTTCTAATATTTACATGACATTGTTGAATCCTGGGAAATGACGGTTTCAACCGCCTTACCCTTTCTTTCTGTGTATACTAGAGCAGCGTGATAATCACGATATATTAGAAATTAACTAAAAATATGCAGAACTCTTCGAATATGTAAATTATATCCATAGTAAGGGCTTGATTGAAACTCTTAATCTTTACTAAAGAATATGAGACTGCTTATATACATTGATGACTAGCAGTGACATGGGCCAGAGTGTTATATCTCATTACGAGATACAAAAGAACAAACTACAGATCTGATACCAGTTACGCGTATTCTCGTCGCAGTGTCGAATATCAGACGTGGCAAAGAGTGATGGTGTAACTAGTATTGAATAGGCAACACCCAACAATCTTGATGGACACATACTGAAACCACAAGCACGAGGAGTGTCTTAGGTTGGTTTCGCAACACTCCTCCTGTCCAACAAAATTGTACCAACTGTGACGGTCTTAAAGTGGCGTTTTATTCAAACTGAACTCAGAGCTAGATACAAATGAAAATCTTAAAGTAACAAGCAGAGACATGACAGAAAGGCTCCTATTTTTTTACAAGATTATGATCTCGTTCCCTCATTTCATACTATTCTCATAATAGACCATGACCTGTCCTCCGACAAACACCAGCATCTCCGTCTATTTTAATTCAGCTTCATTTTAATGTTAGCAATTTAAGTTATTAAAATAATTCATGATGCATGTGGCTTAGATGACTCACGACTGGTGGTCGAGTCGTCCTTTCTGCAATCTAAATTTGTCATTTAAGAATAGATTTGCATGAACTGGACCAAGGCCTATACATGGGTCTAATGAGCCATGGAGGGGTTCATGGCATGTTTGATGTTTAATCTGGTTTAAGAGTTCAAGCCTTATTTGTTAGGCAGCAGCCTAATTATGACCAGGTATGAGCCTATGACATATGTTTAAGGGGGCAGATCGGATGTAAGAAGGCGGATCGGATGTAAGAAGACGGATTGGATGTAAGAAGACGGATCAGATGTAAGAAGGCGGATCGGATGTGAGAAGACGGATCAGATGTGAGAAGACGGATCGGAAGGAGATATCAGATCGTAGGTTAAGCTAAATCTACAAGAACGTCGCACGACCTCTAACAGGTGCGCATAGCTCTTAATTTATACACGAATTACGGACTACTTCCAGCAGAATATGACGAGCTTCCGATAACCCCTTATTCCCCTTAACTATTACAAATAACACCTGATAAACCACCTGTTCTGATTTGCACTCAATTATACTATTGAACCATACCCATTACATCAAGTTGGGCGATCAAGATCGTCCATAAGATGATGATCCTACCTAGCTGAATAGGAACACTGACAATATGCTCTCTTGTTTGTCCTTGAATAATTCTTCGCATAGATTCTTTGCTTTGGAGTATGGTAGCGGTTTCTTTAGGATATCAGCCAGCATTCTATCTGTAGGGATGTATTGTAAGTTTACCTTCCTGTCTAAGACACACTTCCTGACATAGTGATGGGCTATATCTATGTGCTTCGTCTTTGTCGAATTCTTCCCCTTAGCAATAGCAATTACACTTTGATTATCAGTTTATATTGGTATACCACTGTTTCATGGATAAGCAGTAGGGTAGTACTTGATCTTAGTAAGCTAGTGAGTAGGTGTGGATGCAAGGGTCTAGAAAGGTAAAGGTGGTCTGGTGGTAAACAAGTAGTCGCCACATCGCCTCCTATGCTGGAGCGCTAGTGGCAATGTCATGTATATAGTGTGGTAGGCGTGATTGAGTTTTCTCTTCACGCAACGTCTTCTTATATTCTGTACACATATTGTACCACCTCACATCTCTCTTCCTCACAGAAGACCATTTCACTGCTATCCTATAATCATATTCCATATCCCTTCGTGCCCTACGGAACGTTAGTAGTAAGCTCCCTGAGACACTGTGACCAATTAATTCCTCAAAAATATGGAGTTTGCATAGAAATTCTGCAACCAATGTAATTTGTTTCGAAGCCTCACACAGAGCCACATGTTCGGCCTCTATAGTTGACGTTAAGACAGGTCTCTGTCTTCTAGATTGCCAACAAATTGGACTACCACCTAGCATAAAAATGTACCTACTTACAGAGCATTGAGTTATGATATCTCCTGCGAAGTTCGAGTCGAGATACGTAACAGCTTTTAAATCCTGAGTGAGCTCACAGGCAGGCACACTAAAACTATATCGTGAGTCGTTGCTCTTGGTCCTATTGAGATACCTTGGAATCCTACAGACGTTATTCAAATGCCTTATTACTGGTGAAGAATTGAAGTTAACTAATTGAGAAGTAGCGAATGAAATATCTGGCTGAACACCACTTGACGCATATCCTAGACTTCCAATGGCACCAACATATGCAGATTCTTCGGCAAGGGGCTTATCAGCTTGCGAAGGTAAGATCCCAGCATAACCATCAAGATGTGATGAATATGTCTTTGCATATAGCAGCCTCAAAGATCTTATTTTGTCAGATAAATAATGCAATTGACTTATGGTTAGAGTTCACGTGGCTCTATCCCGGGTTATTTCCCAACCTATTATTGTTTCAACTAACCCAAGATCTTTAATTGGAAAAATCGATGACAACTGTCAGTGTTCCTATTCAGCTAGGTAGGATCATCATCTTATGGACGATCTCGATCGCCCAACTTGATGTAATGGGTATGGTTCAATAGTATAATTGAGTGCAGATCAGAACAGGTGGTTTATCAGGTGTTATTTGTAATAGTTAAGGGGAATAAGGGGTTATCGGAAGCTCGTCATATTCTGCTGGAAGTAGTCCGTAATTTGTGTATAAATTAAGAGCTACGCGCACCTGTTAGAGGTCGTGCGACGTTCTTATAGATTTAGCTTAACCTACGATCTGATATCTCCTTCCGATCCGTCTTCTCACATCCGATCCGTCTCCTTACATCCGATCCGTCTTCTTACATCCGATCCGCCCCCTTACATTACGTCGCACCATTTTATCACCCGTCCCGACTCGTATTTTATTATTTGTTATTTTTATATCCAAATGTCTTCACCCAAGTTGCACTTCGCAAACTCAGCTGCATTCATCACACACCTTCAAAGCAGCGATGAAAAGACTCGGAATACGATGATAACCGAGTTATTTAACAGGGGCTCGGAATACCAGTCTCTGGCCGATAAACTAACGGAAGAACTTACTGCCACCCGGCTCCAGGTCGTAGAAAGTCAGGCTGTAGCAAATGAATTGAGAAAAGAAGCATCCGCTAACCAGGATTCTGCGGCAGAAAGGCTTCAGACGTCAGCGGTTGACAAGTATAGACTATCTGAAGCCCAAAAACTAATTGAATCATTAACGGCCCAATTATCTTCCTCATCTGACCCGAACTCCTCTTCGGGACCTGTCGCTAAATCCGAACTGTTTAAAATTGATGAAAAGTTCACAGGTCATGATAAGTCTTCATATCCATCCTTTCAGCGCCAAGTAAAAATTGCCCTTGCTCAAAATTCGGACAGATACAGTAACTTGCAATCTAAGATTTCATTGATTTATCAGAATCTTGGATCGGCACCGAAGTCCTTTCTCGAGAGGTATTTATCAGACGATGGATTATTCCAATTTGAAACTTTATCTGCTGTATGAGATGTTCTCGACGTCTCATACAAAAATCCAAACGAAGAAGATGATGCTCGAGAATCATTAAACCGCCTAAGGCAGGGATACCAGCCATTTGGTATGTATTTGGCCGAGTTTCAGCGTCTCCACAACCTATCTGGAATATCCGATCATAAAACTTTGATCTCCTGTATGCGCAACGGCGTCACTAACGAGATGAGGTCCTGTATCAGTCAGCATCAGGACATACACAAAAGCTATTCTTTCGATGATTATGTTTCTCTCTGTAAGGAATGTGTGGTACGCATGGAGCTTGACCGACCATCCAATAATAGGTTTATGAATCCGATCCCATCTAGGGCAAATAATCCGAACTCTTTCCGGGGAGCTAATCCGACATGGCGGGGTAATCATCAGGCACCTCATAAGGCACCCACAAGATCCGGTACAAACATTACTGGGGCTAATATGGTACCCTTGGGAGGAGATCCGATGGAATTAGACCAGGCAGGTTTATCTCACATAGGACCAGATGGACATTTGACCACAGAAGAAAGACAACGGCGATTTAGGCTGAATCTGTGCATGAGATGTGGAAATCCTGGTCATCGAGCAGGTAATTGTCTAATTAAAGGGAAGGAGAAAGCTATCGCTCAACTGGAATTGGAATACGAGCATACCTTCGAGCCTGAATTTTCGCAGTTAAAAGATTAGACTACAGCTATCGTCACAGTTGTAGTCGACCAAATTTGTACTCTGAGTCTGACCTCGTTATTTCTTCTACATTTAGTCCGAATAAATTGAATGCCCTCGTCCTAGCTTGCTCTATAATAAATGATAACTCATCCATAAAGACGTGCGCATTCATCGATTCGGGAGGAAACGGGTTTGGTTTCATTGATACAAATTTCGTGCAAAATACCAATTTAAAAACAACTCCGCTTTCATTACCACGGGTCTTGCGTGTAGTAGATGGTCGAACATCTAAAGCAGGCATGATCACTCATTCTGTCAAAATCTGTTTAACTATCAATAATCATTCCGAAATTGCGGACCTATTTGTCACACAACTTGGTCATTACCCAATAATCCTAGGTCATGGGTGGCTTTCTCACCACAATCCGACTATTGATTGGAACTCAAATTCTGTCCGTTTCAATTCATCCCTCTGTGCTACTATCTGTACTAAGACACGTGCCGCTACTCCTGTAAGTCGAACTACAGAGGCAAAAATTGAAGGCCTCGATTCGTCAAATCTCGCTCCGTACCTAGCAGTCCCACCTATTCACGAAAGACTGGATATCAAAATAATAGCGACAGCTCCCTTTAACGATTTGGCAGCACAAGGTTCTAATGAAATTTTTGTTCTATCTATCCATGCGCTAGATCAAGCTCTTTCAGAGGAAACAGAGAATCTTCAAGCGGAGCTTCCCCAATGGCTTCACCATCAAGCTACCGCATTCTCAAAACTTGAGTCTCAAATCTTACCACCACATCGTTCCATCGACCATAAGATAGTACTAAAAGATGGGTCTCATCCACCTTTCGGAAAATTATACGGCATGTCGAGGGAGGAACTCTTGGCACTGCGTGAGTGGTTAAACGAAAATTTATCCAAAGGATTTATACGCGCAAGTTCTTCCCCTGCTGCTTCGCCCGTCCTTTTCGTCAAAAAATCCGATGGAAGCTTACGACTCTGTATGGACTACCGAGCTTTGAATGCGGTGACTATTAAAAACCGCTACCCGATTCCGTTAATATCTGAAACCTTAGATAGATTATCAAAAGCCAAATACTTTACTAAACTTGATGTAATTTCCGCCTTTAATCGCATAAGGATTGCCAAAGGTGACGAATGGAAAACTGCCTTCCGAACTCGTTACGGACTTTTTGAGACATTGGTTATGCCGTTCGGGTTAACAAATGCACCAAGCACTTTCCAGAACTACATAAACAATACCCTTCAGGAATTTCTTGACGTTTTCTGCACAGCATACTTGGATGACGTCCTTGTTTATAGCAATACTCGAGAAGAACATAGACGGCATGTAAATCTAGTCTTGGACAAACTCAGAACTTCAGGTCTCCAGTTAGATATCAAGAAATGTAAATTTGAGGCTACCGAGGTCAAGTATCTGGGACTTATAATCTCACGCCGAGGCATAGAAATGGACCCAATAAAAATTGAGTGTGTAAAATCCTGGAAACAACCGTCTTGCGTAAAAGACATCCAAGCCTTCCTCGGATTTGCGAACTTCTACCGCCGGTTCATCAGAGGATTTTCACTTGTTGCACGTCCTTTAACAGAATTAACCAAGGTAAAAATCCCGTGGGTTTGGTCGCCTGATTGTGATCATGCTTTCAAATCTCTAAAAGCAGCATTCATTAAATCTCCGATCCTTCGACACTTTGATCCTGACCGACGATGTATGGTCGAGGTGGACTCTAGTGATTGGGCTCATGGAGGTATCCTCTCTCAATTTAATGATGAGGGTATACTACATCCAGTGGCCTACTTTTCCGGAAAACTTAGTCCAGCCCAAATAAACTATGAGATCTACGACAAGGAGCTTTTAGCTATTGTAACAGCATTTGAGCACTGGCGTCCGGAACTTCAGGGCACCTTAGAACCCGTTTCTGTAATATCAGACCACAAAAACCTCGAATATTTCATGTCAACAAAAACTCTGAATAGACGCCAAGCGCGGTGGTCCGAATTCTTGTCTCGTTTCAATTTTGTAATCACTTACCGCCCGGGAAGATTAGGAGGTAAGCCAGACGCGCTCACTCGTCGGTCGGAGGACCTCCCGGAGAATGAAGAGGACGACCGCCTCCGCCAGCAACACCAGACGGTTCTAAAACCTCATAACCTTGACCCAAAATTAGCTCTCTCTAGGGAAGCTGCCTTGAATCTGGCACCCGTATCTGTAGAAATACCAAAATATCCTGACAATTCTACTGAAAATATTGACTCAATGATAGCAAAGGGCTACCATGAAGATAAGGCCCTCCAAAACTATATCAAGATACTCCAAGGTCCAGGGCCTCATCAATCTAGACATCTTGACCTTTCTCGTTGTAGCATCAAAGGGGACAGATTATACTTCGACAATCTTATTTACGTCCCAGATAACCCAGAGCTCAAGCTACATCTGATTAAACATTGTCATGATCATCCCAGTGGAGGTCATCACGGTCGAAATAAGGTTTTCTCCCTTATCTCTCGAGATTATTGGTGGCCAAATATGTTGCAACTTATTTCGCAATATACCAGTAATTGCCACATTTGTAAGCGAGTTACCCCATCACGGCTGAAATACCAGGGTTTGCTGAAACAACTTCCTGTTCCACAACGTCGCTGGCGCGATTTATCTGTGGATTTATTGGTCCATTACCCGAATCGGACGGCTTTGATTGTATTATGGTTGTTGGGTGTAGGCTCACCAAAGCTCGTCACTTCATCCCCTGTAGGACCACAATTGACGCTAGTGGTACAGCCAAACTATTCTACAAACACATCTGGAAACACCATGGCTTCCCTGAATCTGTAGTTTCCGACAGAGGTCCGCAGTTTGTGGCTAAGTTTTGGCATGCAGTTTGCGAACAGACCGACACGAAAATTCTATTATCAACTGCATGGCACCCGGAAACCGACGGACAAACCGAACGCTTTAATGCGATATTGGAGTGCTATCTCCGAGCATACTGTAACTACCAGCAAGATGATTGGGTAGATTGGCTGCCCTCGGCAGAGTATAATGCTAATGATACGGAGTCGGTAACTACGAAGGTTACCCCATTTTTCGCAAATTCTGCACAACATCCCAGATGGCAATTACGCCACCCCGAAACCCAAATCTACCATCCGCCTCTGAATATATTCGTACACAACAGAAACTCGCCGATGAATTTGTCAAACAGATGGATGATTTGAACACCTTCCTCCGTGAAAATATGAGAGTATCACAAGCGTTTTACGAAAAATATGCTAATCAACACCGTTCTGTACCACCATCTTACCAGGTAGGCGATAAAGTTTTCGTAAATGCAAAAAATATGAAAACCAAAAGACCAAGCAAAAAGTTGGATTGGAAAAGCTTAGGACCATTTACTATAGTTAAAGTCGTCAATAGCCATAGCTACCAACTATGCTTACCTGAGAATCTAAGATCGGTACACCCAGTCTTCCACACTAGTTTACTACGACTTGACCCAAACAATCCAATCCCGGGCCAGGTTAATGTACCGAATCCTCCAGTTGAGATTGACAATTTTGGAGAAGCATTGTACGAAGTTGATGCGATCCTAGGCTCTAGACGCCTTAAATATCGCGGTTTTGAGTACCAGGTAAAATATACCGGTCAATTTGAAACATCTTGGCAGCCTCTATCTGACATTGTAAATGGTAACATTTCTGATCTTCTGGAATCCTACCACCAGAAGTACCCACGCCGCGCTAGACCTACATCTGACGAATTTGTTGACGCAATGGCGGAAGCCAAAAGTAAGGATCAGTGGAATTCGACTCTGGATGTTACCTAATGCCTGATGAGGACATCAAGCCTTGAGGACGGAGCTATTGTCAGTGTTCCTATTCAGCTAGGTAGGATCATCATCTTATGGACGATCTCGATCGCCCAACTTGATGTAATGGGTATGGTTCAATAGTATAATTGAGTGCAGATCAGAACAGGTGGTTTATCAGGTGTTATTTGTAATAGTTAAGGGGAATAAGGGGTTATCGGAAGCTCGTCATATTCTGCTGGAAGTAGTCCGTAATTCGTGTATAAATTAAGAGCTACGCGCACCTGTTAGAGGTCGTGCGACGTTCTTATAGATTTAGCTTAACCTACGATCTGATATCTCCTTCCGATCCGTCTTCTCACATCTGATCCGTCTTCTCACATCCGATCCGCCTTCTTACATCCGATCCGTCTTCTTACATCCGATCCGCCCCCTTACAATAACTGCTTCTTGGTTTCTATAACTTGCTGCAATAGTTTCCCACAAATGATCAACTCATCAACATAAGCTCCAATAACAATTGGTTTACTAGAGTGGATGTAAACGCAGTGGTCACATTCTGATTTTCGGAAGCCAAAGGAAAGCAAAGATGCATCAAGCTTCTGATACCATGCTCGACCAGACTGCTTAAGGCCTCACAAGGCCTTATCGACTCTAACGTACTTCGTTTCTGATATTCCTTCAGGAGCTTTCATATAAATTTCTTCGTGCAGGTCGCCTTCAAGATACGCTGTCTTTATGTCGACTTGGTGGATTTTCCAGTCTTTAAATTCGGCAATAGCCAGCAAAACTTTTAGAGAATCAGCATGGAGGATTGGTGAGTAGGTTTCGTTGTAATAAGCTCCAAATACTTGGCTGAATCCTTGGGCAACAAGTCTTGCTTTAAATCTCCCATCTAATTTGATTGCAAAAACTCATTGTGAACCCACTAGTTTTCGGCCATGTGGAACATGCGTAACTCGCATAAATACCCTTTTTTCTCTCAAGGAATTAAGCTCTTCTTCAGTGGTATATTTTCACTGTTCATTCTGTGGTCCATTAATAGCTTTTACATATGTTTGAGGAATCTGGATTTTGCTTTCCAATTGTAGTATATGAGGCCTTGGCTGCCAAGCTGGCCCCGTCTCTATGGGATTAAAAATACAACCGCTCCTCCTAAGTTGAGGTGGCGAGTTAATTGCATTCTCATTTGAATCTGGAATGTTTTCTTCTAATGAAGTATTTTCAGGGATTTCTGATTATTCCGGTGCGTCTAGATCATCTTCTCACATTTCAGTTTCAGAATGTTCAACAGATCCCAATACATCTGGATTAGTAGGATCCATTCTTATGGGTTACCAAGAGTACTAAGGTTGAAATTAGGGTCCAATAGCTCGGAATAAATTTGTGGATGTTAATCTAATTCTTCAAAAATAACTGGCAAAGAACTATCCCAGTTCCAAAAAGAGTTTTCAAGAAAACAAACGTTTGCCGAGATTATGACCTTATTTGAGCCAGGCTTCGATGGGATATAAATGCGATATTGGGTCGAAGACTCACAATACACCATGAAAATGCCTTTATTGGAAGTGGGCGAAAGCTTATATCAATGAGGATCTTTGTTATCAATCAACGCATAACACACGCATCCCCAAACTTTCAAATGAGAAATGCAGGGTGTTCGGCCATTCATGACCTCGTAGGATGTTAATTTTCCTCAAGATATGGGTAGCCTGTTGCGCAAGTAGCAAGTAGTGAGAATTGTTGTAATAAAACAGTTCTGCATCAGTATTGGTGCAGGATCTCTGTCTGTGCACTACTACATGTATCTCTTAATTCACTTGTTACCAGATTCCATGTTTAATTTAGTCACATCTGTTTCTTGTTTTAGTCTCGGGGGTTCACTAAAACACAAGGCTAAAACGTCATTTGGATAATGCTGTCAAGTTGAGACATTGGCACGTACCTCAACAATGCCCCAACTTTAGTCATACCAAGTTTGATTCCTGTATATAGATGTAGTCTCTCCTACCTCCAGAGATCCTCAGTTTATTGTATTAACTGAATATCTCTGAAGGTAAGTCCTATTACAGTAGTCTCTCCAATATTATAGTTCATTGTATTAACTGAATATCTCTGAAGGCTATATTCATCACTCCTCTCGTCAACTCCACAGCTTTACATCTAAAGCCCCGTTCACCTGTTCCTGTGCTCGAATACCATCCTTTTCTTCCTCTCCAACAGCCCGAAATCCCTCTCGATCTTTAACCATACAACAAGAATAACAGTATCTCAAAATCGAAGTGGTAAGCGGGCATGGAAAATCATGCACCTGGCCATGGTTACCAGCAAACAATTCAATCTCTCGGAAACACAATTTTGGTGTTGAGTATATGGGGCACTAACTTGCTGAATAATGCCTTAAATTCAATCGTTTTATATTCAGAGCCGCCATCAAATTGTACCGCATTAATTTTCTTACCTGATTACTGTCCTTTTTTTTCCTTATAAATTTCAAAGTAATGAGATACCATTGTTTTATTTTTCATGACGAAAATTTCGCTTTCTCGAGAGATATCATCAGTAAAACTAACAAAATATAGACTATCAGATATGCCCGGAGCTCGACAATTACCCCAGGTATTGTAATGGGCTAAGCCAAGGATCTCACAAGTTCTAGAAACAGGTCTTCGATTGATTTTTTCAATCTGCTTGCATGAATTGCAGATATTACATACCTGTAAACATGATTTGTCAATATGGAATTTTGATAGACCTCCGGATTTGACAATTGATGGCTTAAACTCAGAAATATAGATGTTTTTAAGAATCTGAGGCCCGAAATGAGCAAAAAAGTGATGGGTAAGTTCCGTTATTGAGGTATGGGTACTATCAGATAACATAGCACTGAGTTTTCCTGGAGGCTGAGTATTGAAGCAAAAAAGTCCTCCTTTGAGCCTAGTTGTGACAATTATATTATCATCACTAGAGGAAACACTAAATTTCCTATTTGACAAATGTATATTGAATCCTTTCAAGAGGGTCTACCTTCTAGACAGAAGATTTCAGGTGCAGAATGGAACGTGCCAGAAATTCTCCATTTCAATGGTCTTACTATTTTTGTTGGTAGTGTAATCAAAGATTTTAAATCTTACACAACCAATATTGAAAAATGAAATTGGTCCACCCGAAGCAGTTTAACAGACTTCTTTGTTGGAATTAAGGACGAAAATAACAATTTATCGTGAAAAATATGATTTGTAGCTCCGGTATCTAACATAATATCATTATTCTTCAAGTTTGTTTGTGAGAAAAGAACATAGTTTTCTATAATCCAAACGCCGCACTCGGAGTCTTCGGAATTGCCAGCCGATTCTTGATCAACTTTATGCCGGACTTCTTTTGGCTTCTTGTTCTTTTTATCTTTACCGAAACCTAATCTCTTTTGTAACGCCCTAGTTTTTTCTGCCTTTTCCATATTTTTTGCGGCCCATTTAGAGCCATCCGGGGTATTCAGCCAAAGGAAAAAATTTTCACAGACATGTTTCTTCTCTTTACAAAAAGCGCAAACTTTCTTATTGTTAGGAACTGTGTTAGCAGAAGGTTTACCAGTAGTAGTTAAAGCAGCAAATGAGGTAGGATGAAGTTCTCGGTATACTGCTTGAGATGCTTGGATTGAGCTTATTGCAGACTGAAGCGTGATTGACTGATCATTTGACAGAATAACTTTCGACATATAAAATCCTCCACAGCACTTTATAAAATGGCTAAGTGTTCGTTTTTTCATGCTAGAGTCTGTAGGTGCCAGATTGGAATTGATCAAATTCACTCTCCTTTGTTACTCAGACAATTTTCGTAAAAAGTTGTTGACATCTACATCATATTCTACAGTGAGCCCCCAAAGTTGTTGCAGTAACTCGTCAACGTTATCTGTTGCGATTTCCGAGTAAGACAAGCAGAAAGTAAAACTCAAAGAATATTGTTTCCATTAAAGTTCTAAGTTACATGTGTCTAGGGGTAACATTCCACCTACTCATGTAAACTAAGCTAGACAGGTCACATGACCTTCATAGCAGTACATAGATTTCATCTGTAGCTATAGGGTTCTTTAGCAACATCCACGCTTTGTTTTCCCAAGCTAAGATACACCTTGTGACTCATTTATTCGACTTTTCATCGTCCCGAGACGTTAAGATGCCCCCCGGGAGGCGTAAAATCCCCACGACACTCTTGTCCCCTGCTCGAGTTGTCTCGCGCGCAGTCAAACGCGCGAGGCCTCGCCCTCCACTTCCAACTGTTCAGGAGGAAGTTATCCTAGCAGCCGCAGCTGAGAAGCAACAATCTCCAGCTGAACCCATCTACATGGACTCAGAAGACGAGTTCCTGGACCTCGGATTGGAAACCAAATTTCCTTCCAACTCTTCCTCGGAAAACCTTCCCCTCTCTCCAACGCCAGCTCCCGTATCGGTAACAGCGGCCCTATCGCATTCTCAAAAAAAACCCCTGAGAAGAGATTCCACCCAGGGTCTCTCCAGCTCCATCCACGCGTCCACCGAGGATAATGTTGCAACTGAGAAGCAACCTTCCTCAACTATCCCGCGATCTAGCGCGCGTACCACAGCGCGGACTATCGAACACCCCTCGGCAGCTATGACAAATAACATAGCTGCTTCATTGTTGGCATGGCAAAATGCCGGAGCCCAACATCTACGTGGTCTACCGCCAACAATCGCGGCGGACCTCAAGGCTATCGTGACGCGAAGCGCAGCTCGAGTCATTGCAGGCCTCCCCGTCTTCGAGCAGTCCCAAACTGCTCCAAATGTTAAAGTTGGCGCACAACCAGCCCCACAACCAGAACCACCTGCAAGTTCTACTTACGCAAATGCTGCGAAGAAAAACTTGTCCGTACCTGCACACCTTCCAAAGGCTACGCCCAGGGTTACAAGTCCAAAGAAGAAAAACAGGCCGGACTCTAGAGTTATGATACGTCTAGCGCCCGACCACCCTCTGAGATTCCAGGATTCTCTTCTGGTCCGTACAAAGCTGAGAAGCTTTCTCGAAAAACCGGAACTAATCAAGGACATCAGGTCGGTCCCTTCTGGGCTAGCCCTTGTGGCCCCCTCTTCCGATCAAGCCCCAGAACTCATGCAAGCAGCCCTTGCTCTACAGCCTGCCACAGGAGTTGTGCCGATCGAAAGACAGGAAAAACGAGAGAATTTCCTCCTCAGCCCAGTTCCCAAATATGGGTACAATGCTTCTGGATCTCCCGAAGCCCTTTCTGATGCTGAAATTCGAGAAGAGCTTGCAGCAGCAAAAATCGACACAAAATCGATTTTTTCCATCAGCTGGACACGTAACTCTCTGGCATCCCCAGAATGGGAAGGTACTCTACGACTAGTAGTGGCAAAGCCAGCCGCAGACAAACTCCCCTCCAGCGTCCGCCTATTTGCTCGGTCCGCCAAAATTCGTCCGGCTGACAATCGCCCACGCCTCCAGGTCTGTCAACGCTGCCATGGATATCACAACATCAATGCCTGCACCCGGAGAGCTCGATGCGGACTTTGTGCGTCAGACTCACACAAAGGCCCTTGTACGTCACCCATAAAGTGTCTTAATTGTGCTGGCCCGCACGTGGCCTCTTCCACTGGATGCCCCGCGAGACCCTTCCGAGCTAACGGAGTATTTGTTCGCCCAGACAAAGAGAGAATGCGGGTAATGCGCCAGGAAGGACACAAGTCCTGGCTGGCTCTTAACCCTCCCCCGCCCGCTCCGGAACCCCCGCTGGGTCGCCTTCCACACAACCCTCGTGCACCACGATTCCAACTCCTATTCTAACAATAGGCTCAGCATCTAGGTTTGCTCCCCTGATTTCCCTTGAGGAGTCACTATGAGGGACCGTAACAGGAACCGAAGAAAGCAGAAAACCCCAGGCCTCTGCTTCTTCCAGATCAACGTTGGTAGACGTGCCTCTGCGCACGACGCCGCCCTAGAACTGGCCTCGAAATGTGGGGCTAATGTGGTACTAATCCAAGAACCTTGGGTTTCTACTGACCTTTCCCGTAGACTAACAAAGACTCACCCAAGATTCCAATGTTTCTCTCCACTTTCCAACTGGAATATTCGGCCACGGGTGATGACTTACGTCTGCAAAGAGCAAGGGTTATCCCCCTTCCAGCCAGCTTTACACTCGCGAGACCTATTACAAGTCGTTATTCCGCGCAGGAATAAGCGTGCGCTCGCATGCTGGAACGTCTACAACGCCCCAATCGGAGCAACTGACTCCGGGGAAGGTCTAAAGTATCTAATTAATAGCACAGGGTCACCAGATATACTGGCAGGGGACTTCAACATTCACCACTCATCCTGGGACCCGAAATCTCGAACCGATAGCGTGGATGGCGACTCCCTGCTATCATGGACAGCCTCCCGGGGACTGCGACTACTCAACCATGAGGGAGCTCCCACTCATGACGCCGGAGCAGCCATCGATCTCTGCTTCGTCCGAAATGATGTTAACGCATTTTGCGAAATTCGACAAGATCTGGAAGCCGGCTCAGACCACAGAACTCTTCTCTGCCAAGTAAATAATTGGGAGGTCGAAATTCCTGCACCAGGTAAGCTGCAATTAGCCTCCTGTAACTGGTCTATATTCGAAGGCCTTCTTGAGAACCACCCAGCCGTTGCTCCCTCCCAAACAATGAAGAGGAGGCGTCAGGGATTGTGAGTGCCATCTCAGGGGCCCTTCGTGCTGCCTGCCCAAGATCCCGTAAACAGGTAGCAAAGCTGGCTGGTGGACCAAGGAGTGCACTGAAGCTCATTTAAGATTCTGCCGAGCTCGCCGCACAGGTCTTCCGGCGGTTTCCGAACGTCAGCCTTCGGTAAAGTGGTCAGAAAATCTAAGCGGGCATATTGGCACCACAAGATAGAACAAGTCTCTAGTCTCAAAGAGGCCTACCAGGTAGTACGCTGGCACAAGAAAGTGCCTCACTATCACACCCCCCCGTTAGAGAGCCCGACTGGCCTAGTATTCCGTCCAGAAGATAAGGCACAGCTATTTAAAGAGACCCTTCTCAGCCGACATCTAAATAAAGTAGATATCGATAATACAGCCCCTGTAGTGGCAAAAAGATCAATTTCCTGGCCTCCGATAACGGACGAAGAGGTTTATAACTCATGCTGTGTCGTCTCAATATCTGCTCCTGGACCGGACAGTATCATCACGACGGTACTTAGACGCGCCTGGCCACTCATCGGGGCTCGGATAATAGCTTTATTCCGCTGGTGTGATCAGCAAGGACTACACCCGAGTGTTTTCAAGAAGGCTAATGTTATTATAATTCCAAAGTCTGGAAACCGCAATCGGGCTCTACCAAAGTCATACCGACCAATTGCTCTTCTGTCATGCCTTGGTAGGGGACTCGAGAGACTAATGGCCCGCCGCCTCTCATTCCTAGCGCTGAAACTACAGATTCTCTCTCGGGATCAATGTAGCGCAGTTCCGCGAAGATCTGCCACAGACCTCACCACAGCATTGTCGTGCGATATTCAGGATGCGTGTGTGACGGGCTTTGCCCGGATTGGGACTGGTCACTAGGACCACTCCGTCTACAAGGTAGGGTAGGGGCAGAGCAACGCTCCTGGATAGACGAAAGGGGACTCTAAGGGGGTATTAAAGGGAGTACAATACAAGGAAGAGAGCCAGGGAGAAAGGATGATTCTCGGGGCCAAGGAAGAGAGCCGGAAGAAAGGATTAATTCTTATATGGCTAAAGGGGGGAATTAATACTAGCGTACGCGGAAGACATAAAGGACAGGATACGATACGGTAGTTTAGCTTTCCCCAAGGAAAAATTATTCATTTCTATTGCGTTATCGACTTCAAGTACTTCTGAATTCCTTAAACCTTTTACATATAATTTTTCCTTCTTTGTCTAACCCCACTTCTCCCACGCACCCGCCAAAAGTGTATGACATTCAGAGTCCCAGACGAAGAGTCCGAGCCACGAACGTCAACTTCATCTTTTTATAGTTTCTCAACTCGATTGGATTCATTGCTGGGAATATTTGAGATGGATCGAACAAACCTCGGCTCATCAAGTTTCAGGATGGGAAACGAAGCGGACAACAGCAATCGGCTGGCAGAACTGTCCTCGCAGGATATAGAGGGGCTGTTATCACTACTCGAAGAAAGGAGAGCACAGGAAATCGTGCCTAGGTCGACGGAGCCGACAAGGTCAATGAGAAGGGATGCAGTCTTGCCAAAGTGGAACGGGGTGCAAGTAGACTTCGGGTTTTTTGTGGGGAGACTGGAAACGAGAATTGAGGCGGATTTTGCCCCTTTCCTAGACGACAGAACGATTTGCCTGGACGTGATCGAGACCCTGCCGGAGACAGCTAAACCAAGGGTGTCAGCATGGTTCGAGAGAAGGAGAGCTGATGGACAATTCAGCTGGAGGGAGCTGGTCCAGCACTTAAAAGACACGTTCTCAGACAGACAGGCACGGCAAGTAGCCTTGGAGCACGTCAACAGAATGGAGCAGGGGAAAATCAGATCCTCGCGGACTTTTTGCTGGATTTTGAGTACCGAGTGGCTCAGAGTGGAGGGGACGAAGCCTTTACTCAACTGGAGAACGATGAACTTAAAGGCAGCTCTTAACAACAAGCTGCGGACGGCTTTGGTGGGAGTAAAGCTTCCTCCGCCAGAACGGTATGACGACTGGGTGGAGGGGTAAAGGAAGTGGCGTTGGAACTGGAAGGGCTGGCAAATTACAGGCCAAAAGGAGCAACCCAGACAACGACGAGGTTAGGTGCACCAAAGAGCGGAGTTGGGCACATGTTTCCAAGCCGACAGACAGTGGATGCGGAAGGGGATATTAGAATGAGCGGTACAAACGCAATCATAGCGGCCGTGGGAAGTTCTGCCCGAAATCCAGAGAGAGCGACAGTAAAGTCGAGAAACGAGCCCAATTTCAGGTTTGGGCGCGGACCGCGAGAAAGCCAGGATGAGAGGCTCTTACCGAGGGCACTGTGGCGATCGCAGGACGAAATGCGCCGATTGATGAGGGAGGGGTCTGCCTTCGTTGTGCCCAGGGGGACATAGGGCGACGAACTGCCCAAAATTTCGAAGAGCACAGGCACCAAGGTCGGGGTGAACGCTGTGACGGAAGTGGAGGAACAGTCGGAAGAAAGAGATCCGGAAAATTACCCCTGAGAAGAGTCGCTCTCAGGGGGGGAACGGGGCTTCACCAAAGGAGCAGGGGTATTTACAAGAATCTGTCTCTCAGCCGTTATTAGTTGACAGTTTAATAAATTCTTCCTTTTTCATTAAAGCCATGATTGATACTGGATGTTTGTGTCTATCAGTGATTGATGAAGCCCTCGTGCGCAGAGAAAACATTTTCGTTGAGCAGGTCTCAACGAGCTTGCGTTAGCCGACGGATCTAAGTTAAAGATCAGTAAAATAGCTCGATATAAATTGGATATCGACGGACGTCAAGAACAACTGTGGGGATATGTGATGCCCAACTTGGCGTACCCAATTATTCTAGGCAAGCCCTGGATGGAACGCAATAAGGTAACCTACGTGGCAGGAAAGCAATACCTACATGTAGGCCACGGAGACAATCGGATTATGGTAAAGTCAAGTGGCTGGGTCGACGAGTCTGCAACGCGGGAGGTACGGGATGGGCTAAGGAATGCAAGGTTAAGCAACAAAGCGGAGATATCGTACCTGGAGTTAGCGAGATTTTGCGATCAAAAGTCGAAGGAAGCGCCAGACACCATATGTAAACTAGTCGGAGCTATTTCAATGCACGATATTACGAAGGCCTTGGAGCCAAAAAGGGAGACGTCGAGGAATACAGTCAGGGATGGTTTGCCTAAGGAAGTCAGGCATTTCACGGACCTGTTTGTGGAAGATGGTGTTAACGGCAGGAGCTCACTACCGCCATTGCGACCAGGGGTAGACACAAGGGTACGAATGCTCAAGGATCAGCAGGGCCATGAAATGGGAGTGCCCTGGGGACCACTGTACGGGATGTCGAGGATGAATTACTGGTCCTGCGAAAGACACTAACCGAGTTATTGGATAAGAATTGGATAAGGGCAAGTAGCTCGCCTGGAGGGGCACCAGTTCTGTTCATTAAGAAGCCAGGAGGAGGCCTAAGGTTCTGCGTCGATTATAGGGCCCTGAATGCCGTGTCGGAACGCGACCGCTACCCTCTACCCCTCATTCGAGAGACTATGCAAATATATCTGGAGCAAAATGGCTAACAAAGGTAGACGTCAGGTCAGCTTTCCATAGATTGAGAGTCGCCGAGGGAGACGAGTGGAAAACGGCTTTCAGAACAAGGTTCGGATCGTTTGAGTGGCTGGTTACTCTGTTTGGTTTAGCAGGAGCACCATCGGCATTCCAAAGGTGGATAAATCAAGTGCTAGGGGAGTTATTAGGTGACACGTGCTCGGCGTATGTCGATGATGTCGTCATTTCTCTACCGGGGATCTGGAAGACCATTGGAAGAAAGTGAACCAAGTGCTGGATCGACTAAATAAGGCGGGGCTCAAGCTTGACCCCAAAATGTGAATTTGCCAGAAAAGAGATCAAGTACTTGGGCTTTATAATCAGCGTAGCAGAAGGCGTCAAGGTAGATCCAGAGAAAACACGGGCCATCGCAGCATGGGAAGCTCCAACAAATGTGAAAGGTGTTCGCAGCTTTTTGGGATTTGCTAACTTCTACCGGGGATTCATAGAGAACTTCGCGCAAATTTCAGCTCCACTACAAGACCTCACTAAAAAGGGGACGCCTTTCCAGTGGACAAGGGATCAACAAGAAGCATTCGAGAAGCTAAAGGCTCTTTTCATCGCGGCCCCTGTGTTAGCGTTGTGGGATGGGGAACGAAAAACCATAGTGGAGACAGATGCATCCGGCTGGGCAACGGGGGGGTGCTTGCTACAACACCAACCAGATGGACAATTCATACCGGTAGCCTACTACTCGAAGAAGCTGGCACCGGCAGAGTGCAATTATGACATTCATGATAAGGAGCTCCTAGCAATTATCATATGCCTGAATGAGTGGAGAAGTGAACTGCTAGGACTAAAAGAGCCGTTTGTCATATTGACGGATCATAAAAACCTAAAATACTTCATGTCCTCAAAAAAGTTGTCGGAACAGCAGGTGAGATGGTCCCAACTGTTATCTCAGTTCAATTTTAGGCTAGACTTTAGGGCAGGTAAGCTAAGTGGCAGGCCGGACGCCCTATCACGAAGGGCACAGGATGTGCCTAAATCAGAAAATGACCCGAGAATAAAGGAGAGAGAATTCACATTACTAAGTGAAGACCTGCTGGACAAAGAGGTAGTACAAGTACAGCACATACAGGTTGCAGATAGTATGGATAAAACCAAAATCCCACATGGTGACCAGTTGTTCGAGGAAGAAGAACTTCAGGCGTTATGGGATGTGGGGATGGCAAAGGATAAGGCTATGAGGGAGGAGCTATATAAAGCTATATGGAATAACGAACCACAGTTTGCATCCCACCTACAGTTAAAGGTTGCTCGAGCGGAATGCGAGCTGGACATGCGGGGAGCATTGTGCTTTAGAAAAAGGCTGTGGGTACCAAACTGGGAACCTTTGCACACAGCCCTTATCCAGAAAACGCACGACTCGCATGCAACTGGACATCCAGGACNGGTAACATTCCACCTACTCATGTAAACTAAGCTAGACAGGTCACATGACCTTCATAGCAGTACATAGATTTCATCTGTAGCTATAGGGTTCTTTAGCAACATCCGCTTTGTTTTCCAAGCTAAGATACACCTTGTGACTCATTTATTCGACTTTTCATCGTCCCGAGACGTTAAGATGCCCCCCGGGAGGCGTAAAATCCCCACGACACTCGTGTCCCCTGCTCGAGTTGTCTCGCGCGCAGTCAAACGCGCGAGGCCTCGCCCTCCACTTCCAACTGTTCAGGAGGAAGTTATCCTAGCAGCCGCAGCTGAGAAGCAACAATCTCCAGCTGAACCCATCTACATGGACTCAGAAGACGAGTTCATGGACCTCGGATTGGAAACCAATTTCCTTCCAACTCTTCCTCGGAAAACCTTCCCCTCTCTCCAACGCCAGCTCCCGTATCGGTAACAGCGGCCCTATCGCATTCTCAAAAAAACCCTGAGAAGAGATTCCACCCAGGGTCTCTCCAGCTCCATCCACGCGTCCACCGAGGATAATGTTGCAACTGAGAAGCAACCTTCCTCAACTCTCCCGCGATCTAGCGCGCGTACCACAGCGCGGACTATCGAACACCCCTCGGCAGCTATGACAAATAACATAGCTGCTTCATTGTTGGCATGGCAAAAGCCGGAGCCCAACATCTACGTGGTCTACCGCCAACAATCGCGGCGGACCTCAAGGCTATCGTGACGCGAAGCGCAGCTCGAGTCATTGCAGGCCTCCCCGTCTTCGAGCAGTCAAACTGCTCCAAATGTTAAAGTTGGCGCACAACCAGCCCCACAACCAGAACCACCTGCAAGTTCTACTTACGCAAATGCTGCGAAGAAAAACTTGTCCGTACCTGCACACCTTCCAAAGGCTACGCCCAGGGTTACAAGTCCAAAGAAGAAAAACAGGCCGGACTCTAGAGTTATGATACGTCTAGCGCCCGACCACCCTCTGAGATTCCAGGATTCTCTTCTGGTCCGTACAAAGCTGAGAAGCTTTCTCGAAAAACCGGAACTAATCAAGGACATCAGGTCGGTCCCTTCTGGGCTAGCCCTTGTGGCCCCTCTTCCGATCAAGCCCCAGAACTCATGCAAGCAGCCCTTGCTCTACAGCCTGCCACAGGAGTTGTGCCGATCGAAAGACAGGAAAAACGAGAGAATTTCCTCCTCAGCCCAGTCCCAAATATGGGTACAATGCTTCTGGATCTCCCGAAGCCCTTTCTGATGCTGAAATTCGAGAAGAGCTTGCAGCAGCAAAAATCGACACAAAATCGATTTTTTCCATCAGCTGGACACGTAACTCTCTGGCATCCCAGAATGGGAAGGTACTCTACGACTAGTAGTGGCAAAGCCAGCCGCAGACAAACTCCCCTCCAGCGTCCGCCTATTTGCTCGGTCCGCCAAAATTCGTCCGGCTGACAATCGCCCACGCCTCCAGGTCTGTCAACGCTGCCATGGATATCACAACATCAATGCCTGCACCCGGAGAGCTCGATGCGGACTTTGTGCGTCAGACTCACACAAAGGCCCTTGTACGTCACCATAAAGTGTCTTAATTGTGCTGGCCCGCACGTGGCCTCTTCCACTGGATGCCCCGCGAGACCCTTCCGAGCTAACGGAGTATTTGTTCGCCCAGACAAAGAGAGAATGCGGGTAATGCGCCAGGAAGGACACAAGTCCTGGCTGGCTCTTAACCCTCCCCCGCCCGCTCCGGAACCCCCCGCTGGGTCGCCTTCCACACAACCCTCGTGCACCACGATTCCAACTCCTATTCTAACAATAGGCTCAGCATCTAGGTTTGCTCCCCTGATTTCCCTTGAGGAGTCACTATGAGGGACCGTAACAGGAACCGAAGAAAGCAGAAAACCCCAGGCCTCTGCTTCTTCCAGATCAACGTTGGTAGACGTGCCTCTGCGCACGACGCCGCCCTAGAACTGGCCTCGAAATGTGGGGCTAATGTGGTACTAATCCAAGAACCTTGGGTTTCTACTGACCTTTCCCGTAGACTAACAAAGACTCACCCAAGATTCCAATGTTTCTCTCCACTTTCCAACTGGAATATTCGGCCACGGGTGATGACTTACGTCTGCAAAGAGCAAGGTTTATCCCCCTTCCAGCCAGCTTTACACTCGCGAGACCTATTACAAGTCGTTATTCCGCGCAGGAATAAGCGTGCGCTCGCATGCTGGAACGTCTACAACGCCCCAATCGGAGCAACTGACTCCGGGGAAGGTCTAAAGTATCTAATTAATAGCACAGGGTCACCAGATATACTGGCAGGGGACTTCAACATTCACCACTCATCCTGGGACCCGAAATCTCGAACCGATAGCGTGGATGGCGACTCCCTGCTATCATGGACAGCCTCCCGGGGACTGCGACTACTCAACCATGAGGGAGCTCCCACTCATGACGCCGGAGCAGCCATCGATCTCTGCTTCGTCCGAAATGATGTTAACGCATTTTGCGAAATTCGACAAGATCTGGAAGCCGGCTCAGACCACAGAACTCTTCTCTGCCAAGTAAATAATTGGGAGGTCGAAATTCCTGCACCAGGTAAGCTGCAATTATCCTCCTGTAACTGGTCTATATTCGAAGGCCTTCTTGAGAACCACCCAGCCGTTGCTCCCTCCCAAACAAATGAAGAGGAGGCGTCAGGGATTGTGAGTGCCATCTCAGGGGCCCTTCGTGCTGCCTGCCCAAGATCCCGTAAACAGGTAGCAAAAGCTGGCTGGTGGACCAAGGAGTGCACTGAAGCTCATTTAAGATTCTGCCGAGCTCGCCGCACAGGTCTTCCGGCGGTTTCCGAACGTCAAGCCTTCGGTAAAGTGGTCAGAAAATCTAAGCGGGCATATTGGCACCACAAGATAGAACAAGTCTCTAGTCTCAAAGAGGCCTACCAGGTAGTACGCTGGCACAAGAAAGTGCCTCACTATCACACCCCCCCGTTAGAGAGCCCGACTGGCCTAGTATTCCGTCCAGAAGATAAGGCACAGCTATTTAAAGAGACCCTTCTCAGCCGACATCTAAATAAAGTAGATATCGATAATACAGCCCCTGTAGTGGCAAAAAGATCAATTTCCTGGCCTCCGATAACGGACGAAGAGGTTTATAACTCATGCTGTGTCGTCTCAATATCTGCTCCTGGACCGGACAGTATCATCACGACGGTACTTAGACGCGCCTGGCCACTCATCGGGGCTCGGATAATAGCTTTATTCCGCTGGTGTGATCAGCAAGGACTACACCCGAGTGTTTTCAAGAAGGCTAATGTTATTATAATTCCAAAGTCTGGAAACCGCAATCGGGCTCTACCAAAGTCATACCGACCAATTGCTCTTCTGTCATGCCTTGGTAGGGACTCGAGAGACTAATGGCCCGCCGCCTCTCATTCCTAGCGCTGAAACTACAGATTCTCTCTCGGGATCAATGTAGCGCAGTTCCGCGAAGATCTGCCACAGACCTCACCACAGCATTGTCGTGCGATATTCAGGATGCGTGTGTGACGGGCTTGCCCGGATTGGGACTGGTCACTAGGACCACTCCGTCTACAAGTAGGGTAGGGGCAGAGCAACGCTCCTGGATAGACGAAAGGGGACTCTAAGGGGTATTAAAGGAGTACAATACAAGGAAGAGAGCCAGGGAGAAAGGATGATTCTCGGGGCCAAGGAAGAGAGCCGGAAGAAAGGATTAATTCTTATATGGCTAAAGGGGGAATTAATACTAGCGTACGCGGAAGACATAAAGGACAGGATACGATACGGTAGTTTAGCTTTCCCCAAGGAAAAATTATTCATTTCCATTGCGTTATCGACTTCAAGTACTTCTGAATTCCTTAAACCTTTTACATATAATTTTTCCTTCATTGTCTAACCCCACTTCTCCCACGCACCCGCCAAAAGTGTATGACATTCAGAGTCCCAGACGAAGAGTCAGAGCCACGAACGTCAACTTCATCTTTTTATAGTTTCTCAACTCGATTGGATTCATCGCTGGGAATATTTGAGATGGATCGAACAAACCTCGGCTCATCAAGTTTCAGGATGGGAAACGAAGCGGACAACAGCAATCGGCTGGCAGAACTGTCCTCGCAGGATATAGAGGGGCTGTTATCACTACTCGACGAAAGGAGAGCACAGGAAACCGTGCCTAGGTCGACGGAGCCGACAAGGTCAATGAGAAGGGATGCAGTCTTGCCAAAGTGGAACGGGGTGCAAGTAGACTTCGGGTTTTTTGTGGGGAGACTGGAAACGAGAATTGAGGCGGATTTTGCCCCTTTCCTAGACGACAGAACGATTTGCCTGGACGTGATCGAGACCCTGCCGGAGACAGCTAAACCAAGGGTGTCAGCATGGTTCGAGAGAAGGAGAGCTGATGGACAATTCAGCTGGAGGGAGCTTGTCCAGCACTTAAAAGACACGTTCTCAGACAGACAGGCACGGCAAGTAGCCTTGGAGCACGTCAACAGAATGGAGCAGGGGGAAAATCAGATCCTCGCGGACTTTTTGCTGGATTTTGAGTACCGAGTGGCTCAGAGTGGAGGGGACGAAGCCTTTACTCAACTGGGCAGAACGATGAACTTAAAGGCAGCTCTTAACAACAAGCTGCGGACGGCTTTGGTGGGAGTAAAGCTTCCTCCGCCAGAACGGTATGACGACTGGGTGGAGGGGGTAAAGGAAGTGGCGTTGGAACTGGAAGGGCTGGCAAATTACAGGCCAAAAGGAGCAACCCAGACAACGACGAGGTTAGGTGCCAAAGAGCGGAGTTGGGCACATGTTTCCAAGCCGACAGACAGTGGATGCGGAAGGGGATATTAGAATGAGCGGTACAAACGCAATCATAGCGGCCGTGGGAGTTCTGCCCGAAATCCAGAGAGAGCGACAGTAAAGTCGAGAAACGAGCCAATTTCAGGTTTGGGCGCGGACCGCGAGAAAGCCAGGATGAGAGGCTCTTACCGAGGGCACGTGGCGATCGCAGGACGAAATGCGCCGATTGATGAGGGAAGGGGTCTGCCTTCGTTGTGCCCAGGGGGACATAGGGCGACGAACTGCCCAAAATTTCGAAGAGCACAGGCACCAAGGTCGGGGTGAACGCTGTGACGGAAGTGGAGGAACAGTCGGAAGAAAGAGATCCGGAAAACAATTACCCCTGAGAAGAGTCGCTCTCAGGGGGGGGGAACGGGGCTTCACCAAAGGAGCAGGGGTATTTACAAGAATCTGTCTCTCAGCCGTTATTAGTTGACAGTTTAATAAATTCTTCCTTTTTCATTAAAGCCATGATTGATACTGGATGTTTGTGTCTATCAGTGATTGATGAAGCCCTCGTGCGCAGAGAAAACATTTTCGTTGAGCAGGTCTCAACGAGCTTGCGGTTAGCCGACGGATCTAAGTTAAAGATCAGTAAAATAGCTCGATATAAATTGGATATCGACGGACGTCAAGAACAACTGTGGGGATATGTGATGCCCAACTTGGCGTACCCAATTATTCTAGGCAAGCCCTGGATGGAACGCAATAAGGTAACCTACGTGGCAGGAAAGCAATACCTACATGTAGGCCACGGAGACAATCGGATTATGGTAAAGTCAAGTGGCTGGGTCGACGAGTCTGCAACGCGGGAGGTACGGGATGGGCTAAGGAATGCAAGGTTAAGCAACAAAGCGGAGATATCGTACCTGGAGTTAGCGAGATTTTGCGATCAAAAGTCGAAGGAAGCGCCAGACACCATATGTAAACTAGTCGGAGCTATTTCAATGCACGATATTACGAAGGCCTTGGAGCCAAAAAGGGAGACGTCGAGGAATACAGTCAGGGATGGTTTGCCTAAGGAAGTCAGGCATTTCACGGACCTGTTTGTGGAAGATGGTGTTGACGGCAGGAGCTCACTACCGCCATTGCGACCAGGGGTAGACACAAGGGTACGAATGCTCAAGGATCAGCAGGGCCATGAAATGGGAGTGCCCTGGGGACCACTGTACGGGATGTCGAGGGATGAATTACTGGTCCTGCGAAAGACACTAACCGAGTTATTGGATAAGAATTGGATAAGGGCAAGTAGCTCGCCTGGAGGGGCACCAGTTCTGTTCATTAAGAAGCCAGGAGGAGGCCTAAGGTTCTGCGTCGATTATAGGGCCCTGAATGCCGTGTCGGAACGCGACCGCTACCCTCTACCCCTCATTCGAGAGACTATGCAAATGCTATCTGGAGCAAAATGGCTAACAAAGGTAGACGTCAGGTCAGCTTTCCATAGATTGAGAGTCGCCGAGGGAGACGAGTGGAAAACGGCTTTCAGAACAAGGTTCGGATCGTTTGAGTGGCTGGTTACTCGTTTGGTTTAGCAGGAGCACCATCGGCATTCCAAAGGTGGATAAATCAAGTGCTAGGGGAGTTATTAGGTGACACGTGCTCGGCGTATGTCGATGATGTCGTCATTTTCTCTACCGGGGATCTGGAAGACCATTGGAAGAAAGTGAACCAAGTGCTGGATCGACTAAATAAGGCGGGGCTCAAGCTTGACCCCAAAAATGTGAATTTGCCAGAAAAGAGATCAAGTACTTGGGCTTTATAATCAGCGTAGCAGAAGGCGTCAAGGTAGATCCAGAGAAAATACGGGCCATCGCAGCATGGGAAGCTCCAACAAATGTGAAAGGTGTTCGCAGCTTTTTGGGATTTGCTAACTTCTACCGGGGATTCATAGAGAACTTCGCGCAAATTTCAGCTCCACTACAAGACCTCACTAAAAAGGGGACGCCTTTCCAGTGGACAAGGGATCAACAAGAAGCATTCGAGAAGCTAAAGGCTCTTTTCATCACGGCCCCTGTGTTAGCGTTGTGGGATGGGGAACGAAAAACCATAGTGGAGACAGATGCATCCGGCTGGGCAACGGGGGGTGCTTGCTACAACACCAACCAGATGGACAATTCAAACCGGTAGCCTACTACTCGAAGAAGCTGGCACCGGCAGAGTGCAATTATGACATTCATGATAAGGAGCTCCTAGCAATTATCAGATGCCTGAATGAGTGGAGAAGTGAACTGCTAGGACTAAAAGAGCCGTTTGTCATATTGACGGATCATAAAAACCTAAAATACTTCATGTCCTCAAAAAAGTTGTCGGAACGGCAGGTGAGATGGTCCCAACTGTTATCTCAGTTCAATTTTAGGCTAGACTTTAGGGCAGGTAAGCTAAGTGGCAGGCCGGACGCCCTATCACGAAGGGCACAGGATGTGCCTAAATCAGAAGATGACCCGAGAATAAAGGAGAGAGAATTCACATTACTAAGTGAAGACCTGCTGGACAAAGGGGTAGTACAAGTACAGCACATACAGGTTGCAGATAGTATGGATAAAACCAAAATCCCACATGGTGACCAGTTGTTCGAGGAAGAAGAACTTCAGGCGTTATGGGATGTGGGGATGGCAAAGGATAAGGCTATGAGGGAGGAGCTATATAAAGCTATATGGAATAACGAACCACAGTTTGCATCCCACCTACAGTTAAAGGTTGCTCGAGCGGAATGCGAGCTGGACATGCGGGGAGCATTGTGCTTTAGAAAAAGGCTGTGGGTACCAAACTGGGAACCTTTGCACACAGCCCTTATCCAGAAAACGCACGACTCGCATGCAACTGGACATCCAGGACGAAACAACACGATCGCTATCCTATCGCGATCCTTTTTCTGGCCGGGGATGAGCCAAATGGTGAGAAGGTTTTGCAAGAATTGTGACGTTTGTGGCAGAACAAGAGTGTGGCGATCCAGAAGGCAGGGATTGCTGTTGCCCTTACCAGTGCCGGAACGTTTCCACAGCGAGTTGTCAATTGATTTCATGACGGACCTTCCAGTGAAGAGCAAGGGGGATCCTCAGTACCTCATGGTAATCACGGATCGCTTACTGAAGAGCGTCACGTTGGAAGCCATGCATACTATGAATGCTGAGGAATGTGCGGAGCGTTTCGTATCGTGTCATTACAGATTCCATGGATTCCCACATGCTTTAACGTCGGATAGAGGGTCAAACTGGGTCGGAGATTTCTGGAGGCACTTATGCAAGATGACAAGGATCGAACAACGCTTGTCTACAGCGTTCCACCCGGAAACCGATGGGGCGACAGAGAGGATGAACCAGGAGGTTTTGGCGTACCTTCGGGCGTTCATATCATTCTCACAAGTCGAATGGGCATCAATGCTACCTACCGCGCAACTGGCGATTAATAATAGGGATAGTGCATCCACAACTCTAAGCCCGTTTTTCCTGGAACATGGTTACCACGCAGAACCGGTTCAGCTCAAGTCGTCCGAGCCAGGGGAGCCTCTATCAACACGAGCCAAACGACCTGAGAAGTTCGTGGATAGGATACGAGAGGCACAGGAATTCGCGGCAGCAGCGATGGCAGCCGCTCAGCAAATAATGGAGGAGCAGGCAAACAGGAAGAGGGATCCTCCGCCGCAGTTTAGAATTGGCGATAAGGTGTGGCTCAGTCTTAAAAACATTTCCACGCCTCAACCAAAGAAGAAGTTAGCGTGGGTCAACGCAAAATACACGGTAGTGAAGGTAATATCACCACATGTGGTAGAGTTGGATGTTCCTTCTAGGATATGGCCAAGATTTCACGTGGAACTGTTACGAAAGGCCAACGATGACCCTCTACCCTCCCAGATCCAAGATGACGCGCAACCTTCACCTTTAATGATAAAAAATGGAGAAAACACGACTCCGGAACAGGTGGTCGAACGGATTTTAAGGGCAGAAAAGGTCCGACGCGGGAGAGGATGGGTACGTCGTGTACTGGTCAAACGGCAGGGCTTTGCCGAACCGGCATGGGAAGATCGACCTGATCTCGAGGACGTGGAGGCCATGGACCATTTCGAAGCCTTGTACGGTAAAGGAGACAACGTCGGAGAGAGCGAAGGTGCCAGGCAGGGAAGAAAAAAGAAATCGGTCTCTCATAAGAGGAAGGGGGGTAATGTGACGGGCTTTGCCCGGATTGGGACTGGTCACTAGGACCACTCCGTCTACAAGGTAGGGTAGGGGCAGAGCAACGCTCCTGGATAGACGAAAGGGGACTCTAAGGGGGTATTAAAGGGAGTACGATACAAGGAAGAGAGCCAGGGAGAAAGGATGATTCTCAGGGGCCAAGGAATATAGCCAGGGAGAAAGGATGATTCTGAGGGGCCAAGGAATATAGCCGGGAGAAAGGACTATTCTCAGGGGCCAAGGAAGAGAGCCGGAAGAAAGGATTAATTCTTATATGGCTAAAGGGGGGAATTAATACTAGCGTACGCGGAAGACATAAAGGACAGGATACGATACAGTAGTTTAGCTTTCCCCAAGGAAAAATTATTCATTTCCATTGCGTTATCGACTTCAAGTACTTCTGAATTCCTTAAACCTTTTACAGCGTGGTCCAAAAAAGAAGTGGCTGGCATGGTCACAGTAGATGTGAAAGGAGCATTTGATGGTATCCAAAAAGGCCGCCTTTGCCACTGCTTGCGGGGTCAAGGCTGGCCCAATAATGTGGTACAGTGGGTGTCTTCTTTTATGTCTGAGCGAGAAGCCTCAATTATAGTTGATGGAACTACATCTCCAACATTTGAAATCCACTGTGGTCTTCCGCAAGGGTCTCCCGCCTCTCCAATCCTCTTTCTACTGGCAATTGAGGGCCTCCTCAATCTCTCCCCAAAACGCTTTGGTTATGCAGATGATGTGGCACTCATGGCGTCTGCGCCATCTCTCACTCGATGCTCAGAACTACTCCAGAAGCAGTTAGACTCAACCCTCGCATGGGGGCGCGAGAACGGCATCACTTTTGAAGTGTCCAAAACTGAGTTGCAATACTTCCACCGAAAGCATGGATCCCCAACAGAGCCCAGCGTATACGCTAATGAAGTAGAGGTCACTCCAAACGACCACACACGCTGGCTCGGGGTCATCTTTGACCGTGGCCTTCGATTTAGAGAACATGTAAGACAAACTTGCGGTAGATCCCTGGCCATCACGAGCCACATAAAAAGCCTCTCAAGAACCACTCGAGGAATAAGCCCTCTTCTCTTGAGACAGGAACTCCAAGGAGCAGCTTTTACAACCTTGCTCTACGGGGCCGAGACTTGGTATTCCAAAGGAACCCCTAAAGGACTAGTCCTTAGAATACAACAAAGGATGAACGACGCGGCCCGAGCAGCTCTTCCAGTATTCCGAACGACGCCAGTTGCTGTACTTCTTCAGGAGACAGGTTGGGGTCCGGCACGAGCCTGGCTGGAACGTATCCAAGATCGCCTAGCTGTACGCATAGCATCGGCAGATCCTAGGCACCCCCTTCGTAGAAGATGGAATTCCACAAGAATGCTGTGGATCCGACAAAGAATTTCTCCAGAACTCTCAGAAGATACTATTCCCCCACCCTGGAAAGTTAATCGGGATACATCTTTGGAAAAGATCGGGGCAGTCGGTCGTAATGCTAGAGTCGATGCCTTCTCCGGTTGGTTCGTTCTGCAATCATTATTGGACCTCACTGTTTTCTCCGATGGTGCTTTAATCGAGAACCGAGCAGGAGCAGGATATTCGATACGACGTGGCGCGTCACACGAGATAGCCTGTGGAACTATACCTCTAGGTACCTCAGCAGAAGTTTATGATGCGGAAATTGCCGGAGCGACTGAGGGGCTAGCGGCCGCCATCCGCAATCCCATGGCATTTTATGCAACTAATGTAACTGTCTGCCTAGACAACCAAGAAGCGGCTCTACGGCTTCTCCTGTTACCCCCCACCGCAACAAGTTCCTGTCAAATTATGAAATTTCGGAAACTCGCAGCCAGCTGGTCTGAAAGGAAACGCGCATCCTGCACTATGGTTGGAACAGTTAGTGTCCGATGGTGCCCCGGACATTCTGGAATCCCCGGAAACGAAGCAGCAGACTCTCTAGCCAAGTCAGCATGTCTAATTCCCACATCTTCTCTCCCTATGTCCATAGCAAGGGCAAAAAGGAAGGTGGCTCAACTATATAAGGCCTCCAGCGATGCCTTCTGGGAACGAGAGGCTCCGGCTAGATATAAAGAACTCGGAATTGGTCCCAGCTCAGGAATAACCCAAGAACTGAAAAGCTTAAATCGGCGGACATTTGGAGCGCTCATTGCAGCTCGTTCCGGACACTGAGATTTCGCCCTTTATCATCGACGTTTCGCACACGAAGGTGCCCTTATGACTTGCTCCTGTGGCGAAGAAAAAAGCCCCGATCACTTCTTCTTCTGCACTATAGGAAGAAACCGTGCTCGTCTTCGCGGTGGATCTCGTCACCCTTGCCCCGGCATCAAATGGGTACTTGGCACGACTAAAGGCGCCCTTGCCTTCGGAAAATGGGTCGAGGTGACTAAATTCTTCGACGAAATCCAAAGAGCCCATTAGATATTTCCAAGTGAAATTCTACGATTGGTTGTGGGGTTATTGTTAGATGTAACTGTGTACTCCTATTTTCTTGTTTTGCGGGTACAATTTAAAACTACTTGTAAAAAAAAAAAAAAGTGAAGCTCCTGGTAGAGGGAAATTTGCTACATTCAAAGTGGAAAGCAGAGTGGCGGACAGCTGGTCGGACTCTTTTTATAATTTCTAGGTGTTATAATGCGCGTTAGAGCGTCGGGTAGTTCTGTAGGGACTGGGCCGTCCAGCACGTGACGAAGGTCACGAGCTGTAGACAGGCACGACGTTAAATTTAAACTAAACTAAACTAAACTATAGGGTTCTTTAGTCAACATTTACAACGCAATACCGCGTCCCACATATCTTTCTTAAGAGGTTATGACCCTTGCGCTTCCTGTGGAATCACGATTTATTCTTCCGTTGTTCTTCTGTTTACGACTCCATTCACCAATCAGTTTCTAATACTACAGTGTCCTTGTTTTGTATCTACATCTGCGCCTCTACCTTTCAGTTTTTATCAAACAAGGTATCTCTGGCTCGCCACTCTCACATCTTGAATCTTTCATTCCTCTTTAACATGGCTCCATCTAATCTTCGCGCCAACGATATGGCACTCCCTCC
Source organism: Blumeria hordei DH14 (assembly GCA_900239735.1). Taxonomy (NCBI): domain Eukaryota; kingdom Fungi; phylum Ascomycota; class Leotiomycetes; order Helotiales; family Erysiphaceae; genus Blumeria; species Blumeria hordei. The sequence continues at coordinate 102,896 of OENG01000004.1, forward strand.
AGCGTTGAAACTTCATGGCATCGCTAACCTGAAAGACTGGATGCTTCTCATCAAATCGACCTTGCGACAAAACGCTCTCTCAGATTGGATCGACCCAATAAAAACTGAAGCTATTTACAAGTCTGAAAAGGAAACTGGCTCTAAAGATTGGTCCAGCTCAAACGAGCTTGTCAAAATTGTTAAAGTTATGAGCTTGAGCGAATATGGAGGTTATAGCGGAATCAGTGTCGGCGGTTAGACCAATACAGTAAGTCTCGTATGAAGTTGTAGAAGGAAGAATTGACTGGAAACAAGTGTATTGAGATGTATGGTTCTGAGTAAACTGAGCTTATAAGAGTGAGATTGCGTGTGCGCATATCTTATCAACTGAGGTTTTTGACCAGTATTTATCAATCTCCATGGATCATAAGTTATGATCCCTGTAGATGTAAATCTATATACGTACAGATATATGAGCCAGAAATATAAAGCTAAATACATGTGTGTCGGTAATAGATCCGAGAAACCTTTAACCTGCATTTGATACATAATCATCTGATGGAATGCTAGTGTGAAATAAATGCCAATATGCATTAAACTTTCCGCGAGGAATGTGCTGATGACAATGATATAGGAAGGTGAATATGATAACCTAATTAGCCGGACTTACAAATGAGTTATCCTTGGCATTCCAGGATATACGATATTTCAACAAAAATGACACTGGCAATCAACGTCGATCCGGAATTCATTCAGATTGTCATGGCCGAAATTCTAGCCTGCGACAGCTATAAAAAGCTTTGTCGCTTTCTTCAAGGAAACAGCATCGCTGCTGTTGAAACGAGTATCACCGACTTCCTCGACCTCACAGAGAACTTTGAGAAGTATTCATCCTGCCAGGCTTATATTCTGGCTCATAAATCGATGGTCTCTAGTCTTCATTCTCTCGGTACACCTCTTCCCTCTCTCGTATACTGTCTGGTGTTAATCCGTGCGGTATCCATAAAATACCCTCAATGGGCATCCACCCAAAGATACCACTTCTCTGTTGCAACTTCTGTCAATCCTGCTCCTACACTTGACACTCTATATACAACTCTCCAAGACCACATTAGATTGGCTGAGATCATAGCGCCTACTCCAGTACCTCTCGCACAAGCTCATGTTACAGGTCTCAAGTTTCAGAGAAACAAGAAGTGGGATGGTCCCAACTGCCAATGGTGTACTGGTACGCATGATGACACGAAATGCTTCTTTAAATACCCAGAACAGCGTGCCGAGTATATGAAGAGATTTCCTAGGGCCAATTATACCGAAAATAAAAAGTGGCGTTCTGAGTTTCAAAAACGTCACCCACCTATCAAAATTTCCACTCATTACTCTGGCTTTGATGCCCGTTTTGAGAACTATGATCCTTTTCGAAAGGATACCAACGACCGCGTTCAGCCAGCACTTTTTCCATCACAATCATCCTCAAGTTGTACAGCTGCTAATCCATATTTTGTGGATTTTAATCCAAGTCCTTTCCAATAGGGTTGCGCGGGAGTTTTGAGAACACCCTCAACTCCCACCTACAATTCTTTTGCGAAGAGTCAACAAAAGGCGATTACAGTATCCCCATCTCAGATAGAGCTACGCCAACATAAATGTAACTTTCGTAACGAAGATCATCGTCTATGCTCGACCAGAACTGGAATTAATTCCGCATTTTCTGCAGCAGTCCCGGCTGCAAGTTCTCGTGATATCTGGCTTCATGATGACGGTGCCTCAGTTCATATCACTAATGATATAAATGCGTTCTTCCGTTATCGGCCAGTATCTGGGTTGCCTATCGTTAAAACAGGGGAAGTCCAGTTCAGCCTGTCGGGCTTGGCTACATCAAGCTTCGCGTTCTCCGGCAAGATGATTCAGTCAATGAGATTGTCCTTGAAAATGTTCTCTACATTCCTGGCTTCCCACTTAACATTTATTCTGGGTGGCTTCATGATCTTCGGGATGGATGGGATAAACATCGGGTACTATATGAAGCGGACGGTTCTGAAGTTTGCCAGCTTCTTCGTGGACAAAATTGTTTACACTTGCGCACCGCCTCTTCTCCATATGTTCTTAATACTAATGATCCGTCTATGCGATCCTCAACCTTCCTTCTCTCTCCAGTTGCTGATAATGTCTTTCCTGCAGCAATCCATGAAGCCCCTGTCACTCTCGAACTTCTTCATCGCCGTCTAGGACACATTAGCTTTCCAAATGTCCAGCGAACAATAAAAGCAACACTTGGTCTATCTTATAAACCTCGTAACACGGATTCCAATCTCGATGTAACCACATTGTGCGATCCATGCGAATTCTCAAAGCCGAAGAAGGTTATACGCCGCTATCCGCGTAATCGAGAGTCGAAGTGGGGTGATAGATTTTACGCAGATGTCTTCTTTTGCAATCCTGTCGGTTATAATGGCCATACAGCTGGTATGATCTTCACTGATGGAAAGACAGGAGGACGTTATGGTTACACTTTCCCAGAAAAGAGAAATGCTTTCGATGCTTTGGTCACTTTTACTCGTTTCTTCCGAACTCAAAATGGTTTCCTGCCAAAATGTTTTCGTTTAGATGGTGGTAAAGAATTTGGGGGTGATAAAATGGTCGCCTGGTGTCAGCAGTACGGCATTGCAATCGAGCTTACGACAGCCTATTTTCACGAACAAGGTGGCCCTCAAGAAAGATCAAATAGGACAGTTTTAGATCCAATGCGTTGTGTCATATCAGATATGCGTATCCCATTCTCTCTTTGGCCAGAGATATTCCGTGCTGTCATCTACATTCTCAATCGTATCACCACATCGGTCTATGACAATATGACTCCCTACGAAGCACAATCTCGGGCTACAGGATTCGATACCTCTGAACACAAACCTGATAATTCTGGAATCAGAGTATTAGGCTCTCGTGTACTTGTATACATACCAAACGAGCGTCGAATAAAGTCGCAGAAAATGGATGCACGCGCTGAAGAAGGTATCTTAGTAGGATTTGAAGGGAACCATATTTATCGTTGTTGGATCCCCTCAAGACCTCTTGGCCATCAGCTTGTACGGTCGTCTCATGTTCGTTTCTTTGAGGGACGTTTCAATGAATTTTCTGCTGAAGACCATCCTGATGAAATACCTGAGCCCTCTTCTGAGTTTGTCGATGAGGTTGAAATTCCCTTTCCTAATTCTCCACGAATTGGAGGGGACTCAGATAATTCCAAAGAAAATGGCTCAGTAGGGGGTGCACATTTGGATGATGAAATACCTCCGCTCCTCGATGCAAGACACGACATGCCTGCTGAAGAAGATCCTTTATTTGCACCTCTCCCACAACTCCCTAAGCGCGGCCGTGGTCGACCTCCAGGTGCCAAGAATAAGCCCAAGTTGACAGCTGGACCTAATTCATTCGATCTCTCTAAGCCTGAATCAGATATCCGTGTCACTCGCAGTAAAGCAAAAGGTTCAAATTCATTGCATACTCTGCAGGATGAAATCCTATTCTGCTTTTAGAATATCAGTCGTATCTATCAGCTCTCATTCCTGACAGCGATCCAAAGACCTTTCGTGAAGCTCTACTGGGTCCCAGTGCTGCTCTTTGGGAAGCATCTATGAGGGAAGAATTGGCAGCTCTTGAAATGAACGATACTTCGCAGCTCTTACCTCGCTCTGAGCTTCCTTCAGGACGTGATATCATTCCAGGACGATGGGTTTATAGGCGAAAGACAGGGAAAGATGGCCAGCTGACCCGTTTTAAATCACGCTATGTTGCAAAGGGCTTTCATCAAAGGGAAGGCCTAGACTACAAAGACACTTTTGCCAGTACAGCACTCTCCAGCGTCTGGAAAGCTCTTCTCGCACTCGCCGCTTCCAACGACTGGCAAGTTGAACAAATGGATGTAGTTACCGCCTTTCTCAACCCTGAAATCGACACTGATATATACATGGCATGTCCAGACGGGTTGCCTACTCCAGATGAATCCCCACTCAACCGCTGGATGTGGAAACTTAAGAAGTCGCTCTATGGTCTCAAGCAGTCTCCACATCTCTGGCAATCAAAACTTCGTTCTGAAGTTGCCCAATTTGGTTATAAGCCTCTACTTCTTGATTCTTCCGTTTATCTTAGTGACTCTGATGAAACTTATCTTGTTACTCATATAGATGACTTTCTACTCATTGGTCCCGAGGCTGGTGTTTCGAAATTGCGAAGACACCTACATGATTCTTTCAAAATGGTTGATATGGGACCTGCGGAGTTTTATGTTGGCGTCCGTATTGTACGCAAACGAGCAAATCGAGTTCTCTATATCCATCAAGATGCCTATCTTGAGAAGATTCTTGAAAAGTATAGCCTCAAAAATTGTACTCCAACCAGTACACCAATGCTTCCAGGACAGCACCTGATTCCTTTTGAAGGGACTGCCTCAACAGCGGAAATTGAGCTCTATGCGTCGATGGTTGGCTCTGCAATGTATGCTGCTACTCAAACAAGACCAGATATCACCTATACCATGACACAGCTCTGTCGTTTTCTTTCTAATCCTTCTCCAATTCATATAGCAGCAGTTCGCCATCTTTACCGCTATCTTTGCAAAACTACCCGTCTGGGTCTTAGTTTTGGTGCCGGCTCTAACTTACAGCTTCACGGTTTTACTGACTCTGATTATGCCCAAGATCCTGAAACGCGACGCTCTCATGGTGGATGGGCTTTCTTCCTGAAAGGTGCCTGTTTCTCTTGGCGTTCGTATCAAATGAAGAGAGTTACTTGTTCTTCAACTATGGCAGAAGTCTATGCTATGGCTGAAGCAGCTAAGGAGGCTGTGTTTCTTCGAAATCTTTTTCGAAGTATCAACTACAACTCAGACGACGCAAAGCTAGTCCGCCTCTACTATGACAATCAGCCAGGCTACAGGCAAATAAAAGGACAGGGCGTAACTCAAAAGAGCAAACATTACGATGTACCTGTGTTCTTACTGCGGGAATATAGAAGCGACAAAGTAATTGAATTGGAATGGAAATCAGGATTAGAAAATGCTGCAGACGGGTTCACAAAGGCATTGTCGTCTGTTCTTTTTAAAAAGTTTGTCGGACAACTAAATATGACTACCTTGGATGCTTGATGAAATCCTGTAAAGTTTCGTAGGTAAGGGGGTGTGTCTAGGGGTAACATTTCACCTACTCATGTAAACTAAGCTAGACAGGTCACATGACCTTCATAGCAGTACATAGATTTCATCTGTAGCTATAGGGTTCTTTAGTCAACATTTACAACGCAATACCGTGTCCCACATATCTTTCTTAAGAACATGTAAGACGCGAATTTATGTGCGCATATCCTAGAGTTAAAGTGGGTATGCGAACAACAATTATTACAGTAAAAAGTCTTCAGCACAGCTTACTACAAAACCATTGCGTAGGGAATAAAGCAGTGCCAACCCCGCACCATCAACGCCATCCTATTTGTCGCAAAGTAAACATAACCATGTCTCTCACTGCATTTGCACCTAGTATCATATTACCCCGCACATGCAAATGCATGAGAGAAAATCTCAACAGCAAAAAGAAATTAAAGTATAGAATACAGGATGTATTATGCAGTATGTAGGAAAGTTGTTCATACTTGCAAGGAATGCCAATTATTGTAAGAAATGTGGTAAATTCCAACATTATCCGATGAATCTGGTCAATAAAATTGCGGAAGATTTTCCCAACATTCTTTGGCCGTATATGAAGGGTCAACTATATGAAATACAATATCTGGGACAAGTTGAGAGATAGCCACTCAAGTGTTTCTATCTTGTTTATGGGTAATTAGATCTTTCTCATTTACTGGCTTAATCTCTTGTTTGCCAGGCTGGCACTTTGTCGTCAAAATGCAATCCTTGATATCGAAAAGTGAAAGAGCATCTTGAAAGTGTATGCTCCACATATTGTAAGTCGAACTTTCAAGTTTTGCGGCACTTTTCATCGACTTCAATATCTGTGCCACAGACATTATTTTGGTATGTATATAAATAAATATAATAGAAAATAAAATCGATAAAAATTCTAGTAAATTGTATTGAAGGTTAATAAATATTATCAAGCAATAAACAATGGATCAACTCAATTGAAAGAGGCAGTTGGTCTCATAATCTGTTGGAAATTAATAAGAATATGCAGAACTGTTCAAATATGTAAATTATGTCTAAAGTAAAGCCTTGATCAAAACTCTTAATCTTTACTAAAGGATATGAGACTGTTTATATACATTGATATCTAGCAGTGACATGGGCCACACATCAATGTATATAAACAGTCTCATATCCTTTAATAAAGATTAAGAATTTCGATCAAGGCTTTACTTTAGACATAATTTACATATTTGAACAGTTCTGCATATTCTTATTAATTTCAAACACGATGTCTGCGTTCTCTGATAATGTATAATCCTGCATGGGTACGAGGTGTTGAAGTTATGAGCTTGAGCGAAGGTGGAGGTTAGAGCGGAATCAGTGTCGGCTGTTAGACCAATACAGTAAGTCTTATATGAGGTTGCAGAAGGAAGAATTGACTGGAAACAAGTGTATTGAGATGTATGGTTCTGAGTAAACTGAGATGATAAGAGTGAGATTACGTTTGCACATGTGACGGGCTTTGCCCGGATTGTGACTTCTCACTAGGACCACTCCGTCTACAAGGTAGGGTAGTGGCAAAGCAACGCTCCTGGATAGATGAAAGGGGACTCTAAGGGGGTATTAAAGGGAGTACGATACAAGGAAGAGAGCCAGGGAGAAAGGATGATTCTCAGGGGCCAAGGCATATAGCCGGGAGAAAGGACTATTCTCAGGGGCCAAGGAAGAGAGCCGGAAGAAAGGATTAATTCTCATATGGCTAAAGGGGGAAATTAATACTAGCATACGCGGAAGACATAAAGGACAGGATACAATACGGTAGTTTAGCTTTCCCCAAGGAAAAATTATTCACTTCTATTGCGTTATTGACTTCAAGTACTTCTGAATTCCTTAAACCCTTTACAGCGCATATCTTATCAACTGTGGTTTTTGACCATTATTTATCAATCTCCATGGATCATAAGTTATGATCCATGTAGATGTAGATCTATATACATACAGATATATGAGCCAGGTGTTACAGGCTGTAGCCTTGTATGTGGATTCGGAACTATCCGGCTCCAGCTATGAACAAAAGCGCGCTAGTGTCACGGGAAAATGCGCTGGATTGGAACAAAACATCTTGCGCGCGCGTTGTAGATATTCTCCTCCTTAGATAAAATATAAATTCATTTTTGGACCCATAATTGTGAACAGCAAATGTGAAGTCCCTTCACATTGCATACCTATTTGCCACCAACAACTTTGCGACATGATAGAGGAGGAACAATATTCTAGACATCATTTTCTTTGAGGGGCAATGATCGACTTTCTAAATCTTGATCGTCGATCTTGTATATTGTTCTGTAATGACTGACACGGAAATAATTCATGAGATTGCTTAATGAGAGGCTAGGATTGATTCCAATATTATTTGGTAGAAGAATTGTTCCAACTATCAGAGGGCTACAGCGTCTTTATCTATATACAGGTAAAATCCCCATATCCCATCCACACTAGCCATACAGGACCTAGCATATCAAACTTGATTTGTATCATTATTTTGGGGTCGAGATCTACTTTGTATTTGCTACTAGCATTACTTGCCTGACTAATATGAGACAAGCTCAGGTATCAACCTAATAACCCACATCAAACCTAAACTACTCACAACCCTGATTATGATCCCATGAATAATTTGAACAGTAGCCTGCAACATAGCATGATTAGGCTAGAAATTGTTGATCAGTATCTAATCCAAAGAGAAAAAATATCTTCTATAATGGCTTTGTTTGTTGTTTGTTTGTTTTCTTTTTTACGTCGTGCCAGCGCTCAACACATTTCCCAAGGTCACATGCCGGTTAGCTCAGTCTAGAAAAACTACCCGACGTACCGACGCTCCTAAGATCCCGGCATAAACTAACTGGGCCCTGGCCCTCCTACCAGGTGCCCCGATCTAAACATACACCAAAAGCACCCTTCCTCTGGGTCTTCTGTTAACTATACTGCAGACAGAATTAAAATTTAAATCTACATGCTAGAGAGGAGAAATCATCTACCACCGGTACAGACAGAGCTACTAGTACGTGATTGAGTCCCGCTAAATACTTCGTATGGTGCGAGTGTAAAAGCTAGGAGTGAGAATTGGTCTCTTCAAAAAACTTAGTCTTGTGGACCCACTTGCTGAAAGCGATAGCCCCTTCTGGAGAGCTGAGAACCCAGGGGACTCCAACGTTGGGATGTCGAGGTCCACCTTGCAGCCGTGATTGGCTGCGCCCTAGTCGACAAAAGAAGAAGTGGTCAGGTGACTTTTCTTGTCCGCAGCTGCAGGTCAAGAGAGCTTCGAGGTGTTGGAAACGGCGGTGGTAGTCAACAAAGTCCCCATGCCCTGACCATGCAGCAAGAAGCAGGCTCAGTGTTCGCTGGTCGAGACTCCGGAGTTCGAGTGAGTCTCCAACATTTTCTCTAATTCCAAGCCGTTTGTATCTTTCAGTGGCGTTTTGCGTCCAATATCTGGTCGCCGAATCTTGGTATCTAATTTTAATATCCCTCTTTGCTCTCGAGATTGATGTTGCAAGTGAGGAAGCTGGGAGTTTGCAGGCCTGTTTGGCGAGAACATCTGCAGCCTCGTTTCCCAAAATACCAACTTGCGCAGGGCACCATCTAATGATGACTGAGCCGACTTCTGTGAAGTGGAAACGGTCTCTTCTAGTCCATGCTTTCGCAAGCCCTCTAAACTGAGTGATGCGAGGAGAACTAGAGGGGGTGGGGGTGCATAAAAGAAGCCGAAGGGCAGCCTCCTGGTTGTCTAGACATACAAACACCCTATTGGCGTATCGGGCCATGGGTTTACGAAGGGCTGCGGCAAGTCCTTCGGTTGCTCCAGCAAATTCGGCATCGTAAACCACAGCAGAAATTCCGAGAGGGAGTGAGCCCCGCCCAACTTCCTGCGAGAAGCCGCGGTATATCACGTACCGAGCTCCGGCTTGGTTGTCGATAAGTGCTCCATCTGAGAAAACAAATAAGTCTAAGGGAGACTGTGATGTGTGCCACTTTTTGAATTCCTGTAGACCTATTCTTTTGCCTACAGCGCCTATAGTTGTAAGTGTGACCTGACGTTGATGTCCCAGGGTGACGGAATGGTGTCGGTGGAAAGTTCGGGAGAGGTTCTTTGGCGGATCCAACGCATACGAGGTGAGTTCCAGCGTCGTCGGAGCGGATGCCTTGGGTCTGCTGCTGCAACTCTGACTGCGAGACGGTCGTGTATTCTCTCAAGCCATGCAAGTGCCGGGCCCCACCCAGTCTCTCGGAGAAGGGCGACAGTAGGGACTGTACAGTAGACAGGGAGGACTGCACGGGCAGCGTCGTTTATTTTACATTGGATACGTGTGATGATACCTTTTGGTGTTGACTTTGAGTACCATGTTTCAGCTCCATAGAAAAGCGTGGCAAATGCTACTCCTTGGAGAGCCTGTTTGAGAAGGTGTGGATTAATGCCTCGGGTAGTGCATGAAATCCTCTTTAAGTGACCTGTTATGCTAAGAGCCTTTCTACAGGCCTGGCTAACATGGTATCTGAATTGCAAGTTTCGATCAAAATAAACTCCGAGCCACCTGGTGTAGTTGTTAGGCCCGATCTCATGGCCATTAATGTAAAGACTTGGCTCTTCTGGCGTCCCATGTTTACAGTGGAAGTACTGTAGCTCGGTTTTGGATATCTCAAAAGATATGCCGTTCCCATGTCCCCAAGTAAGCGTTTGATCTAATTGATCCAGGAGCAGTTTTGCGCAAGAGGAAAGGTCTGGTGCAGATGCGAAATGCGCAATGTTGTCAGCGTAGCCAAATCGGCCGCGTGACAGGTTGAGTGCTCCTTCTATAGCCAGAGGGAATAGGATTGGTGATATAGGGGACCCCTGTGGAAGGCCGCAGTGGATTTGAAAACTTGGCGATTTGATGCCATCCAAAGATAAAGTGGCCTCACGTTGTTCCATAAAAGAGATTGCCCAGTGGATAATGTTTGGTGGCCATCCTTGGCTACGTAGGCGGTAAGAGAGGCGTCCTTTTTGGATTCCGTCGAAGGCACCGTTTATATCCACGGTAACAACTCCTGCAACCTTCTTTTTGGCCTATGCCATTTGAATATCGCAGGCCAAAGCTGCTGTGAGATCTGTCGCCGCGCGGCGGGGCACTGCACTACATTGATCCTGCGAGAGAATGCGGTGCTTGAGGGCTAGGTAGGCGAGTCTTCGGGCAATAAGCCTTTCTAATCCTTTTCCGAGGCAAGAAAGAAGCGCGATTGGCCTATATGATTTGGGTGGGGAGAGATTGCGGTTTCCCATCTTTGGTAAAATAATTATGTTGGCCTTTTTGAAGACAGGTGGGTGAAGTCCCCACTTGATACATTGACGAAAAAGGGCTGCAATCCGATAGCCTATTACAGGCCACGCTTTCTTGAGGGAATCTATTGTGATTTCATCTATTCCGGGCGCCGAGCAGGTTACTTGACAGCATGAGCGGTATATTTCCTCGTCCGTGAGTAAAGGCCACTGGATATTTTTTTGGGCACAGTAGGTACATCTAGAGGGGGGTCATCATGATCTAGGTGTCGACTTAGAAGTGTGTCTTTGAGGAGCTCCGATTTTGCTTCAGGTGTTATTGCATGCCCACTTGGTACGACAAGGGGGGGGTCTGAAACAGAGATTGTTTTTTGTACCACCTGGTGACCTGGTAAGCCTCAGTTAAATTGGATATCTTCTCTATCTTTTGACGCCAGTACTCTTGTTTGGCTTTCCTGACAGTCTTGCCGAAGCCCCGACATTCCTCTATGGCTTTTAAACCGAGACGTCTAGTGCGGCAAAAAAATTCGATGAGCTTCAGCGCATTTAGCGTTTCACCATGGGGTACTCCTTGACTTTCCCCGTGATCTAGGGCAGGCTGCTTGTAACGCACTAGATAGTGCATCAACGAGGAACGATGCTTCCTCACTTAGGTTTGCTGAGGGCGGGGTTGTGAGTTGGTCAGAAAGGTTTTGCTGGAAGGCTTCCCAGTTGCAGGCAGCGTATTGAAGCCGGCCGAGAGCGGGAGTATCAGGGCTGTCATCTGGAATATGCGTTAGAAGAGTTCTATTTCTATAATGGCTTGTGAGCTGCATGTTATGTGGCACGTGCTTTTCATCACGTGCTTTTATTATTCTGCAGTAGTTTATCTTTATTCCTGGTCAGTTTAGCTGTAACTAGAATATTCTATTAATTGGTAGCAAGACTGGGAACTAGTATCATTGAAATATGATATATCTTGGAATGCCAAGAATAACTCATTTGTAAGTCTGGCTAATTAGACTATCAAATTCTACATCTTATATCATTGTCATCAGTACATCCCTCACGGAAAGTTTAATGCACATTGGCATTTATTTCACACCAGCATCCCAGCAGATGACTATGTCTTAAATATAGTTTATTATTATTATTATTAATATTTCTTGTGCCAGGCTTACATCCTCCATCCAGTGGACATGACACGTATGGAGGACATTTAGAATACAAGTTCCTCCATTTTCCAGCAAAGCCCATCCGGTGCCTGAATTTTCCTGCTACGTGCCTCACGCTTGTTACATCAGGTCGAATAGGTAGGAACGCATTCACCATGATCCTCAGACCATGCATTGAGGGAAAACCTTCGTGGGAAAACCTCAATAATTCCTCCTGTACTCTTTCACGACGAGCAGCCGTAGTCCCCCCTTGAACAGGCCGTGTAGGAATTCAACCTACCACTTCTAGAAAGCACATCCAGCACCCGACCAACTGTTCCAACAGCCTGTTGAAAATCACATATTATTCTTCCCCCATTCTCCCCTGCATTGCGCTCAACCCCCACTTGAGAGGGCTGAAATTCCGATATCTAGAGCTCAAAACCGAGGCGTCAGTGCCTCAGCTTTTGTCGTACATTGTCCGTTGTCTGTATGAGGCGTCTTAGTTCGCGCCTTTTATGGAATGTGTCGAAAAGTTGAGATTGTTGATGTCGCGGTCGAGGTGCCTGTCTAAAATGAGGCCGGGCAAGTGCCCAGTCCTGCACGCAATGTTAGTAAGGTTAAAAGCGAAAAGAATTTTACCTTTGATTTTGGGAGGTTGTTGGTGAGTCGTAAAGTCCTCCCAGTCAAACTCAATCAAGAAGTTGTTAGAAGACTGAATAGAAGAGACCCAAAATTTTGATCTATCGTATCAAGAACGGAACCTAGCCTGTGTGTCAACCAAAATCGACTGGGCCACGCTCAGCAAGCTGCCGTTGCTTTTGGTGTTGCACGATTTGATTAGGCTCATAACCTTCATTCAAATACAGTTTAGTTTAGTTTGGTTTAGTTTAATTTAGTTTAGTTTAGTTTAAATTTAACGTCGTGCCTGTCTACAGCTCGTGACCTTAGTCACGTGCTGGACGGCCCAGTCCCTACAGAACTACCCGACGCTCTAACGCGCATTACAACACCTAGAAATTACAAAAGAGTCCAACCAGCTGTCCGCCAACAACACCTAGAAACTACAAAAGAGTCCGACCAGCTGTCCGCCACTCTGCTTTCCAATTTAAATGTAGCAAATTTCCCTCTACCCGGGACTATACTTCTTATTTATAAGTAGTTTGAAATTACACCACAGACTGCGAAATAGTGAGGGGAACTTACAAAAAAGAAAGGTCAGAATACAAAAGAAATTAATAGCAGTAATAAATCCCTCCATCTAACATTAATTTCACGCAATATCATAAATCTCAAGGGAAATATCTAATTCACTACAGTTTATTGAATTGAATTGAATTGAAATCTTTTACGTGACAGGTAGAACCTAACATCTATTTAGACGTGACACGGGTAGATGGGCTCTGAAAGCTCATTGCTACCTACATGACCGGCAGTGGAGCCAGAAGCGACAAAAGAAAAGAAATAAAACAAAGGAACAGTATATGTCTGAGTTACGGTGCCCTGCGCCGCATCCCTATCTTCCACACCCATCTCCTCTCGGGTCAGAAACAATCTCAGTGTGGTCACCTCCCACCCTGTTCATTCTTCGGCAGACTATAACATCTGCTTGTAGTTAAGAATTGAATGAACTTCTGCCATCCCTTCTCCCCTATCATTTCCCTGGCCCCAGGTGGGGCCATTTTCTCATAGCTTCTCCAACGTAGCAAAGCAGGTCGGCACTCTGAAAAATGCCAGGGCCTTTTCTCTCGGCCGCAAACGCATTTCAGATCTTCATATTCGGGTTTGAAACGTCGATGGTAGTCGGCGTAGTCCCCGTGGCCTGTTCTTGCCGCAATAAGACGATGGTACGCCCATCTTGGTAAAGCTAGTTCCGGTGGTCTTTTGCAACGCATGAATAGGTCCAGGTCTTTGTATCGTTTCGGTCGATACTTCTGCCACCACTCTTCAACGAGTTCTTGGCTGCGCAGTTTAATCCACCTCCATAGTGCCGCAAAGGTTAGATCTTGATCTTCTCCACTGGGCATAGCTGAGGTTAGTGACCGGTTATTGGGAGCTCCCAAGGCTGATTTGGCCGGCTTATCGGCCTCTTCATTGCCTTGGATCCCCATATGACCGGGTATCCAGCGTAATTTCACACGCTTATTGTGTCTCAGCGACGAAAACTTGTCCACCGCTGACTGCGAGGAGTTAGATCTTCCTCTTTCGAGCGCCTGGGTGGCCGCTTGGTTGTCCAGAAGAATGCACATCAGTAAGTCTTCTCCTACCTCTATTGCAGCCTTCAAGGCTTTCATGGCACCCACAACTTCCGCGTCGAATACCTCTGCTCCAGGAAGTGGACCGGAGCCACTTGCAACTAGCTTGCCTCCTTGGTATACTACATACCCCCAGGCTGATTTTCCGGGACCCGATGATGATCCATCAGAGAAAGCGAAGACTGTGTTAGCTGGACGGGAGGCTAACCACCTCTTTATGCATCCAGACCTAGCTTCATTTTCTCGACTACATGGAATCGATGCTGGGGTGCCGCGTGGGAAGTATAGCTTTCCCGGGCCTTCGGCTGTCGGAACTCGACGCACACTCATTTGTAGGCGTGTCATGTACCGTTCTGGTTGTCTGAACAAACAATCTCTTTGTCCCGATCTAAGACCTAAGCGTCTTATTGTCTCTTTCGGATCCTCAGCTGCTCGAAGGGCTAGAGGGTGCCAGATATCCATTCTTCGCATGCGAGCTGCAGACCGCAGCATCTTTTGCTGAAGAATTATCGATGCCGGGGTATTCCCGCTTCACGATGAAGAGCGCCATTGGGAGTGGTACGCCACGCTGGGAGTGCTACTCTGATAGCTTTCATTATCGTTTTGTCCAGTAGAGATATATGCCAGCCTACTCCAGTGCCGACTTCTTTATCTCGCAGTGTGGTTATTCGAGTGAGACCTGGCCACCACGCTTCTGCCCCGTATAAAGCTGTGCTCAGAACGCATGCGTGTACCGCACGAATCAGAGGACCGGGTGCTGCACCGCGTTGAACTCCGTTTATATGTCGTAAGAAATGTACTAGACGATTAGCTTTTCCAGTCCATTTCTGTACATGCTGCTTGAAGTTTAGCTGGGTATCAAGCCAGACTCCTAGCCACCGGATATGAGGTGACGGTTCGATCCGGCGATCTTTCACCAAGATGGAGAGATCAGCCGCGTTGATTTTCTTTCTAGGCCCTCCTCCGGTCACTAGAAGTTCTGACTTTGCTGGGTCAAAATCAATCCTGTGTTCTCTTGCGAGAAGAATTAAGCTGTCGAGGTCGTCTTGAGCTGCGGAGATAGCATCCGCCGCGGTGTTTCCAATTCTGACAATAGCTACATCATCAGCATAACCAAACCTACTCGTTAGACCATGATCATCAAAAAGCACAGCGATGTAGAGCATGAAAAGAAGTGGCGATAGTGGCGAGCCCTGAGGTACTCCACATTCCAGTATCTTCTCTTCTGTGATTCCACCACGGTATTTGACCTGAACCTTTCGTTGGCAAAGAAATGTCTGAATGAACCGGCACAAGAATCGTGGCCAGCCTTGTTCTCGAAGGCGTTTGAGCAGTCGGTTGTGAAGGACTGCGTCAAATGCACCTTGAATGTCGAGTGTGACCATAGCCGCACACTTACCACTTCTCATGGCTGCCTCAGCATCATGGATTACACAGGATGCAAGGTCGACTGCAGATCGTCCTGGTACGGAGCCGAATAGTTGTGGGTGAACGACTTGGTGACTTATTGTCAGCCATGCCATTCTCTTACCAACTAGACGCTCAAGTCCTTTGCCTAAGCTCGACAACAGAGATATTGGTCGCCAACCCTTGGCAGTGACAGATTTCTACCCGGCTTTGGAAGAAGCACAACTTCTGCCACCCTGAAAGCCGCAGGAAAGTAGCCGATTTTTAGACAAGCCTGGTAAAGATCTTTCACGAGAGGTCCTAGATGGGACCAGCATGCTTTAAGTAACCGTACCGTTATCTTGTCCGCTCCCGGTGCCGTATCGTTGACGGAGACAGTGGCGCTTGTCACATCGTCCAGTGATAATTCCGTATCCCATGGAATACGCTCCTCCTGTCCGTTCTCCCAGATAGAAATGTCGTTCTCGCCGCTAAACCTAGCCAAGAGAGTGTCTCGAAGCGCACTAGCTCGCTCTCGCGGGTCAGAAGCCACCGGTTTTCGTCAATCTGCAGAGGAGGGGGCTCAGCAGCTGGTCGAGGCTTAGCCCATCTCATGAGCTTGAATACCTGTGCGTCAGTAGTCACTGCCTCTACTTGCCTCTTCCAGTACTCTCGCTTGGCTTTTCGCACCACGGCTCTAAAGCTCTTGCGGGCCTCTTTTGCGAGGTCAGGGTTGTCTCTCGCTGCCTTGTACTCTTGCCATTCTGTGCGACATTCATCGGTCCACCATGGCCCAGTTCTTCCGCTTTCGATGGCTGGGACTTTCCCTGCAATCTTGAGCGCATCTCCAAGTGCTTGTAGGAGATCATTTGTGAAGTTTTCGATGTTGACGACACTGTCAAGAGGGCCAGATTTGGTCCATTGGCTAACGCATCGGCTAAATTCCTTCAAGTTGGCGTCACTAACACGATGTTCTTTACAATTCCAGAGAGATCTGACACTGTAGGGTTAAGCACGGTACCTTCGATGGTCGAGTGATCTGAGGTACAGTGGTAACGTTTGGACACTGATGCTATAGCGGCCGTGTTGCTCCACGTTAGATCTAGGACGTTCCCATCCCTATGCGTTGGCTCTCCAACAATACTGACTAGGTCCATGTCGTGGGCTGTTGCCCATTCCATAACTTGGTTACCATTGCCGTACTGATTTGTCGCTAGCGGTTGCCAATGCTGTGACACAGAATTGAAATCGCCTCCAACAATCACTAGACCTCTAATTTCCACCGGAGTAGGGGCTCCAAGGTTCCACTAGTGCCTGGGGCACGGTATACATTGACAAAGGTCAGTCCGCCCATCTTTACAAAGCAGTAATCAGATGTCGGGCCTGACAACGGTGGAAAGAATTGAGTCGCATGACTACCTTTGCGCGTGAAAGTAATCGCGCGGGGCCGGATGTCTGTTCCTCCGAATGGTATATGGCTATTGTAGCCAGGGTGACTTTTTGTTATAAAACCCCCTCTTTCTTTCTTGTCCATGGTTCCTGTACCATGACTACATGTGCACCGGCATCCCATGCCTGCTGCAATGCTATATCCGTATTTTCCCCACCCCTTCCGACATTCACTTGGTGAAAGTGGACGGTGTTGTACTTGTCTTTTGGTGCTTTTGTTGAGGGGTTTCCTAACATTAACACGACATTGTTGAGTCCTGGGCAATGACGGTTTCAACCGCTTTGCCCTTCCTTTCCGAGTACGCTAGAGCAGCGTGATAATCACGATGTCCGCGTTCTCTTATGATATGTAATTCTGCGGGGTGCGGGGCAGAATTATCCCGTTTTGTCGTCTTGGCCTAGCCATACAGCTACCCTCATTGGAGTGGTGAGGTCCCGCGCAATTCGAGCACTTTAGCACCTTAGCCTGGCACTCCAATG
Source organism: Blumeria hordei DH14 (assembly GCA_900239735.1). Classification (NCBI taxonomy): domain Eukaryota; kingdom Fungi; phylum Ascomycota; class Leotiomycetes; order Helotiales; family Erysiphaceae; genus Blumeria; species Blumeria hordei. The sequence goes on from OENG01000004.1 coordinate 120,029, forward strand.
TCTCGTGGGTTCCTCCGCATCGTCCACATCGCTGGCTCCTGGTACAGGAACGCGTTGGTGAAATCCCCAGCAGCGTTGGCATTGCTCGATTGGTCTTCGGCGCGAGAAGGGAATGGCTGGTCCGCTCTCGTCAAATAGCCGAAATTTTGTGTTTTCTGGTTTTTGTTGGAAATGAACAATCCAGCTCGTTGAATATTGCCCCAGCTTTGTTTCTGTGGGCCTTACCTGTATTGGTGTGGCGCCGCATACTGCTTGGCACTCGTTCTTCACCATTTCGTTGGTGACTGGGATGCTGCCTTCAAGCGTCCTGATGTACAATGGTACATGCGGGATTATCAGAGAAGTCCATTTGGACGCTGCCTCGATCACAGTATTGTCTTCCTGAAGGAGAGGTGCAATTCCCATGACTGTATCTCTCAATGCATCTGATGCGCATTCGAGAGCGATCCCCGACCTGACTGGGTACATGGACGTGATAGCAGAAGTTGCTATCCCAGCTTTTTCGGTGATAATTTTCTTGATCGTGACTGGCGATAACTTGTGCCAGTGGTGATCTTTCCTCAGTCGTAAGAACAAGCGCTTGTCCTCCTTTGGGATTGTCTGAGGTTTCGGGCTGCTTGCTGGAGCAGGCCTTCGCGGACTTGCACGCTAGGCGGCGTCGGTAGTTTGGCCGCTTTGCGGGCTACTGTCACCCAGGGCGAGCTGGTGTCTTGGGGCTTTGAGGGAAGGGCGTGGCTATGATCCTCAACAGCAGTGATATTCCTAGGGGCAACTGGGTTGGGAGTGCTTGCCATAGTGGGAGGTTTCTTACTTAGTAGGTTGGCTGCTTCTGCCTGATCTACTGCAAAGGCAGTTATTACAGGCGTGATCTTTTCCATCAGCGTCGCGACAACTGCTGCTGCTTGTTTCTCTCCTTTGCTCTTAGCCCAGGAGTCGATTAGTTCTAGAAATTCCTGGGCTATACCCAGTCTTTCTTTCCGTTGTTGTTCTGCTTTTTGCATTGCATTCACAATGCCAAGCAGGCTTGGGTGAAGTTGCCCTCCAGGATTGGAGGGTGTTGACGATGACGATGCAACAGCAGGGGCCATTGCACCGGTTGGGAGCTTTTGTACGAAGGGTTGTTGGTGATGTGATGTGATTTGAAAAAAAAGTGTGTGTTTTCTCACTACAGTTTAGTTTAGTTTAGTTTAAATTTAACGTCGTGCTTGTCTACAGCTCGTGACCTTAGTCACGTGCTGGACGGCCCAGTCCCTACAGAACTACCCGACGCTCTAACGCGCATTACAACACCTAGAAATTACAAAAGAGTCCGACCAGCTGTCCGCCAACAACACCTAGAAATTACAAAAGAGTCCGAACAGCTGTCCGCCAAACAGCACTCCCGCATACCATATACGACCTCATACTGCCACACACCTCACCCACTCATGCCGCTCCAGTCCTCCGCAGAGGCTGGCTCTTGGCCCCCACTCCCACCCACAAATTCGACGCGTCCTGACGTCGAAATGGTCCTCACAGGGCCACCCAACCATCAAAATACAACACAAATTAACGCAGAGCCGATCTGCGAGGCGAGCTGCCAATACTCACCACCAAACCATCCCGAGTCAATGGGCGTTACCTTGACTAACTTCCTCGCAGATGAAGCGAGGGCTTTCAACATACGCTTTGCAGAGGCTCAGCGTCTTATCAGTGGGTACATTGACCTACTGGCCGGCACAACCGACCATCAGCTCCAACGAGCTGTTGAAAAGAATGGAGAGGCCCTACAGGCCATGATAGCAGACATTCTTCATGGAAACCCCAGTAAGCCCCGACCCAGTGGGCTAACAGAGGCTGCTAGTGGCAGCAAAACGACACAACCTGCCATGCCGGCTTCTGGGCCGGTAGGAAAGAACAGCGCAAGCACTCCACGACCAGTGCAAATCCTCGCGAGAGAAAGCAGCCAGGCGAAAGGCAAAGAGCCGGCTTCGACAAAGCATACTAGTCAAATTGAGGGCGATGAGGCGCAAAGCTCCAACGCTACTAACAGATCCTGGACTCAGGTGGTGAGGAAAAAGCCAAAGCCTGTACAACCAGTGCCGCCAACATCGCTACCAGCTAGCGTGCCTATGCAAACGCCCAGGCCTAACGCCTCAGCTTCAAAACCAGCCCGCCCAGATGAGCGGGTGTTCCTGCGGGTCAAGCCCGACCACCCGTGGAGACATATGTCTCCTCATTTCATAAAAATTAGCCTTGCGAGCAAGCTGCGCCTGGCTAACTCTGCAATCAAGCAAGTCACCGTCGTCAACTCAGGGTTTGCGATACAAGCAGAGGGGGATGGAGCACGAAGCTCACTCCTCTCGGGTGCCGCTCTCTTAGATAGCGCGGAAATGAAATTGGAAGCTGCCTCCAATTGGATCTCGGTGCTTGCACCAAACATTCCTGATAGGCTTTACACCCTTGAAGGTCCAACCCCAGTCACAACAGAAATGGTGATTGAGGAAGCGACCCTTAAAACCAGCTTCAGACCAACCTCAGCTCGTACTTTTGCGACAAGCACGGCCAGGCCATCAACTGACTGGGTGTTGCACTTTGCAACAGGAAAACACAAACTGGGTGAAAGACTCTTCGAAGAGAGCGGTCGCCTACACGGACTCCAGCGTAAGCCCAAAATTGCGCAATGTAACCGGTGCTGGGGACACCACCCCACAAAGATTTGCTCACGAGCGGAGCGATGCTCACGATGTGGATCGATCGAGCATAAAGCATCTGTCTGTAAGCAGACCATCCTAAGGTGCATGAACTGCCATGGGCCACATGCAGCCATCGAACCGCACTGTATGGCCAGACCAACCCGGGTTGGCGGCAAAACGGTGCAGCGTACTAAAGACCAGCTATTGGTTATACGCGAGCAAGGTCAAAAGGAACGGAACGCTTCAATCCGTGAGATGGAAGCAAAGCAGAAAGCCACCGAGGCTACTGCCGACAACGAAGCCACTAACGTAACTCAATGCCCGTAAGGGACCACAACCTTACCGAGCTCCACACAACGGCAACAACGATCTCGTTCCTCTGTGCTAATTTGGGCAGAGGAGACCCCGCTACGGACATAATCCTGCAATCCGCTTGGGATTCAGGTACCGATGTCCTACTTATCCAGGAACCCTGGACTCAACACAAGGACGGCCTCTGGCTCACCAAGTCGCATCCCGGATTCGACAGGCATTTGCCTCCCCGTGTCGCTACTAACTCTTCAAGGCCACGCTCCCTCATCTATACGCGAAAAGGGATTAAGTGCCAACAGCAAGAAATCTGCAAGACATCACCAGATCTCACTGCAGTAAAGGTAGAAGGAGTCACATTTGTCTCCGTATACCGCGCTCCTGGAGCAGATCTTTTGCCGCTACTATCATGGTCTCCGTCTGGGCCTACAGTAATTGGCGGAGATTTCAATGCCGTTCACACCGATTGGCAGCCAATGGCTACTAGGCTACACGGTGACAGATAGGTGCTCACCGAGTGGATGTTCGAGCACGCTATGGACCTATCTTCCACACCGGGCGTCCCGACACACGACTTTGGAAACACACTTGACCTAGTTTGGTCTAACGCTGGTGCCCTTGCAGATGTCTCGACAGAGCTTGACTCAACATCGGACCACAGTACGCTTGCAGGAGACGTTCCCCGCCCGAACTCGAAAGCTAGAGCTGTTATCAAAACAGGCCAATTGTTTCGAGTGACAGACGACGCCCTCGAAGACTTTGCAAAGATGCTAGGTCGTTGGGCTCAAGGAATAGAGCTGCAGCCGATGGTCTCAGTAGACGCGGTGGACAACCTTGCTGATAAGCTGGTCCAAACTATTAGCAACGCAATCAGGGCCACTGGTAGACGTGGGAGTGTGAAGAAGGGTAGGACAGCACCTTGGTGGACGCTAGAGTGCGCACAGGCCAAACGCGAATACAGGATTTTTAGGGACGAAGAGAGCAGAAAGGATTTCCGTCGCAAAGTCAGAAGTGCGAAGCGTCAATACTGGCGACGTAAGTTATCCGAAGCCACAACCGATGTTGACATGTATCGTATGGCACGCTGGGCTAAGCCGCAACCTAAATCTGCTGCTCCACCGTTCCAAACTCTGGATGGCTTCGTCTCGGACCCAGGAAAGCGAGCACTTCTGTTGCGTGACCTACTTCTTGGCAGGTTCACCAGCCAAAACGACGTCCACGCTGAGGACTTCGATCCAGGACGCGGAAACCTCCCATGGGTATCGAGCGTTACGGACGAGGAAGCCAAGTGGGTTACAACGGCCTGCCAAAATAAAGCCCCAGGGGCAGACACGATTTCTGTTCGTCTTCTTAGGACAGCCGGGTCATCAATTGGTCACGCAGTGAGAGTACTCTTTGAGGGCTCACTTCGATTGAACCACTTCCCGAAGGCCTTCAAGCTAGCGGAAGTAATCCTTCTCCCCAAACCCGGCCGTAACCTCAGTACAGCTAAAGGATGGAGGCCTATCGCACTTCTCTCCTCCCTGGGTAAAGGTCTCGAGAGACTGATTGCAAGGCGAATGGCTTACACCGCCCTCACCTACGAGGCAGTCCCGCAGCAACTCTTTGGAGCACTCACTGGCAGGTCTGCCAATGACCTCGTCTCATGCGTCATCCACGATGTAAAACATGCAATGAAACGGCAGAAGAAAGCAGTCCTTGTCACTTTGGACGTTCAGGGTGCATTCGATGCTGTACTCCACGGACGGCTGCTGCAGAGGATGAACAAGATGGGGTGGCCTAAACCAGCTATCACCTGGATAAAGTCCTTCCTACAAGAACGATCCGCTCGCGTACGACACGGAGACGGAGTCACAGACCCGGTATTCCTAGAATGCGGGCTGCCACAGGGATCGCCTCTTTCCCCAATTCTTTTCCTGTTCTACATGGCCGAAGTTGTGGGAGGCAGTAGTTGGAGATTTGGCTATGCAGATGATGTTGCCATCCTCGGCATAGGTTCAACTCCAACTGAAGCCGCAGTAGCTGTCCAGAGAGAAGTCGACGCAGTCCTAGGGTGGGCCGCTGATAATGCCGTCTCTTTCGACCCAGACAAGGCCGAAGTAGTCTACTTCGTCGGCCCTAGATCCAGGGGACACGATCTTCCGGTTATAAGGGTAGGAACTCGCGATGTACAAGCATCCGACGACATCCGATGGCTTGGAGTACACCTTGATGGCGGTCTGACCTTCGAAAGTCACGTCGTAAAGTGGACCAGCAAAGCAATGCGGCTAGTGCAGCAATTCCGACGGCTTACACTTTGCACCCAGGGACCAAGGCCCGACTTACTAACCATAGTCATCAGCACAGTAGTTCTGCCAATCGCGATGCACGCAGCGGAGGTCTGGTGCCCGGGGCCAACCAGGGAAACTTATCGAGGTGTCACGCGTAATTCCTACAAGAGACAGAGCAAAGTCATCGACCAAACTTCTGCCTTCGGAATCCGTGTGGCTCTACCAACCTGGCGTACGATGCCTATTGCAGCCCTGAGAAGAGAGTCTGGTATTCCGCCAGCACACATTCTGCTCGAGGAACGCAGGCTTAAGACTGCCGCACAAATCCGGACACTAGATGAGTACCATCCGCTCCGACTTCGGGCCACGGAAAGCACAGACAACGCTCGTCACCGACTCGACCTAAAGACATGCAACAAAGCCAGACTTGGTTTCGACAGAGTGCATGATTCAAGGGTCCAGAGGATGTACCGTCTTCTGCTAGAGGCCGAACTACCTCCACCGCTCTGACCTCCGGTCCCCCTTCAGACAATTCCCCGCTGGATATGCAAGAAAGAGGCTGCCAAGTTCATAAGAGAGTGGCTTCCTACATTCCCACCCGACTGTCTCTGCGTGTACAGTGATGGTTCTGGGGCGTCCACCGACAAAGTGTCATGGGCCTTTGTGACGTTTATCAGTGGCACAGGCAGGGTAATTGAGCAAAGCGGCTCAGGCAAAATAACCAATGCAGAGGTCTACGACGCGGAGGTTCATGGAGCTCTAGCTGCTCTTGAAGCAATCACCAGCAGGAAGCGTGATCGTGGTGGTAGCGCCATCTATATTCGACTCGACAATTCTGTGGCTGTCCAGGCCTTACTAACGGGGACAACAGGCTCATCATCCTGGAGAATTCAAAAGTTCTGCAAAATGGTTGCTAGAGCAGCAGCACCTGTTAAAGTAGGATGGATTCCGGGCCACGAAGGGCTGGCAGGAAATGAAATCGCCGATGAACTCGCTCGAAGAGAGCTTAACTCGCCGGACAACTCTAGGACGACACATGGTGTGATGACCCTCGCCTCATCAGGACGGAAAGCTCGCGAACTGACCAGGCAGATGGTTACAGACTGGTGGCATTCGAATCGCCCCAGACAATATGCCGACCTTGAACTCGAGATGCGACGCAAGAAACCGCCAGAACTAGCACTACCAAGGGCAGTCTACGCTCGCTTAATAGCCGCTCGAACCGGACATGGAGACGTCGCGGCTTATCATCGCTGCTTCAACCACACTGACGCTACACTTCACTGCGAGTGTGGGAGGGAAAAATCAATCGGTCACCTTGTTCAGTGTCGAAAAGCACTGGCAACATGGCGGCTGAAAAGTGGAAAGCGAAGGGCGCCGGCTATAGAAACAATGCTCGGATCAAGCGGGTGGCAACTGTTCAGGGACTACGTCCAGGAGAGCGGAATATACGCGGAGGCTAGCCGGGGGATGGCAGGGATACCTGTGACCCGGAGGTGATGAACGAAAGCCTAGGTGATCTGGCATGGAAGTAGGGATAGGAATCGAGGCTCGGGCGCGTGGTGGCCGAGGCGGAACAATGGAAGGGAGATTGTCAAAGTTTTTCTTTTGTAATGCAGGATTTTGCGCGGAAGTTTTCTTCTGTTTTGTTTTCAACTCTGGGCTGCTGTACTTGTCATGCTTCAACACAGAGATGCGTTTCGGCATGGTTCCGGTCATTGAGGTGGGACGAGGCACTTGTACTTTACGGTAGTTAACCTGATCCGGCCCGACCCCACTCGTGCTCAAGCTCTAGTAGAAGTGCGACGGTAGTTACCTCACCTAGCACGTTAATGAACAAACAAACAATTCGAGAACCCTCAATTTGCCCATTTCCACCATTCCACCCGTCTCACCCATTATTTATCGAATCGAATTGCAATTGTTTGCCCTCGGCGGCATTTTAAAATGCCTCCGACGCGTAAAACGTACAAAAACGCGATCAGTGGCACGGCCAAAGATCGCGTCAACAAACCCTACAAATTGCATGAATCTATACAATTCATTGCAAGGCAAAAACTTACGGAGAAAGAAGTAGAAGTCTCTGATCAAAATCTAGACACCATCGAGGCTGCGCTCGAAGCTAAAGGTGGCGACATACCCGAGGTAGAGATGTTGGACGCTGAAGTCCTGAAGTTGTGTCACAGTTCCAATATAGAAAGCAAATGGGCATTTGTATGATTGAAAGGTAAAGCTATAATTCATCTATGGAGAAGTAAACTACCTGCAAGTCTCCCGTGCTACTTATACACATCCAGAGATATCTAAATATAGCCTACGTTCACAGTGGCAATAATACTAGCTTAAGGTTTGTTCTGCCACACGGGTAACGCTTCCGATATCCTTGGCACTATCCTTTATGTAGTCTCAGTGGCGATTACGTATCCATTTTAGTTAGCTGAGAATCCTACGAGTGATAGAACATGAAGGTTGCCTTCGATAGCCATCGAAGGCTACAGGAATTATTGGCTCACAAGCCGTCACAAGTTGAAATCTCTATCAGATTCAAGATTGGCTTCCTCCAGCCCAGATGATGCGGAAAAAGCCTCAGGGCCCGCAGAAACCTCAAGAGAAACCGTCATCGCACCCGAAAAGTGTTGTGGTTATGAGCTGTGAGGTATATGGCGATTAAATGACTCTGCTGTCCGTCGGTGGAGTGGCACGGGCTCATGTGCAATGGTGAGTCGCGGAGATGGCGCGCTCACGCTGGGTGATGGCACGATGGACACTGAGTGCGTATCACTGTGGCCAAATGGGTGTCAGTAGGTATCAAATGTGAACTCTTACTGACAATGGTGATCTATGAAGGTGATGCTAGGTGTGCATCCCGACGATTGATAATATCATCTAATGGATGATGTGAAGTATGATATTATTTTGGATAGATTGATTCACTAAACTCGGCAGGTGAAGAGATTGTAAATTACATGAACAGCGTCTGTGCACCAGCCTGTATTTTCCACCCTTTCCTAATACAGGAGCCCATCCTCCGTTCCCCTGTCTCCTAACAACTCAACTGAGCCAGCACAACAAAAAGCGCGCTACGGTTCCAGCACTACCGCGACTGGTAGAAGTGAGGTCCTCAAAAGGGGCCGAAATAATAACCAACAAGGCATCAACTGCCCCAGAAAGTGTCGCCGAGAAAGCAGTCCCGTCGACAACGACCGCAGAGGCAAAAAATGCCTCAAGACCTAGGCCACCCCCGGCCTCGATTCCAGGGACGGCTGAGTGCCACAACCACTCTTCTGGTGGTGCTCCCACTGGCACCACGCCAATTCACCCGCCGGAAATAGAGGCTTTACTCGAAGCCGAAAGAAAGCGGGCTACAAACACCTCAGCCAGGCTCGAGATAGGGTCAACGGTGTTAAAAACATTGGAAAGTGTTATCCTGTCCATGAAAACGACAGATAACAAAGAATACTTGGACGCGATGAACGTGTGTCTGAGGGGCGCCCTCGCCCACTTCCTGCGCACTGGAACCACACCAGTGCTGACGAGTCTTCCCCCCGGCCCCATCGGCCAGCAGGCCAGCAAATCCTGCTGTCGCGGTGCCCCAGGTCACTTCAACCTGGGCAACTGTAGCCCGGAAAGGGCTAGCCAAACAGCCGACGCCAGTGATGATAAGTCGTGCCCCGAAAATGTGGACTCCGCCGACCAAGCAATCGGCCAAGACGCCCCCTTCGTCCACGCCGGACAACCGACTGTTCCTCCGGCTCAATTCTAAACACCAGTGGCGAAATCTCTCGCCAGCTGGCATCAGAGAAGCCGTGGCACAGCTCACCAACGCGGCCCAAGCAGCAATTGAACACGTATACCGTGTCCAAACAGGTTTCGCGCTCCGTGCGAAAAACAAGGAATCCCGCCAGGCTCTATTGAACGCGGCTGAATCTTTCCTCCCCATCGGGGGAAGACTAGAGGAGGCCTCCGAACTTGTGGCGCTCCAGATCTCGACGGTTCCCTTCGCCATCCACACTCTTCTTGGTAGGGTACAAGTGACAGAAAAGATGGTGATCGAGGAGATCTCGAGAGTTACAAAGGCCATTCCAATCAAGGTACGGCCCCACGGGAAGACCCGTCTGGACGCGCCATACAAGTCATGGCTGGCTCATTTCAAGAAGGGAGCGGCACCAAGACAAGGGTTCCGCCTATTTGACAACTCGGGCGTCGCGGTCCCACACAAACCACGACAGACTGTGCAGCAATACAAAGGCTGCCTACAGTTCCACGGGACGCGCGGTTGCTCTCGCGCCCAAGCTTGCTGGAACTGCACCTCCACGATGCACTCGACAGACGAGTGCCGTTCACACACCAAGTGCCGCAACTGCGGAGGACCGCACAGGTCCGACAGTCGAGTCTGTCTGGCGCGCCCCACCAAGTCCGGGCCGGTAAGCAGAGAGCAACTGGCCAATATTCGCATCGCGAGCCAACACGAGCTAGCGGCTGTTATGAGGGCTAAAGCTGCAGCCCGTCGCGCTGAGGCGACAGTTCAAGCTGCTGCTAGGCAAACGCAAGACTCTCCAACAGCGGTGAAATCGAACAACAGTTTCGAAGTTCTGATGACCGACGTCGCCCCCGACGCCACCCCCACAGGAACGACGAATCCTGTTGAGTCTTCCTGAAGGGCCCCTCACGGGTTCCTTCTAGCCTCCCACCTACGATAAGTTTTATGTCGATCAACGTAGGTAGGGGAGGCCAATCACACGACATTGCGCTTTCCCGAGCTTACGAGCTAGGCGTAGATGTGGTGCTAATACAAGAGCCTTTGTGGAAAAAAGCCACAAAGGAAACAAAGTCACACCCTGGATATGACTGCCATACACCATATGGCGGCGTAAACGCTCGACCCAGGGCAGTGACTTACACACTAACAAACAGAAGAAACTTTTCGGCAACTAAAATCTTTCCCTGCAACCCCCCAACGGCGGACTACTGCTGGGTTGTGGTAAACGGAGTCACGTTTCTCAACGTGTACAAAGACCCAAACGACCCGACAGCAATTCGACCTCTCCTCAGCTGGGACCCACCACCCCGGTCCGTCGCGGCTGGCAACTTCAACGCGGTGCACTGCGCGTGGCAACCAGGGGTTACCCGCCCACGCTGACAAGGAATCGAAATCGAGAGATGGGCGGAACGCCATAATCTCACTTGTCTGATTGTGGGCAAGCCAACGCATCGGGCCGGAAACACGCTGGATCTTGCTTGGACCAACGTCAATAGGGCCCAAGCATGGGTGGATCGCAGCGAGTGTGTAACCAGCGACTATCTTCCTATTCGAGGACAAGTTCCCACCGGATTCGGAAAAAGGGACCAGGAGCCATCGCCGATCAGGGTAACGCGCGGCAACCTGCCGAGGTTCGCCCTTGCCGTCACGCAGTTCACTCACCCGCCACTAGTCTTGGACACGATTTTCCAGGTGGATGAATACGCCAACGATCTCTGTTCCGGCCTTACTAACGCTATCAAAGCAGCAGGAACACGAAGGAACAAAAGACGTGGCAAATGTGCACCTTGGTGGACTACGGAATGCAAGCTGGCTCACACGAAATATCGTGCAGCAGTAACTCCGGAACAACGATGGGTGCATGCAAAGAATCTGCGTTCAACCCTCAGAGCGGCAAGGAAAGAGCACCAGACGCGTCAGTTCGAAGCGATCACAACACCGAATGACGTGTTCAAGCGAATGACGTGTTCAAGCTGATGCGCTCGGCCGAGCCAAGGCAGGCAAGCACGCCCCCTTCACTCAACCACGAAGGGAAGGTGAACTCCGATCCGGCTGAGCGGGCAGAGATACTCCGAGATGCTCTTCTGGCACGGCACCAAGCGACGGATGACCTACCGCCACTCGATGCGCCGAGTACCAACCAAATCCCCTGGAACAACCATGTCTCGGACGAGGAGATTCGCATGTGCACTATAGGCTGTGCCAACACAGCGCCTGGAGCAGACGGGATCTCTGTGGAGCTTCTACAAACCTGCTGGAAGACGGTTGGACCATTTGTTGGCACTCTCTTCCGCGCCTGCATCAGACTCGGTACCTACCCATCCTGCTTCAAGCTGGCTGAAGTGGTGCTCCTCCGCAAGACGAACCGAGATCCAGCGACCGTTATGGGCTAGAGACCGATCGCACTTCTGTCATGTTTGGGTAAGGGACTGGAATGACTCTTGGCGAAGCGGATGGCCCATCTCGCGGTTACGCTCGACGTTGTCGGAGACCAACAATTCGGCGCGCTCCCCAAAAGATCCGCAAACGACCTCGTCAACTGCGTAGTCCACGACATCGAAGAGGCAAGCACCCAGGGATGGGCGGCAACATTTACGACTCTCGATGTCCAAGGCGCGTTCGATGCAGTACTCCACAACCGTTTGGTGAGGAGGATGCAAGATCAGGGATGGCCTGACTCAATTCTCCGATGGACGGCGTCTTTTCTTGCACATCGAAAGGTGCAAGTCCGATACTCCGGGGGAGTAACCGGGCAGAGAGAGCTGGTTTGTGGGGTTCCGCAGGGATCACCAATATCGCCACTTCTCTTCCTTCTATACATGGCAGAGCCTATGCGAAGCGGCAACCCAGGAATGAGGTTCAGCTACGCAGATGATATCGGAATCTTAGGGTTTGGGCGCAGAATTGCCGAGTCGGCCGCTTCTGTACAGAAGGAAGTCGATCATCTACTGGAGTGGGCGAGTAACAACGCAGTCTCCTTCGATACTAATAAGTGGGAGACAGTCCAGTTTCCCGGACGGCAACGCGAGAATGTGGTGGCTATTCGTGTGAACGGCGTGAATATTGAGCCAGCAGACCAAATACGCTGGCTTGGAATACACCTAGACCCGCGACTGGACTTCAAACATCACGTCACAACGTGGTGTGGAAAAGCTCTGAAGGTAGCCCAGCAAATGCGACGCTTCAACTCAGCATATCTGGGAGCTGCTCCTGCAGCACTGGTTCGGGCAGTGGACACGTGCATTGTCCCCATAGCAACCTTTGGAGCAGATGTTTGGTGGCCCGGCCTCAAACGTCCGACCAAAAGGGGAATCATCACACCTCGGACCAGCATTTTCTGCGAGATGATCGACAAGGCAATCTTGATGGGACTGCGCGCTGCCCTTCCGGTAATGAGAACGACACCGAATCTTGTTCTCCATCGCGAAGGAGGTGTCCCAACAGGAAAGATCATTCTGGAGGGGAATTGACTACGGCTTTCGGCTCGACTCCACTCACTAGACAACTGTCATCCGCTCCGGACTCGCGCCGCTGTGTGTCCAAACGATGGAACACGGAAGTATAAGAAAAATGCTCGGGCACCCAAGAATCCAGAGATCCACATGTCACGAGTACAGCGGGCTTATCGAGAACTCCCGGATGCGGAAGACGCCGAGCCTTTGCCACCGCCATGCTATCCCTCTAGTTTCGACCCAAGGATAGAGGAGGAGGACAAGGTAACCCGGCTCTTGCACAGTATGCAATCATCAGATATTTGTGCCTACCCGGATGGATCGTCGGAGGGGCATGGTCGCTCAGCATGGGGGTTCGTCTTGAAGAGGGATGGAAAAACTCTGTTGAAGGGATGTGGCATCAAGCATGGTGGTGAAGTGCTTGATGCGGAAATTATAGGGGCGAGAAAGGCCCTGGAAGCTGCGCTGGGATTGTTGGAGAGGGAGAGCGGGGGAAGGGACGGCAGGCAGCAGATCAACGTGTTGACAGATAGTCAGTCTGCAGTGAAGGCACTGTCGATGGGAATTTCAACAACAAGCTTCGACGATGCGCGCCAATTTAGTGCGCTATCGAAAAAGGCCCGAGTCTCGGTGAAGTGGATACCAGCCCATGGCGGTATACAAGGGAACGAAGAGGCCGATAGAGCCGCACGCTCCGGTCTCCGAAAATTGCCAAGCAAAGGGAGCCAGCATGGTTCTGCAACGTTGGCGTACGTTCGTCGTCTCATGAACCAGAAACGTCAAGCGCTTCTCGAGGAATGGTGGGAGGAAGCATGCCCACCTAGGTATCGAAATCTGGGTCTTCTCATGCGACGACGCAAGCCACGCGAGCAGGCACTTTCCCGGCGGCTACTCCGTGAACTGATCTCAGCCCGTACAGGCCACGGAAACTTCGCGGCATGTCACCGCCGTTTCAACAACTTAGCCGCTTCAATGGAGTGTGCGTGTGGAGAGGAAACATCACCTCTCCACTTCATTCACTGTCGACTGCACGCACGTCAGACGCGTCGACTTCGAGTGAAAATGTCACATCACGAATTTACCCATAAGCTTCTCGGACCTAAGTGCCTCGAAAACTTTAAAAAATTTGCGCAGGAAACCGGCTGCTTCGGGCACCCACCTGTGAGTCCGTCTTCAGCTCTCAGCGTAGACGGCAGTAATTAGATCATAGCACGAAGCATGACAGGTAGGAAGATGAAACGAGAAGTGTCATTTTCCAATCACAAATAGGACTGTAGGGTTTGGAATTTTGGTTATGGGAGTCTGTGGGAGCATAAATTTTCTTTTTTATAATTAGCTACTGGTTGTGTAGTGGGTCACGCGGTGAGACCGAGTTGGGCATTGTAAGGATTCCCTGTTTCATTCTTAATTTAGTATATATTTTTAGTCTTCTTCCAAGCAGCTATGACAATACCGTAGCTCTTGGCACTGGGTACTCTATTATTAGGATAAGGCTTATGTCAAGATGGAACAATGGAAGGAAATCATGTAAATAAATAAGGGCTTGATCTACTGAAGCTGAGCTCTCCACGCTTAGTTTTCTGTCATACCCAACACCTTCGGATTACCTCGGATTACCTTTTGTACCTTTAGTTACCACTAGTACCCACTCAAACCTTTAGACCTCTTAGCCATTTATATCACCCATCTTTCAAACCTTTAGTTCCTCCTAGCTATCTCCAGCAGACCTTCAGTCATCTCTTACGACCCATCCGACCTCTTCTCACCCTCCAATTCCGCTTCAGGTCAAACGCCTACGCTCCAATCTGACAGGCATGTAGGAAGCATGATCTCGGCCGTGTACACCGGTCCTTGACTCCTAGGAGATATAGAGCATAGCTTAGGACCTAAAAAATTAAAATAAAAAAAAAAAAAAAAACAAACAGCTGTCCGCCACTCTGCTTTCCAATTTAAATGTAGCAAATTTCCTTCTACCCGGGACTTTACTTCTTATTTATAAGTAGTTTGAAATTACACCACAGACTGCGAAATAGTGAGGGGAACTTCCAAAAAAGAAAGGTCAGAATACAAATGAAATTAATAGCAGTAATAAATCCCTCCATCTGACATTAGTGTCTCAAATACAGGTTATGTTGAAATTATGGAGTACAGAGATAAGTCAGGTGATGATTAATGGATGTTATTGATAAAGGGGTATTTTTTTTTAATATTAAAGTCCTAAGCTAAAGCTCTATGTCAGGGTTGTTTGCTAGATCAGAGGACACGGGTCGGAACGGGTTGGAGTCGGAACAGATATACTTGGGACAGGATGTAATCGGAACAGGATGTGATCGGAACGGGACGAAGGAGAGACAAGACGGAGGCGGAACAGGACGGAGTCGAGGTATAAGGTAAAGCTTATAATCAGATCAATCTAAAGTCTTGAATAATTACAAGACAAAAAGCTACAGAACAAATCCAGTCCTAGACATTCCTTAAGTACTCAAGACCGGCTACTACAATCAGGGGTATGATAGTCTACGGCAATAACAGAGCAACTGATTACTATGTTGATTAGTAACTGTTGTTATCACAACATTGTAACCATCGTAACGCATTGACTATGTTACTAGGGAAGCTCCTGACTTGGTTGACCAGATTAACGTAGCATCTCAGTATTATCCTAGGGCACAATGGTAGTAACAAGCAGGCCGTTTTCCTCGTGGGAAACCCGGTCTGTGAAACTCTAGGTCCACTATAGGTACAAGACTGGTGGAGCCAGCGGGGATCACTGCTTACAGGCCCAACTCATTCCAACCGCTGGACTTGCTACAGAAATAGTAGGAACTAAATTACGACGCGGAAACCACCTACTCCAACTCCTAGATCAAAAATCAATCCTGAACCTAAATCCAAATAGCTACAATCTTTCCTCAGAGAAACGACACTTCTCGCCTCGTTCCCTTTCGTGTCATGAGTTGTGGCAATGACTAGTTAATCTGATCCCCGCTGAGAGCAGTGGATGAGTGAGCAGGTCGTCTATCAAAACAGCCGGTTTCCTGCGCAAATGTTTTGAAGCTTTCGTGGCATTTGGGCCCAAGAAACTTTTTGATAAATTCAACGTGGGACATTGATTTTCTGAGCCTACGCGTGTGTTGTGCGTGGCGGCTACAGTGGATGAAGTGGGTTGGAGTAGTTTCCTTCCCGCAGGAGCACTCCATAGGAGCACGTAGGTTGTTAAAACGGCGATGGTATGCCGCGAAATTGCCGTGACCCGTTCGGGCTGCAATTAATTCTCGGAGCAGGTGCCTAGAGAGAGACAGTTCGGGTGGTTTGCGTCGCCGAACCTGTAGGTTAAGTTGGCGGTATTTAGGCGGACAAGCCTCTATCCACTAGTCCTCCAGCAATTTTTGCCGCCGGTGATTCATGAGACCACGAAGATATGCCAGAGTACATGATTCTGGTGGAGTATCCTGGCTAGGTAGCTCTTGAAGGGTGGCACGGGCAATGGTGTCTGCCTCTTCGTTCCCTTGTATCCCTGCGTGCCCTGGCACCCATTTTACCAACACTTTTGCCACGTTACTCAATGCACGAAAGTTGCGTACATCTTCTAGGCTAGTTGAGGACGAGCCCATTGTTAGTGCGCTTACAGCCTGCTGGCTGTCTAGAAACACGTGGATTTGCTGCGACCCTCCTACTTTCCAAGACTTTTCGTTATCCAAGAACTCCAGTGCGGCATCCAGAGCCTTCCTTGCTCCTAATATCTCTGCATCCAGCACCTCTCCCCCGTGCTTGATGCCACTTCCTTTGCCAATGTCTTTCCCATCCTTTTTCAGAACGAAACCCCAGGCAGAGCGTCCGTGTCCTTCTGATGAACCATCTGAGTATGCGCAGATGTCCGTTCCTGTCACGTTATTGATCCATCCAACGCAGTCATTGCGTTCCGTCAGCCTTGAGCCTGACTTTTTAGGGTAGACTACCGGCGCCAGGGCCTCGGGGGCCTCTGCTTCCGGGAGCTCTCGATAAGCACGCTGTAACCGTGACATTTGAGTCTCTGGTCTGGCAGAGAGTTTGGCGGTCTTTTTGTACTTTCGAGTGCCGACATTCGGGCACACGTAAGCGCGGATCCTCAACGGGTGTCTATCATCAAGGGTTTTAAGCCTTGCCGAAAGTCGGAGTCGGTTTCCCTCAAGTATGACCTTTGCCGGCGGGATTCCTCCTTCTCTGTGAACGGCTACGTTTGGCGTTGTCCTCATCACTGGCAGTGCAGCCCGCAATCCCATTAGGTTAGCTTTGTCAATCATGCTGCAGAGGTTTGAGGTAGGTGACATGACCATTCCTCGTGTGGTTGGACGTTTGGACCCTGGCCACCAGACATCAGATCCAAAAGTTGCTAGAGAGACAATGCACATGTCTACTGCGCCGACTAACGGCCCGGGGGCTGCTCCCCTAGAGGTAGAGTTGAAGCGGCGCATTTGCTGTGCAGCTTTCATCGCTTTGCCGCACCAGGTGGTTACATGGTGTTTGAAATTGAGTCGCGGATCCAAATGTACGTCAAGCCAGCGGATGTGATCAGCGGGCTCAATGAGATTTCCATTTACGTGAACCCCAACTGCTTCTTCTCGGCGTCGTCCTGGGAATTGGATGACTTCAGACTTTTGCGTTTCGAAGGCAACAGCATTTTTCCCTGCCCACTCGAGAAGATGGTCTACCTCTCTTTGTGCAGCGCCGGCAGATTCAGCTACTGTGCGTCCAAATCCCAGAATTCCAATATCGTCGGCATAGCTAAACCTCGATCCTGGGTTGCCACTTTGCATCGGCTCCGCCATGTACAGAAGGAATAGTAATGGCGAAATTGGTGATCCCTGGGGGACTCCGCAGACCAGCTCTTTCTGTGTGGTGACTCCACCGGAGAAACGCACTTGTACCTTCCGATGTGTGAGGAATGAAGTCGTCCATCGGAGGATCGAGTCTGGCCATCCCTGGGCTTGCATGCGTCTAACCAAGCGATTGTGGAGCAATGCATCGAACGCTCCTTGGACGTCTAAGATCACGAATGTCGAGGCCCATCCCTGGGAGCGTGCTTCTTCGACGTCATGGACTACGCAGGAGACCAGGTCCGTTGCAGATCGCTTTGGGAGCGCACCGAATTGTTGATGGCCCACCACATCATAAATGATTGCGAGGTGCGCCATTCACTTGGCCAGGAGTCATTCTAATCCTTTGCCTAGGCACGAGAGTAGAGCGATTGGTCTCCAACCTTTGATTGAAGTTGGATCCCGATTTGGCTTTTTCAATAGTACCACTTCTGCAAGTTTGAAGCAAGATGGATGCGTGCCGAGCCGTATGCAAGCTTTAAAGAGCTGCGTAACATATGCTCTGATTGTCTTCCAGCAGGCCTCAAGAAGTTCAACTGTGACTCCATCTGCTCCTGGGGCTGCCTTAGTACAGTCAATGGTACAAGTTCGCACCTCGTTGTCCGATATGTCATCTTCCCAGGGTATCCGGTTATTACTGGGTGCAGTGCACGTAGGAAGATCGTCCGATGCTTGGTGACGTGTAAGAAGAGCATCACGGAGAACTGTGGCTCGCTCAGACTGGTCGGTGATAACGGAACCGTTATCATTGAGCGGCGGAGGAGGTCTGACCTGTCTATGGTTGGCCGAGCGCATCAGCTTGAATATGTCTGCCGGAGATGTCATCGCTTCGACTTGGCATGTCTGGTGCTCCCTCTTGGCGGCTGTGATAGTCTCACGTAGCTTCTTCGCACAGATAGCCCGCTGTGAGAGTGATGTTAAGGCTCGGTATTCGGCGTGTGCGGATTTGCACCTAGGAGTCCACCATGGTGCAGATTTTCTGCTTTCCTTCCTGACCCGGGTTCCAGTTGCTTTAATGGCCTCCGTGAGATGGAAGCATATCTCCTGAGCGTATGCATCCACTTTCTCTATTGTACTCAAATCTGAGGGCGGATGTACCCATTTTGCAATGGCCCGCGCAAACTTTGGCAGATTTCCCTTGGGTACCTTGATCTTTGCTGGAGCCGTGTCACTTGTAACGGTTGCTGCAGGTACGATTCCACGGACAGGAAGATGGTCGCTGGTCATACACTCCTCCCGATCGACCCAAGCGCGGGCTCCAGATATGTTAGTCCAGGCGAGATCCAGAGTATTGCCAGCTTTATGGGTCGGCTCTCCAATTATAAGGCAAGAGAGATTGTGGCTTTCTGCCCACCTCTCTATCTCATCACCCTGTCCATACGGCCGAGTTACTCCTGGGTGCCAGGCAGCATGCACTGAGTTGAAGTCCCCGGCTGCAATGGACTTCGCAGAAGGTTTCCAGTCGAAAAGCGGGCGAACAGCAGTCGTGTCAGATTGGAGCGCAGGCGTCTGACCTGAAGCGGAAATGGAGGATGAGAAGAGGTCGGAATGGGTCGCAAGAGATGACTGAAGGTCTACTGGAGATAAATAGGAGGAACTAAAGGTTTGAAAGATGGGTAATATAAATAGCTAAGAAGTCTAGAGGTTTGAGTGGGTACTAATGGTAACTAAAGGTACAAGAGGTAATCCGAAGGTGTTCCGAAGGTGTTGGGTATGACAGAAAACTAAGCGTGAAGAACTCTGAAGCTACAGACTAAGCCATCATATATACCTGCTTTCCTTCCACTAGCTCATCATAACATAGACATTAACCTAATATCAACATGATCCCATATGTAAAGGATAATACTGTTGTCATAACAACATGAGAAGAAGGGTAAAATTATATGGCGAAGGAAGAATCGGAAGGATCGGGAGGATCGGGAGAGGAATCCTTACAAGTCGAGTCTTTAGGGGCCTTATACACGTTGAGAAATGTGATTCCATTGACCTTTACCCAGCAGTAATCACCAGTGGGTGTTGAACAAGGAAATAACTGTTCCGCTAATATTACATTTTTGGTCTTTCGAGTGTATGTCACAGCCCTCGGTCTGACATCTACACCTCCGTACGGTATATGACAGATATACCCTGGGTGTGATATGGTTTCATTTGATCTCAAATTCCATTGTGGTTCTTGAATTAGCACAACATCTACGCCTAGCTCATAAGCTCGAGAGAGCGCAATGTTGTGGGTTGTGCCGCCCCTGCCTACGTTTATTGACATAAAACTTAGTGTAGGAGGGGAGCGAGAATGGGCCCGTAGGGCGCCTTTCACAAAGCTTCTTCAGGGTTCAAGGCCCCAAAGCCCGAACCCTCAGCCATTGCTGTGTCTGTCGAAGATGTGTCCTTACCAACAGCTGGAGAAGCTGGTCGGGTCGCTCTTGCGGCAGCTGTAGCAGCCTCTGCGGCCTTAGTTGCAGCTTTGGCCCTGGCAACTGCCTGATATTCCCGTTGGCCAGTTTGTCGGATCGTCACAAGTTGGTCCTTAGTGGCTGAGCCAGACCTGTTGGGACGCGCCAGGCAGTCTCGACTGCCTGATTGGTGGGGCCCTCCGCAGTTTCGGCACTTGGTTGGAGCTTTACACTCGAAGGCTGAGTGCATGGTGGATCCACAGTTCCAGCAGGCGGGTGCACGAAAGCATCCGCGGGTGGCGTGGACACCAAGACATCGCCTACATTGCTGTATGGGAGGGCGGTTTCGTTGGATTGTTGCTATTCCTGAGACGTCGAAGAGTCGGAATCCAGGCTTTGGGCTAGCGTTCCTGGGAAACAAGGCCGCCCAGGATCTATAGGGAGCGCCGAGCTTAGTTTTTCCGTGTATCCTTACTCGGTCTGGAGTGCAGTTGGTTACTCTATGGATTTCGGCGGCCACCATTTCGGCAGTGACTTCGACTCGTCCTTCTAAGCCGAACACGGCGACTGGAACCGTTGCGATCCGGAGGGAAACTAGATCACTTGGTGGTTCTAGTTTTGCCTCCACTTGTGCGAAGGTGCTGGAGGCCTCTAGCAGTCGGGATTTGCCATCCGTGCCAAAAGCCCGGATGGCAAAACCCGTGGGAACGCGTTGCACCTGGTCGACATCAGAAGGGGTGCAATGTGTTTGTTTAGCCACGGCTTCGCGAACGCCAGCTGGGGAGAGCTGTCTCCGCTCGTGGTTTGCATCCAGACGCAGGAAGATTCGGTCATCTTTCGATGCTGTTGTTGCTGCTGCCGGCTTCTTCTCTTGTTTCCTGGCAGATGGGGCAGCCGAAACCGAGGTGATATTTACAGGAGCTTGTGCGCCTGACTTTTGGTGTCCTGCTCGGGTGACAGTGGCCCAGGTGCTTCTGAGCGGGAGAGGTGCAGTAGCCTTTGAAATATTCCGAGGAATGGCTACTGGGATTACGGTCGCAGGGGTCCTGAAACTTGGCCGTTGGGGTAGGACTGGCGGAGCGGTACTCGGACCGGCCGCCACGAATTGCGCGATTGCTGCTCGCAAGTAGACTTTGATGGAGTCTACAAAATTTTTGTCTTCACCGGTGGAGAGCGGTTGAAGAGCTGCCTCGACACTGCTAATAGCCGTCGAGCATATTGTAAATTGCGCGGCTTTTTGTCTTGCCTTGCGCTCCTCCGCTTCGATCGCTGCAAGCAATTCTGGAGGGTGTGTATTTTTTCTGCCTGCTGCTTCTAGTGCTGGAGGCTGCGGGGCCAGTGGAGGGTTTTCGGCTCCTGCTGCCTTAGTGGATAGTGTTTCAGCCCTTTTCACGGGCCTCACTTCTGCAGGTCGCGGTAGTGCTGGAACCGTGATGCGCTTCTCGGGTGCGACGACGGTTTTTCTGGGGATCCGGTGGGATCCAAGACTTGCTCTGCGTCTTCTGGGCTGGAGGATGCCCAAACTGAATCGGCGAGGGTTTTTAGCTTCTCGACTTCTGCGTCCACCATATCTACCTCGGGGACATCGTTCTCCTTCGCTTGGAGCGCAGCCGCGATGGTGTTCATATTTTGAAGATTGGACTCGAGTCCTCGCCTTGTTAGCATGTTCTTCGCGTGGTTTTGAATGGCGGTATGCCATTGGTAAGGTTTGTTGACGCGATCTTTGGTGATGCCGCTGATCGCATTTTGGTGCGTTTTACGCGTCGGAGGCATGTTAGAAATGCCGCCGATAGCAAACAATTACGATTCGATTCGTTCCTCAAAGGGTGAGATGGATAAAAGGGTGGGAATGGGCAAATTGGGGGCTTCTCGAATTGTTTTGATGAAGGGTTTGGTTGTTGAGCTTTCTATTATTTCTATGTTGGGATACACATTATCGATCCTACTAGGCGGAGGGCAAGACTGGCACCTGTATGTGGTGCCTTCTACAAACCTGGGAGTGAAATATTCTCCCAGAGCCAAGTTCAGCCAAATTTCGCAATACCGGACAAGTTGGCCCACAATGCAATAATTCAAAATTCTCCGCCATGTCAAATTTTCACCCCCAGCGAGTTCGATTCCTATCCAAGTCTCACCAAGTTTACAAGTACGACTTAGTACATCCTTGTTTCAATGACCACACCTCTCATCAACTATTCTCTGGCCTCAGCTAGCCGCCAAATACACGCCCACGCCGATATTTATACCCTACAGAGGAAACAAAGCGTGGCGCATAAATCTGGGAGGCAGTTCTTTGAGACGGACGTGAGAGGGATTGGGACAAGTTTACAAGAAGATGCTGAAGATGGATATAATCTCGACGGGCGTGTAATTTTGAATTTTGGCAGAGTTTTACGAATTTAGCTTTGTGCGCACCAAGACTTCGCTTGCGAGAGTGCAGCGAACACTATAAAAACACGCAAACGATGGAAGATGTCGTGGTCCGCCTCCTGGTGGTGTTCTCCGGTATAGTTTGAGTAGCCTGGGCACCTACTCCACTTGGGAAGGAGACGCCTAAGACCACATTTCGCGCGGAGAAAATTCGGTGGATGATAAAGGCATGTCTGGATAACCCAGGGTTTTTGAGACGTTCCCCTGGGTGGGTATTCACTGATGAGGGTTGACTTGGGGTGAAGAAAAAGCCACCATAACTTCGCAGTGGTACTTGCAAATGAAATCCGAGGCATGAGTGCTCTATTTGTAAATTGAGTCATCTTTTCTGTACCTTTCTTTGATATTGTGTCATAGCTAGATAGCTGTATACACAATTAAAATCTGATGCAAAAAAAAAAAAAGAGTGTGAGTTGTTGTTGTTGTTGTTTTATTCAAGTCCTAAGCTAAAGCTCCAAATCCACTATGAGTACAGGACCGATGTTCACAGCCAGACCTACATCTAAGACATACCCAGCTTGATTCGACCGCTTGAACCACCACAAAACCAGCAGTAAGTTAAAAATATGCGCCACCGCGAACTCCTTCTCCCAAAATTGACAAAAGAAAAAGATGAATTGCAAATAAGTTAGAATGGGAAGCAATACTCCTCGCCTCGATTCCCATTTTGTCAGGATTAGTTTCCTGACGAGTTATATTCGATCTCCACTGAGAGTAGGAGATGGATGCACAGGAGAATACCCAAAACAATTGGTATCCTGCGCAAATTGTTTGAAGCTCTCGAAGCACTTAGGCCCGAGTAGCTTGTGTAAGAAGGCATTGTGTGACAATGACCCTCTGATTCGACGCGTAGTGTTTGCGTTGAGTCGACAATGTATGAAGTGGGTAGGGGTGGTTTCCTCCCCACAGATGCACTCTGTGATAGCGTGCGGATTGTTGAAGCGACGATGGTACGCCGCGAAATTGCCATGGCCCGTACGGGCTGCAATGAGATGTCGTAACTGTAGCCTGGAAAGCCCCAGCTCTGGTGGTTTACGACGGCGCATGAGCAGATTTACCTCACGATACCGTGACGGGCAGGTTTCATTCCACCAGCTGTCGAGCAAAGTCTGTCGCTGTCGATGCAATTTTTGGTGTAAAAATGCTGTCGTGGTGGTTGCTGGCCCAGTTTCCACGCTGGGAAGCGTTCGTAAGGCGGATTTGGCCGCTGCGTCTGCTTCTTCGTTTCCATGAATTCCCGAGTGTCCTGGTACCCACTTTATTCTTACCTGAACTAGCCCAGATAACTCGCGAAACTTTCGTACTTCCTCGTGGCTGGTCGAGGACCTGCCCGTGCCCAGTGCATTTATCGCACGTCGACTATCCATCAACACATTAATACACTGCGTTGTTCCCTTCGCCAGGCACTCCTTCCCTCTTAGGTGACCCAACGCTGCTTTAAGAGCTTCCTGTGCCCCCATAATCTCTGCATCTAAAGCCTCTCCACCGTGCTTTATGCCACTTCCTTTTTGAAAAGTTGTCCCATCCAGCTTTAGGACATACCCCCAAGCTGAATGCCCGTTTCCTTCTGATGAACCGTCCGAGTACGCACAGATTTCTGACTTTGGCACATTAGTGATCCAAAGTTTACAGGCTTCTACTTGGTCTTTTCTCGAACCAACCTTCGAACCCGGCCGCGATTGATAAAATGGTGAGGCAAGAGGTTCCGCGGCCTCTGCCTCTGGTAGCTGTCTATAAGCACGCTGAGCCCGTGACATTTGAATTTCAGGACGCGCAGATTTTCGATTGTGCCTCTTATATTTTCGCGTACCGACATTTGGGCAAACTGCAGCACGGATCCTGAGCGGATGGCGGTCGTCAAGTGTTTGCATTCTGGCAGAGAGACTAAGTCGATTTCCTTCGAGAATGATTTTTCCGGTTGGTATTCCTCCTTCCCTGTGTAGCACGGCGTTTGGTGTTGTCCTCATTACCGGTAGTGCTGACCTAAGACCCATTAAGACAGCCTTATCAATCATACTACATAGGCCAGCAGTGGGCGGTGTCACCATCCCTCGTACTGTTGGGCGTCTAAGGCCAGGCCACCAGACATCAGCTCCGTACGTTGCGATTGGGACAATACATGTGTCGATCGCTTTAACCAACGCCCCAGGAGCGGCTCCTCGGTAGGCTGTATTGAAGCGACGCATGTGCTGTGCAATTTTTAACGCTTTGCCACACCAAGTTGTGACGTGGTGTTTGAAGTTTAGTCGAGGATCGAGGTACACACCCAGCCAGCGGACATTTTGCGACGGTTCTATGAGGCTTTCGTTGACATAAATTCCAATCGATGTTTCGCGGTATCGTCCAGGGAATTGTACGACTTCGGACTTGTCTGTATCGAAAGCGACGGCATTATTTCGAGCCCAGTCTAGTAGGTTATTGACCTCGTCCTGTGCTACGGCTGCAGACTCTGCAATCGTCCGGCCAAATCCAAGGATACCGATATCGTCGGCGTAGCTAAACCTCAGACCCGGGGTTCCACTTCGCATGGGCTCTGCCATATATAGAAGGAAGAGAAGTGGCGAAATCGGTGAGCCCTGTGGAACTCCGCACACTAGCTCTCTCTTGGCAGTGACTCCCCCAGAGTATCGCACTTGAACCATCCGATTGGCGAGGAAGGAGCTAGTCCATTTGAGAATAGACTCCGGCCATCCCTGCTCCTGCATCCTCCTTACTAATCGATTATGGAGTACCGCGTCGAATGCTCCTTGAACGTCCATCGTTACAAAAGTAGCTGCCCATCCTTGTGAATTTGCCTCTTCGATGTCGTGGACCACACATGAGACCAGATCGGTTGCTGAGCGCTTCGGCAGTGCACCAAACTGTTGCTGGCCGACTACATCATGGATAACTGCAAGGTGTGCCATCCGCTTAGCTAATAGCCTTTCTAACCCTTTTCCCAAGCATGAGAGAAGAGCGATCGGTCTCCAACCTTTGATTGTCGTTGGGTCTCTATCGTTCTTTTGAAGGAGGACCACCTCGGCTAGTTTGAAACACTGTGGATGGGTGCCAAGCAGAATGCAAGCTCGGAACAGTTGGGAAACCCAAGGCCCGATTGTATTCCAACACGCCTCCAGCAGGTTTACGGAGACTCCGTCTGCTCCTGGGGCCGTATTTCCGCAACCAATGGTACAGGCTCGGACTTCTTCATCTGTTACGTCCTCTTCCCATGGTATCCGACTGCTGCTCGCGACTGTACATGGTGACAAGTCGTCTGATGCCTGGTATCGTGCCTGGTATCGTGCCAGGAGGGAGTCGCGAAGGATCGTGGCCCGTTTTAATGGATCTGTTATCAACGTCCCATTATGATTCAGTGGCGGAGGGATACTAGCCTGTCTGGGGTTATCCATTCTCATTAGCTTGAATACATCAGTCGGCGTAGTAATTGATTCGACCTGTTGGGTTTTGAACTCCTTTTTCGAGGTCTTCACAACTGATCGGAGCTTTTTCGTGCAGAGAGCACGTTGGTGGGGTGCTATCGCGGCTTTGTACTCGGCGTATGCTACCTTGCACGTTGGGGTCCACCACGGAGCAGATCTGCCGCAGCGGGCTTTTGGTCGTGTTCCTACTGCATTGATTGCATTAGTTAGATGGAAGCAAATTTCCTCGGCATACTCTTCAACCCTCTCGGTTGTGTCAAGAACTGGTGGTGGTCGGACCCACTGTGCAATTACCTTGGCGTATCTGGGTAGCTTATCCTTTGTTACTCGGAGTTATCGACTTTGATTATACAGGAAAGTTGACATTAAAGTATAAATATAGATTGTCCTAAAGTCAATATGTAAAAGTGTTTGTTGATTACTGCAGAGGAATTGAATAAACTGTGATCAATGATAGAATAAAGTAGAATTAATTAATAAACTTAGTACAGGACCCTTTCCTTCTTCCTTTCAGCTCCAGCCGCCTTTTTATCTATCTACCTACAAGATTCACACATCATCAATCCACTTAATACAATATTTAGGTTCCATAAGCAAGTCAGATTAAATTGCCACACTATACCGTGCGCATTTATGTGCTTATGGGCGTGTAGGTGGGAGACATGCGACATGCATTGACATGGCGTAATACACATTTCAAGGCAACTTTCGAATGTGTGGCAAACATTCGTATTAACCCATACAGAAAAGACCGTAGCCTGTTATGTAGGATAAAGTTCTTGTAAGCAGTGGCGTTGTTTATCCCAATCACGGAGTTTTGCCTTTTCGGGTCTCATCACTGAGTTGCGAACTGGAATTTGTCCTCGGATAGGGAAGTGATCGCTGGTGACACATCCACCACGATCTACCCAAGCACGGGCGCCGTCAATGTTACTCCAAACTAGATCTAGTGTGTTTCCAGCTCGGTGAGTAGGTTCCCCAACGATATGACAGGTCAAATGGTGTCTGTCTGCCCATTTTTCGATCATTTCTCCTTGTCCATGAGGGCGTTCTGTGCCAGGTTGCCAAGCCCAGTATACTGAGTTGAAGTCCCCTGCAGCGACGGAGTTTGGCGGTGGAGTCCAGTTGATGAGAGGCTGGATAGCTGTCGAGTCATTTGGTGCCTTGTAGACGTTGAGAAAAGTGATACCGTTCACCTCAACCCAGCAATAGTCTCCAGTAGACACACCATAAGGAAATAACCGTGTTGCCGATATCTTTTTATTGTCTATCCGGGTGTAGGTCACAGCCCTCGGCCTAACATTTTCGCCGCCGTTAGGCAGATGATAGGTATATCCTGGGTGATCCTTTGTTGTCTTCTTTGGTTTGTTCCACAGAGGTTCTTGAACAAGAACCACGTCGATACCCAGCTCGAATGCTCGGGCAAGCGCAATGTTTTGCGTAGAGCCCCCTCTACCTACGTTTATTGACATAAAGCTTAGAGTAGGAGAGAGGCTTGAAGAGACCCGTGGGGTGCCCTTCACAAAGATTTTTGTTGGTTTGATGCCTCATCGACCTCGGCTACAGTCGCTGTAGCGTCGGACATGAGAACTTCAAAACAGTTGGTCGATTTGAAACCTGGCTGGTTAGTATTTGACGCTTCTGCGGTTGCTATCATCGCTGCCTCTGCGCGTTTGACTGCTGCTTTGGCTCGAGTGACTGCCGCGAATTCACGTTGGCTTGCCTGCCTTATGGCCTGAAGGTTATCTTTGGAGGCCATTCCAGATTTTGTCAGGCGAGCTAAGCAATCCCTACTGTCTGATCTGTGCGGGCCTCCGCAGTTGCGACACTTGGTGTGTGCTTTACACTCCGCGGTGGAATGCATGGTGGAAGAGCAGTTCCAGCAGGCTGGGGCGCGCGAGCAGCCTCTAGTGCCATGGAATTGTAAGCATCGCTTGCACTGGCTGATTCCCTGACGGGGCTGGTGGCGAACTGCGATTCCAGAGTCATCAAATAGTCGGAATCCCGGCCGAGACGTGGATGCTCTCTCGAAAAGAGCTACCCATGATTGGTATGGGGCTCCTGGTCGGCCTTTTCCATGCGGACGTACTTTGACCGGTACAGTCTTGGTGACCCTGACTATCTCGTCGGTCACCATCTCTTCGGTGATGAGGACTCTGCCCATTATTGTGTTAATGGCGACTGGGACCGTCGCTATTCGAAGGGAAGTCAAGTCCGTGGCTTTCTCCAATATGGCATCCTGCTGAGCGAAGGATCCAGCTAGGCTTAGCATCAGCGTGCGTGCCTCTTGGTTTTCGGCTCTGATTGCAAATCCATTT
This sequence comes from Blumeria hordei DH14, assembly GCA_900239735.1. Lineage (NCBI taxonomy): Eukaryota > Fungi > Ascomycota > Leotiomycetes > Helotiales > Erysiphaceae > Blumeria > Blumeria hordei. The sequence goes on from OENG01000004.1 coordinate 147,911, forward strand.
GGCACCCGGTAGACATGCTCGATTTTTGTCTGTGGGAGTTCGAGCATTTTAGAAACTGCTTCTCTAACACCGAACGGTGATAGTGCTCGCCAGGGATGTTCCTTTCCCAAGCGGAGAAACAAACGTTCGTCTTGCATAGCCGGTTTCGTTGGTCCGATTGAGGGTTTTGCCGTTCGCGTCGAGTTTGTCGCCTTGGGCGTTGACTGTGCGGCTTTGGTTGGAACCGGGATTGACTGTAGGCCATTCCGGGTGATAGAGGCCCAAGTAGTCTTGGGCTGGTGTACTTCGGCTTGAGCCGTTTTGCGCTGTGGTTCACTTTATTGGCCAACAGTAAATTCTGCAGTCTTTCCAGCCGTAGCCTGGATATCGGGGCGTGGGGGAAGTGATGGGAGGGTTGTTCCTGGTCCCGCGATCATGAAGTGAGCTATAGTTAGATTATGACAAATGGTAACGAATTTAGTCGATATTATCAATTTAGTCAGAATAAAGGCGGAACTGTATTTCAGGTAATTACAGATTGATATCTTGTTGCTACATGGAGAAAACTACTCAGCACTACATACATTAAGATTATATCAAGTGCTCAGTTTTTTCCTTCACTATTTGCCCAGAACATGATGATGCCTGACGCACGCTTAGTGCAGTTGTACAACACCTACATAACTTTTATCAAGTCACCTCCTTGTTGCACAACCACTTCAAGGCCTTCAACAAAAAAAAATCTTAGTCCTGTAAGTAGCATGGGTAATGTCTTAAGAAAGCTGCGTTCATCTAATCTCCATCAGTTTCTATTATGGCGTCAGTGCAATCGACAAGTCCAATAAGTTTGCAGAATCGTTCATGAGCTACTTTGAGCAGTGGCTTAGTGAGTCCATCGGCTGATTGGTCCTTAGTGGGTACCCAAACAAATTTGATGGCAGCATTTTCCACTTCTTGGCGAAGGTAATGGTACTTAACATTAATATGTTTAGTGCGTCCATCTACTATAGGCTTATGTGCTAAACTGATAGATGCTTTGTTATCTCCAAATATGACAATAGGTCTCACATCTTTTAAGAACATGAATTCATCGGCGAGTGACGCGATATAAGCAGCTTCCTTGGCCGCCAGCGCCGCAGAAATATATTCGGCTTCAGCCGTAGATTGCGAGACAGTTGGGTGCCGACCAGACTTCCATGATATTAAGCCTCCAGCACATGTAAAGAGATAACCACCGGTAGATCTAGCTGTATCCCTGTCATCAGCATATGAGGAATCTGTGTAGCCTTCTATATTTGGAATATCGCTTTCTGTGCCAATCATTAAAATTCCATGGTTGGGGGTCCCTTTCAGGTACCGCAAAACTCTTCTAGCGGCATCTAAATGCTCTTGTGTTGGATTATTCATATATTTAGCCAACTGACTTGTTGCATAAGCAATATCAGCTCTGGTTTGCATAGCAGGCCACATAAGTCCACCAATAAGAGACTGATATTCTTGAACCAGATTAGACTTAGCTAGATATCCGTCAACTGCTTGCTGCAGCTTGTTGTTTACTTCCATCGGAGTTACAGCTGATTTAGCGTCTTGCATATGATGCTTATCAAGTAGTTGCTGGACATAGGCGTCTTGGACCAAGTATAGCTTTCGTTGCTCACGATTTCTAATTATACGACAACCAAGATAGAACGAAATATCGCCAAGTGAACGCATCTTAAAACAATCACTAATCCGGGCAACCGCATTTTCTATAGTTTTGATTGACTTAGAAGCTGTGATTAAATCATCAACGTACACAGCAACAATAAGCTTATGAATATGATGCTGAAATATACAGGGATCTTGCTTAAGGGGCGTGTATCCCTCTCTGACCAAGAATGTAGTAAGTTCCTGAAACCAGAGTAGTGGAGATTGCTTGAGTCCGTACAAAGCTTTGAGCAATAGGCAAACATGATCACCATCTTCTTCAAATCCATGGGGCTGCTCGACAAATATTTCATGATCTCTAATTGCTGCATACAGAAACGCTGTAGTGATGTCGTATTGCCTAGCTTCAAGATCATAATGGGCGATCATTGCCATGAATAGTTTAAGAGTAGTGGCTTTAGAAACAGCAGCATATGTTTCATCATAATCAATACCTTTCTGTTGTGTATAGCCTTTCACAACCCAACGGGCCTTAAACCTCACCGGCATTCCGTTTGCACCAAGCTTCAATTTAAACACCCAACGCCCTTTGATGATAGATTTTTTATCTATTGCATACCTTGGTACCATCTTCCAGACTTTATTCTCTTTGAGACTTGCTATTTCTTCTCTCATTGCTTGAATCCATTGCTCTTTTTGAGGGCACTGTATTGCCTCTCTGTAGTGATTAGGGGTCTTGACTTCAGTAGCATCAATAGAGTTAGTGAGTGCAATAAATGCTCGATGGGGCAGTGATTTTAGTTGAGCAAATCTTGATTGGTTCCCAACATGAGAAAACAGTAATCTTTTTGACAAACGATTCTGATATTCAGTATGCTCAGCTCCAGAACAGCTCTTTTTCTTTATCCGTGAAGAGCGGCGTAGTTCTAATGGATTGTCGATGATGGGAGTGCCGGCGGTGCCGAGTGACGGGAGATTTGTTTGATAATCCTCATTTCTATTTATAAAGTTACCGGATCCTAACGCATTATCAGTTTGCGCTTCATCTATATCCTCTAGTTCACCTCCTGAATCGCCAACTGAGGGATCCTGTTGTTGGAAAATGTCTACTTGTACACCTCCTTGTTGGGCATTATCTTTGGGTTTGGGCTGTTCCACATCATCTTCTGGTAATACGAGCTGAATCTCATCTGGATTTTCTTTCGTGTTTTCAAAATCTACACATTCCTCATCAAAGCAAACGTTGGTAGACCGGATGACTTTGTGCTCCTTTGGTAACCACACCCGATAGATATTATGGGCTTCAAAGCCAACAAGCTTCCCAACAAGTGCTCTACTAGCAAACTTGTCACTTCGTTTGATGTTATGATCAAGAACAAAAGCTTTACACCCGTAAACTTTAAGATTGCCAACATAGGGTATCTTTGGATCCCAATCAAAATGTTCAGCGAGAGCTTGATAGTGTGTAATTCCACCCAAAGTAGCCGATGGTGTTAAATTGATTATATATACAGCTGCTTCTATGGCCTCTGACCATAATCCCTTTGATACTTTGCCGTGAAGCATTAATTTACGGGCGACTGAGCAAACATAATGATTACTGACCTCTGCACGACCATTCTGCTCAGAATTGTGAGGTGTTGTAACATGAAGGTCTATTCCATTACTTGCACAGAGTTCGGTGAGTTTTATACCACCATATTCCCTACCACCGTCGATATGAATAACCTTTACTGCTGTACCAGTATTAGTTTTAACATAGTCGACGAGATTTTGGATATGTACGTAAGCGCCATTTTTATTTGCATGAAAACCAACACGGTGTGTTAAGGTCGCAGCGTCAGTCATCAGTGTAAAATATCTTGCTCTACCGATTGACTCAGGAGTTACTGTGACGACGTCTATGTTCCAATGCGTCAAGGGCTCCTTTGATCGTGGTGATGTCACTTGGCTAATAATTCTTTTCGACTTAGCTTCCTCACAGCTATGACAATTTTTTTGCTTGACTTCACCAATAATCTTTATGCCTTTTGTTACTTTCATCGCTTGCTTTAATCTGGCTTCTGGTAAATGACCTAAACGTGCATGCCAAATACTTGTGTTTGCTGGTGAGTCCGTCAAGATGTGGCTGTTCATGGCCAAAAAATTTCCATAGTTGATCTGACTACTAGCAAGCAGAATATGCGGGACTTTCTGATGTGAGTAAACTTTCGCAATTATAGCATTTTCAGTGAAGAGGATTTGTTTGTCGTTGCGGTAGAATAAGCCTTTATTACGAAGCTTCTCTGTTGACAAAAGGTTTGCGCGCATATCAGGAACATAGTAAACCTCACTGAATGTTACTGTACGCTTTTTATCACCCAAAACTTCTAATTGCACAGAACCATAAGCTAATGCCTTAGCAGAGCCTTTTCCAAATTCCACACGCACATCGCAAGTCTCGTAATCAAACATATTTTCTAAATCATGAGTAAAATGTGTCGACGCTCCAGAGTCAAGTATCCAGCTATGTATTGATTCGGATGACTTTAAGGCTTTAATGGCATCCTCTGAAACAGCCGGCAAGGAGATCGATGATAAGTTTTTTGTTAATTGCAATGGTTGCTGTGAATTATCAGTGAATACTTGAGCCATGAAATTACAGTCGCTTGGGATGTCAGAAAAGAAGTTTCGATTGGGTTTAGTAGGATTAGTCTTTATTTTACCATCTTTAAACTCATCATCAGAATATCGCTGAGAAAGTTTACATCCAATTTCATCGCACCGCTTTGGCTTAAATCTTTTTGGGGCTTTTTCTGGATGAAGATGCCAACAATCCTTTTCCCTGTGCTCAAAACCGCAATGACTGCATGTAGAGTCAATTTCGTTTCTCGGTAACTCTACTTTTTGAATATGGCCTTCCCTTGAGTTGGATTGGCTAGATCTGTCTTTTCGAGCAAAGTTGACTGCTTGATTGTATTTCTGAGCTTTGTCTTCATCTAACAAATTTGATATGATTTCATCAAGCAGTGGCAAGTCTTTATCTTCCTTACAGCTTCTGAGCTTATCGCGAATGCCAGCGCTAAAATTATCAAACCATGGCGAAATTATAGTAATGAATTGATAAAGTTTAATAGTATTGCTGACATCAACTTTTGATTCCTTTAATCTGCTACAGGCTTGGGTATACTTGTGAATAAAGTCCTCGAGATCCTTGCCGTCATACTGAACAGATTGCCATTCCTGATAAATTGCAAACTGATGGGCCAATCCATTTGGTTCGTATTTAGTTTTTAAATAACTCGATACCTCGTATGGTTTATCAATGAGCTCTACGTCAAGAATTATATCTTTAGAGAGTGACTGCTGGAGGATCCCTGTAGCTTTGGCTTTATCAATTGTGTACTCCTTCAGATGCTCGTTAAAATCTCTTTTTGATTCGCCTTCTTCGGGAAATTGAGGCTCGGATTATTTGCCTAGCACATATGGCCATAAGCCCTTTGTTTGAAGAACACTTCTAATCTGGACACTCCAAATTCGATAGGAACTTTGTCCCTTAAGTTGCTCTATATGCTTGGGTAAACTGTCAGCCATTGTATTTAATGTATAGATTGAGTTGATTGTAAGATTGTTAATTTACAACAATTAATTTGTGTAATCTTTAACAAGTGCTACCTTCTCAATAGTGCCTGTGGTTAAATGACTTAATGATTCGACTTATGATACGCAGCCGGGCTCATAATCAGTTAGATTATGACAAAGGGTAACGCATTTAGTCGATATTATCAATTTAGTCAGAATAAAGGCGGAACTGTATTTCAGGTAATTACAGATTGATATCTTGTTGCTACATGGAGAAAACTACTCAGCACTACATACATTAAGATTATATCAAGTGCTCAGTTTTTTCCTTCACTATTTGCCCAGAACATGATGATGCCTGACGCACGCTTAGTGCAGTTGTACAACACCTACATAACTTTTATCAAGTGCTATTGCAGCTCTGATGTAGATCTTCATGGAGTCTATGAATTGAACACTCGACCCTTTGGATAGGGGGGTGAGAGCATTCTCGACACCATTGATTGCAGCGGTGCAAATTTTTACATTTTCTGCCGTTTTTGCGGCTCGGCGTTCCTCAGCCTCAATAAGAGCCCTGAATTCGGGGGGGCATTCTTCCGTCTGCCTGCGTTCATTTCCACTGTGAGGAGTGGGGTTCTGTTCTGTAGTTCCTGGTATGTGTTCCAGGTGGTTTTGGGTAGATGCTGCACCTTTCGCCGTGTTTACATCTACAATCGCTGTCAGCCTTGTATCTGGCACAGCGACTTTCATCAGAGGCAGTGTCTGCTGCCCAGTAGTCTCATTTCCTGGATTATTGTGGCTCGTCGCGGCCTTACCAGCTCCAGTCGCGTCAGGCCTGGAGTGAATAGAATCAGGAAGTCTTTCCAGATCCTTGAGAATTTTGTTAATGTCGAGACTGTCGACGTCTAACATCTCGTCGTCTAGGGCGATGTTGTCGACCAAACGGTCGATGTTCATCTCTTGAGCTAGGGTGAGGGAGCCCAGCTTATTACATGCTTTCAAACGAGCAACATGTTTAATGTGTTTGCGGTTTTCTATGGCGTCTTTCGGTCGCGCTGGTTTACTGCGAACTGGAGGCATGTTGGCGACCTGCCAGTTGCTCACAAAATTTGAATTGAGGATGAACGATATCTCAGTATCGAGAGATGGGAATGGAGAGGGAAGATGGGGATATTCGAAAATTCGAATTTCAACAAAGAGTGTGAGTGTGAGTGTGAATGTTTATTGTACTACTTGAGTCATAGACTATATACCCTGTGTTAGCGTTGTTTACTGCTGTTAATAAGAGATCTCGCACGGGCTATCTATTGGGATTAAAAGGAGTCTGGTACCTGTGTTTAGAAGAGTTGACGAATTGACATCCTTTTATCCTTCATTATTGCATAAGCTTCCCTCTACCAATAAGTCCACGAACTAAGTAGTGGGGGGGTTTTTTTTTTTTTAAATCATTTAATGTGTTTTCAGCTATCTAGCTATGACACATGACCGGTACTATGTATACATATAGGATGACTCTTTTGACGTTAGAGACACTCATACTCTGGATTTCATTCGCAAATACCACTATGAGGTATATTTGCTTACACAAACAGTCAACCCTCCTCCGTAAGTACCCATCAAAGGGAATTTAAAACCTTTGATTATGCAAGCATGCCTTCATCATCCATGCATACCAGCGCCGCGAGAAATGTAGTTAGGTTTTGCCGGATTCGAACCAGCGGTCTCCTGTCTCGGGTGGTAAGTAGTGGGTTATACATTTCAATAGGTTATAGTTTTCTCGGATCTATTACCGACACACATATATTTAGCTTTTTATTTCTGTCACATATATCTGTATGTATTTAGATCTACATCTACAGGGATCATAACTTATGATCCATGGAGATTGATAAATACTGGTCAAAAACCACAGTTGATAAGACATGCGCTCATGCAATCTCACTCTTATCATCTCAGTTTTGTGGGTTTCGATTGATCACAATTGAAACAGGATGGTGACAAATATAACTCGTGGCTCTACTACAGCTAGTTCTGCAGAATGCAATAGTTAAGCTTGAGTTCTAATAAATTTGTCTATCTCTCTCCCTAACTCCCTACTCCGAAATCTACACTTTGTGCGTAGCTTACTAATTGTAGGCTAACCGCATTTATTAGTCTATGTTACATTACGTAGCCTGCTACATTTAGGATCCAAGGTTTTACTTAGAACCGTACATCTCAATATACTTGTTTCCAGTCAATTCTCCCTTCTTCAACTTCATACAAGACTTACTGTATTAGTCTAACCGCTGACACCGACTCCGCTCTAACCTCCATATTCGCACAAGCTCATAACTTTAACAAATATGAGTGGAATATGCGAAAAGCTGATGTCAGCCAGCAACAAATATTATGGAGATTATAATAAATGTATAAATAGTTGAAATGATACTTCGATGGTTAGCCACAGAGAAAATTGTAAGCTTCCTTGGCATATATGATCGCACCAGCATCGACACTCGAACCGTCACAGTAAGTCTAAGAGGGCCCCGAGGGTGCTAGCAGCTTAACAATGCACCAATTCTAAGATCAGTATTGGATTATGATTCCTTTAGATGGATAGAACAGTGTGGCTGGAAGTAGATTCGATAAAGTATAGGGTTAAACAAACGTGTGTTCTTACTACAGTCTCAGCATTCCCTAAGAATGCTGCAGCCTAGCTCGTACTAACGTTCCCCTACTAGGCTCATCTACACACGAATATGGAACTACTAATACAGGGTATATAAGATCTCCAAACGCCTTACCCTTTTTACTCCTATGTAAATAATAATCACAACTATAACTCCGTTATGTTAAGATGCAGCAATAATGTATGTGTGTGTGTTTATTGTCCTATAAAGTCTGCGACTATGTAAGAACATGTAGGTCCTTTCTGCCTACAGGCCGGGAGTATCTATGCCTCGGGTAGTGTACTCCCTCCTATGCCTCCTTCACGACTTCTTTCCAGCAGTAATACCCCCACAGGTCTTCATTCGAGTACACACTAAGAGGAGCCGTTATCCCGTCATTATCTCCCCTCTCCAGCCAACGAATCGATGGCCATTTGCGGGTGTGTAGCTGCAGGGAAAAGTCTCAAAAACCACTGGGTGCGGGGCTCTCCTATGACGAAGAAGCCGGCCAGCCGGACGCAGCAGACCTGTGTATACCTAAGAGCGTCTCTCAACCTTCCTAGCCTCCTCCTTCCTCTTTTCCTGATTCATGCCGCAGGACAAATCGAAGATCGTGAAAGAATGTCAGAAAAGTCTTGGTCGAGAGTGACTGTCGTGAAGGAGCCTAGCCCAACATCCAAAAATCGTTACGGACGTGGGGTTGTCGGGTAACTCATGTATTCCAGATGCCCTCCTGGCTAGTAGATTCGGAAGTTAAGATTAGAAGGGACGATATTATATACGAGTCGAAATCTGCTTTCTTGAGGGCGGAAGGGTCTTTTACTTTGCTTTCGTGGGTTTTTTGTTCGCCCGCCGGTGGGTAGCACATGTTGTAATATGACGAGGGCTTCTCTGACTACCGTTGTAGCGTTTGGTACCGCATTATCTTTCCTCATTCCTAGCATCATGATCGTCGTCATGGTCGTCTTATGTGTTATCGGAAGCGTATCTTTGACGGAGGGGGAGATAACTCAGCTCAAAGTTGAAAAGGTGTTACTCAATCTCGGCTCTGCAGACTCTACAGTGAGAGCTGGAGGTTCGTAGGGGACACCACTGACAGGTGTTGAGAATAGTCCCCCTGCAGCAATAATTATGTTTGACCAACGCTCTTATAATTCAACAATCAGCTTAATTATTGATCAGGAGAGTAGCACCCCTACTTAATAAGGAGACAGTTGAGCAAAGGTTGTATGGTTAACTAATATGAGATTTATTCCAGCCTGACAACATCTGCTCAAGGATCTAATAGAAGATCCATTTAAGGTTCGAGGGCGTCCCTTCTTAAGGGGGGATAATATAACAGTTTGCAATAACTGTACCATATATAGTTAAATACACTAGGACTATTGTTCTAGTAAAATACCTTTTTCAGGATATGTGGCCAAGTTGTTAAATTATTCATTCCAGGCTGTCACAGAAATAGACTTTCATCTTTGATGATTAGTTTTATAGATGTGGTTGGTTTTGTTAACAGTAGCGCGGAGTTTGTCGCCTTCAGCATGACCTGTGCGACTTTTTTTAATGCCGGGGGAGTCTTAAAACCATTCCAGGTGATCAAGTCCAAAGTTCTCTTGGCCTGGGATACCTTGTCATGATTCACTAAACTTTGTGGCTCATTTTGCTTGATAAGGACGCATCACTACTCTAGCGGCACTGGTAGGCACGGATGACAAAGGTATTCATAGTTAGCCATGGTTTTGGAAATTTTTTATAGTTGGTACACAGAGAAGAGAATCAACTGTTCTGCATATACAAATAAATTTCTTAGTAGTATTTGCAAGAGAAATGCAGTTTAAATATATCCTAAATTATAGAAGTTATCTAACATGTACACAAGATGGTATTCATGTGTTCAGCTAAAATTCTTAGTACATAATTAAACATGAAAATCGCTATATTTTAATTTGATCGTGATATGACAAGCAAAAACCTGCCTCTTATCTCTTCCGTAGGCGCGTGTGCAGCATGTTAGACCAGGGGAAAACCATGCATGCGGGAATGGACAAACTCGTGGAGTATGGATGAAATCTGCAACTGCCGTGAATCGAACACGAACCTCCACCTTGGAAGGGTGGAATCCTAACCATTGGACCACAGAAGCTGGTCTTCTCGACATTAAACTATATATTGTTTCTTTTACAATCACCCGCCAATAGATTTTCAGGACATTAGTAGCCTCAACATTTTGGAGCTTCGGGTCGGATGGTGTAGCGGTACACCATCCGGGTCGGTCTTCTAACTAGGGTCTGGATAGCCTGAACATCTATCCCACCTGAGACAGGAGATTGCTGGTTCGACTCCAGCAGACCTCTCCTTATTGAAGTAAGTTACAAAGAAGATGGTGGCATGTCTGGATAACCCAAGGTTTTTTGAGAGGTTTCCCTTGGGTGAGTTTTACGGAGGGCATAGTTCGACAGCGGTGAAGAAAAAGCCGCCTTATCATAGCCGTAGTGAGACTTGCAAATGATATCTGAGGCATGATGTTCATCACAACTATATCATCATTGTATCTGACTGAAGTCAACACCTGCATGGGCCAAAAAGGCGCCAAATCAGGATAATGAACAAAAATATAAAAAATAAAATTATGTAGCTTCAAGATTACATGCTTGTTATAAATCAAATATCCTACAGCTTTATCAAGTTGGTACCAACAGTCTTTATCAGAATCCGGCGTTTTTTACGATTGTCGCATCGAATTGTGGTAGTACGACCATTCTGCGTCATTATTATGCAGGAGACGCGAAGAACGTCCGAAATAAGACATAAGCGTGTGATTATATTATACCATTTTGATAAAAGTTGCAGGCGTAGAATTGGCATGGGAAAATCTATTTACACAATCAAATGTGTAGTATCAAGGTTTGAATATGTCGTATTGTATCACTACAAGTTACTTCGGAATACATAATTGAGTGTAAGATGTAGATGCGAAAATATATTGGGGGGCTTCTTTACCTAGATGGAAGGCTGAAAAAAACTGAGCACATATCAATAGTGTCCCCTAAAATTATAGAGCACTCACTGCAGAGTCTGGAGAGCTGACTTTGAGCAATACCATTTTAACTCTAAGCTGACTTATCTCGGTCCCCTTAGAGAAACGCTTCCGATACCACAATTGATTATCAATTGTCCTGTATGGTTGCTAACTATTAAAAGACGTTAAAGGACTATTGTTACGACGATCAAAGCGATAATAATGGTGCTTGGAAAAAGGAAGGACATGATAATATCAAACGCTTGTTAGAAAAGCCCTCGTTATATCCTAACGGATGCTAGCCACTGGTTGGTAAAAAGGAGCCCAAGAAAGCAAAGTAAAAAAAGCAATTCGCTATCGAGAAAAGGGAATTTCTCCTTACCAACCAGGTTTCACTTTAAATCCTCACTTTTGACCATACCAGCCAGGACGGGATCCAAACTGCACAAGCTGCTCGTCAACTATACGTCTGCTACTAAGTATGAATTCAAGGCTAGGCTATTTCATTCCAGGTGCTCTCTATCCAGGCCTTTCTGACTACCTCTAAAGACCTTCAGCTTGTACTGCGGTACGAGTCAGTGGAGGAGAAATGGGCAAGCTAGGGAGGTTGAGAGCCGCTCTGAGGTATATACAGGTCTGCTGCGCACTTCTGGCCAGCCTCATCGAATGCCTTGGAAGGGTAGCTGTTTCGTATCAGATGGATTTTATAACTTTCCCTAGAAACCTTATCGTCGCCAAAGGCCTTCATTTCTTAGGCTCTAAAGGGGGGTGCATAACTGAAAAAGGCTCACGTTAATGCATGAACCAAGACCACCTTTTGGCAAATGAACCTGTGGAGAGAGAGAGCTGAAAGATGTACAGGCGTGGAAATCCAACCTTGAGCATTTTTATCCTTGGCCTAACTACAGAAAGAACCTATACGTGCTACTTACTGATAGAGGGAGAACGAGCAATAATTATGACTAATCAGTCATCCAATCTGGTAATGATTATCCTAACTATCGAACAATATTGAAAGAAATCATACTTGACCAAGAAGCTACAGAGGGACAGGTGTAACAGTTTCGATTTAGGATGCTTAGGTGTCTGTATGTGTAAGACTCTACGAGTCGATTGAATAATGTAAAAATTAAAATTGTCAATTGATTCCTGGCTGCTCTCTTCTCTTTTCTGTTTCTATCGAGATTATGTATGTTCAGAAGTGGCAATGTTCTATCTGTCACTAACTTGTCCCGATGAACCAAATTTCTCATGGTTTAGAACGAAATATCTCTAGTCAAAGAATTTAGAGTTTTTATTGCTATAACCCAAGCGAAACACCTTTGTCCGAATCAAAAAACTCCGAACTTTGTAGACCTAACACCTAAACCTCTATATCTAACATTGGTCGCTTCCAATCTATCCATATTTTGATAGTATGTCAAAGGGCATTTCATTTATAAGCTAAAGATTAAGATCTAATTGATATCCAGCGCCTTTTTTACACACAAGATCTTCCTATTCAGATGACTAGTAGCTATTCCCCTCTTAAGCACCCTTTTATTTTGCATCAGATTTTAATTGCGTATGTAGCTATCTAGCTATGACACAATATCAGAGAAAAGGTACAGAAAAGATGACTCAATACACAGGAATAGCACTCATGTCTCGGATTTCATTTGCAAGTACCACCGCGAAGTTGTGGTGGCTTTTTCTTTACCCCAAGTCAAACCTCATCCGTGAATACCCGCCCAGAGAAACGTCTGAAAAACACTAAGTTATCCAGACATGTCTTCATCATCCACCGGATTTTCTTCGCGCGAAATGTGGTCTTAAATGTCTTCTTCTCAAGTGAATTAGCTGCCCAGGCTACTCAAAATATACCAAGAGCACTATTAGGAGGTGGACCACGGCACCTTCCAACGTTTGCTTGTTTTCACAGTGTCAACTGCGTTTTCGTAGTTGAAAGTCTGGCGTGCACAGTGCTCTCCAACTTGTAAAACCTCTCCCCAAAATTCTCAATCTTGTTGTAAATGGAGACACAGAGTGTTATGGACGTACGGGCCCTCCATTTCGTCTAAGTTCCCGACACGATCTTGTGTGTATTTAAGAGGTTGGAATGGGTAATATGGTGGCACTTTCGGCTACCTGATGGATACATGAACGACTACATGGCATGGGCAGAAGGAGGTTATTGGGGGGTTTCCTATGCCTAGATGGCGCCACACTCGTTTATAGTGTGGCTTAGGCTACGTGTCGCTTACACTTGTGCTTATAGCGCACACTTCCCACTCTTTAAGTCAGCTTCTTCTTTCGTTCCATAAATATTGCGCCCATTTCATTGCGCTATTTTTCCAACAACTCTCATAACCTCCAAGGCTGTATCCACCCTCTGCATCATCTTGTGAACTTGTCATTATCTCTCTCATGTCCATTCCAAAGAACTGTCTGCCAGATTTGTGCATCACGCTTTGCTTTATCCTGCGGGTATAAATATCGGCGTGGGAGTCTATTTGATGATCAACTGCGGCCAGAGAAAGTAGACGAGAGGTGTGGTCATTGGAATGAGGATGTACTTGGTCGTACTTGCAGACTTGATGAGACCAAGGTAGGAGTCGATCTCGTTGGGAGTGAAAATTTTACATGGCGGAGTATTTTGGATCATTGCCTCGGGCCAACTTCTTTGGCATTACGAAATTTAACTAAACTTGGCTCTAGGAGAATATTTCACTCCCAGGTTCGTAGAGGGCACCGCGTACAGGTATTTAGTTTTGCCCTCTGTAAATATCTTCATTGATGTTTATGTAGCTATCTAGCTATGACACATGATTAGTGCTATTTTTTTTATATCTTTGTGTATGCAGCTCTAGAGCTATGACACTTATATCTAATTAATATTTTCTAAATTACAAATGGCTTTCAACATGTGCTTTATTCTCCAAAATATTCTATTCTTTTTATATTTCTTTGTGCAAATTATAATACTCCATTCTAGGCACACCCTCTTGTGTATTCCTACATGAAATTAAGCTGTCCCCTATTTTTGTTAGATTAATGCAGTTACTTGATTGAATAAATTTTAGTAGTTTTTCTCTCCCACCCTTGGGGGACTATTCTCAACACCTGTCAGTGGTGTCCCCTACGAACCTCCAGCTCTCACTGTAGAGTCTGCAGAGCCGAGATTGAGTGACAAAGTCCTCACTTCAATGAGGATTCTCAATCGCCTTCGCGGTCTTTATCGTCTTCATCCATAAGCACATCCCCCAATAACCATTATCATGAAGCTAACCACGATCAGATCAGATGGTAGGGTCGGAGCCCTTCTCATCATCAACCCTCGATCATGGAGGAGAAGCCATCCGATGAGTTTCCGGAGCGTATCCAGCACCCGGTCTGGAGATGGTGGATTGGATCAAGTCGGCCTCGACTGTTACAAAGAAGGGAGATATAGATGAATATGCGCACCTCGTGTAGTCCCGGTGTCTAGGCCTCGCCTGGCTGGGGCTGCAGGTTTTTTGAGACTTTTTCCCGCGCACGCAGTTTCCATTGCTACCATTTTTATTTTTTTTGGGTAGAAGGTTCCGTGGAAAAGGTGGCTGAATTCCATGGGTAAATACTGAGCTGAATGGCTATTCATCATGGGCAGTATATCGATGATCTTTCAAGAAACATAAGAGGCAAGGAGCACTGTACAAGGTGTGGCCTGGGTCAGAGAGGAGCCCAATGTGCTAGATAGTCTATGACTCAAGTAGTACAATAAAAACCCACTCTCCCACCCTTGGTATTTAATAGCAAACTAAGGCTCCGAGGCACAACATCTGAGAGCTCCTTTTTTCTTTGGGTTTTGAATTTTGAACATTGAAATATTAGGTGGTGGCAGGTCTGCTTCCCTATCCCACAGAAATTACATATGTTAGTCTTTGCTTTTCCAATTTTCTTGAGGTGTGTAAGAATATTTCCAATTCCAAATCTAACTTGAAAATATGCTGATTGAGTTGCTCGGCTGTAAGGTTCTAAGTTGATAGGTTTCATGCTGAAATTTGGTGTCTGCTTTCTTGCCTGTATTCTGTAAAATTTTCCGAGACCTCTAGCTTTCTTTCCTTCCTCTTCTCTAAGAATTTCGGAGTTCCAGTATTTATGCCAGGAATTGATGATATGCTGCTGCACTTTTTGTTTAAGAAAACTATGGGTGATAAATTTATCCTTGGGTCTGGTCCTTTTTTCCACACCCATTTTGGCAAGATTATCTGCAAGCTCGTTGCCTTCAATGCGATTAGTGCTATGTATACATGTTGGATGACTCTTTTGAGGTTAGAGGCATTCATTCTCTGGATTTCATAAGTAAATACCAATATTAGGTATGTTTGCTTACACAAATAGTCAACCCTCCTCCGTAAGTACCAATCAAAGGGAAATTCATAACTTTTGATCATGTCAGCATGCCTTCTTCATCCATGTATACCAGCATCGCGACGAAAGTGGTTGTATTTTGCCGGATTCAAACCAGATCCCTCCTGTCCCAAGTAGGATGTGTATCCAAGCTATCCAGACATTACTTGGCAAATCGTCCAAGACGATGTACCACAGCACCATCCAACCATTGCAGTGTTTATACTGACGCCTGCACTCGTCGAGCCGTCATTATTAGGGTGAAAGCTGGCTCCTAAAAGTGCTGTGTTCAGGAACATTTCCCGGCTTTGAACACAAGCGTTACTGCCGGCAAAGACGAATTCTTCACCTTCCAGTGGTGCCGGTGTAATCGCTCAGTATGCTCTGCATATCTGGTATAGCCAAGAAGAATCGCATCCGAATCGAAGTCGAAAGCAACCTCAAGCACATCTCCATTCGACGACCTCTCGTTAATGCCGCTCTTACCATTCTCCTCTGAATCCTCAACCTCTTTCCAACCACGCCTCATCTCGCCTCAACAACCAATAAAGAAGTTACTCCAATTGCAAACAGGAGCTTGCTCCATTAATTACCGGCTATCACCGACTACAAATTTATGACGCTACGTATACCCGCAAGGAGGAAATCAAGTCATAATATACAAAGCTGGGTCATGGTTTATGGGGGGACTGATGCTCTAATGTGGCTCTACATCTTGAGGAAGGATAGGCGGCTGAGATGTGGTGCGAGAGGGGGAATAGGTCTCTGAAGACGATGCTGGGACTGTCATTTTCGAGAGGTTTTCAACTTTGGAACGTTTGTGGGCGCCAAGACTGAGATTTCGGCTAATTAGCCAGGAGGGCTTCTTTTGTCGATGAGTCAACGGCACTCCCCAGCGCCCTGGACGGCACAAAAGAAGTTAGGCTAAGCTACTATACAGCAATCACGCTCTGTCAAGACTTTTCTGACATTCCAGCACGACCTTAGGGAAGGAGTTGGAAGGAGGCTAGAAAGGTAGAGTGCAAATTTTCCGAGGTACACACAAGTCTGCAGCGCCCAGCTGGCCGGCCTCTTCGAACGCTTCAGAAGGGGGCACTATGTCTTCGGATTTAGTCCTAATGTCGGTATTAGGAGAGCTCCGCACCCAGTGGTTTTTGCGATTTTTCCCGGCTGCCATACACCCGTAAATGGCCATCGTTTCGTTGGCTGGAGAGGGGAGATAATGAAGGGCAAAGGACTCCTCTAAGTATATGATCGAATGAGGACTTGTGAGGGGTGGTACTGATTGAGGGGAGCTGTATGGGAGGCATAGGAGGGGATATACTACTGGCATAGGTATCCTTGGCCTGTAGGCAGAGAGGACCTGCATGTCCTACATAGTCTTAGACTCAGACAGGACAATAAAATGATTTAATAACACAAGCGGTACTTGGTGCTGACGTCATGAATATTCCTGTGCTGAATAGCACAAGCTACAGGCACTCTATTAATTACTAACCGCCACAACGTGTAGCATATATTTGGCGTTATTTGATAGCTATCCACCGAGAGCCTACGCTCAGAACGTATCCCCTCTCCGTTTAAACTCAAAGCCACTCTAGGCCACTCTAGGCGACAACTTCCCTTGGCAATCTTATGATCACAGTTTATAGCTCCAAAAATACGCAGCTAGCCAACTCACGACATTAACAATCATCAAGTTGTACTGATGAGTTTGCAAAATATCAAAGGAACCAATCTCGAGATCAAATCTAGTATATGCTCACTTCAGATTCAGTCGTCATGTCATCTGTCGCCCCAGTAAATTCCGAACTTCCCACCCTGCATCACCTCAATGTAAGGTTTAAATTTTCCTTATAATTATGTGATTCTGTGTTGATCAGTTCCCAGAACTCTGTATCACAACGCATTTTATGGCTCCTTGAGGAACTCTCGATCGAATATAATCTCAAGTTGTATTCACGCGATCCAATAACTCTACGTGCTCCGCCCTCCCTTGCAACTGTATCGCCTCTCGGAAAATCACCTGTGCTAGTCACAACCGACAAGGGAACCTTGACTGAGAGTAGCGCCATAGCTGCCTATCTATTATCTAAATTTGATAGTAAGGATTTGTTTGAACGGACCAACTGGCTGCGAGATGAAATGTTGACATCTTTTGCTGGCACTACGATGGGACCTTTGCTGCTAATAGAGATATTAACCGACATAGCAGAAGATAAAGTCTGGTGGCCAATCAGCTTGCCTGTGCGTTGGGTGCGACAAGCTATCCATAAAAACATATCGGGTCCAGAATTACGTAAAGGTTTGGTCTGGTTAGAGTCAGAATTAGGGACAGAGGACTGGTTTGGAGGGAAAAAATTATCAAGAGCTGATATAATGATTATTTGGCCTCTGGATCTCATGAGTCAAAAGGGATGGATTGATATTCAAAAGGAATTCCCAAAATTAGGTGCTTGGAGAGAGAGAGTGATAGAGAGGCCAGCGTGGAAGAGAGCCATTGCAAAAGGAAATGGCTACGATTTGGCCAAATGGTAAGAGACGGAGCCCCATTTCGGATTGAGCTTTGTCATTTAGAAACGTAATATCCCTGTCATTGTCGGAGAATGAATGTAAGTGAAGCATGCCGGCATCTAAATAGGCCAAACTGTTTGATTATATATTTGTTGGTCAACCATAATTATTCTTATACATGAACATAATTGAGTTATGATATGATATGATTATTATTATTATTATTATTATCATGGTGACCAAATAATTGAGTTATGGTTGTGATTATTGTTTACTTATGAGGATAATTGGTAAGGCGTTTGGAGATCTTATATACCGTGTATCAGTAGTTCCATATTAGCGTGTAGTGGGAGCTAGGTCGTAGCACTACGAGAGAGTGCTGAGAACGTTGTCGCAATACACGTCCCGTATTTTTAACCCAATACTTTATCAAACCTACTTCCAGTACTCCTGTATCAGTTGTCTAAAAGATTCATATTCTAATAGGTTACGACCCCGGTTTGCCGCAGGGTTTGATAAAGCAAGGTTACTCACTTACCCTCATCTACTCGTAAATACTCGCATCTACCCGCTGTCACTAGCATCTATACGCATTTGCTCGTTACTTCCCGAACTATTTCTGATATACTTTGGTCGATTTCCATGTGTTTTTATATACTCCCATTCACAAAGAAACCAGTCTAAGTAAAATGGCCGATCATTGCTCAGAAAATGGAACTGGTCTTTGGAAACTGGTACCTTTGTTGATGAAGGCAAACAAAACAGAATGGTTTGAACTAGTCGAACAAGTGCTTGAAGGTGATGGAACACAGTGGCCGTTATCACATACCAACTGTGACGGAAACCGAGTTGGTAATGAATAAATCGATTTAATAAACTATATAAGGAGAAAAGATAACTCTAGCTACTACTAACAGGTATTTATAGGCGTTAATCCTCCTCGTGAATCTACAGACTAGTGACTTGTCCTTAGGCACAATACTTATTACCCAGCCACGTATTTTCAGGTGTCACTAAGTTGTAATAACGTTTCCGCTTCCTGACTAGTAGTGCCGTTTCGTTCAGCTTCATCTCACCCATACAGCCTCATCATAAGAATTCTCAATATTAGGCTTAGGCATCCGCCTAAGCTCAAATAACGGTAAAACCGTAACACCAACAAAGAGTACGCGCACATTAAAGACTCGTCAAGAAAAGCCGAACCCGACCAAGATTGGAGATCGTACACAGCCGAAGAAGTACAAAAGTTAGTAAAATGGTGGATCCTTGCAGAAAAAGATCTCGAATATAAAAAGGCCCAAAAAAATATTCGCCTGAATATTTGATTGAAGATCTCTGAAACAGATAAGGACATGATGAATGATAAAATAGGGATATCTGCTCAATTTGCTTGTCTCAAAAATCGGTATAGACTGACTACATATACTTCTGGGCACAGTACGATTGTAGCTTTTACCACTTGGGAAATGAATGTTCAACTTAGTCCGTCAACTAATTTTAAAAAGCTAAGCAAGCTAAGAAAAGAAGTCCATTTGTTCTCTCCCGGAACTAAATTCTCGGTAGATTTTACATGGAATTTATTTGTTGCCGGACTTCGTCCAAGGCACGAGTACATGACCCTAGCTGAAAGCTTTCCTCCAGCAATGCTAGTCACTGAGCGTCTTAACAGGTTAGACGAGAAGTAGTCTTATTTGCAGGTAGGAGCCCGCGGCAAAGAAAAAGCTTTCAAGCAAAAATGGCAGTCAGTAGGCTCTACGTAAACGAAGAAAGGACTACAGATTTTGCCCATGCAGCTAGAGCAGAACGTGATATGAGCTGTTTTAAATGTGGCTCTAGTTGCCAAACAAGTATTTGATGTCAATATGCTGAGATTGGTTTCCAAGCCGCGAGAAGAGCTCGTATACAGAGAGAAGGAGAAGAGAATGATGAATATACCAAGGCTTACCTCCCACCTAGTCAACACAACAGCAGAGGAAAATCTCGTAACGTTGGATACTCGGTCGCACCTGGGCGCAGCAACAGATATAGCTCTTCAAATAATTTGAGACATAATCAGTCATGCAATGCCCGCGTCTCATCGCCTTTTCGCCGCCATGAACAGGTAAAATACGCGAGAAATGATCTCTCTGACAAGTCCAAGTCCAATGATGACGAATTTTGTGGCCTTTCATGGGAAAAGCGCAGTAAGATTCCAACCTCTGCTTGGGCCTCTGACTCTGGCTGTACATCCCCAATAACTGATAACAAAAATCTTTTCAGCTCACCACTAAAATCTTGTCGAGGGAGGATCTAAGTTGGTGGGGGTTTTATTTATTAAGTTGGGATATGTTAAACATTAGTGCAGCAGATCGATTGTTGTGTAGTAACTAGATTGTTGTGTAGTAACTAGATTACAAAAAGGATGGTCTCTAATCATCGTGAAGCTTTCTGACTCGCGATGCTCGCCTAGCTTACTAACGTATACCTTCACGTGATACTAAAGACTTGGTCTGAAACTATCTATTTCAACACTCCCCCTCCCTGGGCTCGCCTCAGTAGTGGGCCCCGACATCCCAGCCCTGGTATTAAATGGGTTCTTGGCACGCCCAGAGGCGCACTCGCCTTCGGAAAATGGGTTGAGCTGACGAAGCTCTACGACAAAATCCAACAAGTGAATTAGATATTTCCCTTGAGATTTATGATATTGCGTGAAATTAATGTTAGATGGAGGGATTTATTACTGCTAATAATTTCTTTTGTATTCTGACCTTTCTTTTTTGGAAGTTCCCCTGACTATTTAGCAGTCTGTGGTGTAATTTCAAACTACTTGTACATGAGAAGTAAAGTCCCGGGTAGAGGGAAATTTGCTACATTTAAATTGGAAAGCAGAGTGGCGGAAAGCTGGTCGGACTCTTTTGTAGTTTCTAGGTGCTGTAGGGCGCGTTAGAGCGTCGGGTAGTTCTGTAGGGACTGGGCCGTCCAGCACGTGACTAAGGTCACGAGCTGTAGATAGGCACGACGTTAAATTTAAACTAAACTATACTAAACTAAACACTCCCCCTCCCCCAACTATCAACGACTCCCTTCCCTTACAGACATCCACGCTTTGTTTTCCCAAGCTAAGATACACCTTGTGACTCATTTATTCGACTTTTCATCGTCCCGAGACGTTAAGATGCCCCCCGGGAGGCGTAAAATCCCCACGACACTCGTGTCCCCTGCTCGAGTTGTCTCGCGCGCAGTCAAACGCGCGAGGCCTCGCCCTCCACTTCCAACTGTTCAGGAGGAAGTTATCCTAGCAGCCGCAGCTGAGAAGCAACAATCTCCAGCTGAACCCATCTACATGGACTCAGAAGACGAGTTCATGGACCTCGGATTGGAAACCAAATTTCCTTCCAACTCTTCCTCGGAAAACCTTCCCCTCTCTCCAACGCCAGCTCCCGTATCGGTAACAGCGGCCCTATCGCATTCTCAAAAAAAACCCCTGAGAAGAGATTCCACCCAGGGTCTCTCCAGCTCCATCCACGCGTCCACCGAGGATAATGTTGCAACTGAGAAGCAACCTTCCTCAACTCTCCCGCGATCTAGCGCGCGTACCACAGCGCGGACTATCGAACACCCCTCGGCAGCTATGACAAATAACATAGCTGCTTCATTGTTGGCATGGCAAAATGCCGGAGCCCAACATCTACGTGGTCTACCGCCAACAATCGCGGCGGACCTCAAGGCTATCGTGACGCGAAGCGCAGCTCGAGTCATTGCAGGCCTCCCCGTCTTCGAGCAGTCCCAAACTGCTCCAAATGTTAAAGTTGGCGCACAACCAGCCCCACAACCAGAACCACCTGCAAGTTCTACTTACGCAAATGCTGCGAAGAAAAACTTGTCCGTACCTGCACACCTTCCAAAGGCTACGCCCAGGGTTACAAGTCCAAAGAAGAAAAACAGGCCGGACTCTAGAGTTATGATACGTCTAGCGCCCGACCACCCTCTGAGATTCCAGGATTCTCTTCTGGTCCGTACAAAGCTGAGAAGCTTTCTCGAAAAACCGGAACTAATCAAGGACATCAGGTCGGTCCCTTCTGGGCTAGCCCTTGTGGCCCCCTCTTCCGATCAAGCCCCAGAACTCATGCAAGCAGCCCTTGCTCTACAGCCTGCCACAGGAGTTGTGCCGATCGAAAGACAGGAAAAACGAGAGAATTTCCTCCTCAGCCCAGTTCCCAAATATGGGTACAATGCTTCTGGATCTCCCGAAGCCCTTTCTGATGCTGAAATTCGAGAAGAGCTTGCAGCAGCAAAAATCGACACAAAATCGATTTTTTCCATCAGCTGGACACGTAACTCTCTGGCATCCCCAGAATGGGAAGGTACTCTACGACTAGTAGTGGCAAAGCCAGCCGCAGACAAACTCCCCTCCAGCGTCCGCCTATTTGCTCGGTCCGCCAAAATTCGTCCGGCTGACAATCGCCCACGCCTCCAGGTCTGTCAACGCTGCCATGGATATCACAACATCAATGCCTGCACCCGGAGAGCTCGATGCGGACTTTGTGCGTCAGACTCACACAAAGGCCCTTGTACGTCACCCATAAAGTGTCTTAATTGTGCTGGCCCGCACGTGGCCTCTTCCACTGGATGCCCCGCGAGACCCTTCCGAGCTAACGGAGTATTTGTTCGCCCAGACAAAGAGAGAATGCGGGTAATGCGCCAGGAAGGACACAAGTCCTGGCTGGCTCTTAACCCTCCCCCGCCCGCTCCGGAACCCCCCGCTGGGTCGCCTTCCACACAACCCTCGTGCACCACGATTCCAACTCCTATTCTAACAATAGGCTCAGCATCTAGGTTTGCTCCCCTGATTTCCCTTGAGGAGTCACTATGAGGGACCGTAACAGGAACCGAAGAAAGCAGAAAACCCCAGGCCTCTGCTTCTTCCAGATCAACGTTGGTAGACGTGCCTCTGCGCACGACGCCGCCCTAGAACTGGCCTCGAAATGTGGGGCTAATGTGGTACTAATCCAAGAACCTTGGGTTTCTACTGACCTTTCCCGTAGACTAACAAAGACTCACCCAAGATTCCAATGTTTCTCTCCACTTTCCAACTGGAATATTCGGCCACGGGTGATGACTTACGTCTGCAAAGAGCAAGGGTTATCCCCCTTCCAGCCAGCTTTACACTCGCGAGACCTATTACAAGTCGTTATTCCGCGCAGGAATAAGCGTGCGCTCGCATGCTGGAACGTCTACAACGCCCCAATCGGAGCAACTGACTCCGGGGAAGGTCTAAAGTATCTAATTAATAGCACAGGGTCACCAGATATACTGGCAGGGGACTTCAACATTCACCACTCATCCTGGGACCCGAAATCTCGAACCGATAGCGTGGATGGCGACTCCCTGCTATCATGGACAGCCTCCCGGGGACTGCGACTACTCAACCATGAGGGAGCTCCCACTCATGACGCCGGAGCAGCCATCGATCTCTGCTTCGTCCGAAATGATGTTAACGCATTTTGCGAAATTCGACAAGATCTGGAAGCCGGCTCAGACCACAGAACTCTTCTCTGCCAAGTAAATAATTGGGAGGTCGAAATTCCTGCACCAGGTAAGCTGCAATTAGCCTCCTGTAACTGGTCTATATTCGAAGGCCTTCTTGAGAACCACCCAGCCGTTGCTCCCTCCCAAACAATTGAAGAGGAGGCGTCAGGATTGTGAGTGCCATCTCAGGGGCCCTTCGTGCTGCCTGCCCAAGATCCCGTAAACAGGTAGCGAAAGCTGGCTGGTGGACCAAGGAGTGCACTGAAGCTCATTTAAGCTTCTGCCGAGCTCGCCGCACAGGTCTTCCGGCGGTTTCCGAACGTCGAGCCTTCGGTAAAGTGGTCAGAAAATCTAAGCGGGCATATTGGCACCACAAGATAGAACAAGTCTCTAGTCTCAAAGAGGCCTACCAGGTAGTACGCTGGCACAAGAAAGTGCCTCACTATCACACCCCCCCGTTAGAGAGCCCGACTGGCCTAGTATTCCGTCCAGAAGATAAGGCACAGCTATTTAAAGAGACCCTTCTCAGCCGACATCTAAATCAAGTAGATATCGATAATACAGCCCCTGTAGTGGCAAAAAGATCAATTTCCTGGCCTCCGATAACGGACGAAGAGGTTTATAACTCATGCTGTGTCGTCTCAATATCTGCTCCTGGACCGGACAGTATCACCACGACGGTACTTAGACGCGCCTGGCCACTCATCGGGGCTCGGATAATAGCTTTATTCCGCTGGTGTGATCAGCAAGGACTACACCCAAGTGTTTTCAAGAAGGCTAATGTTATTATAATTCCAAAGTCTGGAAACCGCAATCGGGCTCTACCAAAGTCATACCGACCAATTGCTCTTCTGTCATGCCTTGGTAAGGGACTCGAGAGACTAATGGCCCGCCGCCTCTCATTCCTAGCGCTGAAACTACAGATTCTCTCTCGGGATCAATGTAGCGCAGTTCCGCGAAGATCTGCCACAGACCTCACCACAGCATTGTCGTGCGATATTCAGGATGCGTGGTCCAAAAAAGAAGTGGCTGGCATGGTCACAGTAGATGTGAAAGGAGCATTTGATGGTATCCAAAAAGGCCGCCTTTGCCACTGCTTGCGGGGTCAAGGCTGGCCCAATAATGTGGTACAGTGGGTGTCTTCTTTTATGTCTGAGCGAGAAGCCTCAATTATAGTTGATGGAACTACATCTCCAACATTTGAAATCCACTGTGGTCTTCCGCAAGGGTCTCCCGCCTCTCCAATCCTGTTTCTACTGGCAATTGAGGGCCTCCTCAATCTCTCCCCAAAACGCTTTGGTTATGCAGATGATGTGGCACTCATGGCGTCTGCGCCATCTCTCACTCGATGCTCAGAACTACTCCAGAAGCAGTTAGACTCAACCCTCGCATGGGGGCGCGAGAACGGCATCACTTTTGAAGTGTCCAAAACTGAGCTGCAATACTTCCACCGAAAGCATGGATCCCCAACAGAGCCCAGCGTATACGCTAATGAAGTAGAGGTCACTCCAAACGACCACACACGCTGGCTCGGGGTCATCTTTGACCGTGGCCTTCGATTTAGAGAACATGTAAGACAAACATGCGGTAGATCCCTGGCCATCACGAGCCACATAAAAAGCCTCTCAAGAACCACTCGAGGAATAAGCCCTCTTCTCTTGAGACAGGCACTCCAAGGAGCAGCTTTTACAACCTTGCTCTACGGGGCCGAGACTTGGTATTCCAAAGGAACCCCTAAAGGACTAGTCTTAGAATACAACAAAGGATGAACGACGCGGCCCGAGCAGCTCTTCCAGTATTCCGAACGACGCCAGTTGCTGTACTTCTTCGGGAGACAGGTTGGGGTCCGGCACGAGCCTGGCTGGAACGTATCCAAGATCGCCTAGCTGTACGCATAGCCTCGGCAGATCCTAGGCACCCCCTTCGTAGAAGATGGAATTCCACAAGAATGCTGTGGATCCGACAAAGAATTTCTCCAGAACTCTCAGAAGATACTATTCCCCCACCCTGGAAAGTTAATCGGGATACATCTTTGGAAAAGATCGGGGCAGTCGGTCGTAATGCTGGAGTCGATGCCTTCTCCGGTTGGTTCGTTCTGCAATCATTATTGGACCTCACTGTTTTCTCCGATGGTGCTTTAATCGAGAACCGAGCAGGAGCAGGATATTCGATACGACGTGGCGCGTCACACGAGATAGCCTGTGGAACTATACCTCTAGGTACCTCAGCAGAAGTTTATGATGCGGAAATTGCCGGAGCGACTGAGGGGCTAGCGGCCGCCATCCGCAATCCCATGGCATTTTATGCAACTAATGTAACTGTCTGCCTAGACAACCAAGAAGCGGCTCTACGGCTTCTCCTGTTACCCCCACCGCAACAAGTTCCTGTCAAATTATGAAATTTCGGAAACTCGCAGCCAGCTGGTCTGAAAGGAAACGCGCATCCTGCACTATGGTTGGAACAGTTAGTGTCCGATGGTGCCCCGGACATTCTGGAATCCCCGGAAACGAAGCAGCAGACTCTCTAGCCAAGTCAGCATGTCTAATTCCCACATCTTCTCTCCCTATGTCCATAGCAAGGGCAAAAAGGAAGGTGGCTCAACTATATAAGGCCTCCAGCGACGCCTTCTGGGAACGAGAGGCTCCGGCTAGATATAAAGAACTCGGAATTGGTCCCAGCTCAGGAATAACCCAAGAACTGAAAAGCTTAAATCGGCGGACATTTGGAGCGCTCATCGCAGCTCGTTCCGGACACGGAGATTTCGCCCTTTATCATCGACGTTTCGCACACGAAGGTGCCCTTATGACTTGCTCCTGTGGCGAAGAAAAAAGCCCCGATCACTTCTTCTTCTGCACTATAGGAAGAAACCGTGCTCGTCTTCGCGGTGGATCTCGTCACCCTTGCCCCGGCATCAAATGGGTACTTGGCACGACTAAAGGCGCCCTTGCCTTCGGAAAATGGGTCGAGGTGACTAAATTCTTCGACGAAATCCAAAGAGCCCATTAGATATTTCCAAGTGAAATTCTACGATTGGTTGTGGGGTTATTGTTAGATGTAACTGTGTACTCCTATTTTCTTGTTTTGCGGGTACAATTTAAAACTACTTGTAAAAAAAAAAAAAGTGAAGCTCCTGGTAGAGGGAAATTTGCTACATTCAAAGTGGAAAGCAGAGTGGCGGACAGCTGGTCGGACTCTTTTTGTAATTTCTAGGTGTTGTAAGGCGCGTTAGAGCGTCGGGTAGTTCTGTAGGGACTGGGCCGTCCAGCACGTGACTAAGGTCACGAGCTGTAGACAGGCACGACGATAAATTTAAACTAAACTAAACTAAACACTCCCCCTCCCCCTACGCCCCCCTATCTCCAACAATCTCTCGAGCAAAGAGAGACGTAATCACTCGATACAAATCCTCTATATCTCTGTACTGGTCCCAAAACGCTCCTGAACGATACCAACAACTGGGAATAAACGCCAATACTGGGAGCTCCCCAGAGCTCAAGAGCCTCAATCGCTACGCTCTTGGTCGCCTTCTTGCAGCCCGATCAGGTCACGGCGACTTTGCAGACTATCACCGCCGCTTTCACCACTCGGACGCACCTCTATTATGCGCTTGCGGGCTAGAAAAATCGCCTGATCACTTTTTCTTTTGTCAACTCAATTGTAGCCGGTCCCGCCTCCTTGGCAATACTAGACATCCAACACCGGGAATTCCCTGGATTCTAGGCTCTCCTGAAGGTGCCATAGCATTTAGTAAATGGCTTCGTGAAACATGCTTTTTTGAAACATGCAATAACAACACTAACTAGTGCCCCAAACTATAAATATTGGGCATGTATTTGCAAGAGCTCTGATTTAAAGACTATTAGTCTAGGTGATGGATAATTTTCTTGTTAATATAGATAAATATCTTCTCTACTGTATTAGAATACAAAAGTCTCAGCTGGAGAGTACTTTTGACTTCAGTTGATAGTTCGGGGTGCATGGCAGGCTGGTCTTGGCCCATTTATTACATGTCGGGCTAGTTAAAAGCGTCGGCACGTCGGTAGTTTATATAGACTGAGCTGGCCAACACGAGACCTTACGGTTGTTTGTTTGTTTATTAATTTAGGTCCTAGAATATACCCGTTATCCCCTAAGGGTCAAAGACCGATGTTCACAGCCAAGATCATATCCCTGATAAGCCAAACTTGATCCCACCGCTTGAACCACTACACAAATAGTAGCTAGTATAAAATGCGCACTGATACAAAATTCAACCTTTAAAAAACCAAACTCCTAACCACAAAACTATCCTGCTCTGTAGATTTACCAATCTCTGGTTCGGAAACAAATCTCCTCGACTTGTCTTCCTTCCTGTCATATCATCTGTATGACTAATTTATATTGTCCCCGATGAGATCAGGGGACGAATTTGTAGATGGCAACCCAAAACAGCAGGTTTCCTTCTCAAAGATTTTGAAAAATTCGTGACACTTTGGCCCGAGAAGTTTTTGGATAAAGCCACTATGTGTCAATCTCCCTCTAAGTCGACGCGTGACGTGAGCATGTAGTCGACAGTGAATAAAATGGGTTGGAGTGGTCTCCTCCCCACAGGTGCACTCCATGAGAGCGTCCAGATTGTTGAAACGGCGGTGATTTGCGGCGAAATTGCCATGGCCCGTACGAGCTGCAATCAGATTTCGGAGTAGGAACCTCGAAAGTCCCAGCTCAGGTGGTTTTCTTCGTCGCATGAGCAGGTCGAGCTTGCGATATCGGGGTGGGCAAGCTTCGTTCCACCAATCGTCGAGTAACGCCTGCCGCAGACGATTCATTTGGCCATGCAGAAATGCCAGAGTGATGGATTCTGGATGTATTTCCGGGCTCGGCAGCATTCGTAGGCCAGACCTGGCGGCCGAGTCGGCTTCCAAGTTACCCTGGATTCTTGAGTGACCGGGAACCCATTTAATTGCCACGCGAGCTGTTTTGGACAACTCACGAAATTTCCGTACTTCATCGTGGCTTGTCGTGGACTTGCCTGTCTCAAGTGCGTTGATCGCTTGTTGACTATCCAGGAAAAGGTAGACTCGTTGTGTCGCGCTCTGGAGTCCCAATGCTGCTTCAAGAGCCTTCCTTGCCCCGGTGATTTCTGCATCCAAAGCCTCACCCCCATGCCTGATGCCACTTCCCGTAAGCAAAGTCTGCCCGTCTCTCTTCAGAACAAAACCCCACGCAGAGCGTCCATTCCCTTCCGATGAGCCATCCGAGTAGGCACAAATTTCCGACTTCGACACCTGGTTGATCCATTGTCTACATATCTCAATTTGCTCTTCTTTAGATCCTGCTTTCGGTAAGTAGGATGTAGGTGGCAGTGGTTCCGCACCCTCTGCCTCTGGTAATTGTCGGTACGCTCGCTGTACTCGAGACATTATTACCTCAGGGACCGAAGTCGCTCGATTTCTCTTCTTGTATTTCCGCGTGCCTATATTTGGGCACACAGCCGCACGAATCCTCAGCGGATGGCGGTCATCTAGAGTTTTGAGCCTAACTGACAGTCGAAGTCGATTACCCTCCAGTATGATTTTCCCTGGTGGGATTCCTCCTTCTCTGTGCAGTACAACGTTTGCTGTCGTCCTCATTACCGGGAGAGCAGCTCGAAGTCCCATCAAGACAGCCTTGTCGATCATGCCACATAAGTGTGCCGTTGGTGGGGTTGTCATGCTTTTTCTCGTTGGGCGTTTGAGACCTGGCCACCAGATCTCCGCACCAAATGTCGCAATAGGAACAACACACATGTCGACTGCTCTGATAAGCGCTCCTGGAGCGGCTCCTCGGAGAGCAGTGTTGAAGCGGCGCAAATTCTGTGCAACTTTCAAGGCTTTACCGCACCATGTTGTTACATGGTGCTTAAAGGTCAGTCGGGGATCTAGGTAGACACCCAACCAGCGAATATGTTCAGCTGGCTCGATAAGGGTTCCATTGACATAGATTCCTTTCGCAGGCTCGCGGCACCGTGCGGGAAACTGAATCACTTCAGACTTACTTGTGTCGAAAGCAACCGCATTTTTCCCCGCCCAGTCCAGGAGATCGTCGACTTCGCTCTGGGCCGCAGCGGCGGATTCCGTTATGGTGCGGCCAAACCGATGATTCCGAAGTCGTCAGCATAGCTGAACCTCATACCTGGCTTTCCGCTTCGCATTGGCTCTGCCATGTACAGAAGGAAAAGGAGTGGGGATATCGGTGAGCCCTGGGGGACTCCACAGCTTAGCTGTCGTTGGGCGGTCACTCCTCCCGAGTGCCGAACTTGGACCATTCGATGCGCTAGAAACGATGTCGTCCACTTGAGGATCGAGTCTGGCCAACCTTGCTCCTGCATCCTTATCACCAGACGGTTATGTAGAACTGCATCGAAGGCACCTTGAACGTCCAGGGTGACAAATGTAGCCGTCCACTTTTGGGAGCTTGCCTCTTCAATGTCGTGTACCACACAGGAGACGAGGTCAATTGCCGAGCGTTTTGGGAGCGCGCCAAATTGCTGTTGTCCCGTTACATCAAAGATCACAGCGAGATGCGCCATACGCTTAGCCAAGAGCCTTTCTAGACCTTTACCTAGGCAAGAAAGAAGGGCGATGGGCCTCCATCCTTTGACTGTCGTTGGGTCTCGATTAGGTTTCGGGACCAGAACGACCTCAGCCAGCTTGAAGCAGGATGGATGAATGCCAATCCTCACGCAGGCCCGGAAGAGTTGAGCGACGTACGGTCCGATTGTGTTCCAGCAAGCCGCTAGCAGCTCAACTGAGATTCCGTCTGCTCCAGGGGCTGTGTTACCACAGCCGATTGTGCAGTGTCTTACTTCTTCCTCGGAGATGTCTTCATTCCACGGGATTCGGTTGCTGCTTGTCGCTGTGCACGGTGGCAAGTCGTCTGACGCCTGATGTCGGGCAAGAAGCTCATCGCGAAGTATTGTGGCTCGCTCTAATGGGTCCGAGATGAGGGTTCCATTATGATTGAGTGGTGGTGGAATGCTAGCCTGTCGTGGACTGGCCTTTCTCAGCAGCTTGAACACATCGCTCGGCGACTTCATCGCTTCGACCTGTTGCGTCTGGTATTCTTTTTTCGCAGCTCGGAGAACTGATCGAAGCTTTTTCGCGCAGACACTCCGCTGGAGAGAGGGTAAAGTCGCTCGATATTTGTCTCGTGCTGCCCTGCATGCCGGGGTCCACCAAGGTGCTGATTTTCCGCTACTAGCTCTGGCTCGGGTTCCTGTCGCATTAATGGCGGCATTAATTTGGAAACAGAGTTCATGGGCGTATTCTTCAACTTTTTCGACAGTGTCTAGGGCTGAAGGCGGCTTGATCCATCTGGCAGTGAAGGCAGCAAATTTTGGAAGATTTTTCTTCGTCACTCGGAGCTTGGGTATCCCAGCCTTCATTCTTGCAGCTCGTATCGGAATTTGTCCTCGGATAGGAAGATGATCGCTGGTTACGCATTCACTTCGATCCACCCATGCTTGCGCGCCATTGATGTTAGTCCAGGCTAGATCCAAGGTGTTGCCAGCTTTGTGCGTGGGCTCCCCAATGATGAGACAGGATAGATGGTGATGTTGCGCCCATCTATCGATTTCCTCTCCTTGTCCGTGGATTCGGGTGGTGCTCGGTTGCCAGGCCCAGTAAACTGAGTTGAAATCCCCCGCCGCAACAGAATTTGGCGGTGGATCCCAGTTGATGAGAGGCTGCACAGCCTGTGGGTCGTTGGGCGCTTTGTAGACGTTGAGGAACGTGATTCCATTGACCACGACCCAGCAATAGTCTGCCGTAGGCGTGGCACAGGGAAAGATCTGTTTTGCGATTATTTCATTGCCGCTTTTCCGAGTGTAGGTCACTGCCCTCGGCCTAGACTGATCCTCACCACGGGGAATATGGCAATCATATCCCGGATGAGTCTTTGTTGACTTGCTCTGTTTTTTCCACAGAGGTTCCTGAACAAGCAATACATCGACTCCCAGCTCAAAAGCTCGGGCGAGCGCGATGTCCTGTGTCGGGCCTCCCCTTCCTACATTTATCGACATGAAATTTAAGGTAGGAGGGAGGCGAAAAGGGGCCCGTGGGCGCCCTTTATAAGCTTTCTTCACGATTCACGTCCTCTGTAACCTTGGTTACAGAAGGCGATGAATCGGTCATCATCAGCACTTCGAAGCAGTTGCTGGAATTGAAGCCCGTCTGAGCTATTTTTGCCTTTTCAGAGGCTGCTGAAACTGCAGCTTCAGCGCGTCTGACAGCTGATTTTGCTCGTGCAACTGCAGCAAATTCCCGTTGACTCGCCTGCCTGATTGCCTCGAGGTTCTCTTTGGATGCTGGTCCAGACTTTGTAGGACGAGCTAGACAGTCACGACTGTCCGATCGGTGGGGCCCCCACAGTTGCGACACTTTGTATGTGCCTTACACTCTGCGGAGGAGTGCATCGTTGACGTGCAGTTCCAGCAGGCTGGGGCACGTGAGCAACCTCGAGTGCCGTGGAATTGCAGGCATCGTTTGCACTGGCTTATTGCCTGTTTAGGCTTGTGACAAACTGCAATTCCAGAGTCGTCAAAAAGTCGGAAGCCCGGCCGAGGGGCAGACGCTCTCTCGAAGTGAGCTATCCAAGTTTGGTAGGGAGCTCCTACTCTCCCCTTTCCGAGTGGACGGACACGTACCGGAACCGCCTTGGTGGTTCGAGTTATTTCTTCTGCCACCATCTCCTCAGTGACTGTGACCTTGCCCATAAGTGTGTATAGGGTCACTGGAACCGTTGCGATTCGAAGGGCAGCCAGATCCGAGGCTGTCTCCAACTTAGCTTCAACCTTGCTGAATGATTCAGCAGCGTTTAAGAGAAGCTGGCGTGCTTCTTCGTTTTTGGCTTTCATTGCAAAGCCGGTGGGAACACGATACACATGTTCAATATTGGAGGATGAAACCTCCACCAATCTGGTCACGGCATCTCTCACGCCAGCTGGCGAAAGAGCGCGCCATGCATGCTCCTCTCCGAGTCGAAGAAACAGACGAACATCTTTTGGCTTTGCAGTCACAGGTCTAGCTTGTTTCTTGACCTGTGCTGCTGGGTTTGGGGCGACTCGAACAGTCTTCGCTGGAGCGATTGACATTTGTGGAGAGCCCCGGGCGACTGTTGCCCAGGTCGTTTTGGCCTGAGTCACTGGGCGTTTTTGCTCCTGATCGTTCATCGGAGTTCTTTCTTTGGCCTTGGTTATAGGACAACTTATATTGTCCTGGCAGCTTGGGCGCTGGGGAAGGATTGGGGGGCCGCACTGGGTCCCGACTTCATGAATTGAGCCACTGCTGCTCGGAGATATAACTTCATCGAGTCGATGAACGGATCGCTCGACTCTTCCGAGTAGAGAGAGACCGCGGTCTCGACAGCATTGATCGCAGCAGTGCAGATCATTATATATTTTGCTGCTTGAGCTGCCCTGCGCTCTTCAGCTTCAATCATGGCTTGTAGTTCCGGAGGGCAGCCATTGATTTTTTGTTTCCTGCTTTCGCTGCAGGAGGGTTGTTGTTTTTCAGTCGCCACTGATGGGGGTTTGCTGGCGATCTGAGTAGGTGTGGCTTGATTAGCCTTATTCACCTCTGGAATTGCTGCCTTCTTGACAGCAGGAGCAGCAATTATCTTTGTTGTTGTAATGACAGAGGTCACAGGGACCACATCATCATTTTTCTGGGCGACATTCCATCTGGACTTGTCGAGACCCTCCATTATATATTGGTCTATGACCGCATCACCCATTTCTGCGTCTGGGTTTGTTGAGTTGGAGTCTTCCTGGAAGGCTCTTATCCTTTCAGTCATCTCTGACTCCATCTTATCTTGATCTATCGTTTCGATCGATAGATTCCTTGAATCCAGGCGCTGTTGCAACCTGGTTTTAATTTTCGCCATTGCTTTGAGCTGGCGCGCGGGGCGAGTGATTTTCGTGGGCCCCATCGCCATTTCGGTGATTTGGGGTCTTGCCACTGTGAGAAACGATGATATTAGCTTGCGATATAATGAATTGAAGGGTGAAGGGGACGTATGGGGGAATTTTCATCGATTTCAAAAATTGCGTGTTTTTGTTTTTTTTTTGTTTATTTTGTCCTAAGCTAAAGCTATGTTTTCCACATTGGGTCAAGGACAGGTGGAGCCGGTTAGGATCACTGTATACAGGCCCAACTCATTCCAACCGCGTGAACTCCCACATAAATAGTGGTGTTAACAGCAAAACTTAAATCAAAAACTAAAATTAAATTTAGAAGAAATCCCAATTAGGTCTGGATCCCGCGCTCTCGCCCGTTCCCATTCCTGTCACATCTTCCAAGTGACAAATTCTGATCTTCGCTGAGAGCAGAAGATGAGTCGCAGGCACCCTTCATCAGTCGGTGTCCTACTATAACGTGTTGAAGTCTTGTCGACTTCCTGAGGCTCGCAGTAGCCTTAAACCTCCTCTTCGGAATCCAGAATTCCAAATCCCGATCCGTCCGACATGCAGACGTCGTTCTTCGCGCCGTAAATTGCCTCGATGGTTTTTTCGGCTGCATGCTTTGATGCGAGCATAATCTGCATGATTTTTCTGCTCGAGCTTGCGAATTATCGCAAGCTGCTCTTTTTTCACCGGGCCGGATTTGTTGGGTCTGGCTTTGCAGGACCGCGAGTCCGATCGATGAGGTCCCCACAGTTTCGACACCGTGTGGGGGCTTTGCACTCCGCTTCCGAGTGCATTTTTGATCCGCAATTCCAGCAGGCCGGAGCGCGGGAGCAACCGCGTGAGGCATGGAAGCCAAGACATCGATGANGCGTGGCACAGGGAAAGATCTGTTTTACGATTATTTCATTGCCGCTTTTCCGAGTGTAGGTCACTGCCTCGGCCTAGACTGATCCTCACCACGGGGAATATGGCAATCATATCCCGGATGAGTCTTTGTTGACTTGCTATGTTTTTTCCACAGAGGTTCCTGAACAAGCAATACATCGACTCCCAGCTCAAAAGCTCGGGCGAGCGATGTCCTGTTCGGGCCTCCCTTCCTACATTTATCGACATGAAATTTAAGGTAGGAGGGAGGCGAAAAGGGCCCGTGGGGCGCCCTTTATAAGCTTTCTTCACGATTCACGTCCTCTGTAACCTTGGTTACAGAAGGCGATGAATCGGTTCATCAGCACTTCGAAGCAGTTGCTGGAATTGAAGCCCGTCTGAGCTATTTTGCCTTTTCAGAGGCTGCTGAAACTGCAGCTTCAGCGCGTCTGACAGCTGATTTTGCTCGTGAAACTGCAGCAAATTCCCGTTGACTCGCCTGCCTGATTGCCTCGAGGTTCTCTTTGGATGCTGGTCCAGACTTTGAGACGAGCTAGACAGTCACGACTGTCCGATCGGTGGGGGCCCCCACAGTTGCGACACTTTGTATGTGCCTTACACTCTGCGGAGGAGTGCATCGTTGACGTGCAGTTCCAGCAGGCTGGGGCACGTGAGCAACTCGAGTGCCGTGGAATTGCAGGCATCGTTTGCACTGGCTTATTGCCTGTTTAGGCTTGTGACAAACTGCAATTCCAGAGTCGTCAAAAAGTCGGAAGCCCGGCCGAGGGGCAGACGCTCTCTCGAAGTGAGCTATCCAAGTTTGGTAGGGAGCTCCTACTCTCCCCTTTCCGAGTGGACGGACACGTACGGAACCGCCTTGGTGGTTCGAGTTATTTCTTCTGCCACCATCTCCTCAGTGACTGTGACCTTGCCCATAAGTGTGTATAGGGTCACTGGAACCGTTGCGATTCGAAGGGCAGCCAGATCCGAGGCTGTCTCCAACTTAGCTTCAACCTTGCTGAATGATTCAGCAGCGTTTAAGAGAAGCTGGCGTGCTTCTTCGTTTTTGGCTTTCATTGCAAAGCCGGTGGGAACACGATACACATGTTCAATATTGGAGGATGAACCTCCACAATCTGGTCACGGCATCTCTCACGCCAGCTGGCGAAAGAGCGCGCCATGCATGCTCCTCTCCGAGTCGAAGAAACAGACGAACATCTTTTGGCTTTGCAGTCACAGGTCTAGCTTGTTTCTTGACCTGTGCTGCTGGGTTTGGGCGACTCGAACAGTCTTCGCTGGAGCGATTGACATTTGTGGAGAGCCCCGGGCGACTGTTGCCCAGGTCGTTTTGGCCTGAGTCACTGGGCGTTTTTGCTCCTGATCGTTCATCGGAGTTCTTTCTTTGGCCTTGGTTATAGGACAACTTATATTGTCCTGGCAGCTTGGGCGCTGGGGAAGGATTGGGGGGCCGCACTGGGTCCCGACTTCATGAATTGAGCCACTGCTGCTCGGAGATATAACTTCATCGAGTCGATGAACGGATCGCTCGACTCTTCCGAGTAGAGAGAGACCGCGGTCTCGACAGCATTGATCGCAGCAGTGCAGATCATTATTATTTTGCTGCTTGAGCTGCCCTGCGCTCTTCAGCTTCAATCATGGCTTGTAGTTCCGGGGGCAGCCATTGATTTTTGTTTCCTGCTTTCGCTGCAGGAGGGTTGTTGTTTTTCAGTCGCCACTGATGGGGTTTGCTGGCGATCTGAGTAGGTGTGGCTTGATTAGCCTTATTCACCTCTGGAATTGCTGCCTTCTTGACAGCAGGAGCAGCAATTTTCTTTTTGTTGTAATGACAGAGGTCACAGGGACCACATCATCATTTTTCTGGCAACATTCCATCTGGACTTGTCGAGACCCTCCATTATATATTGGTCTATGACCGCATCACCCATTTCTGCGTCTGGGTTTGTTGAGTTGGAGTCTTCCTGGAAGGCTCTCATCCTTTCAGTCATCTCTGACTCCATCTTATCTTGATCTATCGTTTCGATCGATAGATTCCTTGAATCCAGGCGCTGTTGCAGCCTGGCTTTAATTTTCGTCATTGCTTTGATCTGGCGCGCGGGGGCGAGTGATTTTCGTGGGCCCCATCGCCATTTTGGTGATTTGGGGTCTTGTCACTATGAGAAACGATGATATTAGCTTGCGATATAATGAATTGAAGGGTGAAGGGGTCGTATGGGGGAATTTTCATCGATTTCAAAAATTGCGTTGTTTTTGTTTTGTTTTGTTTATTTTGTCCTAAGCTAAAGCTATGTTTTCCACATTGGGTCAAGGACAGGTGGAGCCGGTTAGGATCACTGTATACAGGCCCAACTCATTCCAACCGCGTGAACTCCCACATAAATAGTGGTGTTAACAGCAAAACTTAAATCAAAAACTAAAATTAAATTTAGAAGAAATCCCAATTAGGTCTGGATCCCGCGCTTCTCGCCCGTTCCCATTCCTGTCACATCTTCCAAGTGACAAATTCTGATCTTCGCTGAGAGCAGAAGATGAGTTCGCAGGCACCCTTCATCCAGTCGGTGTCCTACTATTAACGTGTTGAAGTCTTATCGACTTCCCTGAGGCTTGCAGTAGCCTTAAACCTCCTCTTCGGAATCCAGAATTCCAAATCCCGATCCGTCCGACATGCAGACGTCGTTCTTCGCGCCGTAAATTGCCTCGATGGTTTTTTTGGCTGCAGCTTTGACGCGAGCATAATCTGCATGATTTTTTTGCTCGAGCTTGCGAATTATCGCAAGCTGCTCTTTTTTCACCGGGCCGGATTTGTTGGGTCTGGCTTTGCAGGACCGCGAGTCCGATCGATGAGGTCCCCCACAGTTTCGACACCGTGTGGGGGCTTTGCACTCCGCTTCCGAGTGCATTTTTGATCCGCAATTCCAGCAGGCCGGAGCGCGGGAGCAACCGCGTGAGGCATGGAAGCCAAGACATCGATTGCACTGAACTATTTTTCGACGAGGTTGGAAGAGCTTTGCAGCTCCGGAGTCATCGAAGAGGCGAAATCCAGGTCGGGGCGTGGATTCGCGAGGGAAGAGCGCCTGCCAGTTCTGGTAGGGCGCTCCAGGTTTGCAGGTCCCATGAGGACGAACAAGAAAAGGAACTAATTTGGTCACTCGCGTGACTTCATCGGCAACCATCTTTGCTGTCACGGCGATGGGGCCATCGAGAGTTCGAATTGTCTCCGGGACGGTGGCAATTTGCATGGCAACCAGATTTGATGCTGGTTCCAGTTTGATTCCAGATACGCTCCGTGATGTGGAGGAATCCAGGAGCTCTTTCCGAGCGAGTTCATTCTTTGCTGTTAGTGCAAAGCCTGTTTGTACCCGCTGAACCAACGTGATATCGTTGGCTGCGGTACCAAGTGCCTCTGAGACAGCTGATCTTACGCCAGCTGGTGCGAGGAGTCGGTGGGGGTGGTTGCGGGCGAGGCGTAGAAACAGTCGTGTGTCGGCTGCTGTCCTCGTATTGGCTCCCTTTGCTTTTTGGGCGGGCGGGACTGCCTTTTTTGTCGATGGCCCAGCGCTGCTTACTAGGCCTGCCCGAGCTACGGTGGCCCAAGTTGTCTTTGGGGCCGGAGCCTGGATTTTCGTAGGGTTAGGTACCCTAATTTCTGGCGCCCTCGGTGAGAGAGGGTTGGCGGGGCGAGCAGGAAGGACTGGTGGTGTACTTCCTGGACCGGACTGAACGAATTGGCCAATGGCTGCTCGTAGGTAGACTTTTATACCGTCTACGAATTCTTTATTATCGCCGATCGAAAGAGGCGAAAGTGCTGCTTCAACACTGCTTATGGCAGTCGAGCAGATGGCGAGGCGGGCTGTAATTTGCGTCGTGCGACGCTTTTCGGCCTCCATTACTGATTGCAGCTCCGGAGGATATTCCGGTGCTGATGTTGAAGCTGTGCCTTTGGAAGATGGCACAGCGAATTTTCTTGCAGACGTTTCTGCATGTTCTGTCGTCTTCTCTCGGACGACTTCCTTCCCTTTCCTTGAGGTGCTTGTCTCTGGGGCAAGCTCGATCGGGGTGTGGGTCTCGGGACCAATTTTTGCTGACCTGACGGGCTCAGAATCAGTCATCTCTTTGTCGGGAAGGTTTGGAGACTTCCCTTCGATGAAGGCCTCACTCGCAATCATGCTTGATAGTTTTTGCGCGAGGCCTGGTGTTTTTGCGGGAGCCCTCGGGCGGACTCTCGCATTGTCCAACATTGCG
Source organism: Blumeria hordei DH14 (assembly GCA_900239735.1). Lineage (NCBI taxonomy): Eukaryota > Fungi > Ascomycota > Leotiomycetes > Helotiales > Erysiphaceae > Blumeria > Blumeria hordei. The sequence goes on from OENG01000004.1 coordinate 186,204, forward strand.
TTGGGGAGCTTTTTTCGAACAGGTGGCATGATAAAAATGCCAGCGACTCGATTACAATTTATTGATAGAATGCGACGAGCGCGAGAGGGAGGGAGTGGGGGAAATGGTGAAGATTCGAAAATTCGAATTTCAAAAATTGCGTTGTTTTTTGTTTTATTTATTTTGTCCTAAGCTAAAGCTATGTTTTCCACATTGGGTCAAGGACAGGTGGAGCCGGTGAGGATCACTGTATACAGGCCCAACTCATTCCAACCGCGTGAATCGCTACCAAAAGTGCAGCTGATTAAACATAAACGAAAAATCAAGAAAATCAAAATAACTCCGAAAACCAGAAGATTCCTTCATATTTGACCCAAGCAATGCGTTCCTCACACATTCCCTGGTCCGTCACACCTTCCAGATGACAAGTTTGCCCCTTCTCTGCTGAGAGCAAAAGACGGGTTAGCAGGCACCTTTTATCCAGCCGGTATCCTGCTAATAGTTAGTAGATGCCCCGAAAGGGGACATCGTCGAGGTCGCTGTGTCCTCAAACTTCTTCTTCAGATCCCAGCATTCCGAAACCTGTTGCCTCGGCCATTGCGACATCTTTCGCCGCGGCGACGATCGCCTCTTCGGCCTTTTTGGCTGCGGCCCTCGCTCTAGCTGCCGCTGTGAACTTCCCTTGCTCGAGGTGGCGAATCCGCGCGAGCTGCTCTTTGTTCACCGGTCCGGACTTTCTGGGTCTGACTTGGCAGTCCCGATAATCCGATCGGTGGGGTCCCCCACAGTTACGACACTTTGTGAGGGCCTTGCACTCGGCTTCCGAGTGCATGTTGGAGCCGCAGTTCCAGCAGGCTGGAGCGCGGGAGCAACCACGGGTGGCGTGGAAGCCCAAACAGCGTTTACACTGTTCAATTTGACGACGAGGCTTGTGAATGGTAGCCATACCAGACTCGTCGAAGATGCGGAAGCCCGCACGAGGGGCGCAGTCCCGGGAAAAGAGGGCATGCCAGTTTTGATACGGTGCCCCAGGTCGACATGTCCCATGAGGTCGGACCTGAATTGGAACGCGCCGGTCGTACTGAGAATCTTGGCCGAGACCCACCCAGCATCGACCGTCCTGGGGCCGTGCACTGTAACTATACTTACAGGTACGTTCGGTATCTGTAAGGCGACAAGATCCGAAGATGCCTCGAGTTTGACGTTTTCACTCGCCAGCTTCGAAGAGGCATCTAACATCTCTTGTCTTAATGTATCGTTCTTTGCTAGCATAGCAAAGCCGGTTCTCACTCGATGGAGTGAGGATATTTGTTGGTTGAAATAGCTGAATTTGTACTCCAACTTGGTTCTCACGCTACTTGTGGACAGTTGTCGCCACGGGTGGTCCTTTTCAAGGCGAAGAAACAGTCGCTTGTCGACTTTCGCCTTGGGGGTTTCTTTTAGTTGGGCTTTGGCCGTAGGTCGCGGCACAGCCTTGGCAGTAAGGACTGCTTTTTGTCGCAGTCCGTTTCTGGCCACCGTGGCCCAGGTGCTTTTTATTGGCAGCGCTGGGACGGCGGGAATTGGTGTGCTCCTGGCGTCGAGAGCCCTTGGGAGAGGGTTGGCCGGGCGAGGAGGGAGGACGGGTGGCGTGGAGGCCGGGCCCGTGGCCATGTATTGTGCGATGGCGGCACGTAGGTAGACTCTCATCGAGTCTACGAATTGTCTGTTTGACCCATTGGTCAAAGGGAGGAGGGTGGCTTCGACGCCAGAAATGGCGGCGGAGCAGAGGGCCAGATTTGCCGCTGTTTCGGCGGCACGTCGTTGCTCGGCTTCGAAAATTGGTCGTAGTTCGGGCGGGCATTCTGCTTTTGTAGCAGCTTTTGGCTGCGACGTTGAATTTGACGCTGCTATGGGCGCAGCGTTTTCCGACAGTTTGGGCGCGGTCGGAGGAGATTTTGACGATTCTCCAATCCCGTGGGGGACGGAGGGCGGTTGAGAGATTTTCTCAATAGTTTCAACTGACCCGATCATGTCAGTATCGGGCTCAGTGACGGCGGGTAGGGCTTTTTCCTTCCCTTTGATTGGGACCTTGCTCATCTCCGCGCATTTCAGAGACTGGGCAAGGCCAGGTAATTGTTCGAGAGCCCTCGGGTGGACTCTCGTGTTGTCCAACTTGGCGTTGGGACGCTTTTTTCGAACAGGTGGCATGATGAAAATGCCAGTGACTCGAGCACAATTATTTGATTGAATGCGACGAGCGCGAGAGGGAGGGAGAGGGGGAAAAGTTGAAGATTCGAAAATTCGAATTTCAAAAATTGCCTTGTGTTGTGAGCTGGCACGACGTTAAATAAAAAAACAAAACAAAAAACACTCCCCCTCGGAGCAAGTCGCCTCTTCAATTTTTCTATCAATGTCCAACAATCCCATCTGCCTTTTAAATCTCTGAAAAGCTATGCGTGTAAGCGGCTTCGTCATCCCATCTGCAACCATTTGTGACGTTGAAATATAATGAACCTGAAGTCTTTTATTCTCAGCGAGGTCACGTATAAAATGGTAACAGATGTCAATGTGCTTTGAACGCTCATGAAGGTAGGGATTTTTCACCAAAGCCAGTGCACCTTGATTGTCGCCGAACATTTGGACAGTTTTCCTATTTGGACTTATGTACTCTGGGAACAACATATCTTTGAAAACTAGTGCGGCCCACTGTCCCTGTTTGGCATACATCGCCTGTGAAATATACTCGGATTCTGCGGTTGATGTTGAGACAGAATTTTGTTTCTTAGATGCCCACGAGAAGGGCCCTCCATAAAACATTCCAACTCCCCCAGAGATACTCTTCCGATCGACCTTATCGCTTGCCCAATCTGCGTCAGTATAAATGGTGAAATTTTCGGCATGATTACTTTCGGGTCCGAAACGCAATTTTTGTTTTATGGTTGACTTTAAATATCGCATAAGATTCTTGAGCGCATAACCATGATGATTGACAGGCGCTTTCATGAACTGTGATAGCCTTCCTAATACAAATGCGATGTCTGGTCTCGTGAAGATCATTGCATACATTAAGCTAGCAATTGCCTGTGAAAACTCATTTGGATCAATTGATTCATCTTTTTCTTTCCCGGGTCGCAGATGTTCGTAGTCGACTACAGGAATCAATTTAGGTTTATGTTTCTCCTTTGTAATACCAAATCTATCGAGAACCCCTGAAATGTACTGCTCCTGATCGAGACAAATTGTCCTAGTTTTCCTTTCTCGAGTTATTCGAACTCCAAGAATCTTCGAAATCTCCCCCAGGTTCTTGGCGTTGAATCTATATGATAATTTTTCGTAAAACCATTCAAGGGAGGTAGCATGGTAGGAAGCAGCAGCAATATCATCGACATAAACTAACAGCCAAATCTCCATTTTGGCATTTACATATAGACAAGGATCAGCTCGACTCTGGCTAAACTTGCATTCCACTAAAAACTGCTTCAGTAATTGATTCCAATCACGACTAGGTTGTTTTAGCCCAAACAAACTTTTAAGCGCTCTTAAAGCCTTGCCTCTTTCAATAACGATACCTTGCGGAGCTGATAGATATATCTCCTCTTTGAGGTTTCATTCATTCATTCATTGTTCTAGTTTAACGTCCTATGCGGTATCTATATACCGAACCATGAAGACGGTAAGCCGATTTGGTTAGGGAAAAAGCTTTCATCAAACAAAACCCGAAGTCCCGCCACTCTGAACCGACCCGGCTTAATGCTGAGGACGTTCCTTTCAACCGTAATTTTTTAAACTTTCCCCAGAATTCATTAACTCCCCCTTCAATCAGACTAACGTTATGAGAAATTGAAAAGAGAAGGCACCTCCTCACTCGGTGTTGGTCTTCGAAGTGCTCGAAGAGTTGGCCCCGATGGTGGTGCAGCTGTCGAGGCGATGATTGGTGCCACTGGGACTTCGACTACCTTGCGTGGTCGTCCTGGCCCCCTTTTGAGTCCTTCAGCCTTCTTACTGGTGACTAAAGTAAATCCCTGATCATCAGTTGGTCCGACTGTTCGTATTGGCGCCATTGTTGGTTTTTCATTCCATATTTCCGCCGTTCTCGATAATAGCTCCATCCGAGCCTTCTCCACACTTCCCTTGTAGACCTGGTAGGTCCGACACGCTGCTTTCTGCCACGAACGGTGTTCCTTGCCGCAGTTGGCACAAGAAACCCTTTTCCTCGGAAAGTCCCGAGTTTGGTGAGCGCCAGCGCACTCACCGCACCTGCCTGCCTTTCCACACGACGCCTGGGTGTGTCCCCACTGACTGCAGTTGTAACATTGCTTTGGCTGGGACCGTGGTGACCACACCTGCGCCGTGAAGAGCATGGCGTTCATAACAAGGCCGTTTCGGACCACTTCCGTCTGCATTGCCTCCGATGGGAGGCTGACCACAATTGATCCTCGATTGCGACCGTTTTTCTTCGATCGCTGGTGTTCCTTTCCGTCGTATAACCACCGTATACGACTTATGACTAAGCCTGGAATTCGTGCCTTCATGGCCGTCTCTATCTCCCTGATGATGGCAAAATTGTCGGCATCTCTGCCCCCTTCGATTCGTGTCCGCAATGGGACACCGTTGACCACGACTGGAAAATCTTGCCGCAAAATTTTAAATTCCGTTAGTTGTCGCATATTTAGCGCCGCGTCTCTCTGGGCCGCTGACTGGACATACACCTTGGTGTCGTTGCTTCGCATCTGACGAATCGCGTATGCACCTTGAATGTGCTCTTTTGCCTTTGAAAGCAGCTCTTCCGGCTGCAATTTTTCTGCTCCCTCGATTCTTATTCGAACCGCTGTTTTTGTCATTTGCGGAGCCACGACCGACGCGTAGCTCCTTGGTGGCGGCGTGCCCGAAACCACTGCTGGCGCAGCTTGACGAGCGGGATCCGCGAGGCTTTTCTTGACGACTTCCTCTAGCGCCATCATCCTCTCCTCGATAGGAGACTTCTTCTGGGACATTTTCGTCCAGGCCCTTTTGTGTGCGTTAAAGGCCTTCACGGCCTCGTTCACGTCCTCCATTGATGGTAGGTCCTCCTCATCCATCTCTCCCATCACGATTGATCTAACCTGTTTTAGAAGTTTCCCTAGGATTTCCAAGTTTTTATCCTTTGGAGCTGTCTGCGCTCCGCTGCCGTTGATTGTCGAGGCCATTGTCGCATTTTGCGACGCGTCGAAACCGCTGGATTTACCCACACCGGCACCCACACCTGCCATGTTGAAGCACAGAAGATGAAATGATGAAAGGAGGGTAATGAAGATGAAAAAATAAGATTCACGATGTCAAATTGGCGATACGGGCAGCGTGGAATGCTGCGCAGATTTCTGGCAAACCTCTTTGAGGTTTGATTCTGTAAAAGCATTTTTTATATCAAAATGCCAACAGTCCATGTTTCTTTTGGCCACTATTGCCAAAAAAATTCGCAGAGTGTCCATACGCACAGTAGGAGCGAATGTCTCTGTGTAATCACTTCCATATTTCTGACTAAACCCTCTTGCAACGAGTCGAGCCTTGAACCTTTCTAAGCTCCCGTCTGGATGAGTTTTGATGGTGATACCTGTTGAAATCTAGACATATCATACCGAACTGCACGTAGTGCGGAGTAGACGAAGACTACTCATCTTCGATCGCTACCAGCTTTGGTGAGGTCTCGGTTGGTAATGATCTCAGTGGTGTGAATGTTATTCCATCACGTAATCAGAACACAATGTTTCTACCTAAGCGAGGTAGAACATAGATAGACAATTAGATGTAGATTAGACTATATACTTTTAACTAACTAAATACAAGTTCAGTAAAACCAAAAACCTCACTGATCCTAACCTTTTATCTCTGATCCTTAAATCCCCAATATCTTACGATTCGTACAGTATTGACTTGACGGTCAACGTTCACTTCTATCATTCCAGATAAACCTCTAGAACTTTAATAATACCCATCGCGTTGAAACCAAGTTGGCTCCTTTTGGCGGTGTGCATTCTATCCATGTCCCATTGGACTCAAGAGCATGTAACTCTTCTTTTATGGCCGCAATCCATTCAGTGGCATGGATTGGATCATGCACTGCATCATTGTATAATTTTGGAATTTTGATACCAATAATTTCATTTGCAGAATAGGCAGAATGTATTTTATGGCTCTGGAGGTTGTATCCAAGTATCATTGCAATCATAGCTTTAATTCTCTTGGCTTCTCGATCATTTTCATTGCCAAATTTCTCTTTTCTTTTCCTGAAGAAATATCTTGGCTTGAGATTACTTTCACTTAACGAATTGCTTATGGCTGGTGTAATACTTTCATGGATGTGGGAAAGAACCTGGTCATCTAGCATCTCGTCTATGTCTGAAGAAAAATTTCTGTCATGGAATTCATCCTGACTCATATTTGCTTGATTCACAATAGTATTTCCCGAATTTGAAATTAAAATTGGGTCAGTAAATAATTCAACACCCATCATATCTTCTGGGTACAGAGCTTGGTCCACATCTCCAATTTCTTCGATATTTTGACTTTTGACCAAAGAAAAATCAATGCTAGAATTTTCAGGCATAGAGATAACACTGGATAAAGGTCTTTTTTTGTTGTCTGCTTTCTCTAGGATTGCAGAGTGTTTCGTTTTAACTATGTTATTGGAGAGGCAGCCTTGTTTAATCCCAATTTCGGTATTCTCATCGGGGATATCTAAATTTGGTGACTTGGCTCTTTCAACTTGATTTAACACTTGAATCTTAACTTCGTCAGCTTCAGCGGCAGGTACAGTCACTGATATATCGTCATGAACTTGGGGCTTAGGCGATATTTCTAAGGGGTTATCTTTTCTGGGTCTTCCTCGAGTTTTTATTTCCACAAATACGTTGCTAGTGCCTTGAGTGCCGCTAGGATTGTCCCTAATTTGAAGCCTAACCGTACCACCCTTAGTTTTTTCATCCACATACAATGTACTTGTACGTCGAGTATAACCAAGATCTGGTGCATACACCTTATACTGTTTAGTTGTGCATTCGACTGGTCCCATAAACACACCCTCACGTCCACGAAGGACCAATTTATCGTGTCTACTATTGGCTGGTAAGGTTTTTGGGTTCACATAATCATAACATTTACTCCCCCATACCCGGACATTTTTTATATCAGGTTTTTTTCCTGTATATGCCTGCTCGGGGCAAGTTATCTCTCCTTTAATGATAGGACCCACGGGTAGCCTATTTCTGACATATGCATCAAATTCAACTGCTTCATCCCAGAACTCAAGGGGAAGATCTTGACTATGTAGCATTGATCTCATCGCATTTTCAGCAGTTTGGATACTTCTTTCAGCAGTTCCATTTTGGTGTGAAGATGCAATAGTTGTAAACTCTGCAGATATACCTTCTTCCTTTTCCCAGTGTGACAGGACCAATTTCAACTCAGGAGCATTATCTGAACGAGCAGCTTTTACCTTTTTTCCTGTTTCAAGTTCTACTTTGGTTCTCCAGTTTCTCAGCGCTGAGATAGCAGAACTTTTGGATGGAAGTGGAATAGACCAAATTTTACGCGTGAAGCTATCAACTATTTGTAGAAATAATCTGTTACCCCTTAATGATTTTGGGAATGGGCCCGCTATATCAAATGATATCAGCTCAAGTGCTTCTGATCTATGCTTAGCAAGGCATTTGCTTATAGAGTTTCTCATCTTGGCAACTTTACAAGATTTGCAAATCCTACCTTCCGGAGGTGGAATTGGGATTTTCTTTTCAAGAGTAGAAACTTTATGCAAGTTACCAATGAGTTTAGGTCCATAGTGGCCGAAGCGTCGGTGCATTAATCTATAAAGGTGTCTATCCACTTTCGATTTGGCTCCCTCGGGTTCTGAGTCATCTGGGTCTGGTTCTGATGCGATCTCCTCGCCATCATTATCGTAACAATCATGAATACCTTCCATTGGGGGGTTAAAGTTTGATTTCGCCGCAAGTGCTTTAGCATGAAAATCACTTGAAATGTGAGTAATAATGTACAGCCCCTTACTCTGTTTGGCAGTAATCACTCTTTTGTTGTTTTTCATAATATGCATTTCATTTTCATTGAAAAATCCATTCATCCCTTGCCTACATAGCTGCTTGGCAGAAACCAGGTTTACCCCTAGATTTGGTACATACAATGTGTCTTTCAGAAGAACAGATGATCCATCTCTACAGAGTACTAGGGCCTTTCCGCGTTGGTTAGAGTATAATTCTCCTCCTCCGACCTGAATGGTAACTTGTCTTGTCTTTTGTAGAGGTCCTCTAAATAAATGAATTTGGTCAGTCATTGGTGAGGTAGCTCCAGTATCAAAAACCCATTCCGCTGGAACACTCTTACAGATTAATTCTTTAGATAAATGTAATCTCTCATCTATTTGATGTGGGGCACTTGAATTGACGCGCCATTCCATTGTATCAGAGCCATCATGGTTAATCGTTTTATGCATTGGTTCACTGCCTTGAGCCAAATAACCCTTGCTCTTCTTACTCCAAAAAGTTGGGTTTGAGTTGTCTTTTTTCTTGTAGTACTGGGGTCCCTTACTAGGCTTCTGAGACTTTGATATATCTTGTCGTTCTTGCCTAATTCTTAGTTGCTCCCCAAACTTCTGGATTTCAGCAACAAATGGACAATATCTCTGAAAATGTCCACCTTTACATAAGAAACACATCTGCGAAGGAGAAATTGGATCGTTGAGTGAATCTTTCATTGAAATGTCAGAAAAGCGCCGATGTTGGGGCGATGAAGTTTTCCAACGAGTGGCAATATTTGCACTTTCTTTGCTCCGATCCTCTTTATCAACCAACCTTTGTATTTTTTCTTCCGCAGTGAGATGCTCTTGTAGGTGGAGGCCATCGATGGTAGGTGAATATAATTCGGGAAGCTTATTCATGAGTACAATAAGTAACCCATCATCAGGATAGGCGTTCCTCATACTTATATTTGCTGCAATAAGCTTATTGCGGAGACCTTTTATCCGCGTCCATGAGGCTTCGATGCCGTCGTTCTCATTGAAGTGAAAGTTTTGAATTTGGGTAAGATATTTATTAGCAGCAGTGACACTGATCTTCTGGTATTTACTTTTCAAACGTGCCCAGACCTCGATGGCTGTCCCAAACTCGTCAATTATCTTCTGATCATCTTCAATTAAGTAATCAGCTAATGTTGAGAGGAATTTTGCTTGATCTTTTTTGAACTCAGCTTTCTTTTCAATGTCCCACTTTCCCTCTAACTTTTCAGCTCTTGGTCGTTCTGTGTCACCATTTTTAGAAAATTTAGCTTCAGATAACATTCCAGTCCATGCATAAGCTTCTAAGGACATCTCAGCTGTGTAGAAAATATCTTTTCCTTCTAACCGTAGTTTCATTCTACGAAACCATTGCTCATGATTGTCTCGGTTCAGAACCGGGAAAAGATTCATCGGGGCTCCTGATTCCATTGTGAGATTATTTGTACTACTTAGTTTAGTAGCTTGAATCGTTGCCTCCACTCTTTGTTTCAGTGGCTTCCAATATGTATTTGCTCTTCGTTTCAGCAATAAATTGAATTAAGGACTAAGTTACTTTTACACAAGACTTAATCGTATCGCATACCGGTGGTCATAACCTGTTAAACATTAGTGCAGCAGATCGATTTTTGTGTAGTAACTAGATTGTTGTGTAGTAACTAGATTACAAAAAAGATGGTCTCTAATCATCGTGAAGCTTACTGACTCGCGATGCTCGCCTAGCTTACTAATGTATACTTTCACGTGATACTAAAGACTTGGTCTGAAACTATCTATTTCAACAGGATAGGTATATGTTGTATCATTATGTCACTTACCATGGTAGATGCATAAGGTCACGTCATAGTATATGCACGTGACTGTGAAACTAGATAGTGGGATGTTTAGTGTGTAATGCATGTGTGGGCATTATGGACCAAACTAGAACTCGATAGAATAGGGATAACGGAATCAGCGAGAGACTGATGGACTGAGGGAGAATGAGATGGTCGTTTCTCGTTGGATAGAAATGACATCACCAGAGAATGTCCTAGCACTAGGCTGTGAACAACACAGTAAGTCTGGAGCAGGATATAAGGAGGTCTCAACCTCCGTTTATTCATTTGTAACAAAATTTCCTTTATACGAGAATATAGAATCAAGTCTTACACATCATGAGAACACACACAACAGCGATTAAAGAGACCTATTGTGAGCATAACTTCCCTCAGATTATCCATTGTTCTGCTCGTATATAGCCTAGTTATTATAACAGTATAGCTATGCTGAAGCTAAAAGATGGAAAATGTTAGAATTTAGAATAATTGGGGCTATCAATTAGGCCACAGTGTTGGTACACACGTGACTACAAATTCTGTACTTAGTTTCATCTCGGTAGTTACTTGAATGAATGCGCTCTACAACCTCAATGACAGAGGGGTCATTATTTCCTTAATAGAAAATATATTTTGTTAGCAAATACACTTTTTGTACCAGAACTAGGATGTAATTTACTATCTGTGAAGAAAATAGTTCCAGGATGTGACAGGAAGCCCGAGTTGGTGATGATTATGTCGATTTAATAAACTGTATAAAGAGGAAAGAGAAATCTAGCTACAACTAACGGGTATTTATCACATTCAGCCCCTCAGTGATTATCTTTACTGATTTCTTCGCCCTAGGCCGAATACTTGCCGCCCAGCCACACATTATCGGGAATCACTGCGCTGTGACACTGATCTGGTCCCTTGGCTAGTAGTGCCATATCTCCCAGTTTCCTCTATCACTTCCTTTAAGTCTTACAACATGAATCCTCAACAATGCACTTAGTTATCCACATAAGCTCAGATAGCGGACAAACCGTAACACTGGAGATAGTTGTCTTGGCCAATTTGACTCTAATTGAATGATTTTCATTAATTTACATTCCAAAATTAATCTTATCTAGACGGAGAATTATAGAGGACTCTGAAGAAATTATGGAGTACAGAGATAAACCAGGTGATGATTAATGGCAGTTATTGATGAAGGGTTTGGTTGTTGAGCTTTCTATTATTTCTATGTTGGGATACTGTAAAAGGACGAGAATCACGGATGCTGCACGCAAAGGCTGCCACAAAATAATCTATATTTTCTATGAAGGGAACACTTCAGTGGGACAGAGCCAATGTAAGGTGTATGCTGACGACCACCTTACCTAAGCGCTTACTAAGCGTCTAACCTGTTGCAATAGACAGATCATTTGCCACATCCCACTTACATGCAAGGCTGGGCCCGTAAGTCAGCCCAGGCAACTAACACCGGGTAAAACCCGTAACAGATACACATTATCAATCCTGCTAAGCTCGATAATTAGTAGTCCCAACAGACTAGTGTTTGGCAAACGGAGATTGCGTATACCCTGTGCTAACGTTGTTTACTGCTGTTAATAGGAGATCCTGCACGGGCTATCTATTGGGATTAAAAGGAGTCTTGTGTTATTTATTTTTATTTTTTTTATTTATTTATCTTTATTTAACGTCTGGCGGATCACGCGTCAAGCGAGTAACCATATTAAGTCCCTACTGAGACAAAAGACGCCAGGATTTAATCTCTGGGCTTCAACATGTTTTAAAGGAAGGCAAAAAAACAAAATTTAACTATTTAACATTTAAAGGAGGTGCATTCACATAGCTACTTCCCGCAGTTTGTTAGGCTCTTATTTGTGGTGGTAAGTGTCACGGGTCCTGGGCCCGCTAAGATACCCCCTGTAAAATAGCTTTCTATTACACACTCTCCAGCGCATCATAGAGCGACTCTTGTATTTTCATTACTTTAGAGAATCAGAATAGACTTTGATTACTTCGTTCGATTTTACAAGATCACGACCTCATTTCGTGACATATTCTGATTCTCTAAAATCAATTTATCCTCATCTAGCCACACCTGCGACGCCTCGCGGTACCGGCAACAACCTCAAGTTAACCCAACTTGAATCAAATTTCTGAGCCTTGAATACATTTTTTTTTCAGCTCTCAAATACTCTCAGCTCGCTACATCTCAGCCAGAACCCAAGTTGATTTCAGTCATGTCACAAATCAACACTAACAATCAAACCGCAGAAGTCCCCAAGCCGATAATACAATAGCCGAAATGGTCTGGAGATTCTGCGAACTTTCCCGCTTTTCACATCAGCCTTGAAGGAGTCGCAGAGGAGCGCACAAACAACAAATCTTTTTGTTACTCGGTTTTCTCCCAATCTCTCCCCGCCGAAGCTCAGCGTCGAGTTGCACCGTGGATGAGAGCTCAGAAAAAGTCTAATGATTGGAGTAGCGAGAAGTTTATATCCCATCTTGAAGATCTATTTGTCAATAGGGATGCAGCGACAAGAGCCCAGACCAAGATCAACGCCCTTCGCCAAGGACCGCGACAAACGTTTGCTAACTTTAGATCAGTTTTCGAGCAACTTTGCTCTGAAGCAGATCACCTTGCACCAGTTGGGGCATCTAAGGTAAATGCTATGAAGTGTGCGCTAGCTTCACACCATCGTCAGGGAATAGCTTATTGTCAAGGTGTAAGGATTCCTCTCCCGATCCTCCCGATCCTTCCGATTCTTCCTTCGCCATATAATTTTACCCTTCTTCTCATGTTGTTATGACAACAGTATAATCCTTTACATATGGGATCATGTTGATATTAGGTTAATGTCTATGTTATGATGAGCTAGTGGAAGGAAAGCAGGTATATATGATGGCTTAGTCTGTAGCTTCAGAGTTCTTCACGCTTAGTTTTCTGTCATACCCAACACCTTCGGAACACCTTCGGATTACCTCTTGTACCTTTAGTTACCACTAGTACCCACTCAAACCTTTAGACCTCTTAGCTATTTATATTACCCATCTTTCAAACCTTTAGTTCCTCCTATTTATCTCCAGTAGACCTTCAGTCATCTCTTGCGACCCATTCCGACCTCTTCTCATCCTCCATTTCCGCTTCAGGTCAGACGCCTACGCTCCAATCTGACACAAGGAGTTTCGGAAACAAATTACGATAGCTTTGTCAGAGAGGTCCAAAGCCTTGCCAAAGAGCTGGAATCAATTCCTAGCTTCAGAGAAATTCGAGGTTCTGATAAAGAATCATTTTTAGTTGAACGCACCTCACAAGCTACTCTGACTTCTATAGATAGAAACAAAGACATTTGCCAGCCAAACCAATCCTCAAGCAGAATAAGTCAGCCTGCAACACTATTCGACAAAGATGGCGATATCCAGATGGCCGATATAAGCTCGCTTCAAAGCCAAATCGACGCTCAGACCCAAGTAATTCTAGCGGTGCTTAAAGGGACAAGCTCGAAGGTTTCAGGTGGTAATAGTCGGACAAATGATGAGCGCCCATTTCCTCCAGAAGTTTCCAAAGCCGAAAGAAACCAACGAATTGACAACAACAGGTGTGAAAGGTGCGGCAAGTCTCCTTCTCACAGATGGGGAGATTGCCGCTATCGAAACTTTCGAGAAAACCCAACGCCCAGAGGCTATAGTTCTACACGACGGGCTGGGGTGAATTCAATGAGTAAGGCGCCATCAAAAGGTGAATTTATTTCGGATTCGGAAAACTAGTTGCCTCTGAGAAAAGTCGTGCTCAGAGGCCAATGGTATATGATTCATTCGGTGTAAATTTAAAGAAGGAGCCGTCGTTAAGGGAAATTCTAGTTGCGAAAAAGAGAATGGATAGCAAGCCGTTTTTAATAGATACCTTTATTAATGACCAATTCTTTCTCCCAGCCCTTTTTGACTCAGGCTGTCTCCCATACGCTGCTTTCAGCGAAAACATCGTACAGAAACATAAACTTCCACGCATTACAGTACAACAAAGAAATCTTCAGCTTGCCAAAAATGACAAGTCGCCCCATAAAATAAACCAAATAACATATGTCACCCTTGATATTAATGGTCGACGAGAACGGTTATGGGGATACGTCATTCAAGGCTTGCACTATGATTTAATACTTGGTAAGGGATGGGCAGAAAGAAATAATGTTGTGTACCAAGCAAAAACCCATACTCTTTATGTTAATAAGGGGAATTAGCAAGTAAAAATTCTTGAAAAGGGGTGGATGGAATGCGGAGATGTAGTAAATAGGACCAAGTATATCCGAGAAGGGAAGCTCATATCCGCGCTTGCATTTTCCGCTTTCACGAAGAAGGCTCAAAATAGCCTGCAAGATCTCACTCTAGCATTAGTGTCAATTTCAGATATCAATAAAGCATTGCAAAAGCTTGACACAAAACGAGAAAAGCCCACCATTGAATCAGTCGGTAAAAAACTTCCCAAGCAGCTTGTTGGATTCGAAGGCATGTTCTTAGAAGACGAATCTTGTGAGCTACCTCCCCACCGAGCTGGTCATGACATGGAGATAAAGTTGGAGAGGGATGAAAGCAACAATGAAAAGAAACCGCCCTATGGGCCGCTCTATGAAATGTCAAAGGAAGAGTTATTGGTCCTTAGGTAAACTCTCGCTGATCTCCTTGACAAAGGCTGGATACGAGCAAGTTCCTCGCCAGCCAGCTCACTGGTGCTTTTTGCAAGGAAACCAGGGGGTGGCTTAAGGTTTTGTGTCGATTATCGGGGACTTAATGCAATTACAAAAAAAGATCGCTACCCGCTCCCACTTATAAGGGAGACACTACGTCAACTGACTAAAGCCCGTTGGTTCACGAAAGTGGATGTACGCACCGCCTTTCATCGCCTGCGTATCAAGGAGGGAGATGAATGGAAAACTGCTTTTCGCTCACGTCAAGGCTTATTTGAATGGCTAGTTTGTCCCTTTGGATTATGCGGGGCACCAGCAACATTTCAACGTTTTATTAACAGCACCCTACAGGAGTTCTTAGATGTCTTTTGCTCAGCGTATGTTGATGATGTCATAATATACTCAGACGGAGACCTAGAAGACCACTTTAAAAAGGTATCAAAAGTATAAAATTCACTAAAGACAGCAGGGCTTCGGCTTGATCTAGACAAATGCGCTTTTGGGGTGACAAAGATAAAATACTTAGGCTTCATCATTGAAGCTGGAGTAGGTATTAAAGTAGATCCAGATAAAGTGCCAGCAATTTCTGATTGGGAGGAGCCAAATAATGTGTCCGAAGTGCGATCTTTCCTCGGATTTTCCAATTTTTACCGAGAATTCATCCCTCGCTTCTCTTCAGTCTGCGAGCCGCTTAATAACCTTACTAAACGAGGTGTACTTTGGCAATGGGGCAAGCCCCAAAAGAATGCATTTGAGCGGCTGAAACAACTACTGATAAGCGCACCAGTACTTTCAATGTTTGATCCGGAAGCTGAAACCATTTTAGAAGCGGACTCATCGGGATATGCTGTAGGGGGAGTCTTATCGCAAGTAGACGAAAAATGTCGCCTTCGACCAGTAGGCCTCTTTTCCAGAAAATTGTTGCCAGCTGAAGCAAATTACGAAATCTATGACAAAGAAATGCTATCAATAATTGCAACCATGAGGCACTTTAGAGGAGAGCTTAGAAGCGTTGAAAAGCCTTTTATTATTTTATCTGATCATCGAAACCTACAGCATTTTATGACAACACGCCAGCTATCAAAACGCCAAGTTCGATGGGCCGAAGAGCTGGCAGGTTATAATTTCAATATCAAATTCAGGCCCGGTTCTGATTCAGCAAAACCTGATATTCTCTCAAGAAAGGCTGAGTTCAGACCAGAGGATGCAAATGATGAAATTTTCCGAAAAAGGGAATTCCAACTTTTAAAAGACAGCTGGTTGTTGTCTAAATCAGAAAAAGAGGGTTTGTTGTCATCCCTAAGTCTCTCAGCAGTAGTCACGAGGCAACAAGCCAGATCTCATGAAGTAGCTACAAATAAGGCCCTATCTGAACTCCCCAAGGAACCTACAAAGGTCTCCAATTCCGCCAACGGCCCACCAAAAGGAATTAAATTGTTTGAGGAGCCAGAGCTCCAGAAACTTTGGAATCGAGCAGTTGAAAAAGATTCTTCTTTCCGTGAAGTTTATACGAGTCTAGAAAGGGGTGATCGTTTGTTGCCACAATCTGTTGGGTCTTCAATGCAAATCATAGACTGTTCTTTTGATGATAAGCATGCTTTAGTTTACAGAGATGCCCTATGGGTTCCAAATTGGGAACCTCTTCGAACCGCTCTAATTCAAAAGGTGCACGACTCTCATATGACAGGACATCCGGGCAGGGAAATAACACTTTCTATACTTTCACGAAGCTTCTTTTGGCCCCAGCAGTACAAAGACGTTCGGAGGTTTGTGAGAAACTGTCATGTCTGCAGAAGATCAAAAGTTTGGAGACAGTCATCTCGTGGTTTGCTCCGGCCACTCCCCATACCGGAGCGATTCCACAGCGAGCTGGCCATAGATTTCATGACTGATCTACCGGTGACTGATAAAAAAGAGAAATTCCTTATGGTTATACATGATAGACTTCTTGGTAGTGCGAC
Source organism: Blumeria hordei DH14 (assembly GCA_900239735.1). Taxonomy (NCBI): domain Eukaryota; kingdom Fungi; phylum Ascomycota; class Leotiomycetes; order Helotiales; family Erysiphaceae; genus Blumeria; species Blumeria hordei. Next base: position 202,651 of record OENG01000004.1, read on the forward strand.
TTTGGAAGCTATGGAAACTATGGAAGCCGAAGCTTGTGCAGACAAATTTATTTTAAGCCACTGGCGCTACCACGGTTTTCCCAACTACCTAACTTCAGATCGAGGGTCAAACTGGGTCGGTCATTTTTGGAAAAGGCTTTGTCAACATGTGGGCATCCAACAGCGTCTATCAACAGCATTTCATCCCCAGACGGATGGAGGAACCGAGAGAATGAATCAAGAAGTACTAACGTACCTCCGATCTTATATCTCCTATGCGCAAGACGATTGGGCAAAGCTTCTTCCGCCAGCAATAGTCGCAATAAACAATAGAACTAGCTCAAAAACGGGCTTCAGTCCCTTCTTTCTGACCCATGGCTACCATCTGGAACCTATTCGGCGCCGATCAACACTGTTAAGCTCAGGTACAAATCCCAAAGCAAGGGCTGACGCCTTCATAAATCGCCTCCACAACGGTCAAGAAATTGCGAAAGCTGCAATGAAAACTGCCCAGCAGATAATGGAGCACAATGCCAACAGGGGACGAAGGCCTGCCGAAAAGTTAAAGGTCGGGGATAAAGTCTGGCTAAACTTAAGAAATGTCACTACTCCGCAACAAAAAAAAAAGTTATCATGGATAAATGCCAAATGCAAAATAACGCGGGAGGTAGCACCTGACGTCTATGAACTAGATGTACCAAGTAATATCCATCCCAGATTTTTTGTAGACCTACTCTGTCGGGACTCTGACGATCCACTGCCTTCTCAAGCCACTGACGACAGTCAACCTCCTCCACTATTAGACGGAAAACATCCCCTCTATGGAGTAGAAAAAGTCCTCAGAGCCCAATCTTTCAGAGGAAAAAGATTTGTCTGCGTGAAATGAATAGGTTACAAGGAGACTACCTGGGAACCCCGAGAAAATTTAGTTCTTACCAATGCCTTTAAGAGTTTCATCGGCAAATATGGAGATTGAGATGATGTTGGTGACTCCAATGCGGGTAGCTATACAGGTTCAAGGAGCAAAAAGAGGCCATTGCTACACCAATAGTGGTAAATACACCCGGGAGGAGGGAGGTGATGTCACGGGTCCTGGGCCCGCTAAGATACCCCCTGTAAAATAGCTTTCTATTACACACTCTCCAGCGCATCATAGAGCGACTCTTGTATTTTCATTACTTTAGAGAATCAGAATAGACTTTGATTACTTCGTTCGATTGTACAAGATCACGACCTCATTTCGTGACAGTAAGATCCTTGCTCGGCGCCATTCTCTGCGCAGGTCAACCCACACTCCCTGTTGACCTCCACTACCGGAAAAATAAATTAGAAAAAACAAAAGGAGTTTAAATTGCTTATCTTCCTTCTGTCAGTGTTCCTATTCAGCTAGGTAGGATCATCATCTTATGGACGATCTTGATCGCCCAACTTGATGTAATGGGTATGGTTCAATAGTATAATTGAGTGCAAATCAGAACAGGTGGTTTATCAGGTGTTATTTGTAATAGTTAAGGGGAATAAGGGGTTATCGGAAGCTCGTCATATTCTGCTGGAAGTAGTCCGTAATTCGTGTATAAATTAAGAGCTACGTGCACCTGTTAGAGGTCGTGCGACGTTCTTGTAGATTTAGCTTAACCTACGATCTGATATCTCCTTCCGATCTGTCTTCTCACATCTGATCCGTCGTCTCACATCTGATCCGTCTTCTCACACCTGATCTGTCGTCTCACATCTGATCCGTCTTCTCACATCTGATCCGTCTTCTCACATCCGATCCGCCTTCTTACATCCGATCCGTCTTCTTACATCCGATCCGCCCCTTTACACCTTCCGTTGTTTGCTGTTTTTTAATTTTTTGCGACACTTGAATCCTCAAGATTATAGGCAGATATCTGCGAAGAATCGGGTTTCCTGTAGCCATTCTCCAAATCTTTGACCTCCTTCATTTGTGCCAAGAATGAACGGGATCATTTCCGAAGGCGGACCCTGCATTAGTCGTGATCTTCTTTTCGCTATATGACAGAAAAAGCAATGTAGTGGGGCCTTACGATGGCCACATCGGCAGTAATTTGATGCATTTTCATGATTGAACCGCTCGTGATAGTCAGCAAAGTCACCGTGCCCAGATCTAGCTGCTAGAATTCGACCTAGAGTGGCGCGCGGAAGGGCAAGTTCTTTTGGCCTAGTGGGTGCTGATATTATTCCTAGCTTTTGGTAGCCTAGGTGCTGGGGAAGGAGATTTCTCCAGAGGTTGCGAGAGGCTTGCGTTGTTGACTCTTTTGCCCAGCGCTTTAGCCCAGCATATGTGAAAGCGAGGTCATCTGGAGTTGGTAACTGGCAGCCATCTTTCGCTGCTTTGTCCGCGGCTTCATTTCCAACTATCGATGCGTGACTCGGAACCCATCGGACCCGGATTTGGCCCCGTCTAGTGTGGGCCAGCCGAGAGCGGTCTTGCCATTTGGGATTTAAGGTGATGAACTCGTCAAATTGCGCTTGTGAGGACCCTGAAAAGGGGAATAACAGTTGAGTGGCAACTTCCAGATTATCTAGACAAATCCATAGATCTGTCGCGAATTTGGCAGTTGGGAGTGCTAGTGCGGACTTTGCCCCCTCTAGGGCACCTTTTACTTCCGCATCGAAAACTTCGACGCCTTTTCCAAGGGCAAGACTTTGATGCAAGACTTGTACGCCTCCTTGGTATCCGATGAAGCCAGCGCCGCTCAAGCCGTTTAGTTGCTTAGAGCCATCTGAGTAGATAATGATGTCTCCGAAGGGGATGGTCGTAAGAAAGTCAAGGAAGGACTGTTTGTTTTCCTCTGTAGTGGTGCTGTTCAGTCCAGCCACCCGGGATTGTGCAGCTTCACGGCTCTCACGTGGATTCCAAGGAGGAATAGCGATTGCATTGATTTGCTCTGATCTGGGGAGTGAAAGTACACGTCGGGCAAATCGAGAGGTAGCACGCTGTGAGCTGAGAACTCTGTTAGCACGGCGTAAGAGCGAGTGTCGAGGATCCAGACGGCGTAGTCGGACGGTGGCTGCAAGTGCGCGGCCATCAAGGGCTATTTCCGGCTGCTGTAGCCCTGATTCGCGATGAAGTATCGCTGTTGGTGTGGTGCGATACACTGGAAGTGTCGCGCGGGCAGAGGCAAGCACGACCTTGGAGAGCTGCTGTGGTAGGGAATCTACACGGTTTGATATGCATCCCGTGGGACCTTGTCTAGATCTGCCTGGCCACCAGGATTCTGAGGCGTAGTAAACGATGGGGAGGACACATGAATCTACTGCCCGACGCAGTAGATGAGGAGGAGCCCCTCTTGTTGTATTACCAAGGGATGACAGAGCATGGCTAACCTTGAGGGCCTTTGAGGCGAGGGTTCGAGCGTGCTACTTAAAGGAGAGCTTTTTATCAAAGAGTACTCCAAGCCAGCGGGTGTATGGGCGAGTAGTATTTTCAGAGACGGTAATAGCGCCAGCACTTACCATGGGAGTATTTGTGGGTTGTTGGTCGAGTCGGCGGCGAGAGAAATGTTGAAGCTCATACTTGTCTTCGTCAAATTTCAAGCCCTGCTCTATGCCCCATTCCATGGCTTCCTGGAGGCTGAGTGAAAGAGATTCGGAATTTTCCTGGAGGGATGGAGAGGTTTGAAGGAAGGCGATATTGTCTGCGTATCCAAATCTTGTTTTGGCGGTTCCCATGTGGAGAAGAGGTGCAAGATATAGCATGAACAGAATAGGTGATGCTGGCGACCCTTGTGGGAGGCCACAGGAGACATCAAATTCGGGACTGATAGAGCCATCTAGACGAATCTTGGCCACGCGATTGGAGGCGAAAGAGGCCACCCACTTTACCAAATTATCAGGCCACCCTTGGTCTCTTATTCGGAGGACTAGTCGACCGGGGTGTACGCCATCAAATGCACCCTTCACATCAAGCGTCAGGAGGGAGGCAGTGAGCTTACTATTCAGTGCTATTTCGATGTCATGTACTAGACAGGTCGTCAAATCTGTGGCCGAGCGGAGAGGGAGGGCACCAAAGTGTTGTGAGGCTGTTATCTTTGCTCTGATAGCTGTCCAAGAGAGGCGGCGGGCGATCACTCGTTTAAGGCCTTTCCCCAGGGTCGAAAGGAGAGCAATGGGTCGGTATGAGCGTGGGCTAGATCTATCTGTCTTGTTGGGCTTGTTTAACATAACCAGCACAGCGGTCTTGAAGCAAGTAGGGTGGTGTCCAGCCTGGAGGCAGCCTCTAAAAAGATTGCAGACCCGAGTTTCGATTAGTGGCCAGCCAATTTTTAGGATTGCCGTTGGAATTTCGTCCTCCCCGGGTGCCGTATTGCCTGATCTAACGACCGAGTCCTTGATTTCGGTCAGGGTTAGGTCTGGGAAAGGAAGGCTAGTGACGCCGACTGATGGTGTATCTAATGGAACATCTATTGCATCAGAGGCATTTCGCAATAGGTTCCGAACTAGTACTTCTCGCTTGTCTTGAAGTGTGTTTGCAGGTGAGGCACCGGGGTTGGTTGGATCTTTGAGCGGTGGGGTGCGAAAGGATCCTACTGTTCGGTGCCAGTTAACGATCCCAAACACGTCTTTTGCTGTATTGGCATGACTTATCTTGTCCTGAAAAAACTTTCGCTTTGCCCTGCGTACTGCAGCGCGCAGTAGCTTTTTCCTGGCGGTGATATCATTTTGATTAGACGAGCTTCTTCTAGCCGTTCGGTAGGCCTGTGCAGCTTTTCTGCAGTCGTTGTTCCACCAAGGTTGCCCGGTCCCCTTTCCAAGGGCTCGCTGCGCAGATGCTCTATAGGCATTCTGGAGGGCCGTACTGTTGTGCTGGCTCGGTTGAGTTGTTAGGAGACAGGGGAACGGAGGATGGGCTGCTGTATTAGGAAAGGGTGGAAAATACAGGCTGGTGCACAGACACTGTTCATGTACTTTACAATCTCTTCACCTGCCGAGTTTAGTGAATCAATCTATCCAAAATAATATCATACTTCACATCATCCATTAGATGATATTATCAATCGTCGGGATGCACACCTAGCATCACCTTCATAGATCACCATTGTCAGTAAGAGTTCACATTTGATACCTACTGACACCCATTTGGCCACAGTGATACGCACTCAGTGTCCATCGTGCCATCACCCAGCGTGAGCGCGCCATCTCCGCGACTCACCATTGCACATGAGCCCGTGCCACTCCACCGACAGACAGCAGAGTCATTTAATCGCCATATACCTCACAGCTCATAACCACAACACGTACAGATGCCTTTAGCGAAGAAATCTAGAGAATTAGGCTTTGGGTTTACGGGGAGGTTTTCTAGCCCTGCGATCTCCAGTTCGAGAAGGGAAAGGAAAAGTTTTTCGTCGAGCGTGCTGATTTTGAGGCGGGATATTGGCTCCTGGAAGCGGCTATCCCACGGAATTAAAGATGCAATGGGAAGATGGTCAGATGTGACGTCCAGCTCCGGTTCTATTGAAGATTCCGCTCCCGAGAGCATCAGCGGGTTAGAGGCAAATGCAAGGTCTAACACGCTACCGCGGCTATGCGTTGGAATATCCAATTGAGAGATTAAAGTAAGATTGAGACTATCTATCCACCTGATAAACAGTTCCGCTAGTGGACTGTTAGTTGAGGATGATGCTTGCCACCGCGTATGCCTGAGGTTTAAGTCTCCAGCGAGGAAAATTCGGTTAGAATTACTTGAGAAGGTGAGATCAAGGAGGGCTCTAATGGCCTCACCCCCATTTTTTGAGCCGGCGGGGGCATTGTAAATATTCACTACTAGAAGTTTTGCTCCAGATGGTGCAGTAACTTCCAAGAAAAGGAAATCTCTCGCAGCTGTGCTCATTAGATGGAGGGGCCGTTGTTGACATACTTGTAGTCCCGCCCCTTTGCGTATATACGTGAGCACTCGAGGCCGGGATGACCAGTCATCCGTGGGGGTAAAGCACTCATAGTTGGGATTAAATTTGGTGATGCGGCGGGAGTCTTGTGTTACAGCTAGAGTTGACAAGTTGTTGGGATATTAAGAAGGGATTATCACGAGAGTAAGATAATATAGACGGTAATATGGGATATGCAGAGGAATGTGTATCGTGAGTACTACAGGTATAGAGTGATCAAGATGTGTTATGTACCAAGGATGTAGACACCTTGCACTTGACCAACTAGATGACTAAGCAGCATTTCCTGACACGCCCCCATGCTGCGATATCATAGAGCCTCATTAACTCCCACAACACTTAAGAAGTGTGACCCCTACATCTCTTCTTAAAGAGTTCAGTAGTCCTATAGAATATAATAGAATGAAACTGCATCGTGGTACAAGAGTACTCTCATCCTGGCCACATCGTATCCTGCTGTGTGAACTTCTATAACATGAACGTCGCCCATACAATTCGTTCTTTAATTAGATAAGCCTAGCTCAGACGATAACTTTACAAACTGGTCCCTGGGTAACTGCTTTGTCAATATATCTGCAATCTGTTCAGTACCTGGTGTAAATGTAACTATCAACCTATTTCTCATCACCATGTCATCTTGTATGTAGAAGTGCCTAATTTCAATGTGTTTAGCTCTTCGATTAAATTTGGTGGTTTTGGCAAGCTCTATTGCAGCCTGATTGTCGAGATATAGAAGCGGAGGCTTCGTTATTTTAACGTTTATATCTTGAGCAATTTTCTCCATCCAGGCGATTTCTTTGGCTCCTTCACTAGCAGACATGATCTCTGCTTCCATTGAGCTCTGAGCTGTGCTTTTCTGACGGTTAGCGGACCAAGTAGCTGCGCCCCCATTCCAAATGATTGTTTGCCCTTGGAAGGATTTCTAATCATTTTCGGTCCCCCATGTTGCATCTGTCCATGCTGCCCAGATATTTGTCGTACCGGAAGGTCTGTATCTAATCCCGAACGATCTTGTACCGTTGAGGTATCTGAGTAGATGCTTTGCCATGCTCAAATGGTTTGAATCGGGATCAGACATAAATCGTGCAAGTTGCCCTACGGCATATGATATATCCGGCCTTGAACCATTGGATATATATAGGACAGATCCAATAATTTGTCGATAGAGGCAGACATCATCTTTGAGCGTTTGCTGGATATCATCTTCGGAAGTTGGCTTTAGGACAGTTCCTGCTGGAAGTGGGAGATCCTTTGGTATACTTTTATCCATTCCCAATCGCTGAATGAGTTTTGTTGTATAGGCAGTTTGATTAATGCGAATTGTACGCTCTTGTCTATTTCTTTTCACTTGAATTCCGACGAAAGTGTCAACTGGTCCTAGCGCTTTGCAACTCCATTTATTCATAATATCTAATTTGACGGGATTTAAATTTCCGCGTTTCCCAATGATTAGCATATCATCTACATAAAGAAGTACGAAGACACCTCTACCTATAAACAAATTTGGATCAGAATCTCCGCTCCTTAAGGAAATTCGATTAAAGTGATCTTTAACTTCTTTGAACCAAATATGTGGAGCTTGCTTCAAACCGTATAGCGATTTGTTTAGCTTGAGGTAATTTTCCTTTCGATTGATTCCAGGGTGTTGTAAGGAAAAGAAGTCAGGTATCTCCATGTAAATCTCCTCTTCTAACTTTGGATTTAGAAAGGCTGTATCCACATCAAGCGCTTCAATTTCAAGATCGTCTACTGCAGCCTTGATAGAAGTATCCGGAGTGTGTTGTACCGTATGACCGACGCGAAAGTCTCGAAGTAATCAATACCGTACTGCTGTTCAAATCCACGGACAACGATTCGTGCTTTTCGTCTGTCTAAGCTGCCATCACTTCTGAACTTCTTTCTGAGAACTATTTTGCTGGATATATTTTCTTTCCAGGCGGTGGAGACCCAGTCAAAATCGTATAAGTATTAGTGGCTTGCAGAGAGCGCAATTCTGATTTGATTGCCTCTTTCCATAATTTGGGATCTTCATGCATGGCCTGTTCAACAGTAATAGATTCAAATGGAGGAGTGGGCACTTGAATCGATGACGACTCACCGGCATTAATATGAACTGCTTGTGCAGATATTGCATTTGCTGTAACAACATGGTTGAACACAGCCTTCGCCACTCTTCTCAGCGGTCTGCCAAATCTTGATTTTGGCAGGGAGCAAGGAGTCTGCCCAATCGATTGTTCGATGGCTTCTCCGATAATCTGAGGAGCACTTTCGTCAAAGTTCATTCGCTCTCCTAGATTTTCTTGCTCTACTACCCTCATGGTGGCCTCTTCCACTACTGCAGTAGGAAGACTAGCTCAACCATGGGTTCGCGTGAGAGCTTCCTCCACGCGTTCTCGTGGCAGCTTCCTTCACGTCTTATTGCGGGAGTCTGTAGCTCTACCGAACCTATGTAGGTTTCTTGCTCGACCATTCTAATGGGAGCCTTCTGTATATAGCGTTGATCAGACGCATCTCGAGCCTCTCGCAGGCGAGTTACAGGATTTTGCAATTCAGAGTTATTTTCGCTCGAACTCATTGCCCCAATTGGGTGAATTGCAGCGTACTTCTTACGCGCTTGCTTAACACCTTTCTGTCTAGCTTCTATCAGCTGCGACTGGTACATCTTTGTTCGCTCTAAAGGTACTTGTCTAGGTGTTAGCACATCTAGTCTATCAGGTAGAGTAAAGAGTGATATGTCAATCTTAGGAAACTCATATTCATTGAACTCAACATCAGCAGAGATTGTATCTCTTAGGGTAAGCGTATCAAGTAGCTTCCAAATTTTCGTTGAAGTCATTCCTATCATGATGAATTTTCCCTCCCTAATGTGAGGTTGCCATTTCTGAGGATTTAACTCGGCAGGGTAAAGCACATCTGCTTTGCACCCGAAAACTCTGATATTTGCTAGATCTGCAGGCTTTCCATAATAAGCACTGTAGGGAGTGAATCTTTCTGGGGCGTCATTATCAGCAAAAGGTAGCGCAGATGTGGGAGCCCTGTTCTTGATCCAGGCTGCATGCTCGACAGCGTAATCCCAGAGCTGGTGAGGTAACTGTGCCTCATATAGCATAGACCTTGCTATGACGGCTATAATGCCCATCCATCTTTCAGCTACTCCGTTCATTGAGTGTTTATATGGTGGACTTGGTTCAAACGTTACACCTACTTCTTTCAAGTAGTGTTGAAGGGCAGTACCAAATTCACTCCTACCATTGTCAGCTCTCATGTAGACAATCTTATTGCCAGATTGCAGCTCAGCTTCGGCCTTTATTTGCTTGAATGTGACTAGGACCTCGTTCATTTCCTTCGTCCTTAGTAATCTGACCCAGCACATCCTTGTTGCATCGTCTACCATGAGGAAGAAGAACCGATATCCTCTGACTGAGATAGATTGGATTCCTGAGATATCGCAGTGAACTCGACGAAGAATGGTGTTTGAACAATTGTCAGATTTCTTGTTGAAGTTTTCTTTCATCTTTCCTGCTAAGCATGCTTCACAAGAATTTGATCCAATCGGAATTGATCTTTTCTCACTAGGGACTTTCAGTCCGGTGTATCCTGTTTTCAGAATCTTATCAATATCTTTGATGTTAATATGGCCCATTCTTCTGTGCAAAATATCCCACTCAGTCTCTGTTTGGTGCGGCATTTGTTGCTGAACTTTTGTGGCTGATGTTGCTTGAGGTATTGATTTGGTTTTAACTTTGAAGACACCATCCTCTCCTTCTGCTTCAAACAAGATTGAGCCGTTCCGTGTTATTTGACAATGGCCATCAGCAAACTTTACATTTATACCTCTCTTGTTGAAGGCCCAGACTGACAGAAGCCGCATTTGACCAAACTCAGGAATAAACCATACTTCTCTTAGTTCAATTTCCTTGTCACTTGTCCTAAAAGATATATTGCCATAGCCTTCGCATTGAATAACTTTTCCATCTGCAATTTGGACAGACTTTGGACTGCTCCATCTTTTAAGCGTAGAGAAGTCGTCCCTCATACCACTAAAATGTTCTGACGCGCCAGAGTCAATTATTGTGAGAATTTCTCTGGGCTTGGTAAGTAAGGCGTGTTTTGTGACAGTTGGGAAAGCTGTTGCATTAGGGTTCAAAAGCCGTGTAAATTTTAGGAGTTTATAAATCCCGCTGGTGATCAAGCTCTGTATATTTTCGGAAATTCTTTTATTTTGTGGGCTTTTACTTTTACTTGATATTTTGGATAGAGGTAAACTTTCATCCAGGTTCTGCTCTGAGCAAGCGGTGTGACAATGTTCAAGATGATAAGACAGATAGGGTGAATCATTTTCATTTATGTTTCTAACTTGAACATATTGAGCATTAGCATCACTCCTAGCTTTATTCATATTCTTGGCCTCTCTGCTTTTAGATTGCTTAATGCGACAATCTCGCTCTACATGTCCTTTTCTGCCACAAAAGAAACACTCCTTTTCGTCAGTTGCCATTCCTCTATATTTTCCTTTTCGGTTAGGCTCTCCGCGGGCTTGATCACGGCGATCAAAGTGCGTTAAATTGCGTCCCCTTTGACATGTACCACGTCCTCTTTTTCTATTGCTGCTGCGTGCAAGATTTGCAGCTTGTGGTTGGGGCGGCTGAGCATGAGAGATGTTGGACTCGCAAGATTGGAGATAGGTTATTGTTTCTGCAAGACTTTTACCTATGTTTAGAGCGTGTGATCGAGCCGTTGACCAAATGAAGTTATCTTTAGGGAGAGATGCAATTAGCTGCTCCTTTACATCCTCCTCAGTGATCGATCTAGACGTCATTGATAGTTTGACCCTAAGACTGTTGAGACGTAGGACAAGGGACTGGATTGTGTCTACTCTCGGATCAAACTTCATGGAGGCAAACTTGGACCTCAACTCTGCAATTGTTGTTGGATCTTTATTTGGGTCCATTTGAAGGAGGAAATTCCATAATCCGGCAGGATCGATGTTCCTCAGGAACCCGAGCGACTGCTCCATCAGTTGTGTTTCGATAGAGTTAGATATAATGACTTGAGTGTCGCGGGCTTTAGACAACCATTTCTCTTCCTGTACTTGGAATTTGTTGTCGCTGGTATCGACATCATGATGTGGTGCGCTTGAGGAGACTGATCGAGTAGTTGGACGTAAGACATTTAAAACGCCTGCGTTTATCAAGGCGATCTCGCAAGTAATCCGCCACTCTGTATAGGTTCCAAGGCCTAGGATCACAATGTTTCCCCAATTAGATTTGTATAATGGAAGACCATCTTGATTGCGGGTGCCTCTTAGTTCTGGGTGAGTGAAGACATTGTTGATGATTGTTCTGAAACGGAAGCCGATGAATTGTTAAACACCGGTCTCATAACCTGTTGGGATATTAAGAAGGGATTATCACGAGAGTAAGATAATATAGACGGTAATATGGGATATGCAGAGGAATGTATATCGTGAGTACTACAGGTATAGAGTGATCAAGATGTGTTATGTACCAAGGATGTAGACACCTTGCACTTGACCAACTAGATGACTAAGCAGCATTTCCTGACACAAGTGATAGGTTTATGGTATCACGTGATGTGTAGTCTGGTTGAGTAAGCATCGGTCCCGGAAGCGAGCTGGCAGAGTTTTCAGCCCAGCAAGTCTGCATGCCTTTTTCTCTCCTTGTCTTTTCTCTTAGTTATCGTGCGTAGCTTTAGGTCCAAATACAAGCAATTACTCTTCTATCTTTCAAGGGAGCCTTCTAGTATCAACATGAGGTTGGTCGTAATATCTGGTACCTGTGTTTAGAAGAGTAGTCGAATTGACTGTGACGGGCTTTGCCCGGATTGGGACTGGTCACTAGGACCACTCCGTCTACAAGGTAGGGTAGTGGCAGAGCAACGCTCCTGGATAGACGAAAGGGGACTCTAAGGGGGTATTAAAGGGAGTACGATACAAGGAAGAGAGCCAGGGAGAAAGGATGATTCTCGGGGGCCAAGGAATATAGCCGGAAGAAAGGATAAATTCTTATATGGCTAAAGGGGGGAATTAATACTAGCGTACGCGGAAGACATAAAGGACAGGATACGATACGGTAGTTTAGCTTTCCCCAAGGAAAAATTATTCATTTCCATTGCGTTATCGACTTCAAGTACTTCTGAATTCCTTAAACCTTTTACATTGACATCCTTTTATCCTTCATTATTGCATAAGCTTCCCTCTACCAATAAGTCCACAAACTAAGTAGTGGGTTATACATTTCAATAGACTCTACATAATCTCAAAAATATCAGATGATACTAATGGCCAGATATTTGGTAACAATAAAATTCTACTTAAGATGGTTTCAGGTCAGACAGATGTCATACACAATAAAATGCCTATATAATTCGAGGCAATGAAAGATGTCTCGAATTTAAATACTAATTGTAAACGTTATTGGCTCAATCTAGTATTGTAACTAGATAACTTTCATGGATAAACTTAGTGGAAGCTAGGATAGTGTCTCATGGGGAGTTCCATGCCAAAACGCAACTCGGTGTTAGGTTGAGTACCCTGTTGAAATTGGTGCTATATGGTAATGAAGGGTATCATTAACATTGAACGTAGAAAGGTATAAGTTCTCTAGCCAGGTTCATGATGACTCATACATTGACCAGCCTCCCAATTATCTACAATAAGCCAGTAATCGTGTCCCTCGCTTAGTTGTAATAATTAGTTTAAGTAGCACTCTGATACTAAGTGGGTTTAATCAACAACTCTCCACTATAGTTTTCAGACTCTTTAATCTCCCAACTAGCTTCACTAGGTGACATGAATCAGAAGCCTAACAGCTTAAGCTTCTCTACCAAACTTCCATTTGTTGAAATTGGTGCTTCCAATTATGGTAAAGACAGGGATGAGTAGAATACACGTCTCTAATCTCCCATTAATTGTGAGGTTAGTATTAATGCGCTTTGACGCAAATACCAGCCACTAGATTTTGTTATTACAAAATATAGTTTATATAGCACTCTGTGTCCTAGTGGGAGTAATTAACAACTGTCCACGACAGATTTACAGACTCCTCTATTTTCCCACTCGCTTCACTAAGTGATATAATCTGTGCCTAACAGCCACAAGCTTTTCCAATCCAATCCACTCAACACCATTATAACATTCCTAAACAATTAGGACAGACTCAGGAACATAGGGTTGTTTCACAGGAATTGCGTAGTATCACTGTTCGAGACAGTGCTTAGGGCTGTCATATTATCTGATGTACATATTGTTGAAATATGATATATCTTGGAACGCCAAGAATAACTCATTTGTAAGTCCGGCTAATTAGACTATCAAATTCCCCATCCTATACCACTGTCATCAGTAAATCCCGCACGGAAAGTTTAACGCACATTCGCATTTATTTCACACTAGCATTCCAGCGGATGACTGTGTCTCAAATGCAGGTAATAGTTCTCTCGGATCTATTACCAACACACATGTATTTAGATTTATATTCCTGGCTCATATATCTGTATGTATTTAGATCTACATCTACAGGGATTATAACTTATGATCCATGGAGATTGATAAATACTGGTCAAAAACCACAGTTGATAAGATATGCGCACACGCAATCTCACTCTTATTATCTCAGTTTACGCAGAACCATACATCTCAATATACTTGTTTCCAGTCAATTCTTCCGTCTAAAACTTCATACAAGACTTACTGTATCAGTCTAACTGCCGACACTGATTCCACTCTAACCTCCATCTTCGCTCAAGCTCATAACTTTAACAATAACCACAACAGTAATCCTCATGTGTCATATAACTATATTACTAGAGCTGATTATGCTCAGATATGCATCTGCCTACGCTAATATAACAAATCACGTAGAATCCGACTCTTCCCCTGACAACTACAACCCATCACAACTAATTACTCATGCGACAAATGATGCAGCAAAAGAATTTGGCAATGAAATTATTAAAAGAAAGAATAATGCAGTGCTTCAAAATACTAAAAAAATAAAAGATGACCATCTCAAAAGTGTTATAATGGAAGTTGTGTAGAGAAGCTTAAGCTGTTAGGCTTTTGTTTAATATCACCTAGTGAAGCTAGTTGGGAGATTGAAGAGTCTGAAAACTATAGTGGAGAGTTGTTGATTAAACCCACTTAGTATCAGAGTGCTACTTAAACTAATTATTACAACTAAGCGAGGGACACGATTACTGGCTTATTGTAGATAATTGGGAGGCTGGTCAATGTATGAGTCATCATGAACCTGGCTAGAGAACTTATACCTTTCTACGTTCCATGTTAATGATATCCTTCATTACCATATAGCACCAATTTCAACCAAAAGTTCTAAAAATATAGAGCCTTCATTTAAAGGGATAAGGACTAAACGAGAGCTCTCTCGTCACTCCTACTATCACAAAAGATTTTGTCACGCAAGCCCTCATTCACTATCTCTTTTACATACTGTATACTGTATACAATATTAAGAAAATTATAATTCAGGACAAATTGTCATTGTGTGAAGTCTACTGTCACAGATCAACTATAGAAAGCAAGAAGCATTTGTATGGATGATGGTATTTTAACAATTCAACTATAGAGATCTAAGTTCTACATGCTATGCTAGATATATGTACAGACTCTTTGACTTCTAGATTATTCCCTCTAAGATCAGTTCACATCTAGATGATTCCAGTTGCTGCTTCAAGGATATCCTTCTAGCAGGTTCTCCGACGTTTAGTCCTAGTCTTATTCATATGGGACCTTCTAGACACTCCATCAGTAGTTCTAGTATATTGTGTAAGACTCTTTCTTCGGCCCGATCCCTAATAGTTGCACGCCATTACTTGCCAGTATTGACTACAGGAAAGTACCGGCTCTCTAGCTGTTACATCTGCACCACACAAAAGATTAAGTAAAATTAATAAAAGAAACTGGCTGTTAATGCAGCAGAACCCTTAGCGCTGATATCATTTGATATTGTCAGCCCATTTCCGCCTTCTTATTGTGGATATATATACTTTGGAGAATTAGTTGACAATTGGAGCCGCAAGATTTGGACTCTACTCCTCAAAGATCGCAAAGATATACTGAATTCGTTGAATCAATGGGAGGCAAAAGTCTAATTACAATCAGGAGCCAAAGTTAAAGCGTCCTGGACAGATGATACCCCAAAAATTCTACAGACTTTAAAGGAATGGGAAAAACGAGGTGATTCTGTGCAGCATACTGAGCCTTATACCTCGGCACAGAATGGTCCTGACAAATGTTCAATACAATCTACCGAGACTAGTATAAGATGAATACTTGACAATGCAAAGCTTCCTGTAGGATTTTGGTGTGAAGCTGCAGAGGCTCAGGCATATACACGTGTACAATTGCAAGGTGGTACAGTAGTTTTCGATGAAATTTTAGATGACATAACAAAAATACTTGTAAAAATTGAATGTTGTATTTCTCCCGAGGAAGCTTTCACTCGTAAAGTTCCCACTGTTCATAATCATATTAAGTCATGGGGCAGCAAGGTTATTGCGCACGTCTCCAGATCTTCTTTACCAGGCTGCAAGGATAATTTTATACCATCTAGGCGAGAAGGAGTTTTTATGGGATATAGCAACAATACTACAGCACATTACAGGATTTATGCACCTGACATGCACATGACTATCACCTCAAGTAGCGTGATTTTTTTCGAAGATGTGCCTGAAAGGAATATTGCTAATTATCAACTACAGATAGAGTTTTCTAAAGGTAATTTTAAGGAAAGTGATGGTACTTATAATATGATGCCCATCTGAAACAAAAGAGGTAGAACAGGTGATGAAGAAGTTATCGAGAACATTATCAAACCAGTTGCAGCCATTGGATCCAGTCACATTGAAAATACGACGAATCCTAAAGCCCCTGTCAGGAACTGAGGATAGAGGTTACTGGGTCACAATGGTTGCCATGGGTTACAAATTGAGTAATTGAGTAATAGGAGGTGGACCCTATGAAACCTAGGTTGCTCTAGTTACTATGATGTATATATGGAGTGGACAGAGCCGCAGTAGAGGGCCACGTCTTGTCTTCTGTCTTCCACTGGCCTTGTTTACGATCCTAGATTCCCTCGTTCCTCGTCTCTCGTCCTTAGACCTAGTTATAATTACGAATTCATACCTTTGACTCTTGCCTACCTCCTCAGCTGTTACCCAAACCACTCAGTAACCCTCCCGACGCTACCTTTGGCACCCTCGAGTTTGACAGCCCCAGATAATGACTCACTAATGGACTTGGAGAAAAAACCCCTTTTAAACAAGGGACCTTATAACTTTGAAAACATTATTTCAGACCCTAACCCAACAAATGACAATTTGAATATTACTGCCACTGAAACCTTTCCAAATAGAATCACGAATACAATCTATAGTGAAGAAAATTCTGATGTAGTTTTAGACTCAGCCACCACTGAAAAAATTTCAAATCAAATGCAAGGTTTGAAAATTAATGAAAATATTTCAAATAATACTACAGGTACCTCAAAGGCTGATATTAATTCTGAGAGCCCTCCGGCCAATCTAAATGAAGAAGAATCTGTTGCTTCTTCATCTATCTCAGAACCTCAAGAAATTTTTTTGAAATCTAACTCAACAAACATTGCTATCACACCACAGAAAGGTAACTAAAATGACGGATCGAGTGTTGTAATGTGTGGTCTATGGGGGTTACATTAGATTAGAGTGGTAGCTGTGTTGGGTAATATTCAGTGCACGGACACACCAATCTTGTACATAGTGTTAGAGTATGGAGAGAACTTCGGAGTAAGAATTGTCTGAGAACGGAGAAGAAGTTCAGTTTGCTTAATTGACTAATAGACTACAGGTATTACGATATATACAGTGGATTTACAAGGAAGAAAGGTTACCCGGAACTGACTCGACTGCAGAAAAGTGAGATCCCAGACCAGAAAAGAATTATCCACAGACTCAGAATACTGGGTCATGCAATAGAAAATACGAACAAACCAATGACTTGATTTGTTCGGGAAGAATTGGATTCAAGCAGACTCAAACGTTGAGTCTGATTGGATCAGAAGTATGGGCTCCTGCCTGAACTCAGAAATATAGTTCAGGCAAGATGCATGCAACCACATTGGTCGATAGAAAGAAATGCAGGAAGCTATATTTCCAACACATAGGAAAATTCCTCTCCTCATTAGATCAATGTAGACCTGGATACATATAATCAGACCCTAAGGTTTTCACTTCCTGCGCATAATGCTAAAGAGAAGCTTCGGCTCATTAAATACCGTAAGCTCATAATCACAACATCGAGAACTGATGGTATACCAAATCCTGTAATTAAGAAAAAGGCTGTCAATTTTGATGATGTTGTAAAGACAATTCCCCGCAGTTTGTTAAGATCTAGCGCTAAAAGACAACTTGAAGAATGCTATAACAGTAATAAAAGGATTTCGAAAAAACAATGTTGATGAAGGCATTACTTTGCTGGTTTAATGATGCAGATGTTGAGATTGAAACAAGTGAATCTCCAATGATTACTAACAGTATACAGCATGAAATCCCTATTCCAACATCATATCAGATGGCAGTTACAGATGCCAAGTATGGAAACAAATGTAGAGAAGCAATTACATCGAATTTCGGCAACTTATTGAAAACGGTACATTGCACAAAGATGTACCTCCAGATAATGTTAATCTTATCACATCCAAATATGTTTTCTCGCTTAAATTCAATGTAGATGGTACTCTAGAAAGATTTAAGGCAAGATTGGTTGCTAGAGGATTTAGCCAGCAATATGGTGTAGACTACACAGAGATATTTGCACCAACCGTTTGAATGGCAACTCTTTGTACCTTTCTTGCCCTGGCTACTTGTGGAGATTTAGAATGTTATCATTATGACATTAAAAATGCTTTCACAGTGTCACAGGCTAATACCTGTTACGGTTTGACCGTTGTTTAAGCTTAGGCGGATACCTAAGCGTAATACTAAGAATGTTTACGATATGGCTGCGCGGGAGAGATAGATGAAGCTGAACGAAACGGCGCCATTAATTAGGAGGTTGGAGGTTTAGCACGACTAGGTGGCACTTGTCATTGTGTGGCTGGGTAGCAAGTACAGTGCCTATGGATAAGTCATTAGTCTGTAGACCCACGAAGATCAATTCTTATAAATACCTGTTAGTAGTAGCTAGAGTTTTCTTTTCTCCTCATATAGTTTAATAAATCGATTTATTTCATCACTAACTCGGTTTCTGTCACAATACCTGGTTATCATCAGGCTGGAACTCTTCCAATCTTCTTAAACATCATACATGTCATGAACCCCTCCACAACTCATTAGACCCAAGTATAGGCCTTGTTCCAGTTCATTCAAATCTATTCTTAAATGACAAATTTAGATTGCAGACAGGACGACTCGACCACTAGTCGTGAGTCATCTAAGCCACATGCATCATAACTATTTTAATAACTAAAATTGCTAACATTAAAATGAAGATGAATTAAAATAGATGGAGATGCTGGTGTTTGTTGGAGGATAGGTCATGATCTATTTTGAGAATTGTATGAAATGAGGGAACGAGATCATAGTCTTGTAAATAAATAGGAGCCTTTCAGTCATGTCTCTGCTCGTTACTTTAAGATTTTCATTTGTATCTAGCTCTGAGTTCAGTTTGAATAAAACGCCACTTTAGGACTGTCACAGCAAGGCCGCGTTGACTTCCGCGTCAAATACAGTGAGCGATGAGCTGAGAGGCATACATTTACGAGATACAATACGACCCGTTTGATAGATGGCCACGCCATTGCCAACTCGAGGGCCAGAATTTGTCTTACAAAACCCTCCGTCCAAATATGCTATTAGATCTTCAAAGGGGATACCAGCAGGAAGTCGATGTGGGAAGTTAGTTACTCTTCTGATACTTGCATGCCAGTTTTCTTTTGCTGACCAGGGAGGTTGAACAAGAGAATCTATATTCTCTGTTTTTGGGAAGTTAAGCACCCAGCCTGAGAAGCGGGAGACCCGGATTTCCCGCGTTTGTACCCAAGATACGTGACGGTTAAGAGGATGCCTTGTGTCCAAGCGGTGAGTGCGCAAGGCGACCATTCGTGATCTTGAGTCTAACTCAATTTCTGGAGGGAGCAGCCCTACCTCTTGATAGAGGGCCGTGATCGGAGTGGTACAATATACAGGCAGAATTGCTCGAGCGCTGGTTGGAATGACTTTCTGGAGAAGAGAGAGGTTCCCTTCAATACTATTCGAAATTGTCCGAGTTGAAGCCAATGTCCTAGTGCGTCCGGGCCACCATGTTTCAGCTCCATAGTATGCAATTGGCAGTACGCATGATATTAAAGCTCTCCGGAGGACACTTGGGGTGACGCCTCGGGTAGTGTTCCCTAGATTTTGTAATGCATTGGCAACTTTCAAAGCTTTACCAGCTAGAGTACGTACATGCTATTTAAAAGTGAGATTTTAATCAAAGTACACTCTGAGCCATCTTGTATAGGGACAAGATGCATTTTTGGAGATGGAAAATCCCTCACAATTGATAGACGGAGTGGAGTTTGGATTCTTATCTGCACGTCTCTGGGAGAAGTTTTGAAGTTCTGTCTTTCCTGGATCAAAGTTTATGCCTTCTCCTCGGCCCCAGGTCAATGCCTCCTGCAACGCGGCTGTCAATCGGCCGCAATTTTCTTGGTGAGTCACGCGTCTCGATTAATGCGATGTCATCTGCATAGCCAAACTTCTGAGATATTTTCCCCATTTTAAATATAGGTGAGATGTAAAGCATGAAAAGGATTTGGGAGGCGGGCGACCCTTGGGGGAGTCCACAGTTGACCTGCTGGAGTGGGCCAGTTTCCCCATCTCGACAAATTTGAACCAAGCAACCAGTGGCAAGCGAGCTTACCCACTTAACAAGAGACTCAGGCCAACCTTGCTCGCGCGTACATCGCACTAGTCTACCTGGCAGGAGAGCGTCAAATACACCCTTAACATCAAGTGTAAGCAAAGTAGCTGTGAGCCCTTTGTTTAGGGCTCTTTCAACATTGTGTGTGAGGCAGGTGGTGAGATCCACTGCGGATCTCCCTGGGAGAGCTCCAAATTACTGACTGGCTAATCCCTTTTTCCGGACAGAAATCCAGGCAATACGTTTGGCCAGGAACCGTTCTAATCCTTTCCCTAGTACTGATAGAAGCGCGATTGGGCGGTATTATCGCGGGGAAGAGAAGTCCGACTTGTTAGATTTTGGTATCATGACCATTATGGCTTGGCAAAAGCAACTAGGGTGGTATCCTATTGAAAGACAGCTGTAGAAAAGAGTGTAGACGTGGTCTGCAATAAGGGGCCATGCGTGTCATAGGACTTCGGAAGTTATCTCATTGCTGCTAGGGGCTGTATTGCTACACCTAAGTATTGAAGGTTGAATTTCTTTCATTGATAGTGGGGGAACTCAATTATGCGTGTCGGGACCGCTGGAGTTTCCATAGGAATATCCCCTGCCTCAGCCAGGTTTGTGATGCACGGACCACACAAAGGGTGCACATGCAACATTCCTCACGCAGAAGACATGTAACTGTAGTTAGATAGCTTTACCACAGTTCCAACTGGCCTAAAAAGGCACAATATTAGATCTGTGTATCTAATAGCTATCTTACTATATATCGTAGACTTGTGAGCTCACACAGAGCATCACAAGGTTGACAAGAAGGTTTTCAATGAGGACCTCTCTTTTCTCTGCTAGTGTTGTTACTGGAGGATTTTGAGGAAACCTAGGGTCTTTAAGGGGGGTTGAGCAATATCTAACTGTGGACTTGTGCCGTTTATATATGGCAAAGATATCCTTGCCTGTGCAAGCTTTTTCGATCTTTCCTGTGTAGAATATGTTTTTCGCTATCTTGATAGATTTACGATAAGTTTTCCTCGCTTCCTTGAGCTCTTCAACAGTTAGAGGGGTCTTAATTGCTGATTTGAAGATCTGGCGGGCGATTTTTCAAGATTGTTCCCACAGGGATTACCTTTACCGTGCCCTAAAGAGCGACAAGCCGCTGAAGCATATGCCATCTGGATTGCCTCTACTATGTCTTTAGCAAAAAAATCCAAGGAATTTTTGGTAAAAGGAGATGGAAGTGTGCAGAGTCCGCCTAATGAGATGGAAAGTAAGCGACGAAATAGTGCAGGGTCTAGGGTATCGACTCTAAGTCTCTCCAGTGGTTCCACATATCCCACCCAATCGATCTTAGTGAGGAGCGGTGCGTAGTCTGACATTGTGTCTAGATGCGTTCCGACAGTACTTTTTGCGCTTTGAGCTAGAGGGCCGGACCCGAAAGCTAGGTCAAGTACATTTCCACGGTTATGCATTGCCACATCTAGTGGAGAAAGTAGAACAAAGTTGTTTTTATCTGCACATTCCAAGAAGGTTTCAGCACATGCTGAGGGACTGCTTGGCCAGGAAGGCTACCACCTTACGTGATGAAGGTGAAGGTCCCCGATCATAATGGAGCTGCTATTGGTTGGTATGGAGAGTGTGAGAAGAGGGTTCAAATCGCTACCACTGGTAGAGCCTGGAGGTGCGTTATAAATATTGGTGATCTGCAAGGCTTTCCCTGAGGGCGATTTCAGACGGAGAGTGAGTATGTTGCCAGAGAGATTACTATATATTTGGTCTGCACCTAGTCCAATGCCTTTCTGCATGTATGAGGTCACTATAGGCCTGGTGGTTGACCAGTCATCAATTGGAGAGAAGGTCTCATATGATGGATGGTACTGTGTAATCTATTGGGCGCGATCACGAAAAATGTAAGGTTCTTGAATCAAGATAATATCTACTAATATAGTAAAAGCTTCGTTGAGGGCGATGTCATGCAAAAGAACATCTCTGCCGACGTTCAAGGAAACGACTGTTAATGGCTTGGGTGAAGCCTTGTGTAGCACCGAGGGAGAGTTTTTGTGATCGTACGGCAACCAAACAGGAAGAGAACACGAGGGAGACGTTGGTGAGTTTCTGGAAAGCGACCAATCCATGTTGTTGAGGAGGAGTCTGGGTTCTCCTCATTATCGCGCGACGCAAGGATGGCTACCGGGGCTGTTCCTGCGGCAGCTGAGTGTGCTTCGTGCATAGCAGCGGCTGTGACTGGTTGAAGGCAGTATCTGAGTTTTTCGTTGATGGTTCCGAAAGTTTGTGGGACATTATTAATCCTATACGAAGTTCACAGTGAAGCATTCTTGACTGCAACATTATCAAAAATAGTGACCTTTGAGATTTCTTCCTTAAGTTTAGAGGTTTCTCCATATTTAGGGCAAAGGGCGAAACCAGTCTTTGTGGACTGCACATTGACTAGAACTCGCCCTTCGTATCCTAGCTTAGCTTTCAAGTGAGACTGGATATGGTATGCTGAGAGACCCCGGGGCTTATCTCCATCAGGTATGCAGACAAACAGACAATTGTCAGTGCAATGTCATTGTGGTTGTGTTTTTGGACTATGACGTGCTGGCTCTCTGCTACTGTGTATATTTTCGGTGTGGATACCCTGGGGTCGGCGAGCTACCTTGGCGTATGATAAAGTATCCGGCGCTTGCGAAGTTTGGTAAGTCTCAGGAATTGGTTCAAGTTTTGATACCGGTTTTCCGCTGATGTAGGCATCAAAGTGACGGGTAGCAACCTCAGCTAGATCTTTGCAGAAGTTTTTGAGGGCCAAAAGTTGAGTAGCAGGGAGTGAGTTGTGACTTGGTGCGGCCCAATGATTGTCCAATTGCGAGGCAATACTACCAAATAATGATTCAGCTTCCTTCGCTCGGATTTCTGCAGCAGCAACACTTCTTCCTAGTGCCTCTTTAAAAGAGCCAGGTGGGTTGGGCGTGTCAAACGGTTCATCTGTAGGCTCGTCTGGGAGCTTGTCATATTCTAGAGTCATGCCATGCTCGTAATGAGCTTGGCTGGGGCCAGGGTCGTCGAAGTCTTGATTGGGATGGTAGGAGGGTTGCGTGGGAGGGCGTTGAGCCTGTAGCTCCAACATTGGAAGACGCGCCGCTTGTATGACGCGGTTTTCTTTTATGCGCGGCTTAGCAATGCTAGATGTATTCTGCTTAGGCTTTAGAATAGTGTGAGTGGAAGGAGAAATGTTTGTGAAAGGGGGAATTTTAATTGGAGCCAGGGTTAGTTTAACAGTAGAGGTGTGTAACTAGATTCAAAGTTGTTGTGATCAATGTATTGTGTGGAATGTATGTGTTGTGTATGTGTTGTGTATGTTACATTGAGACTGGACGCAGTTATGAAAGAACACCTGCACGTGATACACAATTACAACAATTTACCTGTAGATAGATTAAGATGCTGTAGACCTCTGATAGTTGGGACACGTCTTCTACCAAATAATATTGGAATCAATCCTAGCCTCTCATAAAGCAATCTCATGAATAATTACCGTGTCTGTCATTACAGACCAATATACAAAGTCGACAATCAAGATTTAGAAAGTCGATAAAATACAAATTACAAAAGAATCCGACCAGCTGTCTGCTACACAATTTTTCGCAACCTCAAGTGACGATATTACATTCCATCTACGATATCTTACTGCCATTTCTACTTCTAAATCACTCATGCCGCCCCAGTCCTCTGCAGAGGCTGGCTCCTGGCCACCTTTCCCCACCCAACACACGACGCGCCAGGACGTCGAAATGGATCTCAACAGACCACAATACATACTACCACCTGTATCACCAAACATAACACCAGACTCGGTCTGCTGCGCAAGTCACCAGTGCTCTAAAAACCCGAGCCCAATCCCCACGGCCGACAACATGACCAACTTTCTCGCCGAACAAGCGAGGGCTTTCCAGGAACGTTTTGCGGAAGTAGAGCGCATCTTCAGCGGGTACTGCAACTTACTCGAATCGAAAACAGACGAAGAGTTCCGAAAATCCATCGAATTCACCGGCTTGGCTCTTCAAAGCCGGATTACAGAAATTCTGTGGGGCAATACAGCCATCCCTAAAGCCACAGCACCAGCTCAAGCTGCTAGTAGCCACACCATCAAACCTCGCCCCGAGACAGCTAAAGAGCCGAGGAAGAAGACTATTGCGAGCGTCATACGTCCTATACAGATCCTCTCCAGGGAAAACACAAGACTAGGAGCAGCCACACCACCGGTTGCATCTGCAACACCAATGCCTACCCATGGGACAGAACAAACCACCAACCAGACTCCCGAGAGATCCTGGACAGAGGTTGGCGTAAAAAGACTAAGCCAGCAACCACAGCTGCCACAAAAACAACCACTGGCCACACGCCCACATCGAAGTTCAAGGGCATCAGCAGTAATGCAGGACAAAGCTGACGAGTGCGTATTCTTACGGCTCAAACCCGATCACCCGTGGAGACGCATGTCTACACATTTTATAAAAATAAGCCTGGCCAACTCATCGATCAGACAAGTCACAATTGTAAATACTGGATTTGCCATACAAGCTGATGGTGAAGGAGCAAGAAGTGCGCTACTGACAGGTGCCAATACCCTAGATAGCTCAGAAATGAAATTGGAAGCCGCGTCCAATTGGATCTCAGTGCTTGCACCCAATATTCCAGACAGGCTTTATACCCTCGAGGAACCAGTGCCAGTCACACCAGAAATGGTGATCGAAGAAGCCACCCTTAAAACTGGCGTCAGGCCAACATCTGCTCGCACTTTTGCGACTAGCATGGCAAGGCCATCAACAGACTGGGTGCTACACTATGCAACAGGAAAACCAAAGCTTGGTGAACGACTATTTGAAGAAAGTGGTCGGCTGCACGAACTCCAACGCAAGCCAAAAATTGCTCAATGCAACCGATGTTGGGGACACCACCCTACAAAAATCTGCTCGCGAGCGGAACGCTGCTCGCGATGCGGCTCTATTGAGCACAAGGCGACAGATTGCAAACAGGCTATCCCGAGATGTATCAACTGCCATGGACCATACTCTGCCGTCGAGACCAACTGCATGGCAAGGCCGATGCGGGTTGGTGGTAAAACAGTACAATGCACAAGAGACCAGCTGGTGGTAATTTGCGAAGGTCGAAAGGAACGGGACGCTTCTATCAGAGAGATGGAAGCAAAGCAGAAAGCCATCGAGGCTACTGCCGGAAACGAAAATACAAACGTTACTCAATGCCCATAAGGGACCACAACCCAACTGAGCTTCAAAAAACGGCAACAACAATATTGTTTCTCTATGCTAACTTGGGCAGAGGAGACCCCGCTACAGACATCATCCTGCAATCCGATTGGGATTCAGGTACCGATGTCCTACTTATCCAGGAACCCTGGACTCAACACAAGGACGGCATCTGGCTTACAAAGTTGCATCCCGGATTCGATAGGCATTTGCCTCCCCGTGCCGCTGCCAACCCTTCAAGGCCACGCTCCCTCATCGATACGCGAAAAGGGATCAAGTGCCAACAGCAAGCAGTCTGCGAGACATCACAAGATCTCACTGCAGTAAAGGCAGAAGGAATCACATTTATCTCTGTATACTGCGCTCCTGGAACATAACTTTTGCCGCTACTGTCATGAGCTCCATCCGGGCCTACAGTCATTTGCGGAGACTTCAATTCCGTTCACCCTGACTGGCAGCCAATGGCTACTAGGCTACACGGCGACGGTCAGGTGCTCACCGAGTGGATGTTCGAGCACTGCATAGACCTATCTTCCACACCGGGTGTCCAGACCCATGATTTCGGAAACACACTCGACCTAGTTTGGTCTAACGCTGGCGCACTTGCAGATATTTTGATAGAGCTTGACTCGACATCGGACCACAGAACTCTGGCAGGAGACGTCCCCCGACCGAAATCAAAGGCTAGAGCTGCCATTAAAACAGGCCAACTATTACGAGTGACAGACGACGCACTTGAAGACTTTGCCAAATTGCTCGGCAGGTGAGCTCATGGAATAGGGATAAAGTCATTGGACTCAATACGCGCGGTAGATAATTTTGCTGATAGTCTGGTTCAAACCATCAGCGGTGCTATCAGGGCTACCGGAAGATGCGGGAGTGCGAAGAAGGGTAGGACGGCACCTTGGTAGACGTTAGAGTGCGCACAATCCAAACACAAATATAAGATATTTAGGGACGAAGAAAGCAGAAAAGCTTTCCGGCGCATAGTCAAAAGTGCGAAACGCCAATACTGGTGGCGAAAGTTCTCAGAAGCTACAGCCGACGTCGACTTGTATCGGATGGCACGCTGGGCAAAGCCTCAACCTGCATCTGCTGCTCCATCACTCCTGTTGTAATTAAGGCAGCAACATGACTGCAGTAGACAAAAAGTTCATATTAGAATAATATGCACTGACGCCATGTGTTATGGCTAGGCATCCCTGAAGAAGGGCCAAGTAGAAGTTTCAAGGAGAAGGTCCTCCGAATAGTCCAAAGAGAAGTTTGAAGGAGAAGGATGAAGGGGAAGGTTCCTGTCATGGTTCTTATCATGACTCTCCATAAAAGGGTGAAAATGTGCCTAAGCAGCGGTGGGGGGTTCTAGTTGTCATAGTAACCCAATTGTACAGGAATGGAAAGGACTGGTGTTGTTATTGACACTAGCGTCGAGCTAGTCCGAGGAGACCCTTAAGTAGTCCTCGTTCACGTCTTTAGAGGGCGTGCGACGTTTTGTTAGATTTCCGTATCTTGTTTGCATCCTATCTTGTCTACGTTCCATCTTACGTATCTTGTTCATATCTTGACCCGTGACTTCTATCTTGAATACTCTCTCGCCCCGTAACAGTTCCCTGAATAGATCAAGGAGAAGTTTGAAGGAGACGGTTCTCTGGGGAACTCTAACAATTGAAATTAGGGCGGCTAGAGTCATGATCGAATCTTGTTCAAGTCTCGGGTGGATTTAAGTGATTATTGTAGTGTACTTAAAGAAGCTGGAGCTACCACGAAGTAGTTCTCCAGCTTCTCAATCTTATACTTTCATAGTCTTACATTTGTAGAAACGTCATATTACTCGTCTCGAACTCTCGTTCTATAGTCTCAACCTTCAGACCCATTATCTAGTATATTCCCTTGTAGGTATTCGCCTAACCATTACTTGAATACGTACAGCAGACGGCGATCTCTAACTCGTCCACCCCTCGCCGTAACACCATGAGATATGATTAACCTATATCATCACTCACTGGCATGAATAATAATTAGCCAATAGATGCCTAACAGCATACATTAGCTTCAGGATCTCCAACAACTTTCCCATTTAGGTTAGATAAGGAAGTATGTTGGAATTTACACTAGTGTACGGAAAACCCCGCTTTCATGTATATAGAGGGACTTCTCGCTACACAGATAGAATCATAGCAATTTCTTTACAATTAATTATCCATTAAATACCAGTAAACTTCTTCGCACATTCAACACATTCATCATATCTCTAAATCAACCTCAAGGCTAGTATTTAACTCTTCCAATATCCGGAACTATTTCAATTACTCCAAACTCCGGATGGTTTTGTCTCGGATCCATAAAAGCGTGCACTTCTGTTGCGCGATCTCCTCCTTGGCCGCTTCACCAGCCAAAACGACGTCGACACCAAGCACTTCGAGCCAGGGCGCGGAAACCTTCCTAGGGTCTCCAGCGTCACAGACAAAGAAGCCAAGTGGGTAACAACGGCCTGCCAAAATAAAGCCCCAGGAGCAGACGCAATTTCTGTGCGGCTCCTTAGGACAGCCCGTCCATCAATTGGTCACGTAGTGGGAGTAATCTTTGAGGGCTCACTTCGACTGAACCACTTCCCAAAGGCATTCAAGCTAGCCGAAGTAATTTTCCTCCCCAAACCTGGCCGTAATCTCAGTACAGCTAAAGGATGGAGGCCAATCGCACTTCTATCCTCTCTCGGCAAAGGTCTTGAGAGACCAGTTGCAAGGCGCATGCCATTTACTGCCATTTCGCACAAGGCCGTGTGTCACGGAGTAGAATAAGCACAAGTGAGAGTACAGCTTGTATAACTATATATTCAATCTATTGAGCGAATACTAAGACAAAGAAGAAAGAAAGAAAGTGTAATGATAATAGAATCTGCGAGCTTTTGTGTGTGCGCTCTCGCTTCCCAGGGTTGCGTGGCCTTATCTTATCTCCTCCCACACATTGGTTCCTCACCCACCATACCTTCCTGGTCACCTGATATATGTAATGACATGGCAGAATGCCGTGCCGTTACACCGTGCCGCAGCAGCTTTTTGGAGCACTCCCTCGCAGATCTGCCAATGACCTTGTCTCATGCGTTATCCACGATGTGTAGCATACAATGAAGAGGCAGAAGAAAGCAGTTCTTGTCACTCTGGACGCACAGGGTGCATTTGACGCTGTACTCCACGGACGACTGCTGCAAAGGAAGAATAAAGTTGGGTGGCCTAAACCAGCTATCACTTGGGTAAGTTTTTCCTGAAAGAAGGATCCGCCCGCGTAAGACACGAGGACGGAGTAACAGACCCAATCCATCTATAATGCGGGCTGCCACAAAGGTCGCCTTTATCCCCAATTCTCTTCCTCCTCTGCATGGCCGAAGTCGTGGGAGGCAGTAGTTGGAGATTTGGCTATGCAGATGATATTGCTATCCTCGGCATATTTTCGACTCCAACCGAAGCCGCAGTAGCTGTTTAGAGAGAAGTCGATGCAGTCCTAGGGTGGGCTGCTGATAATGCTGTCTCTTTCGACCCAGATAAGGCCGAAGTAGTCTACTTCCTCGGCCTTAGATCAAGGGGATACGAAATTCTGACTATAAGGTTAGGTGTTTGGATTAGACCAGGGTTAGTAATATGCAGAGATTCTCGGATATATCCCAGGCTACTGTTTCTACTTGGGGTATAATCCAAATGTCTATGATTCAAAGTGTGAGAGGTTGAGTTTTATACATGTGTGTCAAACTGTTACATCAATGCATGCTTAGCAGTTACATATGTCAGGAGTGTAGATGCATGGAACATGTTTGGCATAGGAAAACACTACCATCGAGAACATCAACGTAACATTCTGTAAACAGGACTGTAACTAGATCTAACTTGATAATTAAGTCTTGATGTGTTGCTAAGTGGATGGATGACGTATGGATACCTTGGATAGATAGTTTATAAGTGACCTGGACGGGAATTGAGGACGGGCAGGTTCTACGCAGAAAGCATATCATTTAATATAATAAATCATCTTCCATATACATCTACATCTACACTTATTATATTTTCTTTGCAATACTCAATGTATATTTACACATATCGACATACGACAATCCATAACTATTTTATGCCTTTTGTCCAAACATATATAAGTCGATAATTAGGCCCTCGCGGTGTGCAAGCATCTGACGCTATCCAATGGCTCGGAGTTTACTTGGACCGCGGCCTGACCTTTGAAAGCCACGTCGCAAAGTGGACCAGTAAAGCAATGCGGCTAGTGCATCACTTCCGACGGCTCACTCAGTGCACCCAGGGACCAAGGCTGTTACGACTGACCTGAGGGTGATACGGGTCTCTAAGAAGAAGAAGTTGTATTTGGACATTAGGCTACGACATGTAGGTAGAAGAAAACACAAAGATAAAGGAAATGCTGGGAGCTACGAGCTTGAGGTAAGCTCGACCGCAGCTCCACCTTAGTCCGGCCCACGTCTCCATTATACACTATCACATGATCCCGGATTCTTCCACCAGTCTACCTGCAAGTGCTCTAGCGAGTCCAACCATAACAAAGGCCTGACTTACTAACAACAGTCATCCGCACGATAATTCTGCCAATTGCGATGCACGCAGCGGAATCCTGGTACCCGGGGCCAACCAGGGAAACCAATATGGGTGTCGCGCTAAACTCTCGCAAGAGACAGTGCAAAGTAATCGACCAAACTTCTGCCTTCGGAATCCGTGTGGCTCTACCAACTTGGCGCACCATGCCCATCACAGCTCTGAGAAGAGAGACTGGCATTCCACCAGCACACATTCTTCTCGAAGAATGCAGGCTCAAGACTGCCGCGCGAATCCGAAGACTGGATGATTACCATCTGCTTCAACTTCGGGCCACGGAAAGCACCGACAGTGCTAGCCACAGACTCAGACTAAATACAATATGCCAACCGGATTTCATACTTTGCTAACACAACCAGTCACTTACTACATGATAGCCAAATGGGAGGTAGGAAGCAGAGATCATCAACTGATGCAGCCTTGCTATTGCAGAACTTTTTGGAACAGAATAAACTTAAAAATAGAGTTGTATCTACTGTCTTCCTTGATATTCTCGGAGCATTTGATAGACTCCAGCCACTAGCATTGATAAAAGTAATTCAGAAACTTCAGCTACCAACAAATTTTATTTCATGGGTCAATTCTTTCTTGACAGGAAGAACAATGCAGCTATGCTTCAATGGACAGATGAGCAGTGTATTTCAAGTCACAGGCACACCCCAAGGCAGCCCTGTCTCTCCCTTGCTCTTCTTGCTCTCCATAAGATATCTGTACCCATTGGAAACACCACCTAACTTTCTTCAACTGTCTTACATTGACGACCTTTCAATTTCAGTGGCAACAACATCAGTGGACAAAAACATTCGATTATTAAAGGCAGCTACAGATAACCTAATAGAAAAAGCAAATAAGCTATCAGTCACTTTTGAGATGGATAAGACTGAGCTCATCCATTTTTCCCAGTATAGGAAGCCACTCTCATCAACACTTATACTACAAAATGGTGTAACTTAACAGCCAAGTGAGATGGTGCGATGGTTAGGATTCTGGTTTGACCGGAAGCTATCCTTCAAAGCCCATGTAGACAAGAGACTCCAGCTAGCCAATGGAGCCCTCAGTAGAGTGAAGCAACTTGCCTCATCTACAAAAGGGCTTCGTTTTCAAGCCCTACGCCATTTGTATATAGCTTGTGTCACATCAGTTCTAGACTATGGCTCTGTACTCTGGCAGGGAATAAGAGGTTCAGGAACCCTACCTAACAAGTGTCAGAGGCTTCAGAACCAAGCAATCATACTTATAACAGGTGCCTATCAGCACAGCCCAATCAAGGCTCTAGAAGTGGAAGCAGCTATCCTGCCAACAAAAGTCAGACTGATGAAGCATGCATTTAACTATGCCCTCCGACTATTACGCCTTCAGAATACACACCCTGTACAGCAACTGCTGTTTCAGCCATTGAAGGATGAGTTGAATACGCTTCCAGAAATAGACCTCGGATTATTTGACCAATTGGATAAGCCAACAAATCAACTAACCAGAATTGGGAGCTATCTAAGATTATTCATCAAGTGCTAGAAGCTAGAACAAATAAATTTAGCATGGATGGCACCATGGGAATCACCACCTCTAGTCATAAAAGTTTCATCTCTGACCAAGACCTTAGCTCATGAGCACCATTTGAAAATCATGCAGAAAATAGATCCAGATATAGCTATTGCTTACACAGATGGATCGCTCTCCAAGTGCAATGTGAGCAGCATTGGCTTTGTTATCTATGTGCCTTTTACGCGAGAGTTGAAAAGTTACTCATTCAATTTGGGAAGCTCCACTGGAATCACTGACACTGAAACTTACTGCATTTACAAAGCTATTCAGTACCTAAAGAAATTGCTGCCAAATGCAAGATACCAAATATTCAGTGACAGCCAAGCAAGCCTTCAGAGAATTAAGGGGAAGACGAACCACCTCTCACACAAAATTCGAAACCTCGCCAGGAGCTGTACTTTGAGCATAACCTGGTGTCCAGCCCACGTGGGAATTGAAGGTAATGAGCTTGCTGACTCACTTGCAAAATGGGCAGTAAAAAAGACTGCTTCAAGAAGTGACAGGTTCACATCTCACTCTTTTCTCAAGATGAAAGCAAAGGAATTCATTTTAAATGCTTGGCATAATGACTGGCAAGCAGAAGTACTCCGAGAAGAGGAGGGTAGAAGGTGTAAGGGACTTGGAAAGTTTTACAGAATCCAAGCCCAGATGCATACACCCACCTTTACTTTACATTCATTTAACTTTCAAGACCACAGCAGGATGGTTGAATCAGCATTTTTCCAGGCAAGAACTGGGATTGGAAATACTAGAGCTTACCTAAATGTAATTGGGAAAGTCAAAGATCAAAGCTGCAATTTTTGCAAGGCTAAAAAGCAGACCACAAAACACTTAATTCTTCATTGTACTAGATACAGTAATCAAAGGGAACTAGCATTTACTGACATAAAGCCTCTTACATTACAAATTTTATTAAGAGCAAAAAGGGGGAAGGAAGCCCTTCTAGAATTTTTGAAAACATCCAAGTGTATGTCAGCATACAAAGGAGATGATATAGGCACATAAATAATGGACATACAGTAATATGGAGAAGTGAGCTAGGGCGTTAACTGGTGTGATTGTTCAATGTAAAAATAACTGTATATTAAATTGTCATAGCTAGATAGCTGAATACAATCTGATTCAAAAAAAAAAAAAGACTTAATACATGTATTAAAAGCAGACTTGGTATCTATAGGGATACTTAAACACGGTGCAAAGAACGTAAACTGTATGTCACGTTTCTGCAGTTGTGTAAGTGGATCTTGTCTATTCTCCTATTCTACAAAAGGTACTAATACTCATAATGAACGATGTCTAATCTATGACTAATATTGGAAAGGTAGGTCAAGACATTTATTCCAACAGTATCGATGGAGTACATAATTCAAGAGTCCAGAGGCTGAACTTCCTCCACCGCTTCGACCTCTGCTACCTCACCAACCAAATCCTTGCCGGACAAACAGGAAAGAAGCGACTAAGTTTATAAGACAGTGGCTACCTACCCTCCCACCTGACTGACTCTGCGTTTACAGTGATGGTTCAGGGGCATCCAGCAATAGAGTGTCATGGGCCTTTGTGA
Organism: Blumeria hordei DH14; assembly: GCA_900239735.1. Classification (NCBI taxonomy): domain Eukaryota; kingdom Fungi; phylum Ascomycota; class Leotiomycetes; order Helotiales; family Erysiphaceae; genus Blumeria; species Blumeria hordei. The sequence continues at coordinate 235,416 of OENG01000004.1, forward strand.
CCTTTATAAGTGGCAGAGGCACGGTAATGGAGCAAAGCGTCTCAGGCAAAATCACGGATGCGGAGGTTCATGGAGCTTTGGCTATACTCGAAGCAATCACCACCAGGTAGCGAGATCAAGGCCACAGCGCCATCTATTTCCGGCTCGACAATACCGCAGCTGTCCAGGCTCTACTGACGGGAACAACGGGCTCATCATCCTGGCAGATCCAAAAGTTCATAAAAATGGTCGCAAGATCAGCCGCACCTGTAAATAGGATGGATCACGGGCCACGAAGGGCTGATAGGAAATAAAATTGCTGACGAACTCGCCCGAAGGGTGCTTGAATCAGTGGACAACTCCAGGAAAATACATGGTGTGATGACCCTCGTCTCATCAGGACGAAAAGCCCGCGAACTCGCCAGGCAAATGTTAACGGACTAGTGGCATTCAAACCGCCCCAAAAATTACGTCGACCTTGAACTCGAGATACGCCGCAAGAAACCGCCAGAGCTAGTGCTACCGAGAACGGTCTTTGCACGCTTGATCGCTGCCCGAATTGGACATGGGGACTTTGCGGCATATCATCGTCGCTTCAACCATACAGATGCTACACTTTACTGCGAGTGTGGGAGGGAAAATTCGGTCAGTCACCTCGTCCAGTGTCGAAAAGCACTGGCAACTTGGCGGATAAAAAGTGGAAGGCGAAGGGCGCCAGCTCTGTAAATATTGCTCGGATCAAGTGGATGGCAGCTGTTCAGGGATTACGTCCAGGAGAGCGGGACTTACGCGGAGGCTAGTCGGGGATAGCAGGGATACCTGTGACTCGGACGTAATATATCGAAAGCCTAGGTGGTTTGGCATGGAAAGAGGGAATTGGAGTCGAGGCTCTGGTGCGTGGTGGCTGAGGCGGAACGATGGAAGGGAGATTGTTTAAGTTTTTCTTTTGTAATGCGGGATTTCGCGTGGAAGTTTTCCTCTGTTTTGTTTTCAATTCTGGACTGCTGGACTCGTCATGATTCAACACAGAGATGCGTTTTGGCATGGTTCCGGTCATTGAGGTGGGACGAGGCACTTGTACTTTACGGTAGTTAACCTGATCCGGTCGGGCCCCACTCGTGCTTAAGCTCCAGTAGTAGTGCGACGAGAGTTACTTTACCTAGTACGTTAATAAACAAAAAAACGCACATTTCGTAAAATTCGAAAATTCCCTTTTTTCCCTTTTTCCACCCCTCTCGACCTGGTCGCATCAATCTTTGAAGTAAGATCGACCTCATGCATTTTTACAATGCCTCCAGTTCGGAAAAAGCGTCCAAACGTCTTGTTGGACAACACGAGAGTCCACCCGAGGGCTCTCGAACAATTACCTGGCCTTTTCCAGTTTCCGAAATGCGCGGAGATGAGCAAGGTCTCAATGAAAGGGGAGGAAAAAGCCCTCTCCGCCGTCACTGAGCCCGATACTGACATGATCGGGTCAGTCGAAATTGTTGAGGAAATTCCTCAAGGAGTCTCCCTCCCCCACGGGATTGGAGAATCGTCAAAATCTCCCTCAGCAGGGTCATAACAGTCGGAAAATGCTATGGGTAAAGCAGCACCAAAATTAACATTGCAGCCAAAAGCTGGCAAGTGAAAACGCCAAACTCGAAGCATCTTCTGATCTTGTCGCCTTACAGATACCGAACGTACCTGTAAGTATCGTTACACAGCACGGTCCCGTAGTGGCCACTGATGAATGTATCACTGCTGAGATCTTCCTTACGACCAGCGCGTATCCAATTCAGGTCCAACCTCATGGGACGTGTTGGCCTGGATCGCCTTATCGAAATTGGCATGTCCTTTTTCACCGAGATTCTACCCCTCGTGCGTGCTTCCGCCTCTTCGACCAGTCTGGTATTGCTACCATTCATAAGCCTCGTCGGAAAATTGAACAGTGCAAACGCTGTTTAGGCTTCCATGCTACCCGTGATTACTCCAGCCTGCTGTAACTGCGGATCTAGCATGCACTCAGAAGCCGAGTGCAAGGCCCTCACCAAGTGTCGCAACTGTGGGGGACCCCACCGATCGGATTCCCGGGTCTGCTAAGTCAGACCCAGAAAGTCCGGACCGGTAACAAAGGAGCAGCTCGCGTGGATTCACCACCTCGAGCAAGAGAAGTTCTCAAAGGCGGCACGAGCTCTGGCTGCAACCAAAAGGGCCTAAGAGGCGATCATCGCCGCGGTGAAGGATGTCTCGATGGCCGAGGCAATAGGTTTCGCAACACTGGAATCTGAAGAAGAAGTTTGAGGTTATAGCGATCTCGAAGATGTCCCTTTTAGGACATTTACTAATCAATAGCAGGATACCGGCTGGATCAAAGGTGTCTGCTAAGCCATCTCTTGCTCTTAGCGGAGACTGAGTAAATTTGTCATTTGGAAGGTGTGACGGGCGAGGGAATGTGCGAGGAGTGCATTGCTTGGGTCCAATGTAGAGAAATCTTCCGTTTTTTGGAGTTAGTTTGATTTTCGTAATTTTTCGTTTCTGTACAATCAGCTGCACTTTTGGCAGCGATTCACGAGGTTGGAACGAGTTAGGTTGTAGGAAAGATTACAGAGAGCCCTGTCGGCTCCACCGGTCCTTGACCCATTGTGAAAAAAATAGCTATAATTTAGGACAAAAATAAAAAAAATAAAAAACATCATGCAAGACAATTTGAGGACGAAGGCTGAACACCTGTCAGTGGTGTGCTCTACGAACCTGGGGGTGAAATATTCCCCCAGAGCCGAGATTCAGTCACGACAAAATGTGAATTTGTGAGTTTTCGTCGAGTTGGCGATCGGGAGGAGTGATGCTGGCTTATTTTTGGTCGAAAATCCAACTTCCAGAGATTTCACGACTGCACAACTCAACAAAATCAACCATCTACACTTCAGATACGAACCGTAGACAGACTATAACCTGTCTGATGTTCGTATCACAACAACCGATACCTTCAAGGTCTTAATTATATTCTCTGGAAAATCATTCCCTGCCAAACTCATCTCGCGGCCCTCTCCACAATCATCTCACCACCTACCGAAGCTATCCCACACCTGCAAAAGTCAAATCGCCAACAAAGAAGTGAGAGAATGTCCAATCCCCCGTAACTGCCAGTCGCTGTGAAGGTACGGTCGAAATACCGGCCTTAAATGCGTCCTCACCTCGGCCAAGGGCACCAACAGCTCGATATACGACGAATCGCCACCGACGAAATACGTACGAAATTTCGCCGGCATACCAACTAGAGCGTTCGACAAAGGCTAGGGCACCGGTTCCCCGGTCTCGAGCTCTCAGTCGCGTTTTCGACCTCCACGGCTAGGGGTACGTCAGCGACGGGGCAAGGCGGGAGGTGTGGACATTCTACAAAGTTTCTGGGATGGCGAGGCTGACTAACGGACAAAAGGATGCTGTATGGGGGAAAAAAGGGAATATAACTGAGGAGGCCTCGGTGGGCGACTGGATGAGGCCCCCAATGAAGAAAACGACCCCTGGATGAGATGAGGAGATGCTGATTTAAGCCAAAGCTGGGATTAAATTGAAGGGAAAAGTTACAGATCGCGAAGGTTTCAAGGACTCGGGCGTGTGGTGGCCGAGGCTGAGGGGGAATATGCGCTTCAGCGCGTCAAAAGAGGGTTCTCTGGACAGTTGGGCTTGACATGATTCAACACATTGGTGAAGTCTAAGGTGGTCCTGTCATTTAGGTGGGACGAGGTAGATGTACTTATTGGTAGTCAACCTGATCCAGCCCGGCCACACCCGTGCTGAAGCTCCAGAAAGAGTGCGACGGGAATCATTGTACCTAGCACGTAAAAGAACAAAACAAAACAATCAGTCAGGACAATAAACATAAACTTACTTTATTTTATCTTAAACGCGCAAGAATAAAAAATAGCGTAGGGTACCCATAGCCGTGGTCAAAGAGCTAAATCTTATGCGGTCATGGCCAAGTGAGTCTAATGTCGGTATTTTGAATTTGACTTCATTTAGCCCGATTTGGGGCCCCATGGGCCCATGCAGCTGACTATAAACCTAAACTATTTACTTACATGAGGGGGAAACCATTACGATAAAAATCCCCTCCCCCTATTAATATTTTATTTTCATCTATAGTCCTTCGTTACCTACAGGAAGTGCAATTGGCCATCAGTCCGAGACAGGACTAGCTAAAATTATTTATGTCGGTATTATTTAGCCCTGCGTATTTCTAACAGTTAACAGAGAATCTGACACTTCTGCAAGGTTAAAACCATAACTAAACTTAAATACTAACCCCACAACTTAGGGAAAGACGTATGAGCTGTGTCTTTAGACATGATTTTTGGTTTGTAGATAGACCTCCATTACTTACTCTCAACAGATGATATCCACCTCTAGAATCATTCAGTTGAACCAAATATTTGGCGGTATTTGTTCACAAGGGATTCTGTACTGTTGAACTCACTCGCGCGCCATCTGCGTCTGCAAAACAATGTGGTATATTAATCATAAATTAAATTTGAGGGTTAAGCTGATGTAAATAAGGTCAAAGAAATGCCATCTCAGTATTATGAGGGAAGGGAAGAGAATTTTGTTGCGATGAACCGAAGCTACGTACACCTATTCTCTGTCAACTTTTTTTGGAAAATCAGTCCAGGCTCGATGAGTAAGACGGCTCAAAGATTGTGAGCACAATTTATTCTCAGAGTAACAATAACATGAATCGGGAGAATATGTGATATACTGTGGACAAATGAATTGAATGGATTTTAATTTATTCTGTCTTGGTGATTCTTAGACAACTTAAATACATGTATTCTTAGTAGACCAAATCTAAATCAAATTCCATCTACTAATCTTCGTTTTATATTCTAATAATGAAAATGCATCCACGGCAGTATATGATGTTAGTATGGGAACAGGGTCAATGAATCAAAATCCATCTCACAGGTATTAAACTATACCGTGCACCAACCAGGTCTCACACAATAGACATGCTCGATGAAGTAGATATCAATAATCTCGATTGTGAGTCATGTATGAAAATCTGAAATGTGCAAATCTTAGAGAAACTTCAGACACATAGGGTCTGGATTTCTAACAACCTTCAAGTTAAAGTCTCTGGATGTTATAGTTACGTACGCCAACAACGTAGGTGAGCATGACAACGAGAACTAGCATTTGCTGATATCCAACCAAGGACATTACCAAAATTTCTGAGAACTAAAAGAGGGAGGGAAGCCTTACTACAATATTTGAAAACTTTCAAGTGTACATCATTATACAAAGGAGATATATTAGGTACAAAAACAATGGGAATTGGAGAGGAATAATTGTGATGTAGTACAAAATATCTGGAGAAGTATTTTGAAAGGTTAATTTTTACCTGGTTTTGAATCATACTTTATGCTTGTTGCATTTATAAAGTTAAAATTGACATAGCTAAATAGCTGATTACAATATGAATTAACAAACAAGATAAAAATAAAAAAGGTGAACATGGCTGACGAAAATATACTTGGGTTAAAAATGGTTTGAAACATCACTTTGGTAGATGTTGGTATGACAGGGTCAATCTCTGTGTGACGAGCTTTGCCCGGACTGGGACTGTTCACTAGGACCACTCCGTCTCCGAGGTTGTACGTACCAGATGGGGAGTATGCTACAGGAGAAGAGTTGTGCCTGGGAGAAAGGATGATTCTCAGGGGGCCAATGGAGGGAGTTAAGGCTAGTCTACGCAGAGCTTATAACGGATGGGAGAGTACGTGATAGATTGTCTTCCCAAGGAAGAAGTTAATAATTCCTAACGAGTTATTGTCTTTCAAGTACATCTGAATTCATTAAACCCTTACACTCTGTCATATCACAGGTGATGGGAATGGGGTTGCTACTGCAGAAATGGTGGCTGGTTCAGATGTGTAAATGTATATATGTCTATGGACGCCATCGAAGCGTCAATACTATCTGCATATGATGGGAAAAGTTGAAGATAATTTATGCAATTTTTGTAGGAAAGAAAGGCAGGATGTGCAACAACTGTTGTTATATTGTCCCAAATTCAGAGAAAAAATAAACAGATGTTTTCAGGGCATAGAGCCAAGAACACTTCCAATACTATTTCGAACAAAGATAGGAAAGAAAGCTCTTCTTAAATATTTGGACACATCCAAGTGCAAGGTAGTACACAAAGGATCTAAAAATAGGAAACATCAATTAGAAATAAACAAGTAATTGAGTAAATCATACTTGAGGAGTTTGAGGGATATAAATTATGCAAATAATGTGTCATAGCTAGCGTGTTCATAGCGAGCTCGTCATGGGATCCCTCATGATGACAAATCTATTCTAGTGGAGCTCTATGAACCTACACTATGATTAAAAAAGGAAGCGTCAATATTATTTGCGTCTAATTGTGTACCTAAGGCATAATCCAAACCTCAGACCTATCGGAGCAAGTGCTCCGACAGTGGGAACTTCAGAAGGGGGGTCGACTGATAGTGTAAGCAAACATACTTCATGGTGGTACTTACGAATGAAATACAGGGTATGAGTGTTTATAACGTCAAAAGAGTCATCCAACGTGTATGCATAGCACCGGTCATATGTCATAGCTAGATAGCTGCATACACATTAAATGATTTCAAAAAAGGCGCCGCTTGATGTGATCCCTTGTAACCGACACGGCCTTCCGATGAGGCTAGATTGAGCACCTAGCTTTTTTTTCTTGCATCGGATTCTAATTGCGTATACAGCTATCTAGCTGACACAATAATAACTCAATTATAACTAGAGCACTGATTCCTCGGATTTCATTTGCAAATACCACTTCGAATTTATGGCGGCTTTTTCTTCACCCCAGGTCAACGAGCACCTAGCTTATTTTGATAGATTAGGCTGATGAGGTCGTCCGAAATACAAAAGTGATTTACACCAATCGGAAGTCTTTCTAATTTTCCCAGGCAATCGTCCTAATTGGGTATCTAAGAATCCAGGCAGCTTCCTTCAACCATTAATAGAATGCCAAATATCCTTTTTAATTTATCTAATCAGAGTCTGATAATGAAGGGCTTACAGCAGTGAAATCAAAGTCAGTGAATTTATCATTAGTTGATTTGTACAAGTCTCAAAAGTTAAATTGATGTTTAATAGATTTACCCACTAAGTGGCACTTATTCACGGCCATTCTAATTCAAAAGAATGCGGGGAAAAAGTAACGAGTAACCTGAAAGTATGATCACTCAAAAGTTCTTAAATAGAAATGAAAAGCCAAAAACCACAGGTAGAATACAGATAATGCCTCATGATCGATTTTACATGTCGTGCTTCAGAGTCAAATGTATCATGACCATCTTTTGCAGGCATAGCTGCAATGTGTATGCAATGTGCCAACCTAACAAGATAGCCAAACCTGCACATACATCAACTCATATGATTATCAATTCCTTTACCTTTATTATTCACCGCTTATTCAATCATGCTAAAGATCGCTCCAATCCCACTACTGAAACCCGCTCCATCGGAATAACTCACAATAAACTAAAGCAACGTCGTTCAGAGAAGTATTTATAAAATTAAGGAAGCTTAAATTAAATTTATCTTTGTGAAACCTTTCTCTCAGTTCAGAGATAGAAGCTATTTGCCCTATAATTTTAGATCATGGAATCGTCTTCAGAGGGTAGTTGGCGAAAAGATATTGAAAAATCTCTCGATTCAGTCCTTGGTGTTGTCAGCAAATCATTGGGGCCGGTCTCATATCATAACTATCGTCACTCAAAAGAAGTTTCTGAAAAGCCGAAAGCAATTTCTTTCCTGGCAGATTTGAAAAAGATAGGCTTCAATGACCTTGAGACTCTCCTTTCTTTACTTAATTCTGAGGTCAAGGGCGAACAGGATGACAGCAAATTTCTTCTTGAAAATTTAGTCAAACTTCTAGCCAAATGGGATGAGAGCTCGAAGATTGGAGAACAGCTGAGCAATGCCTTTATTGGCAACCTTTGGAACGCTACAGAACATCCTCCCACAACCAGTCTTGGCTCTCAGTATAAATATCGAGCTGCAGATGGAAGCTTTAACAATATCTCCTTACCTGAACTTGGAAAAGCTGGCACCCCGTATGCGAGGAGCGCAAAACCAGAGAAGCTCCAAAATATTGCACTCCCGGATCCTGGCATAATATTTGATAGCGTAATGGCTCGTGGTGAAACATTCGAGCCCCATCCAAATAAAGTTTCTAGCATGCTCTTCTACCTTGCATCTATAATAATTCATGATATATTTCGAACAGTCGGTAATCACGTTAGACTCTCACTCACTGACCTACTAAACCGTAGTAGGACCATGCGGATTTTAATATCTCTTTGACAAGTAGCTATCTTGACTTAGCTCCGCTCTACGGAAGCAACCAAGAAGAACAAGATAATATTCGAGTTTTTAAAGATGGAAGGATTAAGCCTGATTGTTTCTCTGAAAAGAGGGTCTTAGGCTTCCCCCCAGGAGTCGGAGTCATGCTTATCATGTTCAACAGATTTCACAACTATGTTGTGATGCAGTTGGCCGCGTAAGTACTTTAACTACAAATCAAGACATTCTAAATGAAAGAATTACGTTTATAATACTAATACCCCGTAGAATAAATGAGAATGGTCGGTTCAGAAGACCGGCAGAATCTAGCTCTGAAGCTGCCTGGCTCAAGTATGACAATGATTTGTTCCAAACAGGTCGTCTTATCACGTGTGGTCTATATGTTAATTGTGTTCTTAAAGATTACGTTCGAACTATTCTCAGTCTGAATCGGACAGACTCAAAATGGAACCTCGACCCTAGAACCGAGGAAGGGAAGTCTCTTTTTGTCAAGCCATTGGCAGAGGGTGTCGGAAATCAGGTTTCTGCAGAGTTCAATGTGATTTATCGTTGGCACTCGGCCATCTCTGTGCGTGATGAAAAATGGACCCAGGATCTTTACGCTCAAATGTTCCCAGGCAGAGATCCTGACTCTATAAGCATGGATGAATTACTACAAACACTTGGGAAATTTGAATCTGATATCCCAAACGATCCTCTGAAACGCCAATTTGCTAACCTTACCCGCAATTCAGACGGAAATTATCTCGATGATGAACTAGTACGAATTTTGGAAGCTTCTATTAATGATGTTGCTGGCTCATTTGGCGCAAATAAAGTTCCAAAGATACTGCGATCCGTAGAAATACTGGGAATCATACAGTCTAGAGCCTGGAACTTGGCTTCTTTAAACGAATTTAGGCAATATGCGGGCCTGGTAAAATATGCTACTTTTGAAGAGATTAATCCTGACCCAATTGTCGCTGAAAGGCTACGGAATTTATACGAACATCCAGATAACGTGGAATTGTACACTGGAATAATAGCAGAAAAAGTTAAACCACCCATGACTCCAGGATCTGGACTTTGTGTCAACTTCACTACGTCTTATGCAATTCTATCAGACGCCGTAGCATTAGTCAGAGGAGATCGGTTCTACACTGTTGACTATACGGCAAAAAATCTGACGAACTGGGGGTATGTATATTCCGTGATTAGTTAGGTATCGTTAACTAACATACCCAAGATATAGAGAAGTTCTATATAATACATCTGTCGACGAAGGATGCGTTTTTTACAAGCTCATTCTTCGTGCTTTTCCCCATCATTTTAAAGATAATTCTATCTTTGCTCATTTCCCTTTTGTTATACCCGAAGAAAATTTGGTGATACAAAAGTCACTAACTCGAGCTGATAAGTATTCCTGGGATAAGCCAGCTATGAATCCTTCGACCATCAATATTGAGTCATATACTTTGGCTCAAGATATCCTCGGAAATGCTGCATCTTGGAAGGTTGCCAATCGCCAAGCATTCTCACTTCTCCGAAATAAATTGACCAAACCCCTCCATGTTCTCAAGCATTCAACTCCTGAAACACTTCGTCCTAAAAATCTGGAAAACACAGTGAGAACTTTCTACGAAGAAACAACCAGGAAACTTCTCGAGACCTACAGTTACAATCTCACATCAGTCAAGGTTTGCCAAATAGATATTGTTCGTGATGTCTCAAATATAGTCAACACTCTTTTTGCTGCTTCAATTTTTAACATACCCATCAAATTATCGGAATCATCTGATGGGCCGCATAATGAGCATGAATTATATCAGATTCTTTCCTTACTTTACACAGTCATCGTGTCTAATGAGGATAAAACAAAAAGCTTCCACTTAAATCAGACCTCACAGCAAGCAACTAAGCAGATTAGTGATCTACTTTTACATCATACTAAATCTATTGCTGCCAAGGGCGTTTTATCTGATATTCTTTCCAAATTACACGATTCTTCCGTCCTGGCTTCCTATGGGACGTATTTAGTGAGAGAAATGCTAGAAACTGAGCTACCAGCAAGTGAGATAATCCGAGATCAAATGTAAGATTAGAAAAGCGGCATCTGACACTTTCACTAACTAAAATAGTCTACCGACAATGGCTTTTATTTCTGCCGGCGGGTCACAGATATTTTGTCAAGCCTTGGATTTCTACCTGGGCGAAGGCACTAAATATCTCGCGGATATTCAAGCTTGTTCACTAGTAGATTCAGCAGAGTCTGACGAGAGAATATTTCGATAGTTAGTATTCCCCGCTACGATCGTTCTATTTGATATGCTGAAGAAAATAGTTTCATGGAAGGTGCGCGAATTTCGACTATTTTAGGTATTGATTGCTACTATCAGCCAAGTAACGAAACTACTGACTCCCCTGTCATCGACAATGGCAAATTTAAGATCAACATTTTGCCTGGGCAGAGGGTTTCTCTAAATCTTCATGCTATCTATCGAGATCCCAAAATTTTCTCCGATCCTCAAGAGGTAAACCTCAATCGTCCGCTTGAATCATACTTCGACCATGGGTTTGGACCACACCAGTACGTCGGTCACGACCTTAACCATGTCGCAAGGGTGGCGATGACGGCTATGTTTAAGACGATCTTTGGCCTAAAGGGCTTACAACGTTTACGGGGTGGTGGAGTCGATGGCACTTGGTACCGCGGTGGCGAGAGTCAAGGTATGTTAAAGAAAGCCCAGATATCACCAGGGAGATTTGCCTATATGACCCCGGATCAAAGTAGCTTCTGTCCCTTTCCAACCACCATGAAAATTCAATGGAATATTGAATAGGCACTTGGCTCTAGGCCATAAAGATTTCATATGGATGAAGGGAAGAGCTAAATTAATGATTACGTACTGTGGAATAGAGGCCATGGTATTCCGAGGCTATTTTGGAGTGGTCTTCAAGAGGAATGATGCGGATTCGTGGCACTAAATATCTTTGGATAAAGGACTCTTTGCATGAGATTGGGGCCGCTCCAGTTGGATTTAAAACTCTAGAACCCAACTTATGCCCTATTAACCCTGCAGCTGTCTTAGTCTTCCAAAGCTCGAGAGTTATCTTTTGAGTACAACCTTATATTAGCGCTGCCAGCTCTTTATCGATATTTTTCACCTTGTGGCAACCTAGAATAGCCGGTCCAAATTCTCATTAACATCAAACTTGTGCCGCACGGTATCACCTTGATGAGGGACCGCTTCTCTACTGAAGCTACTGACCTTTAAGTTTAAAATTCTTAATCAAATCATACGGCGTAATAACACAACTATAGTTCACTTGAGGTTAGTTTCGTTCGCGCACAAATTTGTAATTTGTGACAGTAAGCGTGCACTTAAAAAGTATGGCGACATTAGTACCCATCGCGCCACCAAAGGCCGACCGAAGGTAACTTGAATGTAGATGGATAGATAAATATAAGTGAGTGTAGAATAAGTGCGAAATAAATTTGACGGAGTAAACTGATTCCGAAGCTAATCAGCGGCCTTTCCCCTCCCACCTTTTCCATCCGAGCCAGTTAGAAGCCAACGACGCGCCCGACTGCATCCCTCCCTTAGAAACTGTTTCCCTCACCTGACGAGAAACCTCACGCAAATTCCAGATATATGCCCAGCTCACCATCATTTTATCAAGTGCAGCATTCCTCAATGCTCATCTGCGTTTTTTTTCAGCATTGCCAAACAAGCAGACCCCATTCATCCTTATTTAGCCCAACCATTTCATGCCCTCGCGATCCGCATGAATGAACTCCACCCTCCTTGAAATTCGACCGAAACAGCTCAAATGTAGATTTCCATAGTACGCATATCGCCTTGGCTGACATCAAATTAGCGCTATTTATCGAATTTTCCGTTCCCACAACCAACTTTCTTTATGCCAGATCACCTAAATAGCCAAACTAAGATACCTTCAACCCGCTTCGCTTTAAGCCAGAAACTTCCAAACCCCCCAATTGTGTTCTACGCTGCAACCGAAAATAAACGTAGCTGAGGCTACGAGAGGGAACCGACACAAGTGGTACATAGTAATTAAAATTTAAACCGACGGTGCAAAAGATTGAGTCGTGACTCAGGCTGGTGACTTGCTTGGAGCAGCAAGTTGAGGTCCACCATTTTGGCGCGCATCTCCGCTGTTCATAGTCAGGTTCCCAATTCCGGTTGATAAGAAGGCGAAAGGATCGGCGTCAACTTGCTGGTTGTAAAGATTAGATGCACCGGCGCTGGCAGGCCCATTGCTAGCAGACTGGAAGGCAGCTTCGGCGGCACGGCTGTCGAAGGGGCCAGCAGAATGTGAGCCGCCAGCAGGATTCCCAAAATGAGTATTTAAGGAATGATAAGGAGCTACGGCTGCTCCAAGGCCTGATGGTAAAGCATAGGTGCTTGGAAGACCGCCAAAATGATGGCCACCATATCCACTGCCTGACCCAAAACCAGATGCCGAAGCGAAGGGGCCAGGTCCTGAGTTAGCTGTCATTGACCCAGGCGCCATTCCGTAGCTGGAGTTGCTCTCCATAGGTGAAGGGTAGCCCGAATCTGCTACTACTGCTGCACCGGCACGGCTAGCACCGCATCGGAGGCAGGTGACGTTCTTTGCAAAATTGTGGTATCCACATCCATCGGACCCACATTTCCAATCGCCAGCTCTGAATGGGACTACCCCGCCACTGCCGGTCATTCTCCCACCACCATGTCCACCCATGCCACCATGATGGTTCACATGTTGGGGCGGAGGCATCATGGCCGGTGGCCCGTATCCATAGGCCCCTCCGTAACCGCCCATGGTGTCTCCACTTGGCCCAGCACTCATAGCTGGAAATGAGCAGCGGAAGCAAGCTGTTCGACGTTGAAAGTTTGAAAACCCGCATGATGGACAGGTCCAATCTCCTGGACGTGGACGATTTTTGCTCGGCGGAAAGGGCGTTAAAATTTCGGCAGCTCGATCGAGGACTCGGCTCGAAGAAGGGGAAACTTCAATCGCCTTCTCATTCAGAGCACGACCGTTCATACACAAGCTCTCGGCCGCCTAAATTAATATTAGATAAGACTAAATTGGCTGAAATTGGAACAATGAATAAATGTGAAAATAAAAGTGTTAGAGGAGTCTTAGTTTACGCGCGTAGAGGCACTAGAGTGAGCAGAGCGGACTGTAAGCGAAGACGGGAAAAAGAATTGACCGACCTCTTCGTGTGACGAAAATACAGCGAAGCCAGATCCCGTAGGTTTGTGCTGGTCTGGTGTGCGTAATGTCCAGAATGCAATGGGACGACCTCCAAATTGAGTGAACCAGCTTTCAAGTTCGGATTGGGTTGTGTCATGAGGTAGGCCGGCCATGTGTAAAACCTTGCTACGCTCCGATAGAAAGGCTCGAACATCGGCTCGAGCATCCATAGGTCTCGTGAGGACATCAGGGTGTTCATGGGCAGGTTGAGATTTCCTGATAAGTCCTTTCAGTACCCGTGCCAATGTCACAGCTTCTTCCATGGCTCGGCGGGGAGATGCTGGTGCTAACGCCTGAAGGTGAAAAGGTAGATTATGTTTGATTGGCGCACTGGCCTGTACAGGCTCAACCTCTAGGGCTGCGCAGATATTTGAGAGCATAGAAGGACCAAATGGAAGGGACTCAGGATGATGTTGTTGCCAGCGTTGGTACTCGGTCCGGAGATCAAAGGTTCGTGAGTGTTGTAAATATGGGGGTAAGACAACGGCTTTGTCCCGAGCTTCTCGCGGTAACTGGACTCTAAGATCCCAGGAATCAAGAGTTACAAAGGAGAAATCTAGATTTTGGGATATAAGGTGTTCAGAAGCGAAGGCATCGAAGCGGTTGATTGCGTCGCGAAAAGTGCCGGCGTTACGAACGTGTTCCCAAGTGAGAGTTGTCAAGCTAGCTGTTGAGTAGATGGTAATTAGCCTCGAGGAAAACAGTGTGGGAAACTGAATTTAAGCTTACTACATAAGGGGGTGATTGGAGTGTTGATTGGCTTAACAAGTACGTTTTCACGGTGCATCTACACCGAATGTCAGTTTCCTTTTCTAACGGCAAAATAAGAAGCGAGAGATGAAGTTCACCTCTTCACACGTCTTCCCATCTAAAAGCATCCATCCCAGCTCAATTACTTCGGCGGAATCCTTGGTCACATAAACTCCGTGTTCATCGCATGTTGTAGCGACATGGATGACAACATATCGATCTAAATTTCCTTGTTGTAGCTGCGAGGCTGAAGACATTCTTGAATCTGAATGTTTAGGAGTTGGCGGTGCAGATTTTTTGTAGAGAACCAGTAAATGACGGGGTCCAGTAGATTAATAGGGCAGCAAAACGAGGGTAGTCAGCAAGTAATGAAAATGGAGATGAGACTGAGGATATGTAGCACGTTGCTGAAGTTGAGAACTAATTCTGACCTTCCTTTGCGGCAATGGTGATTGGAAGAAAAGGTACTGACTGCAAAGGTGTGCCTGCTAAAAAGTGTTGACTGAACTTGGGACAAATTGCCTTCGACATTCCTTTTAGGCTTAGCGGCTCATGATATCGGTGAACCAATACGTCTCTCATTTGCTTTTTTTCCCTTTGACAAGCGACGCACAAACGCCCAGCGAAGCGGCCTAGGTGAAAGCATATGTCACTGTCATGCTTCATTGACGGCAGAAATTTTGGGTTAATACTACTATGTGTCTGGCAACTCCATCCTCTTCTGGATTGTCATTATGTTCAAACATACTAATTTAGTGGCGGTTTATGGAGCTGTAGCGCTAGGATTAGACACGGTGAAAAGGGGGCCGGCGTCGGCGCGCGGGGTGGGGCACCGAGAGAAAGAAGGGCTTGTGAGTGATTTGGGGCACAATTGGGGCTTCCACCGCATGTAAAGAAATACTTAACAAAACAATTATGGACTCGATTATTTATTTGAAAAATGGTTAGACATGGAAAATTGCGCATCTCACGCTGGTATGAGCGCTAATGAGACTCGATTGTGTATATAATTTCGCGAGGTCTAAGAGGATACCCAGGGTAGATGTACTGAAGTCTTTGTGATTTTGAAATGCCTGCCCAGTCCGCAATACAGGTGGGGAATGGCTTGGAGTAAGTATACCATTGATGATGACAGCGTAAGATACTTATATTGTCCGGCTATCTGTCTGTCTTGGTACAGTACAAAATATTCAGTGCTGCGCGCGCACAATAATCAGTTGGAGCTGAGTTCATGGCTCCAAATTCAAGCCGACATAATTTCCCCTGTCCACCTGTTACATATCACCAACTATGCCCCTAGCTATTGATCCTAACCACCCTTGAACTTGTAAGATGTCTGAGCGTAAAGATGGGCCTCGAGCTGACAGTCTCCTCATTGTCAGGTCGCTCGAATCAAAGAAAGAGTTAAGGCGAGCCCAGCTTCTCTTATTGGGCATGAGTGAATGATATGATAACCGAATGGACAACTGCGGCAGCTTACAGCTTCGATGCGGGTAGATAGCAATAAATATGCCCGTATTTTGGTGTTCCGTAGGACGTGTTGTATCTCAAAATTCGGTATCGCGACCTGCGCGAGCCCTATTCACGTGACACAGGAACGTGGACAAAGACAGGGAGCAGAGCTATGACGACAAGCCGTAACCGTCTGAATGGACCGCGAGCTTTGCACATTTGCACACTATGGTTTTGATTCCGTCTGTAGAGAGCTCCAGACTACAAAAACAAGAGTTCTTGTAAACACAAACACTCCGTCAGCCCCAACATAGTTAGGTGCAAGCGTCAATCGACCGTGTCTGATCTCGGCGCAAACACAGGCCAGCACAGCGCCGAGGATATATAGTATGCTGGGACCCAAGTGGACACAACATTTCTTCATGTCATCCGCCGTTACATGCCATCCACCGAACCACGAGATCTTGCAAGTCGCTAGGAGCTCTCAAGACCCCGACGGTCGGTTGCAGCCCGTCTCCTAGATGTGGCAAACACCGGCAGTCGCTGTGCCACCACGTTGCCGGTGATCAATCCCCGATGGCTGGGCGAAGAAGGGCCGATTCGCTTCGCCCGGCTTCCACCACGCAAGGCGCTAAAGAATGAATCGAGATGTGCGTTCGCCCGAACGCATTGCTCGGACGGTAGATATGTGCATGCGTGAATGGCCTCCTTCTCTCTCACAGCGCTATATAGGCTTTGTGACAGAGCTAGAAATTCCTGAAACTGCGCTGAATAATTGGCTTAAGCTTGTGCTAGATTATTCAAAGATGCTAGTATTCGAATCACACTCCCAAGCAAGGCATCCTTTTTCTCACTCTACATCGGTGTACTTTTTGGGTTATAATGACCAAGCTAAAGTACGTCTTGAGCCTTGTTGGTTCAGTGGCCAGTTTATTCAAGCCTACCAGAGCTATGGTCTGGATACTCCGATATGACTGGGGCTTCGTGTGATTTTTGTGACGTGTGATACCTAAGCCGTATTAGTGTTCAGTGCATTGTGTCCTCAGATTTATGTGGTTCAGCTTCCCGTCAGATACCGGACAGACTGACTTCACCGCAGACTATATCAGCCCTTGCACCCGGCCGCCAACAAGCCGAACGTATTTAGTGCCCTAGCAACGTAAAGCTCTGGTGTTAGCTAATTTCGGAAGTTGTAACGGTCGAGGAATCAGGGGTAATCTTGGAGGTAATAGGAACCATGCTCTGGCCGGCATGGCGTCTGCCAAGGATTAAATGGATAGGGGAAGGAGAAATTTTCAGCGCTCAAGATGAGTATATCCCAGACAAGGCACAGAGCCGTCACGCCTTCGTCATGCCAGGCCCGTGACCACGGCGTAACCAGGGCGCTCGTGGCCAGCGCCCAAAGTCACGGGTGAGGCTAGGAATAACAAGCGAAATTTAAGGTAGCCTTTTATCCCAGTATGATATGTCGATCAACTAACGATAGTCGCGCCATCCTGATCTCTTAGTTAAACAGTGTGTGCCTAGCACTGCGACACGCGATCGCACGATTCCCCTGGACTTGAAGTGTAATAGTCGTTTCTCAGTTGTGTAGCCTGTATATCTTTCGCTGCTCACTCAGAATTCTCCTGACCTCCAACATCTACCTCGCTTGCCGAATTTAAACAGTTTGAGGTCTTGGACATAGCTTCGCCATGTCGAAGACGTACTTAGCACGAGGATCGCCATTGCGTCGAATCCTCTTGAAGCGCCCGCCTAGTCCATCTCATCGGAATCCTTTACGTACAGTTTATGCCTTATCCGTCTTCATGTAACACTCTGATCGAGATTCAACGTCTTGGTTAAACTTCCTTCAAGCGATCCGCTCGAATGCCTGCCTAGAAGCTTTCGCAAGGGCACAGCCCGCACAATCTTTCTTCATATTCTAGAATAGTGCTGCTCCAACCACGCCGTACGTCGCGTAAGCCATATACATTCGACACTCGCCTTCGGCATCTACTCATTCAACCACTGGCATTACAGAAAACCGTAAGATGAGCAATAATCGCCAGCAGGCCATATCTCTCAAGATTCCGCCCAGGTGGTTAAACAGGGCCTCAGAATCCATGGCTAAATTACTCCATACCCTGAGAAGGAGCTAAGATTCTCCACTATTTGCAGTCTATACCCACTCCTGACATCAAAATGTACCTTCAGGGTCTTGGCCATATCGTTTGCGATCAGATTACTAAAACCGATCAAGGTCAATTTCACTTGACCGTTATACCTTAAATCAACAAATTAGGCTCTACTACTTTACTACATGCAAAGATGCGCGGAGTGCTTACTGAAGTTCACACAGGATACGGAACATTTGTTACGGCTAGATGAATAACCAACGGGAGGGCAAGACTGAGCACCTGTGCACGGTGTCTTCTACGAATTTGGGAGTGAAATACTCTCCCAGAGCCAAGTTCAGTCAAATTTCGCAATAACGGACAAGTTGACCCACGAGGCAATAATTCAAAATTCTCCGCCATGTCAAATTTTCACCCCCAGCGAGTTCGATTCCTATCCAAGTCTCACCAAGTTTACAAGTACGACCAAGTACATCCTTGTTTCAATGACCACGCCTCTCATCAACTATTCTCTGGCCTCAGCCAGCCGCCAAATACACGCCCACGCCGATATCTACACCCGACGGAGGAAGCAAAGCGTGGTGCACAAACCTGGGAGACAGTTCTTTGAGACGGACGTGAGAGAGATTGGGACAAGTTTACAAGATGATGCTGAAGATGGATATAATCTCGACGGGCGTGTAATTTTGAATTTTGGCAGAGTTTTACGAATTGAGCTTTGTGCGTGCCAAGACTTCGCTTGCGAGAGTGCAGCGGACACTATAACAACACGCAAACGATGGAAGATGCCGTGGTCCGCCTCCTGGTGGTGTTCTCCGGTATAGTTTGAGTAGCCTGGGCTCCTACTCCACTTGGGAAGGAGACTCTTCAGACTACATTTCGCGCGGAGAAAGTTCAGGGGATGATGAAGGCATGTCTGGATGACTCAAGGTTTGAGACGTTCCCTTGCGTAGGTATTCACGGATGAGGGTTGACTTGGGGTGAAGAAAAAGCCACCATAACTTCGCAGTGGTACTTGCAAATGAAATCCGAGGCATGAGTGCTCTACTTGTAAATTGAGTCATCTTTTCTGTACTTTTCTTTGATATTGTGTCATAGCTAGATAGCTGCATACGCAATTAAAATCTGATGCAAAAAAAAAAAAAAAAGAAGGAAGATGTAGATAGGTATGCGTACCTCATCAGGCTTAGATTCATTGGTCTTGCCTGGCTGGAGCCTCAATTTTGGGACTTTTCACGCACACGCAGTTTCCATTGTTACCATTTTTTGGAAGAAGTTTCCATGAAAAATTTTGCCGAATTCCATGGGTAAATACTCAGCTGAATAACTATCCATGAGGGGCAATATATCTAAGACCTTCTTTTACAGCGAACAAGGATAGGAGCATTGTACAGAGTGTAGACTATATTAGGAAGCAACCCAATTAGCTAGAAAGCCACATTGATGTAGCACAACAGTAACCAAACCAGTGTGGAATCAGTTAATCCGTATACTCCCAAGAAATATCAATCTCACTTGAGATGGGGGTGTTTCCTCAAATTCTCATGGTTACTGGAACTACGAGGTGACGCGGTCATTATGCTGTCTAATAGGTAAGCTCGTTTGGGCTATTTACTATAACTTTCGTGTATCCGCTGCTAGAAGATATGCCGGATCACTGTCCAAGGTATGGGCAGAAGATATAGTGTCAAGATCAGCACCATAGTGATTCAATGTTTGCCGTTGAAAACTGTACAGGAGGATTTCAGAAGGAAGAGTTTATCCGGGGCTCATGTTTAGCAATCACTGCGGGCAATAAGTCCTTGATGACGTTTTGTTGGTTAGGTTCTATAGTGAGGATTGTCCGCTTGTCACCCATTATCTATATGCTATCACACCTTGATGCTTTTTGATATCATTATGCCTCACTTACTTTCATGTAATTTCTATGACCTCTTATTTAGCCTTCGGTGTTGCTAGTTCATCACGAAGTATGCAGCTACTAATGAGGTTTCTCAGAATAACGTATATTTCTCACTAGCAAGCTGTCTCGAAGTTCTTCAATAATTGGCACGAAGACAGTGAGAGGCTTTAATAGGCTAGGACGTTAGAATACCTATCCCTCAGGAGACATGAGGTACTACTTCCCTTCTCCTGAGCCGAGCACTAGCGTAGTGGTTTAGGCTTTGGTAGCCCCAGTAGCTTTAATGACCGGAAATTTAAATGCCTTACTCATACCACCTTTCATCTTTTTCCATCGTCCAAATTCGATGCTGGGTGTCCAAGTCAAGACACCTATCCAGGGTTGCACGTTGTAATGTACTCTCAGGGTCACATTTTCTGTATCTGCCAGTCTGCCGGTTGGTGTAGTAATATGATACTTTGCTCGTTGATTTTTGAGCTCTAACTTACCCCTACATGTAACAACAGTCAGAACACGTTTCTAGAACGGGCTTCACGATTTGGGCGGTAAACCGAGATGCAAATGGTCACGGTAGAATAGATAAAAAGCTTACCGGCGGGGGTCAATGCTTAATCCTTGAGAGCTCTTTATCAGTTTTTGCTTCGTGGCAGGACCAACGTTCAATAAGTGGTCGGCACTCGGGTTTGTTATAATGCTATCCCAGATAACGACCTCATTTGAGACCTGGCTTGAAGTAGAGTTTGGCCATGTTGCTGATACGTAAACAAAGACTTGCTTGGTATTCCATGTGAAGAGCGAAGATAAGTCGGCTGACAGCGAGAAACGAATAACTCCGTAGTCCTCGCGTTTAGTTGAATAGTGATTGGGTCGACCCCTGATGCTGCGGATCCTTCAGTTGGGTGTCTAATTGCGTATGTGAACGCAAGAGGACTAAGTCAAGAATATCACGACGAACTCACACATTTACATCTTTCAGAGATAAACTTGCACGAGGAGTTCGTGGTGCTAATAAGTCAGAGGCAGCAATGAAAGCCCCGAGTACTAGAGCAACTGTAGTGAAGAATCCGAACAAATTCTGCAAGCGGTTGCTGGTCGAAAACATTCTGTTGTTGAAGCTGCGCTGTGTTCACCGATATATGGTGGGGGTGGGAGTGAGAGTATGTAACCTCTGGTGGTGTGAGCTGGTTAAGATTGGCACGTCGAGAGCAGAGTCATTTGAAATTTTTGATTTGTACCAATACTATTTGATATGGACAGATTATGCGAAAAAGAGGCTGATCCTTTGAATGTGGAGTTTGGCCCTGAATCATACATAGCCAATGTGTACACGTGTTGTGTAAGTCCCGTTGTGGCTAATGGGGCTGCATTGATATCAATGTCACGTGGCTCACAACAAATTGTAATGTGCATTAGTCATGGTTTACACTTCATTTGTTAGCCCCATTATTCTTATTTAGATAACATCATTCATTTCGAACTGTCATCACGGAGCCGGAATCTCAACATAAGTTCTGGTAAATGTTAGAAGTATTTGTGCTGTATTCACTGCGGAGCCAAGATCGTTTGCAAAGAAAGATGGAGCATGATTATTACCAAATTTCGCCAGCTTCCAGCCTTTGCGCCGCTCACTTGCAGAAGGAAGGTTAGCTTTCCAGTTACCGCCGAATAGTTTGTCAAGGTGATAACCGCCAACATGCAGAATACATTCCGGCAGATGCTTGTCGAGAGAGTGGCGTCAACTAATCGTCTAGTCTTTCCGGGCAAAGGCCCAGCCTGCGATAAGTGTTCAATAAGGTCCGACTGCTATATGGTGCACACTGATATGAACCTAATTATAAAATTTGCTAATATTGACGTTCCGGTAGTCAAGTTTTTTCACACCTTCTGTTAGGCACTGATGTTCAATTGATAAACATAAAGTAAATGTTTAATTTGAGGTCTCAACTGTTCTAATCTGAAGAAAACCTCGGTATGTGGATACATGTCTCATGCCGGCACTTAAATGTCATAACGGAGCGCATAAGTATTTACCATAGTATATCAGGACTAAACCTCTGCAAAAATGTTGTAGTTATGCTTGAGACACCATTTTAAATATTCGATGAAATAACCCAACTCGATACAGCCTTCGAAAATGTACCACGACTAATCATATGAGAAAGCTTGACCAAAGTAATATGTTGGAAAGGGTCTAATTGTGGCTTGTGGATAAGTGGGCTCGCATATTCAGTTCTTTCATCCTCTCACTCTAATAAGAATTCTACAATATAATAAAATCCCTATAGCGCAAAAAAGCAAATGTTGATTGCAGGCGAACTATAAATATCACTGTGGTGGGATGGTGCGATACTACATCATCTTGGCCGGTTTCGCAAGTAAGGCTTGGATAGCTTGGATACATTTCCTACATGAGATCGGAGATAGCTATTTCAAATCCGGCAAAACACAACAACACGTATTTGGGCGCTGTTGTACATGGATGAAAAATGCATGCTTGGATAATCAAAGGGTTTGAAACGTTCTTTTGTTGGGTACTTATGGAAGAGAGTCAACTGTTTGTGTAAGCAAACATATCTCATAGTAGTATTTGCAGATGAAATCTCGAGTATGAGTGTCTCTAACGTCAAAAGAGTAATCCAATATGTATACATAGCATCGGTTATTTTTTTAGATCAATTGGTCCTAAGCTTAAGTTTTATGTCCACTATAATTCCAGGACCGGCGAAGCCAGTAGTGATTTCTGTAATTTTTCCTAAAGCCTGGCTCGTTCCAACCTCGTGGATCACTGCCAAAGTGCAGTTGATCAAACCGAAACAAAAAACCCCAAAAAATTAGTCAAAACAACTCCAAAAAACGGAAGATTTCTCTACATTGGACCCAAGCAATGCACTCCTCGCACATTCCCTCGCCCGTCACACCTTCCAAATGACAAATTTACTCAGTCTCCGCTAAGAGCAAGAGATGGCTTAGCAGACACCTTTGATCCAGCCGGTATCCTGCTATTGATTAGTAAATGTCCTAAAAGGGACATCTTCGAGATCGCTATAACCTCAAACTTCTTCTTCAGATTCCAGTGTTGCGAAACCTATTGCCTCGGCCATCGAGACATCCTTCACCGCGGCGATGATCGCCTCTTAGGCCCTTTTGGTTGCAGCCAGAGCTCGTGCCGCCTTTGAGAACTTCTCTTGCTCGAGGTGGTGAATCCACGCGAGCTGCTCCTTTGTTACCGGTCCGGACTTTCTGGGTCTGACTTAGCAGACCTGGGAATCCGATCGGTGGGGTCCCCCACAGTTGCGACACTTGGTGAGGGCCTTGCACTCGGCTTCTGAGTGCATGCTAGATCCGCAGTTACAGCAGGCTGGAGTAATCACGGGTAGCATGGAAGCCTAAACAGCGTTTGCACTGTTCAACTTTCCGACGAGGCTTATGAATGGTAGCAATACCAGACTGGTCGAAGAGGCGGAAGCACGCACGAGGGGCAGAATTCCGGGAAAAAAGGGCATGTCAGTTTCGACAAGGCGATCCAGGCCGACACGTCCCATGAGGTCGGATCTGGATTGGATACGCGCTGGTCGTAAGGAAGATCTCAGCGTTGATATACTCAGCATCGACCGTACAAGTACCATCGAGTATTCGTGGAGTTGCGGGTACATTCGTGATTCGAGAAGCGACAGGGTCGGAATCTTCTTCGAGTATGGCGTTGTATTTCGCCAGTCTCGGAGCAGTACGTGGAAGCCTTTGCCTAAGGACTTCATCCTTTTCTAGAATTGCATAGCCGGTCCTGACTCGATGACAAGAGCTGGCTTCACTCGAGATTTCCTGTAGCTCAACCTATACTTAGACCCGTGTACGGCTAGGTGAAAGCTTTCGCCAGGGGTGGTCGATGCCTAGACAAATGAAAAGTCGTTTGTCAGCTTTCGCCTTCGGCCCGTCTTTTTTCGGGGCTGTGACCGCAGGTTGCGGCACAGGTTTTACAGTTGGTAATGCTTTTTGATGCAGTCCGTTTTTGACCGCCGGTTCCCAGGTGCCTTTTAAAGGTAGCACTGGGACGGCGGGTATTGTTTGGCTCCTGGCTTCGGGGGCCCTTGGGAGAGGGTTCGCCGGGTGAGAAGGCAGGACGGGTGGCGCGGAGATCAGGCCCGAGGCCTTGAAATGCACAATGATGGTGCATAAGTAGACTCTCATCAAGTCTACGAAATGTCTGTTTGACCCGTTGGTCAAAGGGAGGAGTGTTGCTTCGACGCCAGGGATGGCGGCGGAAAGAAGGCTTGTTGAGGTATTTCTTCAATAATTTCAGCTGAACCGATCATGTCAGAATCGGGCTCAGTGACGGCGGGTAGGGCTTTTTCCTTCCCTTTTATTAAGATCTTGCTCATCTCCGCGCATTTCGGAGACTGGACAAGGCCAGGTAATTGTTCGAGAGCCCTCGGGCGGACTCTCGTGTTATCCAACAAGACGTTTGGACGCTTTTTTGCGAAGAGAAGGCATGGTGAAAATTCCTGGAGCTCGATCACAATCCAAGATAAAATGTGACGAGTTCGAGAGGGGTGAAAAATGTGAATTTTCGAATTGGTTATTTATTTGTTTTGTATCTAACGTCGTGCCAGCTCACAAAACACCGCAATTTTTGAAATTCGAATTTTCGAATCTTCACCCTTTCACCCTCTCCCTCCCTCTCGCGCTCGTCGCATTCTATCAAATAATTGTGCTCGAGTCACTGGCATTTTCATCATGCCACCTGTTCGAAAAAAGCGTCCCAACGCCAAGTTGGACAACACGAGAGTCCACCCGAGGGCTCTCGAACAATTACCTGGCCTTGCCCAGTCTCTGAAATGCGCGGAGATGAGCAAGGTCTCAATCAAAGGGAAGGAAAAAGCCCTACCCGCCGTCACTGAGCCCGATTCTGACATGATCGGGTCAGTTGAAACTATTGAGAAAATCTCTCAACCGCCCTCCGTCCCCCACGGGATTGGAGAATCGTCAAAATCTCCTCCGACCGCGCCCAAACTGTCGGAGAACGCTGCGCCCATAGCAGCGTCAAATTCAACGTCGCAGCCAAAAGCTGCTACAAAAGCAGAATGCCCGCCCGAACTACGACCAATTTTCGAAGCCGAGCAACGACGTGCCGCCGAAACAGCGACAAGTCTGGCCCTCTGCTCCGCCGCCATTTCTGGCGTCGAAGGCACCCTCCTCCCTTTGACCAATGGGTCAAACAGACAATTCGTAGACTCGATGAGAGTCTACCTACGCGCCGCCATCGCACAATACATGGCCACGGGCCCGGCCTCCACGCCACCCGTCCTCCCTCATCGCCCGGCCAACCCTCTCCCAAGGGCTCTCGACGCCAGGAGCACACCAATTCCCGCCGTCCCAGCGCTGCCAATAAAAAGCACCTGGGCCACGGTGGCCAGAAACGGACTGCGACAAAAAGCAGTCCCTACTGCCAAGGCTGTGCCGCGACCTACGGCCAAAGCCCAACTAAAAGAAACCTCCAAGGCGAAAGTCGACAAGCGACTGTTTCTTCGCCTTGAAAAGGACCACCCGTGGCGACAACTGTCCACAACTAGCGTGAGAACTAAGTTGGAGTACAAATTCAGCTACTTCAGCCAAGAAATAACCTCACTCCATCGAGTGAGAACCGGCTTTGCTATGCTAGCAAAGAACGATACATTAAGACAAGAGATGTTAGATGCCTCTTCGAAGCTGGCGAGTGAAAACGTCAAACTCGAGGCATCTTCGGATCTTGTCGCCTTACAGATACCGAACGTACCTGTAAGTATAGTTACAGAGCACGGCCCCAGGGCGGTCGATGCTGGGTAGGTCTCGACCAAGATTCTCAGTACGACCGGCGCGCTTCCAATTCAGGTCCGACCTCATGGGACATGTCGACCTGGGGCACCGTATCAAAACTGGCATGCCCTCTTTTCCCGGGACTGCGCCCCTCGTGCGGGCTTCCGCATCTTCGACGAGTCTGGTATGGCTACCATTCACAAGCCTCGTCGCCAAATTGAACAGTGTAAACGCTGTATGGGCTTCCACACCACCCGTGGTTGCTCCCGCGCTCCAGCCTGCTGGAACTGCGGCTCCAACATGCACTCGGAAGCCGAGCGCAAGGCCCTCACAAAGTGTCGTAACTGTGGGGGACCCCACCGATCGGATTATCGGGACTGCCAAGTCAGACCCAGAAAGTCCGGACCGGTGACCAAAGAGCAGCTCGCGCGGATTCGCCACCTCGAGCAAGAGAAGTTCTCAAAGGCGGCACGAGCTCTGGCTGCAACCAAAAGGGCCTAAGAGGCGATCATCGCCGCGGTGAAGGATGTCTCGATGGCCGAGGCAATAGGTTTCGCAACACTGGAATCTGAAGAAGAAGTTTGAGGTTATAGCGATCTCGAAGATGTCCCTTTTAGGACATTTACTAATCAATAGCAGGATACCGGCTGGATCAAAGGTGTCTGCTAAGCCATCTCTTGCTCTTAGCGGAGACTGAGTAAATTTGTCATTTGGAAGGTGTGACGGGCGAGGGAATGTGCGAGGAGTGCATTGCTTGGGTCCAATGTAGAGAAATCTTCCGTTTTTTGGAGTTGTTTTGACTAATTTTTTGGGGTTTTTTGTTTCGGTTTGATCAACTGCACTTTGGCAGTGATCCACGAGGTTGGAATGAGTTGGGCCTTTATACAGTGATCCTCACCGGCTCCACCTGTTCTTGACCCAATGTGGAAAACATAGCTTTAGCTTGGGACAAAATAAACAAAACAAAAAACCATGCAATTTTTCAAACCGATGAAAATTCCCCCACCCGTCTCCTTAACCATTCAAATCATCATCACTGAAGCTATTAACATCGTTCCTCTCAGTGGCAAGAACCTAAATCACCAGAATGGCGATGGGGCCCACGAAAATCACTCGCCCCGCGCACCAGCTTAAAACAATGGCGAAAATAAAAACCAGGCTGCAACAGTGCCTGGATTCAAGAAATCTATCGATCGACAAGATAGATCTAGACAAGATGGAGTCAGGAATGACTGAAAGGATGATAGCCTTCGTGCAAGACTCTAACTCGAAGAACCCAGACGAAGAAATGGGTGATGGGGTTATAGACAGCTACATACAACAGGGACTCAACAGTTCCCGATGGTATGTTGCTCATCAAAATGACGGTCCAGTCTCTGAGACCACCTTAAATCGATTGACAAAGGAGATAGATATTCCGGCTGTAAAGCAGACCGTAATTTCAAGGTTGAAAAAGGCTAATCAAGCCACAGCCCCTCAGAACGCCAACCAACCCTCATCAGTGGCGACTGAAAAATAACTAACTTCCTGCAGCGAAAGCAGGAAATAAAAGATTAATGGCTGCCCTCCGGAACTACAAGCCATGATTGAAGCTGAAGAGCGCAGGGCAGCTCAAGCGGCAAAGAACATCACGATCTGCACTGCTGCAATCAACGCTATCGAGACCGCGGTGTGAGGGTCCGGAGAGAGCACGAGCTAGGAGATGACGAAGTCAAATCAAATAGATACTCAAATCAGGATTATAATATAAAGGATTCTAAACTAAGGAAGAGAAGGGAAAGAAAGCACCTGCAGATCTATAACTGCAGATAATTTACACCTGGCCCGTGCGTTCCATACCGGGTGTCAAAGGGTAGAATTTCACCTATTCATGGAAACTAAGCTAGTCACGTCACATGACCTTCCTAGCAGTACATAGATTTCATCTGTAGCAGTAGACCTCATTAGTTAACATTTACAATCTATAAACCGTGTCCCACTTTCTCTTTAAGACCGGGTAACTCCTTATAATACAGACTAATCATTATGTCATTGCACCCCTACTCATTACTATGATGCAGGGCCGTCACAAGCGGTCTCTCTACTCAGAAGAGTCGATCGATCCGTTTATCGACTCGATGAAGCTATATCTCCAAGCAGCAATTGCTCAATTCTTGAAGTCGGGACCCAGTGCGGCCCCTCAAATCCTTCCTCAGCGCCAGAGCTGCCAGGATTATATGAGTTTTTCTATAGTAAGAGCTAGTAAAAGGACTCTTACAAACAATCTGGAGCCACGAAGTGAAGTGACTTAGACCAAAACGACCTGGGCAACAATAGCCCGGGGTACTCGGCCAAATTTGATGGCACCAGTGAAGGCTGTTAAAGTCATTCATAAACCAGCAGTCCAGGTCAAGCCTTCCACTAGCCCTGCGACTATAAGACCAAAGGATTCTCGACTGTTTCTGTTTAGCGGATTGGATTGGAAAAGCTTGTGGCTGTTAGGCACAGATCATATCACTTAGTGAAGCAAGTGGAAAAATAGAGGAGTGTAAATCTGTCGTGGAGAGTTGTTAATTACTCCCACTAGGACACAGAGTGCTATACAAACTATATTTTGTAATAATAAAATCTAGCGGCTGGTATTTGCGTCAAAGCGCATTAATACTAACCTCACAATTAATGGGAGATTAGAGACGTGTATTCTACACATCCCTGTCTTTACCATAATTGGAAGCACCAATTTCAACAGTTTCTTCGTCTCAATAAGAAACATACATGGCGTGATCTTTCGCCGGTTAGCGTGAGAGAAGCCGTTACTAAATTGCTGGAGACTTC
Source organism: Blumeria hordei DH14 (assembly GCA_900239735.1). Taxonomy (NCBI): domain Eukaryota; kingdom Fungi; phylum Ascomycota; class Leotiomycetes; order Helotiales; family Erysiphaceae; genus Blumeria; species Blumeria hordei. The sequence goes on from OENG01000004.1 coordinate 263,817, forward strand.
ATCCTCCAACATCAAACATGTGTACTGTGTTCATAGAGGCTTCGCTATTCAAGCCATAAACGAAGAAGCACGCCAGCTTATTTTAAACTGTGTCGAATTATTCAGTAGGGTTGAAACTAAGTTGGAGACAGCCTCGGATCTGGCTGCCCTACGAATTGCAGCGGTCCCAGTGGCCATATACACACTACTAGGAAAGATAAAAGTCACTGAGGAAATGGTGACAGACGAGATCACTCGAAACACCAAGGCGGTTCCGGTCCACGTCCGTCCACACGGAAAGAGAAGAGTAGGAGCTCCCTACCAAACGTGGATAGCTCATTTTGAGAGAGCGTCTGTACCTCGGCCGGGATTCCGACTTTTTGACTACTCTAGAATTGCAGTTCGCCACCAGCTTAAACAGGCAATAAACCAGTGCAAACGATGCCTGCAATTCCACGGTACTCGAGGATGCTCACGTGCCACAGCTTGCTGGAACTGCACATCAAACGTGCACTCTTCTGCAGAGTGTAAGGCATATACAAAGTGTCGCAACTGTGGGGGCCCCCACCGATCGGACAGTCGAGACTGTCTAGCTCGCCCTACAAGGTCTGGATCGGCATCCAAAGAGAATCTTGAGATGATCAGGCAGGCGAGTCAACGAGAATTTGCTGCAGTTGCCCGAGAAAAAGCAGCCGTTAGACGCGCTGAAGCCGCAGTATCAGCAGCTTCCGATAAGGAAAAATAGCTCAGACGAGCTTCAAATCCAGCAGAAGCTTCGGAGTGCTATTGACCGATTCATCGCCTTCTGTAACCTTGGTTACAGAGGACGTGAATCGTGAAGAAAACTTGTAAAGGGCGTACCACGGTGTGGCTTCTAGTTGATCAGTTTATGATCACAATGATTTCACGTAGGTGTCTCGTGGCTCCGACTAATCGACAATATAATGCGAGTAGAGCTTGAGACTAATAAAACGTGAATTGAATTCTATAATACAGGATCGCCGACTTATTTAAATATTCCCCCGCACCACGTGAGCCAATCAACAGCGCACAATTTGCACGGTCGGGTTTCCATCAATTGGGATCCACAACGGGCCCCTTTCTGTCTCCCTCCTATCTTAAATTTCTTATCAATAAATGTAGGAAGGGGAGGCCCGACACAGGACATCGCGCTCGCCAGAGCTTTTGAGTTGGGAGTCGATGTGTTGCTTGTACAGGAACCTCTGTGAAAAAAACAGAGCAAATCAACAAAAACTCATCCCGGATATGATTGCCATATTCTCCATGGCGAGGATTAGTCTAGGCCGAGGGCAGTGACCTACACTCGCAAAAATGGCAGAGAGATAATTGCAATACAGGTCTATCCCTGTGCTACGCCTACGGCGGATTATTGCTGGGTCGTTGTCAATGTAATCACGTTCCTCAACGTCTACAAGGCTCCGAATAACCTACAGGCTGTGGAGCCCTTCATTAACTGGGATCCACCGCCAAACTCTGTTGCAGCGGGGGATTTCAACTCAGTATACTGGGCCTGGCAACCGAGCACCACTCGAATCCACGGACAAGGAGAGGAAATTGACAGATGGGCACAACAACACGATCTATCCTGTATCATTATTTCTCAAGGGTGAGTGTTTGACAGTGTTCCACAGGGTGCGTTGTATAGCCTAGTGAAGATCTAGGTGGTAAATGAGGATAGTAAATGGGCCAAAGGTGTTATAATGGAAGTTGTGTAGAGAAGCTTAAGCTGTTAGGCTTCTGTTTAATATCACCTAGTGAAGCGAGTTGGGAGATTGAAGAGTCTGAAAACTATAGTGGAGAGTTGTTAATTAAACCCACTTAGTATCAGAGTGCTACTTAAACTAATTATTACAACTAAGCGAGGGACACAATTACTAGCTTATTGTGGATAATTGGGAGGCTGGTCAATGTATGAGTCATCATGAACCTGGCTAGAGAACTTATACCTTTCTACGTTCCATGTTAATGATACCCTTCATTACCATATAGCACCAATTTCAACACCCCTTCTCACTTTGTACCAAAGATATTGGTGCACAAGTGCATCAGTCTTGGTTTTGGTAGACCTTTTGTACAGATGTCCGCAAGATTATCAGCTGACGGAATATGTAGTAAGGTGAGCGTTCCATCTTCAACTCGCTCTCTAGTGAAATGATAAGCGATGTCAATATGCTTTGTTGCATCATTGAGCTTTGGATTATGTGCTAGATCAATCGCGGAATTATTATCGGTTGACAGAGAAGCAGGTATATTTCTATCCAATATTTGGTGAAGTCCTCGTACAATCCAGAGGAATTGCTTAGTTGCGTACGACAGTGCCATATACTCAGCTTCACAAGTGGAGTGAGCAACAGTACGTTGTTTGCGAGACTTCCAGCAGATTGTGGATTGACCAAGTTGGAATAAATAACCAGAGAAACTTCTGCGTGTATCGAGACAATTTCCGTATGATGCGTCACAGTATCCATTGAGAACCAGGGGAGATTCAAATTTGTATAACAAACCGACATCTTTTGTCCCCTTGATATATCGTAGAACTCGCTTGGCAGCACCTAGATGAGTGACAGATGGATCTGAGTTAAATTGAGAGAGGTGAGAGATTGCATATGCAAGATCAGGTCTAGTGGCAGATATGATATACATTATAGATCCGATTATTTGCTGATACAGAGTAGTATTGGCCCTAGGCTCTCCATTTTGCGCAGCCTTTAGCGGTTGGTTACACTCTATAGGCGTGGAGACCGTATTACAATCTTGCATCGAAAATCTATCCAGGACTCTATTTATGTATGCAGACTGCGATAGAGTGATACCTACATTTGAGTACTCGATCTGAATTCCAAGTAGCCAGTGAAGAGTTCCCATATCCTTGACCTTAAATTCGGTCTTGAAGTGGTTCACTAAATCTTCGATGACCTCATCTTGTTCTCCAATCAGTACTATGTCGTCCACGTAAACTGCAATGATCATTTTACCTGTGTTGTGGATGAATACACAGGGATCAAATAGGGAAGGAGCAAGACCATAAGGAATGATATATTCAGCCAACCTGAAGAACCATTCCCGAGGTGATTGCTTGAGTCCGTATATACACCTTTTAAGTTTAGCAACATGATCTCCTTGCCTGTACCCTTCAGGAAGTTCCATGTAAATATCCTCATTCAAGACTCCATAAAGAAATGCAGTTTTAATGTCGAGCTGTCTCGTTTTCCATTTCTTAGATGCTGCAATCGCCAAGATTAACCGTAATGAATCAAGTCGTACAACTGGAGCAAAGGTTTCGTCATAGTCAAGCCCTTGGATCTGTGAGAATCCCTTGGCCACGTAACGTGCTTTGTATCGTTCAACTTCCCCATGTGCGTCTCTTTTTATTTTGCACACCCATTTACCATTGACAACTTTTCGTCCTGTAGGCCGAGGAACAACATCCCAAACGTCGTTATCTTTAAGGGATGCTATCTCCTCATCAAATGCCTTTTCCCAGTAAGCCCAGTTAGGTGATGACTTGGCAACACTGTAGGAGCTGGGCTCAGATTCATCATGAATATTTAACAAGGCTAACTCATTTCCATTGCCACAAGTTGAAATCTGCGATGCGGGTTGAGGAAGATCACGAGAAGCTTTCCACCATTCCCCCGTTATCGTGTCTTCATATGTCCGAGGACGTATCGTGCGCTTTGGTCTGGAGTTGACGGATGTTCTTGAATCTTCATTTGATGGGTCGGGCGGATTTGACAAAGCTGCTGTTGGTTGGGGCTCGATCTGAACAGTAGTTGGAATCGACGACGGTTCTTGCAATGACGGCTCTCTTAAATTGGACTGAACAGCCAGACATGGATCTTGATTTTGATGAATATTTCGAATATCTTGTTCTTGTCCAACATTTGGAGGATTTGACAAACTGGTCAACATCAAGGATGATGTTGATAAGTCTGGTTGATTTATGGTATGTGGATAGGAATCAAAAGTTTTCTCAGAGACGGAATTATCAACATGGTAAGGTAGGAATTCCACGTCGCCTGATATAACTATCTGTTTCCTTTGAGACACAAATATTCGATAGTGGTGATCAACTTCGGTGTATCCAACAAACAAACCTTTCTCTGCCCTTGGTAGAAGCTTGCTTCCAGATGGTCGCTTCGCCATGGGGACATGCACGTAGCATTCTCTTCCAAAGGGTTGAAGGTGTAGAATGGATGGTTTTCTCTCATGGAAAGCTTCATATGGGGTCTGTCCATTTACAGAGCCATGTGTAGTACGATTTTTAGTGTAAACAAATGTTTGCGCTGCTTCAGCCCACAACCGTTTATCTTTGACTGTGATCAACATTGCACGAACTCCTTCAGCAATTGATCTGTTGAGTCTTTCGGCTACACCATTTGATTCCGGAGAATAGGGAGGAGTCAAGTGGTGACTTATCCCCTTCTGAGCGAGATATTTGGAGAGTGATTCATTGACATATTCGCCGCCATTATCTGTCCTAAGAAACTTGATTTTGCAACTGTACTGATTTTCCAAGGCCGTAATAAAATCTATCACAGCTTGTGCTGCATCAGATTTATATCTTAGGGATCGGATAGTAGTGCATCGAGTTGCATCGTCTATGAAACTTATGTAATAAAGCGCGTTGCCATAAGATGGAACAGGGAATGGACCTGCAAGATCTGAATGAATATATTCACCTTTATGTTTTGCTCGGAAAATAGATGGGGGTGGTTTATGGTGTACCGACTTCGAAGACATGCAAGCATCACAGTAAAAGTTTTCTGGTGGACTTGGTATAATACCAGAGTTTTGGATGAGCTTATCTGTCTTAGACATCATTGAAGGTGCTGAATGACAGAGAGCCTCATGCCAAAATTCAAAGGTAGAGCATGCAGTTTCATAACTATTGGCCATTTCCTTGATCACGGGTAACGGGCCATCGTAGTAAGCTTCCAACCATATTTTGTTATTTATATATCTTCATCGTAGTACCATTATCTTGGAGCATGTATCCTTTGGATCTAGCCTTTTTCCAAGAAAACAGTGGTAGGGATAATTTGGGCACGTATAGTACATCATCAATTTTAAAAGTAGAAATATTTCCATTTGATAGTATACAATTTAATAGCACTGTTCCTTTTCCTTCAATCGATATCTTTTCATTTGAGCTTGACATTACATGACCCGCGCAAACTGAAAGTCGTTCGAATCGTTCTGGATAAGGACACATATGAGCTGTTGCACAGGTATCAAAATAGAAAGGATGATGACTTACCCCTTGAGGTCCACTGACAGCAGCATTTGCTCGTTCTTGGATATCCTTGGAGCCCTTATCTATGGATGAGTTTCTTTCTCGGAGCCTGACACAAGCGTTCCAAACATGTCCTCTATACTCCAACGGAAAGTGTCTCCTACAGAAGGAACATTCTTTCGGTTTAGAATCTTTAGGATGTTTAGATTTAATGACTTTATAGGGTCTTGATGCTTTGGAAGTGTCATTTTTCGGCCTCCTGTGATGCGTGACATGGGCTGAGTGAGAAGAGGATTGAATTGGAAATTCATGATCAAGATCTAGAAGACGCTGCTTAACTTCAGTGTAGGATAAATTATCCTTTGTCACCAAATTGTCAACGATATTCTTGTGATGTCGACTCAGACATGCCAGTATCATATCCCTCTTTATCTCATCATCATCCAAAAAATCAGCAATCTTTTGACGACTGAGACTAGAAGATTCTCGGGCTAAAGATGTAGTCCGAAAGTATTCGTTCTCATAAATGTCAATGAAAGAAGTCATCGTACCACTGGGATCGTATGTGCTCGAGAGCGACATCAAAGATCCAAGTTGATGAACCAATGTGAACTTATTGGTCCGATGAAATTCGGCACTCAAGTGGTTCCACATCAGATGGGGGTCTTGTAGTTTGAGAATTTTTCTCAGTATACTTGGAGACACCACCAAGATATATATATTAACAGCAATTGTAGACAATTCGCTGTATGCTTCCTGCTCTTCAAGGCAAGCATCTTCCTTTGGTTTCTTTCCATTCACAACGAGTTCAAAGAGCTTCTGACCTCTCCAGATTGCCTCCATCGTGATTGCCCATGACTCGTAGTTATCGTGTCCGACGAGTTGGGTGACATTAGAGAACGACATATTTCGAAGCGTGCAATTTAGTCGCTTTGCAAAGAATCTTTCGTTATCTTTATCAGATGTGGAGGAAATTGGGTTCGAAGGTAAGTTTGCCATTTTTCTGTTGAACTGTTAGATGATTGATTGGATAATAAAGAAAAGGGAAATTCTAGGATATTAATGCTTTTCTTTGGGCACCGGGTCATAACCTGTTATAATGGAAGTTGTGTAGAGAAGCTTAAGCTGTTAGGCTTCTGTTTAATATCACCTAGTGAAGCGAGTTGGGAGATTGAAGAGTCTGAAAACTATAGTGGAGAGTTGTTAATTAAACCCACTTAGTATCAGAGTGCTACTTAAACTAATTATTACAACTAAGCGAGGGACACGATTACTAGCTTATTGTGGATAATTGGGAGGCTGGTCAATGTATGAGTCATCATGAACCTGGCTAGAGAACTTATACCTTTCTACGTTCCATGTTAATGATACCCTTCATTACCATATAGCACCAATTTCAACAAAAGGGATGACAGGTCTTCTCTAGGAAGAGATGAATGGGCAACTAGTTGCAGTAGATGTTACACGTGGGTCTTGCTGATGAAGAACTGGAGAATGGATAGATGGTCTTCCCAAAGAAGAGATGGGTGTTACAGGCTAACGCCTTAGTAATTGAATCCCAAGATTATCCGGCTCTTTTTGGTTACATAATGCGGCGCTTGTAACACGTTGGGGGTAGTTAGATAGTGATTAGAGTGTAAACATTTTCTCTCCTTAGATTAATGTAGACTCATTTTTGGGCACTTTCGAGCGAAGAGCAACATTGCCTGTCCTCTCATACATATTAATCTCAAAAAATTTCTTGTTTTGAGTAACGTTTTATGAGCACGTTTAGAGTCCCATCGCCAACGGATTCTGCTCATTCTCGTTACTCAAATTCAAGCCTCGGCAGTCAGGAATATTTATCGTCACCTGAAGAACAAATGGCCAGCACTTCAGCAACGCCGGCTATGTCACGGTGGCTCACAGGTCAGGTACTAAAGGGAAGAGATTATAACTGTGTTGTGCGATAGTAAGAGAAGAGAAGTCTAAATACATGGGATATCTATACATATGTTCTATTCTATGACGCTAGCCCTTAGTCCCGTGACAGTACTCCCCCTCTAAATTTTGTTTGGTCCCCAAACAGAACCCCTTATCAGAAAATTATTATTAATTCCAGGTAATATTCCTTTTATGTAAATATATATTAGCTTTTTGTTTCAGCTAATTTCCATGTTAGCCGCTTTTTCCTCTCTGAGCGGCGTGGCTGTTGTGGTGCAATTGATTTATTTGTTGTTGGTATATTTACCCATGATGGCGGTCCTGGTTTATGAGGGTTTAAATTATGAAAATCTGTGAGGGCTTTTTCGCACCCTTTTAGGTCTGATTCTGGCTGCCAGGAAGGCAAATCATCATATTTCCACTTAATGAGGTAGGTAAGACCATTACAATCTTGATTGTGCACATCTAAGATTTTTTCAAATACCCACTTGTCTTCAATATTGCCATCATCATCCCTTTCCGCTACTCTTCCAGCAACGCTACGACGCTCATTTTTATTGATAAAAGATTGCCCAGGTATTACAGGATCTTTCCATGGTCGAACCAAAGAGGTGTGGAAACTATTGTTTACATGAATATGATCTGGGAGATCGATAATAACAGCACCATCATATGTTTTTAAGACTGTGAAAGGACCGTCCCATCTATCATCCCATTTTTTCTTTGGTCGGTTTGTCTTCAGGTTTCTAAGGCAAATCATTACCTTGTCTCCTACTCTGTAGACTGGGGCTTCTGATCTTCGAGAATTTGCATATTCTTCATATTTCTCCTGCGACTGGTGGGACATGGCTTTTAACTTAGAAAGAATTCGATCAAAGCGGTCAGCAACTAAGTCTGCTCTTAAATACTCTCTTTTTGCAGTATTTGATAGCAATGGTGGCTTAGGCTCTGGGGGTTCGATTCCTAGACGTGGATTAAAACCGTAGTTTGCGTAGAAAGGAGATACGCCTGTTGTCTCGCTTGTCTGATTATTTCCAGAGAACTCAGCTAGTGGTAGCCAATCAACCCAATCATCTTGGGTAAAACTAACAAAGGAACGAAGATATTGGTTTAGAGATGCATTGACTATTTCTGTTTGACCATCGGTCTGTGGGTGAAAAGCCGAACTAGGTTTGAGAGTGATAGAGAGACGAGTATTAATCCTACGCCAAAACTCAGAAACAAATGCGGAACCACGATCAGAAATGATAGAGTCAGGTGCACCATGTAGTCTATAAATGTTTTTGATGAAACATTCAACCAATTCAGATGTATCAAGGGATGTAGTGGGTATAAAATGACGCATTTTAGTGAGTCTATCTACAACCACTAGGATATTGTGGAATATCTTACCATCACGTTTGCACGGCGGTAAGTCAACAACGTGATCAATTGAAATGTCAGACCATGCACGGACTGGAATTTCGAGAGGCTTAAGAAATCCGGGAGGCGATGAACGTGGAGTCTTAGTCCTGAAGCAGAGAGCGCATCCTTTCACAAAATCAGCAACAAATTTGGTCATTTGTGGCCACCAATAAATTCTTTGTAATAGATCCAAAGTTTTTACACGACCTGGATGACCTGCAGGGCCGGAAGAATGGGAACGGTGCACAATTTCAAGACGAAGATTTTCATAGTCTGGTACAAAAAGCCGTTTTCGAAAGTACACAAATCCGGCATTAATTTTAAACTCTACTTTGTCTTTTCGGAGTAATGATCGTAAGGGTCCGGGCCACCACCGCTTTGTGGTATCTTGTAAAGAATTTATGATCAACTTAGCAATGTCGTTATTCTTGTAAGCAAGGGATATAGCTTCGGTGATAGAAGTTCCATGAGATATAGCAGATATGTGATCAACAACTTGGTTCTTGTTGAGAAGGCTGTGGAGTATATCAGGATGGACTTTATGTTCTGGAATCAAAGTGCGAAAACGGTGTTGAAGACGCTCATCAGAATCATCTTTTGGTTGTTGTCCTGGTAAACGACTCAGGGTATCTGGTATTACTGCATGTGACCCAGGACGATAAGTGATTATAAAGTTGTACTGAGACAAAAATTCAGACCACCGTACCTGACGTTGGTTTAGCTGTTTAGCTGTCAGGAAGGTTTGAAGATTCTTATGGTCTGTAATTATCTCAAATGGCTCTTGCACACCTACTAGTTCTGGGCGCCATTCTTCTAAAGCTTTAATTATTGCAAGAAGCTCTTTATCATAAATCTCATAGTTTGATTCAGCAGGACTGTGCTTTGAGGAAAAGAAAGCTACAGGATGAAGTATGCCATCATCTCCCTTCTGGAGGAGTGCTCCTCCTGAGGCCCAATTGGATGCATCAGTTTCAACTACGGTCTGCTTGTGATAATTAAAATAGGCAAGGATTGGTGCTTGTGTAAATGAACTTTTGAGTTTCGAAAAAGCGTCCGCCTGCTCAATAGACCACATCCATGGTGATTTTTTACGTAGAAGACGTGTTAAGGGCTCGATTACACCTGAATAGCCTCTTATGAATCTCCTGTAGAAGTTTGAGAAGCCAAGGAATTTTTGCAATTCTTTCACAGTTGTTGGTTTTTCCCAATCTAGAATTACTTTAACTTTATCAGGATCCATACTCAGTCCATCAGTGGAGATAATTATCCCGAGATACTTGGTTTTTGTGGTATAGAATTCTGATTTATTGATATCAATTTGTAATCCTGCATCACCGAGTCGATGTATTACATCATCTACGTGTTTGGTATGTTCTTCCTTGGTCTCTGAGTATATTAAAACATCATCCAAATATGCCGTACAGTATTTGTCGAGTGCATCATGTAAGATATGATTGATGTAGTTCTGAAAAGTTGCAGGGGCATTGCATAGACCAAATGGTGTTACCAACATCTCATATAAGCCAAATCGTGTAGTAAATGCAGTCATCCATTCATGTCCTTCAGCAATACGGATACGATTAAAAGCAGCAATGACATCTAGCTTAGTATAATATCTAGCTCTTGAAATGGAATCTAAAGTCTCACGGATCAGGGGGAGCGGGTATCGATTTTTAATGGTAACATCATTAAGGCCACAATAGTCTTGGCATATTCTTATTCCCCCAGCTGGTTTGGCGGCGAGGAGGATAGGTGCGGCAACTGGTGAGGAAGATTCACGTATGAAACCTTTAGCCAACATATCATCAATCCATTTCTTGACACAATTCAACTCTGCTGGAGAGAAGGGCCTGTTTTTACGATAGGGTGCTTGTTTTCCAGGGACAAGTTCAATCTTATGGTCCCAAGGACGATGTGGTGGGAGAGAGTTTGCATTCTTTGGTAGAAAGTGTTTGGTGTAATGATGGAATTCGAGTGGTAATATGGCTTTTATTGCCTCGGTGTTTAATTCGGGTTTATCTTGGAGAAATTTATCAATATCACTCTGTATCACTTTTCGGCGTAAAAGATCCGAAATATCAGGATGATCAGGGCTAGGGAAAATCTGAAGGATATCAAACTCATTATCATCCTTGAAGGTAGTAAAGGTCGTTTCTTTTTCATATTTTGGTGTATCAGGGTTATTAAAATTCGGAAGGAAAGATTCAATTTCATAATTATCTGGTGCAGCAGTTTGAAGTGGCTTATGTGTAACAGGTATTGAAAAATTTTATCTGTCAATGAGATTGCTGTAACCGATCTTACTTGCTGAGAAGAATTGGACTGTAGGTACTTCCAATCAAGGCAGTGGTGTCGGCAATACAAGGAACTAAAAGTGAGGCTCAAGGAGCTCCAATCACATTTAGGGTTGTGTAATTTTAGCCATGGTAGGCCAAGAATTATGGGATTACATCTACTTAGGTTAGTAACAAAAAAGACAATAATTTCCGAATGTTGCTCAATATGCAACCGGAATGTAAAGTAGTGGGTTATAGGGGCTTCGGTAGAGCCATCGGCCAAGCGAACAGATCGTGGAGTATAGAGGGGCTTAGTTTCTATTCCAAAACGATTAACAATAGAATTTTTGTCAGCAAATGCCATAGCAGTGCAGCCACTATCAATCAAACTTGTTGTGGGAAACATAACTGAATTATTTGTGCGCGGGTTAGAGAGAGAAGAGCTAAGAAGCATTGAATTTGAGGAACCAGTTGAGCATAATTCCAAAGTGGAATTATCCATCAATATATCTTGGATAGCCTTGTCTTCATCTCCATACCAATTGTACCCCTGGCAGCGACTTAAACTAGGGGTTGGTCTTTTAACTGTTCACAATTTCTATAAGCTTGTTTTTTATCCCCTGAATTCTGAGATTGGCAATGTTCTTCAAATCCGTGGTTTCCATTTAACACTCTCAGACGAGATCGAACCGGGGCGTCGGGGTCTAAAAGCTGTGAGTTTGAGAATTGGTCTGGTGACTGATGATGGTATTTGGGTAGAAATCGAGGCGGAGGATAATACATCATCGGAATTGGCAAGGGCTGATTTTCTGGTGTTAAATATTCAGTGCTAGGTAGATCATGAGTATTAAAAGTAGGGAATTGTTTATAGTCATTTCTCTCACGAGATATCCATTGATTGGTAGGACGCTTTGGCATTGGCACTGGGTCAATCATGCGATGGTGGTCTTTGGCCATATGTCCGGTTTGACCACAGGCAAGACATAAGCCGTTTTCCATTCGAAATTTACGCTCAGCACTTGATATTGAAATGCGGCTGAGGTCCATAGGATCTTTAGAATCGGATGTTCCAGCACAAGGTAAAAAATGGTCTGTTGGGTGATAATTCTGTTGCATTGAGTTAGATGAAGATTGCAACATGAGGATGTGCTCCTGTTGTTTGATATTGCGAGCAATATTATTGATCATATCACTCCACCCAGTGTAATTGTCTGAATCAGAAGATTTACTTGGTTGTTAATAACGCCAGTAATCTTTCGATTAAGTCGTTTTCTAAGGAGATCCACTTTAGTTCGGTCATCGTATTTTGCCCTTTCTATATAATGATCAAAGTCGGCCTTAAAATCTCCATAGTACGTTTGTCTTGGTAAAGTGTGTCTAAGGCATTCTTTGCCATCTGGGTAGTATCAAGTAGAATGTATCTCCTATCAAGGACTTGCCATAAGTCTGTTTGCGTTCTCCAATGCCACTTCTCTGAATCACTTGGGTATGAATTCATTTTCTGAACACCGTCTTTAATAGCTTCCCATGCTTTCCCTGAGAGTTGGCTGGTTATATACGATATACAATTGAAATTTCCAGGAAAGCAACTACCATCCACAATCAACACTTGTTGGATCTGTATTTTCCAGCTCTCATATAGCGTTTGACGTTTTTCAGTGCTTGTTTGTGCAGCAGAAAATTTTTCTGGATCTGATCTAGTCCGGCGCAATCTTGTATTTGTAGAATCAATGTTCGAGGGTTTCATGCTGAGAATGGCATCAACCTGTAGTTTATTTATTTCAGACTGTAAGCTTGAAATTTTATCATTTAAGGTTGACACCTTGTTGTTGTCTAAAGAGCGTACTAAATTTAAATTAGATATAGTTGAGTTTAAGGATATAATTTCAGTCATATTTGTATTTTTAATTTCACCAATTTTTGAATCAAAACACTGGAGCAAACTACAAAACAAAATAGTTTCGGGTGTATTAGTGGTTGAATCAATCGAGCTCAGCAGAGAAGCTGGATTCGAGTCATTTGGGAACTGATGCCCTTCAATTGCTGCGCTCAAGTTCGGCCAGCTCTTCTGAAAAGCATTGATAATTTCAGTGGCTCTGGGGTCGGAGTCCATGTTGTTAACAATTACAATATTTTTTTATTATTTTAATTTGATTTGTTGAGAAACTCTATGAGATGATTGCTGGGATTTACTTCAGATTTTGTGTCAGGTCGCAGACAGGAGTCAGAATAAGGTAGTTAATTTTTCTATTATGTCGGGATTCAAATGCAACGGGACACAATTGAGATCGCACAAAATGTCACGGTGGCTCACAGGTCAGGTACTAAAGGGAAGAGATTATAACTGTGTTGTGCGATAGTAAGAGAAGAGAAGTCTAAATACATGGGATATCTATACATATGTTCTATTCTATGACGCTAGCCCTTAGTCCCGTGACAGGCTATTTCCTTAACTCCGAATCAGATCAATCGTATAATCTCGCTGATAGATAACGATCGACTAATCTCCTTGTTGAATAATGATGAAAATCCCTCGGCCCTGGCACTGAGACCCCCACCTGTCGGAAACAAGCTAGCATCAAGATGGCCGGAATGGAATGGGGCCTAGGAACTTTACGTGACATATATCGAGCAGCTAGCTACGAAAATAGACGTAGATTGAGATCTTTTAGAAGGCCATCGGGCGGTTTGTTCAGACATGATGAGTACAATCCCGAACAAATGCAAAACGCGAGTGTCTCAATGGTTTTCAACAGGTGGCCCCAACAGTGACTGGAACTATAAAGCTTTCATAGAGCATTTCAATGAAAATTTCGAAGATAAAACATCCACCCAGGCCGCTGGCGAATCCTTGTCTTAATGAGGTAGGGACAACAGCAAAAATTCATGGACTTCCTGAAAGACTTCGAGTACACCTTGGCGCAGGCACAAGGATTGGAATGGGGGGACGAGTCAAAATAAATCACCTCAGTCTCTGCCTAAATAACAGACTCTCTGACGCTTTAGTACATGTTTCTACCTCTCAAAACAATTACTCTTTATACGTCAAGCAAGTTCGGAAGTGGCTGGTAAGCTTGAGGCCCGTCAGAATTATTCCTCAAAGCATGGCTCCCCTCATTCCACTACATGGCATATAAACAAGCAAGGTGGCAACCCCCAAGCTTATACTACGAGCTCAATGCAAACTTCCAGCGCAACTCAACATCCTACAAGCGATCTCAATGCCGACGGTGACACAAAAATGTCTGGCATAAATGGCATCAATATTTCCACCCTTACAGCTATAACCAACGCCGTAAATTCTCAGAACGAAGAGAAAGATAAAGTAAGAGGGAAATATAAGCATAATAAACCGCCAGCACCATGGCACTCCCCAGGGAAATTTGCGACATTAAGAACTGCGGGAAAATGCACGCGTTGTGGAGAAACGGGACACTGGTTTAAGAAGTGTCCAAGGTTCACATGGGCTAAAAGGCCAGCAAGTATCAATGCTACCGCCTCAGGAAAGTCAAATTCACAAGGTTCTAGAGAAATAAGATTTGACAGAAAGGAAAAATCAGATTCGGGAAACAAATAAACTCTGGTCAAAGTCGGGCCCAGGGTGATCAAATAGTTTTGGCAGAAGAAATGAAGAAGGTTGTAAAATAATTGGATGGCCCCCCATTCATGATAGAAGTATTAATAAATAAATGTTTTCATATAGATACATTCATGGACTCGGGATGTTTGTGCTACTCTGCCTTTAACCATTCATTCGTTAAACACCATAACTTACCGCAAATTTCTATTCAACCAAAAAATCTAAAGCTAGCTAAAAATGAATCGAAGCAGCAATCTGTTATGAATTAGTTGTAGGTAATTTGGATTGGGTGGCGCACGGACTATTTCGTAAATTCGGTTAGGGCTAGGCAAATGGGGCGTAGATTATGTTGGTTGGAATTTTAGAATTTGCTCCTTAGTTCGAACAACTTTTGTTTTAAGATACACGACCTTATACCCTTCGATAATCAGAACTAAATATATCTACTTGATTAACTATTCGTGATTTACCTGCACCCTTGAAATCTTTATCTTGCCGAAACTGACTCGACCTCTGTAGCTTAACAGCTCCGTAATCCAGTCCATAAGTAAGATTCATAACACAATCCATAAGTAATCTTACCTTCGTAGATATAGATATAGATGGCAGAAGCGAGAGATTATGGGGGTATGTTATCGAAGATCTTGCATATAGCATGATTTTAGGAGACCCCTGGATGCGGGCAAATTGTGTAGTATATGACGCACTTAAACGATCAATACGATTCGGTCCCCCTGGAGGGCTTTTTGTTAAGGCAAAGGGGTGGGATAGCAGACTTCCAGGTGTAACAAAAGCAAAGTTAAATTGCTTAAAAGTCGTCTCAGGAGGTGCTACTCAAATTGTTGGATCGCACTTTGCAGCTATATGCACACGGGATCGTAAAACTAAAGACAAAAACATCAAAATATTTGCAGCATTGGTAGCTGTTGGAAAATATACTCTGTACAATATGATATGGATATAAGTGATGAAGTAAAGAAGACTTGATATTTTACAACTATGAGAACATTGGACTTATATATACATCTAAGGGAGAAATCCCCACTAGTTTCATGTACCTGTCAAACCTAGTGATGAACAGCCACCTCTCATCTACCATGATGAGCAAAGGTACACTGTAGTACGTAAATATCCAAACGTATATGCGACAGTAGGCGCGATTAGCGCACTCAAGACATGTGTAGAGAGAGTCGATCTTGTTGGGAACCTGAGACGAAACAGATAGTGGTTGAGTCCTAAATTCGAGAGTCAGAATTTCCATCAATAGCTGATATAACCAAAGCTCTAGAGACCAAAAAGCAAACGTCTGAAGAAATAAAAGCAATTTTACTGCTGGAAATCGAAGAAAATTCTAAGTACGTTAATGAAGACGAAAGCCATGAGCTTTCACCCCATAGACCAGGAGTAGATACAAGGATAGATATAATAAAAGATGAAAATGGCAGGGAAAAAGAAGTTCCCTACGGGCCTCTTTATAATATGTCCAGGGAGGAACTACTGGTCCTAAGGAAGACCTTAACCGATCACCTAGACAAGAACTGGATTCGGGCTAGCACATCTCCTGGTGGCACCCCAGTGTTATTTACGAAAAAACCAGGAGGTGGACTACAATTTTGTGTAGATTATCGCGCCCTTAATGCTATTACTGTAAAAGATAGGTATCCACTTCCTCTAGTTAAAGAAACTTTAAGACAAGTGGCGAAAGCAACTTGGGTTTCCAAGGCAGATGTTCAGGTGTGACGGGCTTTGCCCGGATTGGGACTGGTCACTAGGACCACTCCGTCTCCGAGGGGGTACATACCAGATGGGGAGTATGATACAGGAGAAGAGTCGTGCCAGGGAGAAAGGATTATTCTCAAGGGGACAAGGAAGAGAGCCAGGGAGAAAGGATTATTCTCAAGGGGACAAGGAAGAGAGCCAGGGAGAAAGGATGATTCTCAGGGGGCCAATGGAGGGAGTTAAGACTAGTCTACGCAGAGCTTATAACGGATGGGAGAGCACGTGGTAGATTGTCTTCCCAAGGAAGAAGTTATTAATTCCTAACGAGTTATTGTCTTTCAAGTACATCTGAATTCATTAAACCCTATACATCAGGCGGCATTTCATAAATTGAGAGTGCGTCAAGGAGACGAAGCAAAGACCGTATTTCGAACCCGATATGGATCATTTGAATAGCTAGTCACACCCTTTGGCTTAACGGGCGCCCCAAGCGCATTCCAAACATATATCAACACCGTCCTGGGAGAGTTTCTTGGGGAATTCTGCTCTACATACCTTGATGATGTCTTATTATATTCTACCAGGGATATCGCGGATCACTGGATCAAGGTTAATCGAGTGTTACAGCGACTGGGTTGTGCAGGGTTAAAAATGGACCCGCGCAAAAGTGAATTTGCTGTGAAGCGAACCAAGTACCTGGGATTTATCATTAGTATTGGAGAAGGTATAAAAGTAGTTCCAGATTATTTATTATGTATTTGTGAGCAGATGCATATCTGTGCATAACCAGCTCTAGTAATATAGTTGTATGACATGAGGATTATGGAGTCAGGGGTCAAGGTCTGGGAGTTATGCAGGTGTTGCAAATGATCCGAGCGCGCAAATACATAGGGATGGCGCTCTCCCTGTTTGTACAAAGTAGAGAACCTTAGTGATTAGTTACAATACTAGATTGAGCCAATAACGTTTACAGTATTAAATCATTTTATTGTCCTGTCTGAGTCTAAGACTATGTAGGACATGCAGGTCCTGTCTGCCTACAGGCCAGGGATACTTATGCCAGTAGTATATCACCTCTCCAGCCAACGAAACGATGGCCATTTGCGGGTGTATGGCAGCCGGGAAAAATCGCAAAAGCCACTGGGTGCGGAGCTCTCCTAATACCGACATTAGGACTAAATTCGAAGACATAGTGCCCCTTCTGAAGCGTTCGAAGAGGCCGGCCAGCTGGGCGCTGCAGACTTGTGGGTACCTCGGGAAATTCGCACTCTGCCTTTCTAGCCTCCTTCCAAATTCTTCCCGAAGGTCGTGCTGAAATGTCAGAAAAGTCTTGACAGAGCGTGATTGCTGTATGGTAGCTTAGCCTAACTTCTTTTGTGCCGTCCAGGGCGCTGGGGAGTGCCGTTGACTCATCGACAAAAGAAGCCCTCCTGGGTAATTAGCCGAAATCTCGGTCTTGGCGCCCACAAACGTTCCAAAGTTGAAAACCCCTCGAAAATGTCAGTCCCAGCATCGTCTTCAGAGACCTATTCCCCCTCTCGCACCACATCTCAGCCGCCTATCCTTCCTCAAGATGTAGAGCCACATTAGAGCATCAGTCCCCCATAAACCATAACCCGAGCTTTGTATATTATGACTTGATTTCCTCCTTGCGGGTATACGTAGCGTCATAAATTTGTAGTCGGTGATGGCCGGTAATTAATGGGGCAAGTTCCTGTTTGCAATTGGAGTAACTTCTTTATTGGTTGTTGAGGCGAGATGAGGCGTGGTTGGAAAGAGGTTGAGGACTCAGATGATAATGATAAGAAAGGAATTATCGAGAGGTCATCAAATGAAGATATGCTTGAGGTTGCATTCGACTTCGATTCGGATGCGATTCTTCTTGGCTATCCCAGATATGCAGAGCATACTGAGCGATTACACCGGCACCACTGGAAGGTGAAGAATTCGTCTTTGCCGGCAAGTAGATCCAGATAAAGTTGAGGCAATTAAAACTTGGCAGTCACCTACAAGCACAAAGGGTGTCCGCAGCTTCATAGGATTTGCGAATCTCTATAGGGACTTCATACCTAATTTTGGTGGTAAAGTAGCCCCTCTGCTCAGCTTGACGAAAAAGCATGCAGCTTTCCAATGGAATGAAATACATCAAAGAGCATTCGAAATGTTGAAGGAGCTTTTTATTACTGCTCCAATTCTAGCAAAATGGGATGATCAAAAAGAAACAGTTCTAGAGGCAGATTGCTCAGGATACGTATTGGGAGGTTGTTTATCTCAAGAAGATGCAACAGGGGCTCTAAGGCCGGTTGCATATATTTCAAAAAAGTTGACTCCTGCCGAAACGAACTATGGAATTCACGACAAAGAATTGCTATCTATTTTTCGATGTATAGAGGAACGGAGGGGGATGTTGATAGGTTTGGACAAACCATTTGTTGTTTTGTCTGATCATAAAAATCTCAAACCTTTAATGTCCACTAGAAGGCTAAATGAACGACAAGTACGCTGGTCTCAGTTACTTTCCGACTACAATTTTAAGTTAAGGTTCCGTCCTGGAAAGCAATCAGCGAGACCGGATGCATTGTCGAGGAGAGAGCAAGATATGCCTCAAGGGATGGATGACTCAAGATTAAAAAACAGAGAATTAAAACTTATCAAGGATACTTGGATCTCGTCAACCTCAGCAATAAGGTTGTTGCCTTCCCAAGTTGTCAATTATTCGGAATCAATTCCAAAAGGTGAAAGTATCTTTTCCGAAAAATTTTTCCAAGACTTGTGGGAGGAAGCATTGCGGAAAGACAAAAGAATACAAATCCTCTACAATTGTTTGGCAGCAGGAGATACATGCTTACCCCCGAATCTTAGTGATTTGAAAATTTCGCTAGCAGAATGTAGATTTGATACAAGATGAGCTCTGAGATTTAGAGACAGAATATGGGTGCCAGACTTTGAACCATTGCAAACGGCGTTGATCCAGAAAACCCATGATTCACATATTACTGGTCATCCAGGAAGAGACAGTACACTTGCCATACTCCATAGAAGTTTCTTCTGGCCCAGCATGTCGAAAGCGGCTCGAAGATTTTGCCGTAATTGTGATGTTTGCGGCCGTAGTCAAGTATGGAGAGAACTCAAAAAAGGGCTACTACGACCATTGCCTATTTCTGATCGATACAATAGTGAACTTGCAATTGATTTCATGACGGATTTGCCAAAAAAGTCAATTGAGGATCCACGTTACATGATGGTAGTAGTAGACCGTTTGAAAGGAAGTGTTGCCATCGAAGAAATGACCAGTATGAAAGCCGAAGAATGTGTTAAAGTATTCCTTATACTCCACTTTAGATATCATGGATTTCCAAATCATATTACATCAGATATAGGCTCAAACTGGGTAGGGGATTTCTGGAGAGAACTGTGCCGACAAACAGGCATGAAACAACGATTATCGACGGCTTTTCATCCGCAGACAGATGGGGCTATAGAGTGTATGAATCAAGAAATTTGTTGTGATCAGGCCCACTTATAGATCACATAACTTGAAATGGCTAGTAATACGCAAGTGTAACCAACAGGACAAGCAATCCTGTGTCAATGATACGTCATTAACATACAGCAAATGACAACACCAGTATCTCAGCCATACATGATAATATGATCATATGACGCAGGTATATCTAATGATATAATTGTTGAATGGCTGAATGGTTGGGAGTTATTGCTATTGAGGGTATAGTCTGTGTACCATTTTTGTGTATAAATACTTGCTGCTAGAACTCTGTACATGATCAACCTTTTCCACTCCTACTTTCAATAGTCATCAATATAGCAGATCTACAATACATATCCTTCTTCTTCACGTTAGACTTAAAGCGCTATCCTATATCCACCCAAGTTGACTGTTACATCCATTGCAACCATTGCGACCATTCTTAGACTTCTCATAACCTTGTTATCACAATAGTGAGGAACCAATATGTGGGAGGAGATAAGATAAGGTCACACAACCCTGGGAAGCGAGAGCACACACACAAAAGCCCGCAGATTCTATTATCATTACCCTTTCTTTCTCTCTTCTTTGTCTTAGTATTTGCTCAATAGATTGAATATATAGTTATACAAGCTGTACTCTCACTTGTAATTATTCTATGCCGTGATACATTTCCTCCCTGTCCACATTGTTGAAATATGATAAATCTTGGAATGCCAAGAATAACTCATTTGTAAGTCTGGCTAATTAGACTATCAAATTCTCCATCCCATCTCATGTCATTAATACATCCCTCATGGAAAGTTTAACGCACATTCGCATTTATTTCACACTAGCATTCCAGCGGATGACTGTGTCTCAAATGCAGGTTATAGTTCTCTCGGATCTATTACCGACACACATGTATTTAGATTTATATTCCTGGCTCATATATCTGTACGTATATAGATTTACATCTACAGGGATCATAACTTATGATCCATGGAGGTTGATAAATACTGGTCAAAAACCACAGTTGATAAGATATGCGCACATGCAATCTCACTCTTATTATCTCAGTTTACTCAGAACCATACATCTCAATACACTTGTTTCCAGCCAATTCTTCCTTCTAAAAACTTCATACGAGACTTACTGTATTGGTCTAACCGCCGACACCAATTCTTGTTGAAAAGCAGAATGGGTCAGAAATGTATTATTTGGGAATCTTACATTTATTGAAAAGTATTCAGCTGAACTTAATATACAGTGTGTGCTTGCTAAGCGAGCTAAGTAAGTCACATGCTAGCCAGGGTTGAAGACTGATGCTTCGACACACCCCTTCAGTCTGAAACCGAAACTGATCACTCATGATTCCTCCTAATCAAACTCTGCAACTCTCAAGTTCAATATTTTAACAAATCTAGAATGTTTCTGCTGCAAAAGTGATTTGGTCATCCCATCAGCCAACATTTCATGCGTGGATATGTGACGAGCATTAACCTGTTCAGAATCAATATGTTCCTGTATAAAGTGGTGCTTTATGTCAATGTGCTTCGTTCGTTGATGTAGCTCAGGATTTTCTCCAAGAGCGAGACTGCTTTGACTGTCAGAGTAGATGCGAGTTGATATGGTGTCCTTTCCGATGTACATCATTTGAGACATGACCTGCTGTATCCATAGGAGTTCCTGAACGCATGATGTGTAGGCATGTTACTCTGCTTCAGTAGATGATAGAGATACATTCGGCTGACTTTTTGAGGACGCTGATATCACCCCTCCAGCCAGAAGGAATACACTCCCGCTTGTAGATCGTCGCGTACCTTTGTCACCTCCCCAATCTGAGTCGCAATAACCGTGAAGGTAAGAGTTAGGGCTATTACCATCGTACATTATTCCTAGGTTAATTGTGCCCATAACATAGCAGAGAATCCGATCTACTCCTTTGAGATGCTGTGCAGATGGATTTGACAGGTATCGAGAAAATGCCGAGCACGCGAATGCTATATCTGGTCGTGTGTGCACTGCCAAGTAAAGTATGGAGCCTATTTTGGATTGGTATTCCTTAATCTCGGCACTTGTTGCAACAATATCATTTGGCATCAAGAATTTCTCATATCCAGCTGCTATGGGTGTGTCAACTAGTCGGCAGTTTTCAAGTCCAAATCTTTCGAGAATTTGGCGAGCATAGGCGTCTTGAGTGAGATAAATCCTTTTCCGAGGACGATCTCTCGTTATCCGAACACCAAGGAAGTAACTAGCTGGCCCGGGATCCTCAAGTTGAAATTTGTCCGCTAGCATGTTTTTCAACTGATTGATATATTTGATATTTTTCCAAGAATAAGGAAATCATCAACATATGTGACAATAAGGATACCCGTTTGCTTATTCAGATACAGGCAGTTATCAGAGGCGAGGGGTTCAAAATCTACTTCTGCCAGACAGCCTCGAAGGTGCCTTTGCCAAAGCCTAGGAGCTTGCTTCAAGCCGTACAGAGCCTTCTGGAGTTTGCACACGAATGGTATCGAAGGCTAAGAATAACTACCGAAGAAGTTGGACAGGGAAATGTCTCAGGTCAAAAATAGGGACTGTCCATACGTATGTGGGTTATTTGTTTCGGTCAGTACTTGCATTCTGTATTTAGAACCGCAGGTTATTCTATTCCTAGCGCGTGTCTATATTTAGAGATCAAGAGATCAAGTCAATCATGATCAGTGTATATAGTCCTAGAATTCCGGGAGAAATAGGATCAAGCTGTTTTTACTGAGTTATCTTTTACTTTAATTACATACACATCGTCTACCACAGGTCAGACACCCAGTTACCTGACAGTTATGAGCCCGGTTTTTCGCACAATCTATCATCGAAGTTTATATCTGTATCATACTTGCTAAACCATCTTTCTCCTTAGCCTTACACGTCAGGAATCCTGAATCAACAATAAAAATGGCTTCGTTCAAGTCTGGTTCGTTAATAAGGGAAACATATCTCGAATGGATAGACATGGTTGAAGGTTATGCCACCGACAACGGTATTTGGCAGTTTATCAACCCTGCAAGTAGAATCCAACATTTCGAGCCCAGGAAACCCCTTTTTTCAGACTATGTTGCGACAGCACAAAAACTTGCTGATTTAGAGAACGACGACAAGCTAATGTTCAGAGAAGATAATGCTCAGTACAGAGTGGATATTCAAACATACAAACAAGATTGTAGGCTGATCGGCGAATTGAGAGCAAAAATAGTTGAGTCTCTTCATGTTAATCACCGAAAGTTAGTATTTGGGAACATGACTTGCCGTGAAGTTCTCAACCAGATCAAAAATAGGCTTGAGCCGGCAGAAGATATCCAAAAACTAAGACTAATTGACGATTATGCTAAAGCCCGAATTCCACCTACACACAAAAACGTAGACGTTTGGTTAATGGAATGGGAACGCCTAGAAATAATGATAAAAAGATTAAAGGTCGCTGACTTCAGTGACTACAAATTAACCCAAGATTTTCTCACTGGGGCGAACTCACTTCTTCGAATGTGGGTGACAAGCAAAAGAATGGAAATTTTGAAACTTTCAAATAAATTGTCCATAAAGTTTTTAGACATTCTAATTGAATTTCGTCAATTTTGGCAGCTAAACGAGTTTGACACGAAAACTGAATTCTCAGTCTTCCCAACCAGTCTACAGGGTCGAGAACAAAGCTCAACAGATAATATGAATACAAGTCAGCCAACAAATAATCAAAATCAAAAACTATATCAGCCAGGTGAACCAAGGCCCTGTCTATGTGGAACTACTCACGCAGGAGAAGACTGTTTCTATCTTGCAGAGGGAAAAGCTCCACACGGATTTGTCAGAAACAAAGATATAGTGATAATGTTCAAGAAGGTATGCAATCGTCCACCTTTCAGAAAATTTGTTAAAAATTCGCCTTGGACTGCAAAATGGCTTAAAAACTACGTCCAAGAAAAATTTTCAAAAAAGAGTTCAAATTCTGCAAGCAATTCTCGAAATTTGAGAGATGATTACAACCACAGTGGGACATTTATTACATCTGTTAAAATAAACACGTTAACCACTATCATCGATCATCCGTTACGGAATGAGATACTTTTAGATAATGGAGCAGATGGACATGTCTATAATAATCTTGGACTCGCATCTTCGCCACTGACGCCACCTCAAAAGGACGCATTCGTTCAAGCAGGTGCAGGGACATGTCCAATAATAGGCTATGGTAACATGACATTTGATGCTAACCTTGAAAATGGTAAAACTTTCAAGATGACCATCACAAATGTTGCCTTTGCACCTGAGTTTTTAACACCAGTTATCTCTTGGAAATTACTCAAGAGAAAAGGTGTAAAATGGAATTCTGAGACCAACGAGATGAAATACAATGGAAATCTGATCTGTCAGCTCTTGGACCGTCATAATCATGATGTTTTCACTCAGCAGCCAGTTTTAGACATAAATCTTCCGGACTTAGTTCACTAGTCTAAAGTAAAACATCATCCATCGATTGAAGATTCTGCAGTAGTGGTCAATTCTAGAGAGCCGCGTAAATCAATGGGCTCTATACAACTATGGCATCAGCGACTTGGCCATGCTGGTCCAGATGCGCTGAGTCATATCCAAAGTGAGACTGTCAAATTTGACACAGCCGGTCCAAAGACTAACGAGTGTCAAACTTGTGCTCTGAACAAGGCAACACGGATAATTTCTCGATGACCATCAGACCGTGCAAAATCACCCTTTGATAAAATTCATTTCGATCTAGTCTCATACTCCCCGTTAGGATTTGATAGATCTTGATACATGCTGCACTTTACTGATGATTGTACGAGAATGAATTTTGTGTATCTTTTGTCCAATAAAACTGGTCCTAGTTTGTTGAGACATTTTCGAAACTTTGTCGCCTATGTAAAACGACAATATAACAAGAATGTAAAAATTTTTAGGTGTGATCAAGAAAGTGGTCTTGGCCTCTCCTTCCAAAGTTGGGTGAATGATTTAGGTATCAAAATTGAGTGGTCTGCAGTATCAACAAGTGAGCAGAACGGCCAATCTGAACGTTCTGGGGGGATGATACAAACAAAAGCTCGCTGTTTGGGCAATGGGGCCGGCTTAAAATCCGAGTACTGGCCTGAGTACGTTTTGACCGCAGCATATTTGATTAATCGGATCCCCATGGCATCTTTAAATTGGTTATCGCCATTATCTAAGTTGCGGAAAGAACTCGGAATTCAGGATAGAGACAAATATAGCCACCTTAAAGCCTTCGGTTGTAGAGCGTATGCATTGGACAAGTCAGTACCAAAGGGAGAAAAGATGAGACCCAGAGCAAAAATAGGATATCTTGTCGGTTATAACTCCAGGAATATCTATAGGATCCTACTGCCTGACGAAGAAGTGGTCATTGGAACTCGAGATGTGTCTTTTGACGAGTCAATATTTTTCCGTGATCATCGAGGGCTGGAAAATGATGAATTATATCTACCACTGGTTGATTTCACTACAGTTTCATCTATTCCAGATGTGAATCTTGACATAGAAGACTTTCCAATACGCAATAATGAGCCAAATAGTCAGACTAAGGATGATGAGCAAATGAGCAATGAAGAACCAAATCTTGAAATTACTCAGAACAAACTCCAGACAGGTTTGCTGACTCCAGATGATTCCTTACTCGACGCTGGAGAAAGGATGGGTTCATCGCTTACAAATAATTGTAATGACCTGATAAACCTCTCAAGATTTAGGAACTTAAGTCATATCGACGAAAGAAATATCCTAACTGAGCCTAGGACGCGAACGAGAGCTTCAGTTAGATTGGGTCAAAACCCAAATGTACTGTCTGCAATTATAAGTGGTCTTATACTTGAAACTTCAAAGGAATCAAAACAGATTCATCAGTCAATGCTTCATCCTCCGCCCGAGAACTTGCAAAAGCTCAAAAAACATCCTTTTTCTAATCAATTCTGGGCTGCTATGTCAACTGAATTCAATGCTTTGTTAAGTAAGAAAACAATAGAGCAAGTTAAGCAGACTGATTCGATGCATCCGATTCCCCTAAAATGGGTCTTCTCCTACAAGTTAAATGAAGATGGGTTTTTGACTAAGTTTAAGGCCAGAATTTGCGTCAGAGGTGATCTACAGCCTATGACGGACGAAGATAATTATGCTGCTACATTGGCGTATCAAGTGTTCCGGTTACTCATGGCTCTAGTGACATATTTTAACCTGGAAACAATTCAAGTTGATGCGGTAAATGCTTTCTGTAATTCCCCAATTGATGAAGAAATCTATGTTTATAATCCACCTGGATTTAACAATCAGGGTAAAATTCTTCGCCTATTGAAGGGGTTGTACAGATTGCGCAAGTCTCCAAAGTTATGGATAAAGCTACTTTCTGCGACTCTGATAGAAATTGGCTTATATCAGGTTCCAGGTCAATCTTGTGTTTTCACGGATTATAATGGCATCATCATTTTCTTCTATGTTGATGACCTTGTTCTATGTTTTCCGTCAGAAAGGTATACTGATACTGTTGAACTTCTCAATAAACTTACCCAAAAATACGAGTTCAGAGTTCTAGGCGAGCTTAAATGGTTTCTGGGAGTAAGAATAACTCGCGACAGATCGAATAAGAAGTTGTGGCTGAGTCAAAAGACATATGTTGAAAAAATGTGTTGTAATTTTGGATTAGAAAATACGGGACGTGCATTCACAACACTGATTGTCAATGACCGATTGCAGAAGTACACCGGACAGGCCCTCAAAGAAGAAATAAAGTTGTACCAACAAAAGGTGGGGTCGTTAATTTATGCCTCAGGCGTCACGAGGCCAGATATTTTAAGAGCTGTTGGTCATCTAGCTGAGTTCTTGATTAATCCAGGTCCAGCTCATCATGATGCAGTAAATCATTGTATCCTCTACTTACATGAGACCAAAAACTTAGGCATAGAGTATTCTGGCTCCTCTGAAAATTTAAATATTCTTAACTGCTCAGCTGATGCCGCGTTTAGGAATACAGAGGACCGTCGCAGTGTTCAAGGTTATGTTTTTAAACTGTTCAATGGACCAATCCATTGGAACTCCAGCAAACAGGCAACAATAACAACATCTACAACTGAGGCTGAACTACTTGCACTTTCAAAAGCCACCAAGGAATTAATTTGGATGCAACGTATATTTAGGGGTATTAAATTCAACCCGGACCAAAAAATCGAAATATTTAATGATAACGTCCAAACCATTCGACTCCTCACCAAAGAGGATCCGATAATACAGACGAGACTAAAGCATGTTGATATTTACCAGCATTGGCTCCGGGAACGCGTACAGTCCAAAGATATAAGCGTTTCATGGATCAGTTCAAAAGATATGATTGCTGATGGAATGACTAAAGCATTGGGCAAACAGAAACATGACAATTTTCTCCGTCTACTGAACCTCGTGCAAGTTGAATAGTACAGGACTAAAATCTAACATCTCTAGTCCTGGGGGGATGTGTCGAAGGCTAAGAATAACTACCGAAGAAGTTGGACAGGGAAATGTCTCAGGTCAAAAATAGGGACTGTCCATACGTATGTGGGTTATTTGTTTCGGTCAGTACTTGCATTCTGTATTTAGAACCGCAGGTTATTCTATTCCTAGCGCGTGTCTATATTTAGAGATCAAGAGATCAAGTCAATCATGATCAGTGTATATAGTCCTAGAATTCCGGGAGAAATAGGATCAAGCTGTTTTTACTGAGTTATCTTTTACTTTAATTACATACACATTGTCTACCACAGGTCAGACACCCAGTTACCTGACAAATGGATATGTAGAAGCAATGCCTGGCTCCTTCCAGCCTGGTGGTACCTGCACATAGATGTTTGTATCTGCGTCACTGTTCAAGAATGCTGTTACGGCATCCATCTGCTCGATCTCAAGGTCGAACTTGGCCGCCATGGCAATCGCAATTTTCCAGGTCGTGTTACGGCAAACACCTGCATATATCTGCGTATAATTGCGTCCGTACTCTTGCTCAAAGCCTCTTACTACCCAACGAGCCTTGTACTTAAGTATGTTCCCCTCTTTGCCTCACTTGGTTTTAAGAACTAGTTTCCCAGTCAGTACTTTCGGACCATCTGGTAGTTCAGATTGTCAAACAAGGGACCAAGTCTTCTTCTTTGAGAGTGATCTATACTTGCGATCAATCGCTTCTTTCCAGCTCTTAGAATCCTCACAACTCATCGCTTCCGCAAGAGTTTTTGGATCAGCTTTATTATCAACAGTCAACAGAGACTGTGATGCAGTAAGAAAACAACGAAAAGCCAAATGCTCATCAGAGCCAGATCTAGCTGCTGTGCTTCTGGTCACACGATCCACCTTTTCATAGACTTTCTTGCTTCCAGGTGGTCTACCTCGTCGAGTAACTGTTGTTTCGGGCTGTTCAATGTCCTCCACTCCTGAGCTCTGAGAAGGTATGTTCTCTTCTTGAATAGTTTTCGGGAATTCTACTTCTCTCCGATTGACTCTCTTAATTATCCTGATTGTCCGTGCTTTCCTTATCTCTGGCTGCATTACTTTCAACCTGAAAATCGTCAACTTCTACATCTCATTGATGTTCTTCAAAACTAAGTTGCTCAAAAGGTGTGAGAGGATCAAAGAATGGTTCAGGTTGGTGGGAAGTTTTTGTTTCCTCCCCACTACTTTCATCAACCTGAATAGGCGGACTACAGTCAGAGGAGTTCAGATGTGTCTTTGGAGAATTTGTTGCACAAGAATTTTCATCAAATTGCACATTTGACGTTCGAACAACTACACACCGAGAAGGAATATAAATTCGGTAGATATGCTGACCTTCGTAGCCAACAAGGATACCTATTTCAGCTCTCTTATCGAGTTTTCGAGATAAGACTCTTTTCTGCACGAGAATTTGGACAAATGCTTTACAGCCTAGGACCCTAAGATGACTCAAATCAGGCCTCTTATCAACCCCGAGCATGAAGCGCTCAAAGGCTTGAATGGGCATTTCTCCATCTAGCACAGAAGTAGCTGTGCGATTGGCTATCTGTAGTTGAGATCTCACAAGTTCAGGCCAAAGAAATTGAGGGATATTATTTTCGATGGATACTGTCCGAACTCTCCAGATTATAATTCCGGTTGAGCGTTCAGCTCGACCATCTTGCTCGGGAGAGTAGGGTGTAGTTACTTCGATGATCTGACCTAGTTCAGCAGCTAGCTGTCTCATCATCTTTGGTGAGTACTCTTTTCCTCCATCAAGCCTCCAAGATTTTACATTGGAGTTGTATTGAGTCTTCATGAGAGCATTAAAATATTTGATGGAATCAGCTACCCCATTTTTATCTTTGTGATAATAGCCCCATCGAGCTGATGTCGCTGCATCTGTAAACATGGTGCAGTACCGAACAGGAATCCATTAATCATCGACTAAGATTTTACCGGTTGGGTTGATCATGACCACATCTAACGAAACCGAGTCCAGTGGATTACGAGATCGAGTAGAAACATGCTTTCTCACATGACGGAGAGGTTTCGACAGCTCACAAGGCTCGCAAAGACTTTGTGTCGAGGTTGATTTATTAGAAGGCTCGATCACAATACCAGTTGTTATTTTTCCAGTTTCTATGACATTTCTTAAGCCCAAGTGGCCAAGTCGTCGATGCCATAGATCGAGGGTGGGCTTTGGCTGGTTTATTAGTGCTGGCATCGCAACTGTGATTGCTGATTCAATAATATGAAGCGAGTCATCGAACGTTGCAAATTCAATTTTGTCGGGCCCAAAAAGCTTTCCGTCTCTTATGTATCCCTTTGCTTTCAATAGCTTGCCCCCACTGAATAGATTAACAGGACATTCTGGTAGGAACATCACATCCCTAAGCTTAAAAGAATTGTTTTTTCCATTTGATAATCTACACTGCAAGGTGATGATACCTGAGCCTCTGGGTTTGACAGGGCCATTTGCTGTGATTTTGCTGGGCAAATTATTACTTTCTTCATAGGAGTCGAATTTGTCAATAGAGTTAGTGATGTGTGTTGATGCACCTGTATCAATAATCCATCGATCGGATTTTTGAAAAAATAGCCCTGAAAGAGTGCTACAGGTTAAACCTCCAAAGCGAGGAACATCTTCGTCACTATCATCAGCTTCAAACTTTCTATTGTTACTCTTCTTGAGATCTCTATAGCTTTTCCATTTTTTCTTATTTCTGGCCTCCCATTGTTTTTGCAAATCTTTGTTCTTAGGATCTTCAAAACATTTTCCCTTAGCATGTCTTGCTTTTGGATTTCCACATATACTGCAAGGTGCTGGCTTTGGTCGATTCTGGGACTTTCCCTTGCTTTGCGCTTTGGACTTTCCTTCATCACTTCAATTATTTCCATACAAGGCCATTTGATTACCATCTGTCTTCCGATCTGCCCTAGCCTCATCCTTTAGGTCATGAACAAGCTCGGAAAGTGTCACATCACTTCTTGACCTGTAGACGGCTCTCTGTCTCTCTGCCCATGTAGGATATGAATCCTTCACTGCCAGTAGAAATACTAGCAGGTGCCATGATTCTGGCAGAGCAATACCAAGCGTGTTTAACCTGTCGGCGGCATTTTGGAATGACATAATGAAATCATCTATATTGTCGTAATCTGCACAAATGATTTGGATGTAACTTTCGATGGCATTTTGATTTAATACTATGCCAGAGCTTTCGTACAGATTGGCAATTGCTTCCCACATCTCTTTCGCAGTACTAAGACGGTTAAGTTGGCTTGCAATAGATGTAGAAACATAAGTTCTAATGATTAGTTTCATCTTTGCATCTCCTCTTGCCCATTCATCGTATGCCTTAATATCTTCGGCAGATGCATCGTCGTCAAACTCGTCAACCACTTTTGGTGGAGCAGGCAATTTAGGATGGTAGTATTTTCTTAGACCATGAACACGAGCAATATTCTCTATGTCGAACTTCCATTGGGCATAGTTTTCTTCTCCTTTCAACCGATAGGCAGTGGGTAACGCCGCGCTACTTCCAGTATCTTGAGACAGTACTTCACCTATAGCAATGCAAGGATATAATTTAGATATACTTGAATCAGCTTTTTCTGAATTTATTTTCTGATTCTGATCACTTGTCGTGTCGCTTTTTGTCATTTGAAGCAAAGAATGATCTTCTGACAAATCAGTCAATTAATCCGCAAGTTGCAAGTAATCTGTGATCACTCAATCAAACAATAACAATTTCTATGAGCTGTTTGGTCTCATAATCTGTTGAAAAGCAGAAAGGGTCAGAAATGTATTATTTGGGAATCTTATATTTATTGAAAAGTATTCAGCTGAACTTAATATACAGTGTGTGCTTGCTAAGCGAGCTAAGTAAGTCACATGCTAACCAGGGTTGAAGACTGATGCTTCGACAATTCTGCTATAACCTCCATATATGCTCAAGCTCATAACTTTAACAGTGACTGCTCAGGGGGCTTAGAATGTACTTGGGTGGTTATGGCAATAATGTGTTTTGGGTGCAAATGGTATCTTATTGTGTGATGTGTTGGAAATATTGCGCCATGAAATAGACGCAATATTCATGGAACGAAAGTAGAAGTTGACTAAAAGAGTGTCATGTTCGGATTACAGCTAAAAGTGTGGAAAGTGTGCGCTACAAGCACAAGTGTAAGCGACACGTAGCCTAAGCCACACCATAAACAAGTGTGGCGCCATCTAGGCATAGAAAACCCCCAATAACCTCCTTGTGCCCACGCCATGCAGCCGCTCGTACATCTAATAGGTAGCCTGAAGCGCTACCATATTACCCATTCCAACCTCTTAAACACTCACAAGATTGTGTCGGGAACCTAGACAAAATGGAGGGCCCATACATCCACAACACTCCGTGTCTCCATTTCCAACATGATGTTATGTTATAGATTATTTACATGATGATTAACCAATCCCACATACTTCCAGATAGCCCCTTGACTAGTCTCCTTTAGGAGTGGTCTACAGGTGAATGTAGCAATTGGGGGTATGTAATCTATCACTTATCTAGTTCCATTTCCTTGGCCCTGCATGCTACACTACGTGGATGAAAATTTACTACTAATGTGAAAAGCGCATTCATGACAAAGCCCACATTGTCTATTCGCAAATATTGGAAATAAATCACATATAAACACAAGTAAATTTTGGGGGTTTATTGTCTGGTTTTAGCAGTCCTTTATAGTCATAGACTCAGTAGGGACTTGAATTTAATTCTATTCTATTCAGTTGCAGGTGCAGGTGCAGATAGGTCGCAATTATTGTTTGTTTCTATACCAAATCTCTTCCTGAGCATGCATCAGCATTATGGCGCAGCGGAAGCGCGCCGGGCTCATAACCCGGAGGTCTCTGGATCGAAACCAGATAATGCTAAATCTACCGTATTTCTCAGCTTTCAGATACACAGGGTACCTGCTTTCAAACCAAAGAAGACAGTTTGAATAGATTCTTGAGATTGTTCCCATCAGACTGTATCTATTGTCTTCAATGAATTTTCGTTTTCTGCTTATAGACCCATTGATTGATGCCAAAATTACTCCCAAGACGGGAAATATTATCTGTTTGTAACAAGTTTAAGCTGAACAACAATTGAAGCAAAATTACCTGTGCTGGGAATTTGCTGAATAGATCAAAGATTGTGTCAATGAAGAGGTGAATATTTTATATAAAGAAACTGGTTTATTAGCAGAAATTCAGGAGTAGAAAAGGTCATTGTTGGGGTTACAGGGTGATATCACGTTTCTACTGGAATAGGTAAAGCTGTGATATATTTGATTTGTTGATAATTTCTCTACATCTAATCTCATACTATGAAGTATAGCTAGGGGTCAATCCTTGTATGCTAATTGGGTCATGTGATTTATGTCACATGACATGTTAATGTGTTATACTCACAGTCATGGATACTATTTAAAGAGTGAGCAGCTGTCCAGTCATCAGGTGCCTGCAGGCCTAGTATATTAGAAACCAGTAATTATTATCACCAACAAAATGACAGCCAGAAAAGGAATACATATTGTGGTCTATCCACAAAAATCTAAAAAAACTTAAGTTTAGCCAGAATCAGTAGCGCAGTTCTGATTATAATTGGGCATATCTGTGACAGTTGTAGCCTGTAGATATCTAGGCGCTCGTCTCTTCCCAATGATGCACTCTAATTGGGCTAAGCTCGGCATAAGGTTAATCCGGAATTCCGTACTCTTTGTAATTTCTATGTAGCAATGAGAGTCTTTTCTCTTTAGATTAGATATAACTCATAGTTCACCACAAATAGTACGCTTCCCCTGACAATATCGGCCTTTACTCTTGTCTCTACCAGAAAAAGTCACCAAGGTGGTTGATTCTTGATTCCAGGTTGGATATATTGAGTGGATAGGTTTGCAAAAGCTTGTGCCTATTGGGAATAGATTATATCACATGGTGAAGCGAGTGGGAAAGTAGAGGAGTCTGTAAATCTGTTGTGGAGAGATTTTAATTTCTCATACTAGGATACAGAGTGCTATATAAACTATATTCTGTCATAAGAAAATATAGTGGTTGGTATTTTTGTCAAAGCGCATTAATACTAACCTCACAATTAATGGGAGATTAGTGACATGTATTCTACACATCTCTCTCTTTGCCATAATTGGAAGCACCATTTTCAAGAAGCAGTTCCTCTTATAATGCTCAGTACCAACACCTTACTACCATGTGTGATAAAAGTGAGATTGCATGTGCGCATATCTTATCAACTGTGGTTTTTGACCAGTATTTATCAACCTCCATGGATCATAAGTTATGATCCCTGTAGATGTAAATCTATATACGTACAGATATATGAGCCAGGAATATAAATCTAAATACATGTGTGTCGGTAATAGATCCGAGAGAACTATAACCTGCATTTGAGACACAGTCATCCGCTGGAATGCTAGTGTGAAATAAATGCGAATGTGCGTTAAACTTTCCATGAGGGATGTATTAATGACATGAGATGGGATGGAGAATTTGATAGTCTAATTAGCCAGACTTACAAATGAGTTATTCTTGGCATTCCAAGATATATCATATTTCAACAATGTGGACAGGGAGGAAATGTATCACGGCATAGAATAATTACAAGTGAGAGTACAGCTTGTATAACTATATATTCAATCTATTGAGCAAATACTAAGACAAAGAAGAGAGAAAGAAAGGGTAATGATAATAGAATCTGCGGGCTTTTGTGTGTGTGCTCTCGCTTCCCAGGGTTGTGTGACCTTATCTTATCACCTCCCACATATTGGCTCCTTACCCAACATACCTTCTTGACCACCTGATATATGTAATGACATGGCAGACTGCCGTGTCTTTACAAAACGTAGCTATTATTCTAAATCAGGTATAGTCAAAGTGCAGTGCTACCTAGGAAATGTCGGCAAACCTGGCAATGAAAACGCTGACTCACTTGCTAAACAAGCATGCATAGCTCCTATGCTCCCATATCTATAACAACCTCCCAACAAAAGAGAGACATTATATCACAATGCAGAGTCTCTATAGCCCTATACTATTCCCCAAATTCTACCAAAAATTACCAACAGCTGGGAATTAGTGCAAATGATGGGAGCTCCCCCGAAATCAAGAGCCTCAATTACTACGTTCCTTGTCACCTTCTTGTAGCTAGTTCAGGTCACGGTGACTTCACTGACCACCACCGTCGCTTTTACCACTCAGACGCTCTTCTGATCTACACTTTTGGACTAGAAAAGTCCCCTGAGTACTTCGTCTTTTGTCAACTCAATTGGAGTCGGCCCCATCTTTGCAGCAGAAATAAACATTCAACACTAGGAATTTCCTAGATTCTAGGCTCCCCCGAAGGAGCGATAGCGTTCAGTAAATGGCTTCATGAAACATGCTTTTTTGAAGCACACAATAACAACACTAACTAGTACACTAAGCTATAAACTCTTGGCTTGTATTTGCTAGAGCTCAGGTTGAAAGACTTTTGGTCTAGGTGATGGATAACTTTCCTGTTAATATAGAGAACTATCTTCTCTAGTGTGTTGGAATACAAAAGTCTCGGCTGGAGAGTACTTTTGACTTCAACTGATAGTTCGGGGCATATGACAGGCTTGCCTCGGCCCATTTATTACATGTCATGCTTAGTTAAAAGTGTCGGCACGTCAAGTAGTTTATAGAGACTGAGCTGGCCAACCCGAGATTTCAGGGCTGTATTGTGAGCTAGCACAAAGTTAAATAAAAAAATAGCCCACACCAAACCGAAACTAACTGCAACCCTGATTATGATCCTATTGATAGTTCTAATAGCAGCCTGAAACCTAGATCAATTAGGCCAGATATTGTTGACAAAGACCTAGTCTGAACAGAATTGGACATGGCAGAAAGGATAAGAGCCTCAAAGAGGACTCTTAATCCACAAACCTAGACGTCAAAATGAGCGACATGACCATTGACCAATATATCAAACAGGGGCTTGTAAGTGTGACGGTCTTAAAGTGGCGTTTTATTCAAACTGAACTCAGAGCTAGATACAAATGAAAATCTTAAAGTAACGAGAAGAGACATGACTGAAAGACGCCTATTTATTTACAAGACTATGATCTCGTTCCCTCATTTGATACCATTCTCAAAATAGATCATGACCTGTCCTCTGACAAACACCAGCATCTCCGCCTATTTTAATTTAGCTTCATTTTAATGTTACCAATTTTAGTTATTAAAATAGTTATGATGCATGTGGCTTAGATGACTCACAACTGGTGTTCGAGTCGTCCTGTCTGCAATCTAAATTTGTCATTTAAGAATAGATTTGCATGAACTGAGCCAAGGCCTATACTTGGGTCTATTGAGTCGTGGAGGGGTTCATGACATGTATGGTGTTTAACATGGTTGGAAGAGTTCAAGCCTTATTTGTTAGGCAGCAGCCTAATGACATGTTAGAGTATGGAGAGAACTTCGGAGTAAGAATTGCCTGAGAACGGAGAAGAAGTTCAGTTTGCTTAATTGACTAATAGACTACAGGTATTACGATATATACAGTGGATTTACAAGGAAGAAAGGTTACCCGGAACCGACTCGACTGCAGAAAAATGAGATCCCAGACCAGAAAAGAATTATCCACTGACTCAGAATACTGGGTCATGCCATAGAAAATACGAACAAACCAATGACTGGATTTGTTCGGGAAGAATTGGATTCAAGCGGACTCAAACGTTGAGTCTGATTGGATCAGAAGTATGGGCTCCTGCCTGAACTCAGAAATATAGTTCAGGCAAGATGCATGCAACCACATTGGTCGATAGAAAGAAATGCAGGAAGCTATATTTCCAACACTCCTCCTGATCAATGCGGTGAATGCGAGAATGCTATCCCATCTGGAAAATCCTTTCAATCAGTGGTTTAGCTTTTTGCTGCGGAAGAGGTTTAGTTAGAATATCCGCCAGCATAGAAGTTGTAGGTATGTAAGACACCTTTATGTGTCCATTAAGAATACATTCCCTAACAAAGTGATAAGCAACATCAATGTGCTTAGTTTTAGAAGAATTTGTCCCTTTGCAATTGCAAGTGCACCCTGATTATCAGAAAAGGTGAGAATACCATCATCGTGTATGAGCTCGCTAACATGTAGCTCCTTCAGAAACCTAGAAAACCAAATCGCCTGTTTAGCAGCCTCAGACAAGGCAACGTATTCAGCTTCAGTGGTTGAGGTAGATACCGATTTTTGTTTTCGCGATTGCCAACACACAGGACCACCACCAAGCATTAGAATAAACCCGCTTACTGAACGACGGGTGGTAACATCTGAAGCATAATCCGAGTCGGAATATAAGGATGCCGCTTGATTTGTGGTTAGAATATGTGATGGGGGACCGAAGCTGTAAGTAATACAGTAATTTGAAGAGCCTTTAATGTATCGAAATACTCTACAAACACTATTCAGTGACGCTGTACTGGACTTGAGTTATAAGCGCCAAGTTGGGAGGTGGCAAAAGAAATATCTGGTCGAGTCCCAATAGAAGCATATCCAAGGCTGCCTACAGCGCTTGCATAGGCGGAATCATCGGCCAGTGGTTCTCCCTCTGCCTGCGGAAGAATACCACCATACCCATCAAGAGGAGAAGAAAAAGATTTTGAATCACCAAGCCCAAGAGAATTAATCTTGTCTAGTAAGTAGCTGGACTGTGATATATGAAGAGTACGAGTTGGGCGCTCGCGAAGAATTTTCCACCCAATGATACTGTCGATCTCACCAAGATCTTTGACAGGAAAGAAAGAAGAAAGTTTGGCCTTAACAATTTTAACATCATCAAGTTGCTTGCCGCAAATTATCAAGTCGTCAACATATACACCTATTACCATCTGGTATATTTTGTGGATGTAAACACAGTGATCACAGGTAGACTTTTCGAACTCAAGAGAAAGAAGTTTAGAGTCTAATTTATCATACCATGCTTTTCCAGACTGTTTTAATCCATATAGGGCCTTGTTGATCTTAAGAAAACCGCTCACGTTCCATCCCTGAGGCGATTTCATGTATATAGACTCTTGAATGTCGCCCTCGAGATAGGCTGTTTTGATGTCAATTTGGTGAATTTCCCAATCGCGGTAAGTAGAAATTGCGAGTAGTATTCGGAGAGAATCTAAACGCAGAGTTGGTGAATAGGTATCGAAATAATCGACACCAGGAATTTGGTTAAAGCCTTGAGCAACTAGTCGGGCCTTGAACCTACCATCAGATTTGACGGTGAAAACCCATCGCGAGCCAATAGCTCTCCTCTTATGAGGAACATGGGTTACTGAAGTAAATACTCCCTTTTGGGAGAGAGAATCAAGCTCCTCCTGAATTGC
Source organism: Blumeria hordei DH14 (assembly GCA_900239735.1). Lineage (NCBI taxonomy): Eukaryota > Fungi > Ascomycota > Leotiomycetes > Helotiales > Erysiphaceae > Blumeria > Blumeria hordei. Next base: position 301,296 of record OENG01000004.1, read on the forward strand.
CATTTCCCACATGGCCTTATCAGGTCCGTTGATGGCTTCAGAGTAAGATTGTGGGATCGAAGTATCTCCACCAACGTAAAGAATAGGAGACTTGGGTTGCCATGCAGATCGTGGCTCAATAGGTTTAGAAATCCTATTGCTCCTCCTGAGCGGAGGAATGTTAGAAGTAATAGAACCAGGGGTAGTCTGGATTTGATTAACACCCTGAGAAATTTCTGCAGAAGAATAAGGAGTTGGAGTCGAAGAAGATGGATCGGGTTGCACAGACGTAGAAAAAGAAGAATCTGGCTCAGTAATAGAATGATGACGAGCAGTCTGGCGAGAAAGTATTTGATCCTGAGAAAGTGTATTCCGAAAAGTAGGCGGGTCAACATGAGAAGAATTTTGCTCCAAAGTTGCAGTAGGTATGTTGACACCAGAGAAAGAATTTTCCTGATCAGTGGTCGCTTGGGGATCCAAGGGACGAGAAGAAGAAGGGAGAAAAGAAGGATCAGGAAAGGGTGACACGCCTGAGTCTGAGTCAGAGCTGTCGTAAGAATTTTCGGAATGAGAAGAGGTAGGATTGTCATCGAGGGGACCTTCGATCTCGCCGAATTGCTCAGATGAAGTTTGGCCCCAATCCCAGAAAGTGTCTTCAAGAAAACGAACGTTGGCCGAAATAATGATTTTATTTCTTCCGGCCTTTGAAGGAACGTAGATACGGTATTGCGTGGAAGATTCGCAATAACCAATAAAGATGCCCCGTAGCGAAGTTGGGGAGAGTTTAGATCTTTGAGGATCTTTTTCATTGATTAAAGAATAGCAAACGCAGCCCCACACACGAAAATGTGAGATAGTTGGCTTGGAACCGCGCAGTAACTCGAAAGGTGTTTTCTTGCCTTCAAGGAGAGGAAGTCGGTTTCGGATGTAGCAAGCTGTCGAGATAGCAGCGTCCCAGAATCGAACAGGAAGATGAGCATGTGATAGCATGCACCTAGCCATAGTTACTAGGGTCCTGTTTAAGCGTTCAGAAACACCATTCTGATGTTGAGTATAGGGAGCTGAAATTTGGCGTGTTATTCCACCAAAATTTATTAGCTTGTACTCGCTACCACCATCAGTCCGAAGAGCCTTGATTTTATGACCAGTCAGAAGTTCTATAGAATCCCTATAGATAGAGAAATGACCTGGTACTTCATTTAGACCTTTGAGTAGAAAAATTTCGCTAAAACGAGAGAAGTGTCAGTAAAACTGACAAAGAAAGAACTTCCGGAGATTCCCACATGTCGACACTTTCCCCAAGTGTCAGAATGCACAAGCTGTAGTGTTTGATCTGACTTATTGCATGGACCGCGATTAATCTTCTCAACCTGTTTGCAAGAAAGACAGACGTCGCAGTTACCCAGAGATTTAGGACAGATATTTAGTTTCGACAATTCCTGTGATTTTAAATTAGGTAGTTTAACTAGTGAAATATCGACCTTTGAGAGAATCTGGGGGCTGACGTGAGCAAAGCGATGGTGTAAAAGGCGATTAGCGTCCATGTTAGATACAATTGTGAGTAGTCCCTGGTTGATATTCGAAGGGAGCGTGGGGTCCTCGGGTTGAGTAGAAAGAGGACTAGAAAATCTAGGACGAGAAGAACTAAGAACAGCAGGAGGAGAAATTACATTGAAATGAAATAAGCCATTCCTTAAACGAGCGGTTGCAGTGAGACGACCTTTAGCTTCAAATATGCCAATCCCACTGTTAGAAGACCGCATTTTGTAACCTGCAGAAAGAATTTGAGAGCCAGAAACAAGATTTTTTGTACAGGAAGGAAGATACCAGACGTTTTCTAGCTTCAAAGTACGAGAACAAGACGAATCGAGATAATTTCCCAAAGAAATTTCCACAGAGCCGATTCCAGAAATAGAAAGTAATTGACCAGAAGCAGTTTGGACACGCTTGTCAACTGGAGAAATAGAAGAGAACAAGCTTTTGTCATGAAAGATGTGGTGCGTTGCACCAGTATCAAGAACAACGTCATTGCATTTCCCTGATCCATCAGAAGTGAGAATATGTTCCTCCATCATCCAGGCACCGTCAAGTTTAATAGACTTTCCCTTTTTATCCTTGGAAGAGCCTTTATTCCCGAATTTTTGAAACATAGCTCGCACTATAGCGGCTTTCTCTGGATGCTTGGCGGCCCACTTTGTGCTGTCAGGCGTAGAAATCCAGAGGAAACAAGTATCCCTGGTGTGACCCTTACGGTGACAGTGCGCGCATGTTTTGTCCTTATTGGGAGAGTAGGATGAGGGAGAAGAAGAAGTAGGATCAGGGATGGATTGAAGCTTCGCAGGAGTAGAAAGAAATGCTGCAGATGGACCGGACTGTCGACTTTTAATTGTTGCTTCTGTCGACCGGAGAGAGTTTACTGCCTGAGAGAATGTGCAGGACTTATCTCGTCTCAAAGAAGTGACCGATCCAGAGAATTGACCATTGCAACAATAGTCAAAGTAGTCAAGTAAGTAATCCCTCATATGAGTATCAGAGGGGAAGAAAGAAGGGTCTGCAGCAGCAATTCTGCGTTGACGTTTTGTGAGCTCTTCAGAAAACCGATCCACACTAGTACCATCAGGCATAGTGAATCGGAAGAAATCCTTGAGCAAGGAAGTAGGAGTAACCTCACACTCGGGTTTGAAGAAATCCTCAAGAGCAATCCACATTTCCCTGGAAGTATTTTTATTTTCAACCAAATGATAAGAATCATCAGGTACGGCCGAAAGAAGAGCAAATCTGACACAACGGTCAATTTCGTCCAAGTCCACATCTTTATTTTCGCCTTTCTTCTTAGTATCGGCGACGGCTTCGGAAGGGTCGCATATAACGGACTCCGCATTAAATTGTACGAGAATCATTCGAAATAGGCTAGCCCAGCGAGTGTAGGTAGACTTGTCCAAAGTAGGGAGAGAACGAACCGATTTGATGATCTGGTTAAATGCCATTCTGGTTGTAGAAGATTGAGAAGATGTGGTAGAGGTGAGTGTGAGGAAGAGGAAGTTATAGAAGTTGAAGCAGCCAGGCGAAGAAAGAAGTATTAAGTCCAAAGTTGAGCTAACTTGGTCTCATAATCTGTTAGAGTATGGAGAGAACTTCGGAGTAAGAATTGCCGGAGAACGGAGAAGAAGTTCAGTTTGCTTAATTGACTAATAGACTACAGGTATTACGATATATACAGTGGATTTACAAGGAAGAAAGGTTACCCGGAACCGACTCGACTGCAGAAAAGTGAGATCCCAGACCAGAAAAGAATTATCCACTGACTCAGAATACTGGGTCATGCCATAGAAAATACGAACAAACCAATGACTGGATTTGTTCGGGAAGAATTGGATTCAAGCGGACTCAAACGTTGAGTCTGATTGGATCAGAAGTATGGGCTCCTGCCTGAACTCAGAAATATAGTTCAGGCAAGATGCATGCAACCACATTGGTCGATAGAAAGAAATGCAGGAAGCTATATTTCCAACATGATAACCAGGTATGAGCCTGTGACAGAAAGTTTAGGATGGAATATTGACAATCCAAAATGTTGTAATGGAAATTGTGTAGAGAAGCTTAAGCTGTTAGGCTTGTGTATAATATCACGCTGTAAAGCGAGTTGGGAGATTGAACAGTCTGAAAACTATAGTGGAGAGATTTTGATTAAACCCACTTAGTATCAGAGTGCTACTTAAACTAATTATTACAAATAAGCGAAGGACACAATTACTTGCTTAATGTGGATAATTTGGAGGCTGGTCAATGTATGAGTCATCATGAACCTGGCTAGAGAACTTATACCTTTCTACGTTCCATGTTAATGCGACTCTTCACTGCCAAGTAGCGCTAATTTCAACACAAAATACCATCAGGACCATGAGGCACCCGTTATTACACTACATAGGAAGATTAATGTGCCAGCCATGAAGCAGATAGCTTTAATTGACGCCGAAAAGTCAAATGAATCCACGATCACCACAATCTCTCAGCCTATAATTCCGAGAAAAACTAGTCAAAATCAAACTTCTTGTGACAAAAGGGGCCCCAAGAATATTGCGGCTTACCCGCCCGAGATTTGAACAATACTTGAAGCTGAAGAATAACGGGCTGCCCAGAGCTCCTGTTGTTGAAGCTTTGTCGTTGAGTGATAGAGATGAGATAGAGGTTTATGGGTCACAATGTATGAGGTTACTGAGTGTGGATGTTAAAGTTCCTTACTATTGTTGTTATACTAGTTAGGGTTGGTTTTTCCTTTGTGTTCTATGTACAAGAGGGATGTCTACATCTACAAGTGGGCCAGATCACTTAGGTCTAGCTAGCGGCTTTCGCCGTTCCTTTCCTTCTCCCCCGCATGGCATCACGTGCTATACAACTACTGCTTACCATGAAGTCCGAGGATGAAAAGTGTTAGATTACAACACCTGTGACCTCTCGCTGTACTGGCTCTGCTGAGTTGTTAGGCAACAGGAGAAAAGAGGATGGGCTGCTGTAATAGGAAAGGTTGGAGAATACAGGCTGGTGCACAGACGCTGTTCATGTACTCTACAATCTCTTCACTTGCTGAGTTTAGTAAATCAATCTATCCAAAATAATATCATACTTCTCATCATCCATTAGATGATATTATCAATTGTTCGGACGCGCATCTAGCGTCGCCTTCATATATCACCATTGTCAGTAAGAGTTCACATTTGATACCTACTGACACCCTTTGGCCACAGTGATACACATTCAGTGTCCATTGTGCCATCACCCAGCGTGAGTGCGCCATCTCCGCAACTCACTGTTGCAAATGAACCCGTGCCACTCCACCAACAGGTAGCAGAGTCATATAATTGCCATACGCCTCTCAGCTCATAACTACAACACTACTTTCTCGACAACCATACTGGATCCAGAAATACATTATGGTTGGGTGCTATGGGAAGTCGTAAGTGCTCTATAATTATCTATTTACGACATATAAATACATAAACACCGCGCTACTAGTTCTAATTACATAATCACATTACGTAACCTGCTACATCTCTAGTCCAGTAGCAGCAACTTTTCGTCCTCGACAATGCGCAGATAGCTAGAGTACTGTTATCCCTTTTTATGGCGAGGGGTGGATAAGTTAGAGATCGCCGTCTGCTGTACGTATTCAAATAATGGTTAGGCAAATGCCTACAAGGGGATATACTGGATAATTGGTCTGAAGGTTGAGACTATAGGACGAGAGTTCGAGACGAGTAATATGACGTTTCTACAAATGTAAGACTATGAAAGTATAAGATTGAGAAGCTGGAGAACTACTTCGTGGTAGCTCCAGCTTCTTTAAGTACACTACACTAATCACTTAAATCCACCCGAGACTGGAACAAGATTTGATCATGACTCTAGCTGTCCTAACTCCAATTGTTAGAGTTCCCCAGAGAACCTTCTCCTTCAAACTTCTCCTTGAACTATTTGGAGAACCTTCCCCTTCACCCTTCTCTTTAAAACTTCTCCTTGAAACTTCTACTTGAAACTTCTTCAGAGATGCCTAGCCATAACATCCCTTTTCTTTTCGCTCTAAAAGTTTGTCTTGAGAGATTATAGAACTTCCTTCGACGCAGTGAATAAAACATATACTTTAAATACCGCGATGGACTTCAAGGTAATCAGTCCATTCATAACTCTCTCCAGACAATCAAAGTATTCATGTAATGGTAAGATTTAAAAATCAAATATTACTCTACAACCCAAAATCAGTTATAAAATCCCATTATAAGTCCCATAGCTGCAATCAGTTGTCTGCACTCCATTCTGAGTCCCCATTTCCGACGGCTGCAGGTAGTTTATGACTTGCTGTTCCTGCACAGAGTTGCTGATAGAGAGGTACTTGTCCTTCTCGACCAGTGATTAAATGACTTTCCCTAAGTTTGAATTGTTGAGCGGATTGATTTGGAAAAGCTTGTGGCTGTTAGGCACAGATCATATCACTTAGTGAAGCGAGTGGGAAAATAGAGGAGTCTGTAAATCTGTTGTGGAGAGTTATTAATTACTCCCACTAGGACACAGAGTGCTATATAAACTATATTTTGTAATATTAAAATCTAGTGGCTGGTATTTGCGTCAAAGCGCATTACTACTAACCTCACAATTAATGGGAGATTAGTGACGTGTATTCTACACATCCCTGTCTTTACCATGATTGGAAGCACCAATTTCAACACCCCTTCTCACTTTGTACCAAATATTTTTGTGCATAAGTGGTTAAGTCTCGGTCTTGGTAGGCCTTTGGTACAGATATCCGCAAGATTTTCACTTGAAGGAACGTGTAGTAAAGTTAGCGAACTGTCATCAATCCTTTCTCTGGTGAAATGGTAAGCAATATCAATGTGCTTTGTAGCGTCATTGATTCTATGATTGTGAGCGAGGTCAATAGCGGAGTTATTGTCTGTTGAAAGGGACGAGGGTATATTTTTGTTCACTAGTTGATAAAGCCCACTTGTCATCCAAAGGAATTGTCTGGTTGCAAGTGACAGTGCCATATACTCAGCTTCACAAGTGGAGTGAGTGACGGTACGTTGTTTGCGAGACTTCTAGGCGACTGTGGATCCTCCTAGTTGGAACAAATAACCCGAGAAGCTCCTTCGAGTATCTAGACAATTTCCGTATGATGCATCACAGTATCCATAAAGTATCAAGGGAGATTTGAACTCATAAGTAAGTTTTAAATCTCTTGTTCCTTTGATGTATCGCAAGACCCGCTTGACAGCACTTAGATGAATAATTGATGGATCCGAACTGAATTGTGAGAGATGTGAGATTGCACATGCAAGGTCAGGCCTCGTTGCAGACACGACATACATTATAGATCCGACTATTTGCTGATACAGCTTTGCGTTAGCCCTAGGTTCTCCATTTGTCGCTGCCATCAGTTGTTGGTTACACTCAATGGGCGTGGAGACCGAATTGCAGTCTTGCATATAAAATCGATTCAGGACTCTATCTATGTATGCGGTTTGCAACAAGCTGATTCCAGCATTACAGTACTCAATTTGAATTCCAAGTAGCCAGTGAAGTGTTCCCATGTATTTGACTTTGAATTCGGCTTTAAGCAGGTTAACAGTTTCATTCAGTAGCAAATCTTGTTCTCCGAATAGTACGATATCATCCACATATACCGCTGAGAATAATTCACCTGTATTGTGGATAAAGACACAGGGATCAAAGGTTGACAAAGAAAACCCGAGGGGAATGATAAATTCAGCCAACCTGAAAAACCATTGCCATGGTGATTGCTTCAATCTGTATATACACCTATTTAGTTTTGCAACATGGCCCTCTTGCCTGTACCCCTCTGGAATTTTCATGTAGATCTCTTCATTCAAGATCCCATATAAAAATGTTGTTTTTATGTCAAGTTGTCTTGGTATCCAATTTTTCAAGGCAGAAACTGCTAAGAGTATTCTTAAAGAATCAAATCGCACAACTGGAGCAAATGTTTCATCGTAATCTAGTCCTTGGATCTGTGAGAATCCTTTTGCGACGTAATGTGCTTTATATTGTTTGATTTCCCCATATGCATCTTTTTTTAATTTTGCATACCCATTTGCGACCATCAAATTTGCGACCTGAAAGACAAGGAACAATGTCCCAGACAATAATTTTTTTGAGGGATGACATCTCTTCTTCAAATGCAATTTTCCAGTCTTCCCAGTTTGCTGATGCCTTAGCACCATTGTATGTTCTGGGTTCTGATACATCAATGACATTTAAAAGTGCTAATTCTTGACCCTCATCACCACTATTGTTACCATTCGAACTTTGCAATGCGGGTTCAGGAAGATCACGAGAAGTTTTCCACCACTCCCCCGTTATTGTGTCTTCATAAGTTCGAGGGCTTTTAGTGCATTTAGGTCTGGAATTAACATTGTTATTATGATCTTGATTAAATTGAATTTGAGAAGATGTTGAAGCAGATGGTTGAGTTTCGAGTTGAATATGAGCTGGTACTGATGACTCTTGTGATGGTTCTGATTGAGACAGATAACTAGGATCTTGACTATGAGAGAGATCTTGAATGTTTTGTCCTTCACCAACATTAGATGAATCATTCCAATTGTTTAACAATACTGTTGACGTTATTGGAGTTTGTGTGACACCTAGGCAATCAAGTTGAAGAAGGGCTCGGAAATGGACCCTAAAAGCATAAGATTTAAAGATAATGACAGAAGTGTGGGTGTACCGCCCTCTAATCTACAACTATTATTGGTTCCTCAGGCCAAATATTACTAAGCTAAAAGTACAGCGTTATCAAACAACAATAACTCAACAGTAATCCTCCCTTGATACCATATGAAATGCCTGGGGGCACATCCATTTATCTTTGTGGTTTTCTGGGACAGGACGTCACAGTTTGTTGATGAATCTTATGTGGTGTCAAGGTTGATGTCGGATCAGCGACAAGTTGATCACCCTTGTAGGTGATAAACCTGACATCAGCCGAAATAACTATCTGTTTCCTTGCAGGAACAAAAATTTGATATTGATGATCAGTTTTGGTGTATCCAAGGAATATACCTTTCTCAGCATTTGGTAGAAGTTTTGTTGACATTTATGCGACAGTGGAGTTAAGAGTATACTGCATACCAGCTATTAATTCAGCTGCGTGTGGATACTTGATCTCGAAATCAAATTCCTGATAATATAATTTAATGTGGAATTTATTGTGTGTATTATAACTACAACTCTTATACTATTGATTATTCTACAATCTAAACACTTTACAATTACAGAAAGTGTGGAATGCTAAGCGAGACACGTGATACAATTACAGAGCCATCACATGACTTTCAACATCCCCCTTCAGGTGATACCCATACAGAGGCATATCAGATCAATGTAAGCAGGTCACGCACTATAGGTAGTCATGTTGAGCATTTTCAGGAATTTCCTATGCTTGTCGAAGGTCAGTCCTTTTGTCAATCCATCGGCAGCCATCTCTTTGGTGGCGACATACTCCAATTCAACCTCTTTTCGCTCCATCCTTTCACGAATGTAAAAATATTTCGTGGCAATGTGCTTAGTTCGATTGTGGAATACGGGATTTTCAGCTAGCTTCAGGCTCCCTTGATTATCTCCGTAAATTTTGATCTTTTTGGCGTCTTCTCCTTTATAGCCAAGTTGTATTAAAAGCATGCGCAACCAAGATGCCTCCATGCTCGCTTTACCCAAGGCATAAAACTCTGCTTCGGTAGTGGACTGAGCTACACTTTCAAAGCGTTTGGATGCGGCTGAAATAACTCCTCCTCCAAAGAAAAATGCATATCCCCATGTTGATTTTCGGGTTGAATGGCATCTGCAAAATCAGAATCAGCCATACCATAAAGTTTGCAGCTATGAGTCCCTCCAAATTTAATGCCAAGGTTTACGGTGCCCTTGAGATATTGGAGAACACGTTTAGCTGCCCTTAGATGCTGAGGAGATGGGTTATGGTTAAATCTGGAAAGAACGCCACAGGTCCATAGTATATCGGGCCTGGTCTTGCTTGCCAGATACATAACTGATCCTACAATAGACTGATAGAGAGTGATGTCTTTCTTCGGTGCCACCTCATCATATGGAATCATGTTGATCATAGCGCCAGGCTCGAACGGCGTGGATACTGGGTGACAGTCTTCCATTCCAAATCGTTTCAGCAACTTTTTAGCGTAGGCATCTTGACAGAGTATTATCTCATCTTTTTTCCAGTCTCTGACAATCCTAACTCCTAGATAATAAGCTGCTGGTCCCATATCTTCTGTTTCGAATAGGCCCAGTAGCTTTTTCTTCATCTTACCGAATTCGACACCTTGTTTTCCTATCAAGAGTATGTCGTCGACATAGGTCACAATTATGAACCCTGTTACCTCATGTACATATGTTCCCGGATCGGCTGTCAGTGGTTTGAACCCTATTGTTGCCAACTGTTTAGCCAGTAATTGTTGCCATAGCCTAGGGGCTTGCTTCAGGCCATACATTCCACGAAGAAGTTTTCCAACGTGATTACTGTTGGGGATCTTTTCCCAAAAAGGGGGTAGCATTACATAAACCTCTTTATCCATGTCATTATTCAGGAATGCTGTAATGACATCCATTTGATCCATCTCGAGACCATAGAGCGCTGCTAACGCTACAGCTACTTTCCATGTCTCCGAGCGAGCTACACCAGCAAACGTCTCCTCATAGTCGACACCATACTTCTGTTCAAATCCTCGAACACAGCATCTGACTTTGTACTTGAGGACTTTGCCTTCCTTATCACGCTTAGTTTTAAATACCAATTTGACTGATAACAATCGTTGACCAGCTGGTATATCCTTTTTCTGAGCTAGTGCCCAAGTTTTCTTTCGTAGAAGAGACTCATATTCCCGACGAATTGCAAGACGCCATTCATTAGCGTTCTTACTCGCCAGGGCTTCTTCAATATTTTCAGGGTCGTCGGATATTTCCCTCCCTGAAATGAATGCGGCTGCCGCAGACGAATTGTCGTTGGCTAGTTCTGACTTTAGCTGAGCCGCACGCGATCGTGTCATTCGAGGTTCTGTAGGAGACTCGTACACTCTTGTTTTTCTAGACTTGTCTTGACAAATCTTTTTCTCTTCTTGGAAACCTTTGTTAGCTTCAAGCATTGAACCTTCGTCAGTCGCATTCGTTTGCATAGGCATTTCAGCGGTTTCCTCTGGCTCGCTGACAATTCCTTCATCTGTGTCAACATTATTGGTCACTTCCTTCTGTAGGGAACCAAGATTTTCATGAACTATTTCTAAAGGAGATTTGGTCTGAGGTCGACTTGACTCAGTGTTCTGATCTGAATTTCCTCCACAAGTTCTCGATGATTTCTGTTGAGATGTGGATTCAGTGATAAATTGAGTATCCCCCTCGACTGAAGTTCCAAACTCCTCTAGGGGTGCATCTGATATGTAACCGTGCTCATCAAATCGAACATGAGAAGATCTTATTATCTTCTTTCCACTTCTTGATGGCACGTATAGGCGATAGATGCTATTCCCTTCATATCCAACCAAAATACCAACCTCAGCTCTTACGGCTAATTTGGCCGCGTGAGCTCTCTTTTCTTTTGGAATTTGGATATATGCTTTGCATCCAAGCACTCTGAGATGGGCTATGGACGGTTTATTGTCATCTGTAGGGTGGATATGGTCCATGAACATTTCGAATGGTGTTTTTTCAAACACACGATTGGCTGTTCGATTTGTGATATGAGCCACGGCGCGTATTAGTTCTGGCCAAAGGAATTCAGGTATAGCCTGATCCACCATGACGGTCCGTAGCTTATCAAGTATCACACGGTTGGACCTTTCACTGCCCCCATTTTGATACGACGAATAAGGCGTCGTTACTTCAAGGTGAGTACCCAATTCCATCATTAGATTACTCAATTTAGAGCCTCCGAACTCCAATCCTCCGTCCAGAATGAACTTCTTAATTGTACGATCATACTGAGTTCTTGTTTCAACGACAAAGTTCTTGACATTTTCGAAGGCTCCTCTCTTCTCTGGATGAGTTATAACCCATCTCATGTTGGTGGCCAAATCAGTAAAAATTGTGGCGTACTTCTGATTCATAATTCCTTCGGGAATCACTTTAATCACGTCAATACCCACTGCATCAAATATTTTCTTAGGCTTGGCTCTAGCCTCTTTGCTGACATGACGAATTGGCTTACTCAATTCACATGCCTCGCACAACTCACCAGGATGGACGTTGACCTTATCAATACGGTCTATGTACTTCATTCCACGAGTGAGTTGACCAGTCCTTCTGACATTCTCGATGCTAATGTGTCCTAGACGACGATGCATTAGCTGTAAGTCGGGTTTTATATCCGAAAGCCCCGCTGGGTACGCCACGTTCGCGTACATTTCTACAGCTTCTTTTATAAAGCAGCGTGAATCGGTATATAACAAAATTGACCCACTTGACGTCTTCACATATCCGTCATGGATTGTGCAGCCCGCCCTGAGTAGTTTCTTTCCACTTACTAAATTAGTGGGAAAGCCTGGGACGTAAAGACACTGTTTTAACTCCATTACATGGTGTCTTCCTCCTTCTAGTGCAACAGTCAATTGTACTGTTCCATGACCTTTTGGTGTGACGCTTCCTCCGCCACATTGTATCGGTCTTAAGCCAACCTTTTCCTCATAGTTAGTAAATCTGTCCAGGGAGTTGGCTATGTGCTCATCTGACCCCGTGTCGTTAAGCCATCGGTCGTTCCAGTGAGTTTTTTGTATCGCGTAGGTGGAGGAGGGGCTCTGACCATCTGAGAAACTGCTAGATGCGACGTGGCTGAAGGCGCTGAATGCGGGTATTCCAAAGTTTGAAGTCGAATTGTTATCCGAATCATCATCTTTGGCTTCTTTAGCCTTTCCTTTGCCCTTAGCGTCGCGTTTCTTAAGCTTTTCTGAGTTTTTCTGGTTCAGATAATTCTGACGTGTTAGCCATTTTTTCCCATTTTTGGCCTCCCAATCCTGACGAAGCAATTTATTGTGCTCGTAGCACTTGCCATTCTTGCAATATTGGCAATTAAACTTGTTACCGCCGTCATTAGCCTTCCCTCTTCCTTTCGCCATCATAGTAGTGCTTGAGGAGCTCATCTCGAAATTGCGTGCCTCATCTAGTAGGTCAGCAATTAAATAGTCGAGTGAGGGAGCTATGGCGGTGTTTCGAGCCTGAGATCTTTGTCTTTCGGCCCAAACTGGAAACTTTCTAGCCACTCCGGCGATAAAGAACATTCCATTCCATCTCTCTGGTATAGAATCAGAGAGCGAGGAGATCTTTTCGACCCTTTTGGTGAACTCAGAAATATAATGGTTGAGGTCCATGAAGTCTTCAAATCTTATATTTGACCAATTAATTATGGCCCGATATTCAAGATTCCAACCTTTTCCCTCATACCGTTCTTGCAGAATTGTCCACATCTGGAGTGCTGAAGTCTTGCCATCAATCATGCTGTGAATATTTGGGGCAGTGTTGATCATAATGGCTAGTTTCATCCTAGCATCTCCAGCGAGCCACTGCTTTCTCATTTCAAATGCATCTTTATTCGAAAATCTTTCTTTGATGGACACATGTGGGGGTTCTTCCACTTCATCACATATGTAGTCCTCCAGATTGTTGGCTAGAGCAATGTTCTCCATGTTGTTCTTCCATTGATCGTAGTTTTCCTCCCCCTTCAACTTGAAATATGGAGGCAATTGGAGTGTACCGACATTTCCCGTCGTACTTGAGGAAGCCTTGGGTTGACTCCACACAGGCGTCATGCTTGACGTAAGCTTCTCCTCTATCTTCGGGACCATCTTGAAACTTTCAGAATTTCCTATAGACATTTCACCTTTTCGAATAGTTAAATTAGGTTTGGTTTCAGAAATCTTTTGACATATTAGCTTTTGCTACCGGACTCAGAACCTGTTGTAATTTATGCGACAGTGGAGTTAAGAGTATACTGCATACCAGCTATTAATTCAGCTGCGTGTGGATACTTGATCTCGAAATCAGATTCCTGATAATATAATTTAATATGGAATTTATTGTGTGTATTATAACTACAACTCTTATACTGTTGATTATTCTACAATCTAAACACTTTACAATTACAGAAAGTGTGGAATACTAAGCGAGACACGTGATACAATTACAGAGCCATTACATGACTTTCAACAAACATTCTTGACCAAATGGATGAAGGTGTAGGATGGATGGTTTTCTTGCGTGGAAAGCTTCATATGGCGTCTGTCCATTAATAGCACTGTGTGCCTGATGATTTTTAGTGTAGATGAAGGATTTTGCTGCTTCAGCCCATAACTGTTTATCATTAACTGATGCAAGAATTGCACGGACTCCTTCAATAACTGATCGATTTAGCCTTTCGGCTACTCCGTTTGATTAGGGAGAATATGAAGGCGTCAGATGATGACTTATCCCCTTCTGAATCAGGAATTCGGAGAGCGTTGCATTGACATACTCACCGCCGTTGTCTATTCTAAGTGACTTAACTCGACAATTGTATTGCGTTTCTAATGCCTTAACAAAATTGTTAGTAGCCTGAGCCGCCTCAGATTTGTGTTTAAGGAATCGAATCATGGTACAGCGTGTCGCGTCATCAACAAAACTTATGTAGTATAGCGCATTGCCATACGACAGAACAGGAAACGGTCCGGCAAGATCTGAGTGAATGTATTCGCCTTTCGATGTTCATCGTGCAGCTGATGAGGCTGGTTTGCTATGTACAGATTAAGATGACATGCAGGAATCACAGTGAAAGCTCTTTGGGCAATTTGGAATTACACCTGAGTTTTGGATGAGCTTCTCAGTCTTGGTTATTGTCGAAGGAGATGCATGACTGAGGGCTTTATGCCAGAATTCATAGGTGGAGCAAGCTACTTCATTTTTACATTCGACTTCCCTGATCACTGGCAAGGCACTGTTGTAATGAGCTTCTAACCAGATTTTATTATGTTTATATATCATCATCACTTTGCCATTGTCATGGAGTAAGAATCCCTTGGATCTAGCTTTCTTCCAAGAAAATAGCGGTAAAGATAAGTTTGGCACGTATAGTACATCGTTAACCTTGAAGGTTGACACAGTTCCATCTGATATCTCACAGTATAGCAACACACCTCTTTTCCCTTTGTGTCACAGTCTAAGCACAGGCACTCAGGCAACCTTATGGTCAGAGGTATTTTATTTTCAATCTATGGTGAACTACAGATTGAAGAGGATAATAACAGTTACTTTATACATGATTATTATCCCTGCCAATGACACAGTTTTCTATCCGTATATCCGTGTCCCTTCTCGTATCCCCTTGTCGTGCCCTATTCTTGGAGGTTTGTTTGTTTTTTTTTTTTTTTTTGCTCTATTAAAGTCCTAAGCTAAAGCTCTAGGTCCACTATCGGTACAAGACTGGTGGAGCCGGCGGGGATCACTGCTTACAGGCCCAACCCATTCCAACCGCGAGACCCGTTACAGAAAAAGTAGAAGGTAAATTATAACTCAGAAGACACCACTTACTCCGACTCCGAAATTGAGACTCCATCCTTCAACTCTAAATTCAAGTACATAAGAAATTTCCTCAGAGAAACGAGACTTCTCGCCTCGTTCCCTTTGGTGTCATGCGTTGTGGCAATGACTAGTTTATCCGATCCCCGCTGAGAGCAGTGGATGAAGTGGGTTGGAGTAGTTTCCTTCCCGCAAGGGCACTCCGTGGGTGCGTATGGGTTGTTGAAACGGCGATGGTATGCCGAGAAATTGCCGTGACCCGTTCGTGCTGCAATTAGTGCCCGGAGGAGGTGCCTAGAGAGAGACAGTTCCGGTGGTTTACGTCTCCGCACCTGTAAGTTGAGTTGGCAGTATTTAGGCAGACAGGCCTCTTCCCACCAATTGTCCAGCAATCTCTGCCGTCTGCGATTCATGAGGCCTCGAAGATGTGCCAGAGTACTGGATCCTGGTTGCGTATCCTGGCTAGGCAGTTCTCGAAGTGCTGCACGGGCCATGGAATCTGCCTCTTCATTTCCTTGGATTCCTGCATGCCCTGGAACCCACTTCACTGATATTTCTGCTCTGTTAGATGACGCACGGAATTTGCGTACATCTTTGAGGCTAGTTGAGGACGAGCCTGTCGTTAGTGCGCTTACAGCCTGCTGACTGTCAAGAAACACGTGTATTCTCCTAAAACCTCCACCTTTCCTGAACTTCTCGTTCTCCAGGAACTCCAGTGCAGCCTCCAGAGCATTCCTTGCTCCCATTATTTCTGCATCCAGCACCTCTCCCCCGTGCTTGACGCCACTTCCTTTGCCAATAAGTTTCCCATCCTTCCTCAGAACGAAACCCCAGGCAGAGCGTCCATGTCCTTCCGATGAACCATCCGAGTATGCGCAAATGTCCGTTCCTGGCACGTCGCTAATCCATCGGACGCAATCTTCGCGTTCTGTCGGCTTTGAGACTGATTTCCTAGGGTAAACCACAGGCATCAGACTTTCAGGGGCTTCTGCTTCCGGAAGCTCTCAGTAGGCACGCTGTAACCGTGACATCTGGATCTCTGGTCTGGCTGAGGTCTTGGCGGTCTTTTTGTAATTCCGAGTGCCGACATTCGGGCACATGGAAGCGCGGGTCCTCAAAGGGTGTCGGTCATCAAGGGTCTTAAGCCTTGCTGAAAGCCGGAGACGGTTTCCCTCAAGTATGACCTTCGCCGGCGGGATTCCTCCTTCTCTGTGAAGGACTACATTTGGTGTTGTCCTCATCACTGGAAGTGCAGCCCGTCATCCCATCAGGTTAGCTTTGTCAATCATGCTGCAGAGGTTTGAGGTAGATGACGTGACCATTCCACGTATCATTGGGCGTTTGGACCCTGGCCACCAGACATCAGATCCAAAAGTTGCTAGCGAGACAACGCACATGTCTACTGCCTTAGTCAATGGCCCAGGAGCTGCTCCTCGAAAGGTAGAGTTGAAGCGGCGCATATGCTGGGCAACTTTTACCGCTTTACCGCACCATGTAGTTACATGGTGTTTAAAATTGAGTCGTGGATCCAGATTCACGCCTAGCCAGCGCATGTTTTCTGCAGGCTCGATAAGGGTTCCGTTGACGTGGACACCAACTGCTTCCTCTCGACGTCGTCCCGGAAATTGAATGACTTCGGATTTTTCCGTGTCAAAGTCGACGGCATTATTCCGCGCCCATTCGAGAAGATGATGTTAGACTCTTCGAGTCAATTGAATAAATGTAAAATGTAAAAAGTGTCTATTGATTCCTGGCTGCCCTTCTTCTGTCTATTACTATCTAGATTATGTATGTTCAGAAAATGGCAATGCTCGATCTGTCCCCTACTTGTCTCCATGAACTAAGTCTCTCATGGTTTAGAACGAAACATCTCTAGTCAGAGGACATAGAGTTTATATTACTATAGCCCAAGCGAAATACCTATGTCCGAAACAAGTAACTCCAAGCTTTGTAAACCTAACACCTTAACTCTAAATCTGACTTTGATCGCTTCCAAACTATCCATAGTTTGATAGATGATCTATCTCTCCTTGTACAGCAGCGGCAGATTCAGCAATTGTGCGTCCAAACCCTAGAATACCGATGTCGTCGGCGTAGCTAAACCTCAATCCCGGGGTACCACCTTTCATTGGCTCTGCCATATACAGAAGGAAAAGTAATGGCGAAATTGGTGATCCCTGTGGGACTCCACAGACCAGCTTTCTCTGGGTGGTAACTCCGCCAGAGAACCGCACTTGTACCTTCCAATGTGTGAGGAATGAAGTCGTCCACCGGAGTATTGAGTCTGGCCATCCCTGGGCTTGCATGCGCCTGACCAAGCGATTGTGGAGCACTGCATCGAACGCTCCTTGGACGTCTAAAGTGACGAATGTCGAGGCCCATCCCTGAGAGCGTGCTTCTTCGACGTCATGGACTACGCAGGAAACCAGGTCCGTTGCTGATTGCTTTGGGAGCGCACCGAATTGTTGATGGCCAACCACATCACAGGTGATTGCTAGGTGCGCCATTCGCTTGGCAAAAAGCCTTTCCAACCCTTTACCTATACATGAGAGGAGGGCTATAGGTCTCCAGCCTTTGATTGTGGTTGGGTTACTATTAGGCTTTTCCAGTAGTACCACTTCCGCTAGCTTGAAGCAAGATGGATGAGTGCCCAGTCGTATACAGGCTCTAAAGAGCTGCAAAATACACGGTCCGATCGTCTTCCAGCAAGCTTCGAGGAGCTCGACCGTAACTCCGTCTGCCCCAGGTGCTGTCTTCCCACAGCCGATTGTGCAAGTGCGCACTTCTTCATCTGAGATTTCACCTTCCCAAGGTATTCAATTATCGCTTGGAGTGTTGCATGGCGGAAGGTCGTCCGATTGTTGGTGGCGTGCAAGAAGGGCGTCTCGGAGAATGGTAGCTCGCTCTAACAGGTCGGTGATGTAGGATCCGTTGTAGTTGAGCGGTGGAGGAGGTCTAACCTGTCTGTGGTTGGCCGAACGCATCAGCTTGAAGATATCGGACGGTGATGTCATTGCTTCCACTTGGCTTGTCTGGTATTTTTTCTTGGCGGCTGTAATGGTCGCACGGAGCTTCTTCGCGCAAGTGGCCCGCTGTGTCGGTGTTGTTGCGGCTCGGTATTCTGCGTATGCGGATTTGCACATAGGAGTCCACCACGGCGCAGATTTGCCGCTTTCTTTTCTGGCTCGGGTTCCTGTCGCTTTGATGGCCTCCGAGAGATGAAAGCAGATCTCTTGGGCATACTCATCCACTTTCTCTTTTGTACTCAAGTCTAACGGCAGATGTACCCATTTTGCAACGGAACGCGCAAAATTGGGCAGATTTTTCTTGGGCACTCTGATCTTTGGTGGAGCCGGGTTCCCGATGAAGGTTGCAGAAGGTACGATTCCACGGATCGGAAGATGGTCGCTGGTCATACATTCCTCCCTATCGACCCAAGCACGGGCTCCAGATATGTTGGTCCAAGCGAGATCAAGAGTGTTGCCAGCTTTATGAGTCGGCTCTCCAATTATCAGACAAGAGAGGTTGTGGTCTTCTGCCCACCTCTCTATCTCATCACCCTGTCTATAAGGCCGAGTTGCTCCAGGTTGCCATGCAGCATGCACTGAGTTGAAGTCCCCGGCTGCAATGGACCTCGCAGACGGTTTCCAGTCGACGAGCGTGCGGACAGCAGTCGGGTTGTTAGGGGCCTTATACACGTTGAGAAATGTGATTCCATTGACCAGTACCCAGCAGTAGTCCACAGTCAGCCTGTCACAAGGGAAAATCTGCTCAGCCGATATCACCTTTTCGTTTTTCCGAGTGTAGGTCACCGCCCTCGGTCTGACATCCACACCTCTGTACGGTGTATGACAGAGGTAACCCGGATGTGACTTGGTTTCGTTCGTTTGCTTGGTCCAATAAGGTTCTTGAATCAGCACAACATCCACGCCTAGCTCGTAAGCTCTAGAGAGCGCAATGTTGTGGGTTGCGCCTCCTCTGCCTACGTTTATTGACATAAAACTTAGTGTAGGAGGGGGGTGGGAAGGGGCCCGTAGGGCGCCCTTCACAAAGCTTCTTCAGGGTTCAAGGCCCCAAAGCCCGAACCCTTAGCCATTGCTGTGTCTGTCGAAAGGTTATCCTTAACAGCAGCAGGAGAAGTTGGCCTTGTCAATCTGGCAGCAGCTGTAGCAGCGTTAGCGACCTTGGTGGCAGCTTTTGCTCGAGCGACGGCCTGGTACTCGCGTTGGCCAGCTTGGCGGATCGTCACAAGTTGCTCCCTGGTAGCTGGGCCAGACCTGTTGGGACGAGCAAGACAGTCTCGATTGCCAGATTGATGGGGGCCTCCGCAGTTTTGACATTTAGAGGCTGCTTTACACTCGAATGCCGAGTGCATGGTGGATCCGCAGTTCCAGCAGGCTGGCGCGCGAGAACACCCGCGGGTGGCGTGGAAACCGAGACATCGCCTACATTGCTGTATGGGAGGGCGGTTTCGTTGGATGGTTGCGATTCCTGAGTCGTCGAAGAGTCGGAATCCAGGCTTTGGGCTAGCGTTCCTGGGAAACAAGGCCGCCCAGGATCTGTAGGGAGCGCCGAGCTTAGTTTTTCCGTGTATCCTTACTCGGTCTGGAGTGCAGCTGGTTACTCTAAGGATTTCGGCGGCCACCATTTCGGCAGTGACTTCGACTCGTCCTTCTAAGCCAAACACGGCGACTGGAACCGTTGCGATCCGGAGGGAAACTAGATCACTTGGTGGTTCTAGTTTTGCCTCCACTTGTGTGAAGGTGCTGGAGGCCTCCAGCAGTCGAGTTTTTGCATCCGGGTTTTTGGCACGGATGGCAAAGCCAGTGGGAGCGCGTTGCACCTGGTCGACATCAGCAGGGGTGCAATGTGTTTGTTTAGCGACGGCTTCGCGAACGCCAGCTGGAGAGAGCTGTCTCCACTCGTGGTTTGCATCCAGACGCAGAAAGATTCGGTCATCTTTCGATGCTGTTGTTGATGCTGCCGACTTCTTCTCTGTTTTCCTAGCAGATGGGGCAGCCGAAACCGAGGTGATGTTTGCAGGGGCTTGTGAGCCTGACTTTTGGTGTCCTGCTCTAGTGACAGTAGCCCAGGTGCTTCTGAGCGGGAGAGGTGCTGTAGACTTTGTTATATTCCGAGGAACAGCTACTGGGGTGGCGGTCGCGGGGGGAGTTGCGACAATTGGTCGTTGGGGCAGGACTGGTGGAGTGGTGCTTGGCCCGGCCGCCACAAATTGCGCGATGGCTGCCTTTAGGTAGACTTTGATGGAGTCTACAAAAATTTTATTTTCACCAGTGGAGAGCGGTGAAAGGGCTGTCTCGACACTGCTAATCGCTGTTGAGCATATATGGAATTGCGCAGCTTTTTGCCTTGCCCTGCGCTTGTTGTGCCTAGACCCACATGGCTACAGTGCACAGCTTCAGTTATGATGGTCACGCAACTGCATGCATTTGCTCTGTTTGCTCCTGCTTCGTTGAGTTAGTATAGTTAGTAAGCAATAGTCTAGGGACTATAAGTAGAGAGCTTTCCTCCACAGTAGATAGGGTAAGCAATACAGTCTTTCCTCATTCTACAGAGATCATTCTCCACTCCTCTTCTTGACCTGTCCGGCCCAGCAGCACATCTGTGATCACTAGCAGCGAGCTCCCACAAATTGTATGTACACCCGAATCATAGACCTATCATAACAGGTTATGAGCCCGGCGCATCCACGTACTTACAGGAGTTAGCTAACCATTGTGAAAAACTAGATTAAGCAACATGAAAATGACTGATCCAAAGGAAATTCTTGGTAATGGTATCTCATTTATCGCTTGGAGAATGGCATTGCGTGCTAAACTTGGACGCAAAAACGTCCTGGGACATGTCTTTCATGACATGCCTGGGATCCGTCCAGTCAACATCCCTACAGATCCTTTATTAGGGAGCCCGAACGCCGAAGATGCCGATAAACTCACGGAAAAGTACCTGGATGAATTCGAGCGCTGGACTTTGGGAGAAATCGAAGCAAAAAATATCATCACCCAACGACTATCTACGACCATCTGCCCCCAACATTATGACAACCTGACGGCCAAAGAACTCTACGACACTGTAGCCGGGACCAGGAATGAAACTGCAACCGCACCATATGCTGCAGCACTCGAAACACTGTTGAGCATCAGGTTTGTTAGTACTGCTGATGATTATGTTGACCGTTTCCTAGCAGCATACCAGAGTGTCAACAACGCGGCCGATGCAATTTCTACTCGGCCGTTAGCCTCTGGGTATCGCATAGGTGACGGACAAGCATCAGCCATTTTTGTGATGGGAACGAAGAGGATCGAATGGCTAAATGTTTGGCGTGATACAAGAGCATTCGATTCCGACAACAAGTATGCACCACTGCGAACTCTGATGTCTTCTTTGCGATCTGTAGCAGGCAATCGGACCCAGACACCCAACACGGTGGCTGCGGTCGTACCCAACAGTATCAACGTAGACCCGGAAGCATACTGCAAGAGGTGCAAACATCGGCACAAGAATAAGTATTGTTATCGTCTACACCCAGAATTGGCACAGGGAAGCAATAACCGTTCTGGGTAAACAGGGGCAATGGCAAACAGGCCTCGGTCAATAGCGTAGGAGACGATAGTGAGTCAGACTCAGGAGGGGTGATAATTGCTGCATCATCTCGAATGAATGAATCCGTTACACTCTATGACACAGGTGCATCGCACCACTTCGTCCCACACCGCTCCATGTTTAGTGAAGTGAATCGCTCCCCTAAACCATTCAAGTTCGATCAGGCTGTTGGTACTAGAGAGCTATGTCAACAAGGAACAGCGACTCTTAAAATCGGGACATTTTCGCTCCAGCTCCATGAAACTTTTCTTTCACCTGAATCTTCGTGCAATATTGTGTCAGCCGGTAGGTTGGAGAGGCTCAGCAACATAGTACCGGATCCAGAAAAGTCTCTGTTGGTGCAGAAACGTGACAATGAGTCGAGTGTTCCCATAGCAAGACTGGTGCGCAAGAATGATGTATACTACATTTATCCCCTTGAAAAAACCGATACATCACGAAGTAATATAGCAGCTCCTGGTGTTGTAAGAATACCGCAGACCACAAGTGCACAACGATGGCACCAAAGACTCGGACACACGGGCCAGAAAATCTTAAAGAAAACCGCCCAACACACAAAGGGACTCGAAAATATAGACCTAAGTCAGCTCACAACATGCGAGACATGTCACCTCAGCAAAGCCCAAAGATTCGTATCTCGAGAACCTAGACCAATCCCGTACGCACCTCTAGATGAAATATTTATAGATACAGTAGGCAAGATTACCACTGCAATTAACGGACTACAGTATGTTGTGATAATTACAGATTCTAAAACTCGCATGAGATGGTCATTATTAACCCAATCCAAAGACCAGATTGCCTCTTCTCTTGTGCAGTGGATTGAATTTCAACACCATCATCATGGAAAGAAAGTTCGCGCAATCTTTAGAGACGGAGGCACTGAATTTTTACGCATTAAATCACACTGTGAACAGCATGGTATTCGTACTGATGTATCCGCTCCAGATACACCAGAGCAAAATGGAGTATCTGAAGCAGCAAACAAAGTAGTTTTAAGACTCGCAAGGTCAATGCTGATTGATGCCCGCATGCCTGCACTTTATTGGCCCTGGGCAGTTCGACATGCATGTTACATTGTTAATAGATTATACTGCTTACGCACTAAACAGATCCCATTACTTGATTTCATGCAAGGCCTTCATCAGCCGCACACTGGTCAAGTAGACCTTACGAACCTTCCAAGGTTTGGCTGTCGAGCATATAAACTAATACAACCGAAGCCAGGTAAATTCGAGCCCAGAGCAGCAAAAGGATGGTTTATGGGTTTCCAGGAAAATACTGACAAGAACTTCATCATTTATTATCCCCATTGGACAACATCACATGGCTGGAAATGGATAGAAAATTTCACTCCCCATGCATCTTTCAATGAAGATATAATGTTTGGTGACGAGCTAAGTCCAATCAATCAGCAGAAAACAACGAACTACTGGGCCAGTGATAACTCATTATTTACAGAAACAATGAATTATCAACATAATCCTCCTTTAACTCCAGAACTTCAAACTCCAGCATCGTTTGAGGGGGAGAGTTCATCACCCACCACGCTAGAATCTGACTCTATTACACAAGATGCAACCGAAGATTCCGCATTAGCCGATAACATAAACAATCGGCCCAAATCAATAGTTCAAGAAGTGACTTCACTCTCGTCATCAGAAGAACAATTACCACCAACAGACATCAGAAATGTGAGTTCCCAAAGTAGTGAGCAAGGTTCATTAAGTGAATCGTACCACTCGAAAGATATAGCAGACTCCCCCCTAGAATCATCCTTCCCTAGCCATTCACAGGAGCTTAGCCTGCAGCCAGAAGATGAGGGGGAGTCCAGTTCTGAAGAAGAAGCAGATGAAACGCCATACGACAAGATCATGACTGGATGGGACCCTATACGCTCTATTGCTGGACAAAAACGAGCGCACTCACCAGAAAGGGAATACTCGCCGGAAAACGAGACCACAAGAACTAGGTATGGCAGAGAGGTTAAGAAACATGACTACAAACGTCTCCACTATGGCAAGGCAGCACAAATCTCCAACGATCCAAAAACCTGGAGCGAAGCCATGACTAGTCCGGAGGCCGTGCAATGGAAAAAGGCTACAGATGAGGAATTTCGCTCCCTCAAAGAAAAAGGAGCCATAAAAATCATTCGCCGCACAGAACTTCCACAAGGACGCAAACCTATGAAATGCAAATGGGTATTTAAGAAGAAATTTAGAGCAGATGGCAGCATCGAAAGGTGGAAGGCTCGTTGTACAGCGAAAGGCTTTACCCAGCGTCAAGGCATTGATTACCATGAAACTTTCGCTCCTACACCACGACCGGAAACTGGTAGAATCATGCTTGTGCTAGCCCACCAATTTGGCTGGCACCGTAGGCAAGGTGATGTTCCAACCGCTTTCTTAAACCCTGACATTGACATTGACCTTTACATGGAAATGCCCCAGGGCTATGAAAAAGAAGGATGCATAATTCTCCTTCGCAAAGGACTCTACGGTCTCAAGCAGGCAGCAGCTCTGTGGTATGATGATGCCAAAGCAACCCTTGCTAGACTTGGTTTCCACCCAACTACATCAGACGTATGTCTATACACCAACGCCCACCAAGATGTATTCGTGGTTATGCATGTAGATGATTTCCAGGTGATGGGTCCTAACTTAGGCAAGATAGAAACACTGATGCAAGCTTTACACAAGAGATATAAGATAAAATCGGTGAGCACAGACTTGTTTTTAGGCATCCATATCAGTTACCCCAGAAAAGATACCCTAGCATTATCACAGGGTCAATACACACGCACACTGATAGATCGACACGGCTTAAAAGACTGCAAACCTGCTTCAACACCCCTTGAGCATCTAATGCTTCCAAGCGATAAAGAAAGCACACCAGAAGAGATTACAAGATACAACTCCATTATAGGTGGCCTGCAGTTTCTCGCGAATAGCACTAGACCCGATATTGCATTTTCTGTCAACCACTTGGCGCGATTTTTGACAAACCCCTCAGGTGAACATCTGCATGCAGCTCACCGGGTGCTAAGGTATCTCTCTAAAGAACCGGATCGAGGAATCACCTTCAACAGATCAATAGGTAAACCCTCACTTAAAGCTTACACGGACGCAGATTTTGCAGCAGATCCATCAACAAGCAGATCAACTTCCGGATCGCTGATTATACTAACTTCAGGACCAATAAGTTGGCGATCCCATCTTCAGCGGGAAGTTGTTTTGTCTACAACTGAGGCTGAGTATCTTGCTGCCACCGAAACATGTCGTCAGCTACAGTGGACAAAATCGCTTCTGGAAGAGTTAAACATTACTGATCACATTGAGGGAGCAAAATGCACCAAGTTGTACGTGGACAATCAATCGGCAATTTCCCTTATCAAAAATCACGACAATCACAGAAGATCAAAGCATATCTCACTTAGGAACTTCTATTGTCGGGAGCAGCATCAAAAGGGATTGATTGATGTGTCCTACGTGCCTTCTTCTGATCAACTAGCTGACTCACTGACCAAGGTTAAATCATCAGTCGCTATTCAATAACTTAAGGAGTCGTTACCGACAGGGGGAGTGTTGTGCCTAGACCCACATGGCTACAGTGCACAGCTTCAGTTATGATGGTCACGCAACTGCATGCATTTGCTCTGTTTGCTCCTGCTTCGTTGAGTTAGTATAGTTAGTAAGCAATAGTCTAGGGACTATAAGTAGAGAGCTTTCCTCCACAGTAGATAGGGTAAGCAATACAGTCTTTCCTCATTCTACAGAGATCATTCTCCACTCCTCTTCTTGACCTGTCCGGCCCAGCAGCACATCTGTGATCACTAGCAGCGAGCTCCCACAAATTGTATGTACACCCGAATCATAGACCTATCATAACAGCGCTCCTCCGCTTCAATCGCTGCCAGCAATTCTGGGAGGAATATTTTTTCTCTGCCTGCTGCTTCTGGTGCTGTAGGCGGTTGATCCAGCGAAGAGTTTTCGGCTCCTGCTGCCTTGGTTGTGGGTATGTCGGCCTCTTTTGTGGGCCTCACTTCTACCGGTCGCGGTAGTGCTGGAACCGTAGCGCGCTTCTCGGGTGCGACGACGGTTTTTATGTTGGATCCGGCAGGCTTTAAGACTATACCCGCGTCCACTTGGCTGGAGGAAGCCCATCTTGAATCGGCGAGGGTTTTCAACCTATCGACTTCTGCGTCCACCATTTCTACTTCGGGGACATCGTTCTCCTTTGCTAGGAGAGCAGCCGCAATGGCGTTCATATTCTGAAGATTGGACTCGAGTCCTCGTCTTGTTAGCATATTCCTCGCGTGGTTTTGAATAGCAGTATTCCATTGATAGGTTTTCTTGACGCGATCTTTGGCGGTGCCACTGACCGCGTTTAGGTGCGTTTAACGTGTCAGAGGCATTTTAGAAATGCCGCCGATGGCAAACAATTACGATTCGATTTGTTCCTCAAAGGGTGAGATGTATAAAAGGATGGGAATGGGTAAATTGGGGGGTTCTCGAATTGTTTGTTCATTAACGTGCTAGGTGAAGTAACTACCGTCGCACTCCTACTGGAGCTTGAGCACGAGTGGGGTCGGGCCGGATCAGGTTAACTACCGTGCAGTACAAATGCCTCGTCCCACCTAAATGACCGGAACCATGCCAAAATGCATCTATGTGTTGAACCATGACGAATTCAGCTGCCCAGAATTGAAAACAAAACAAAGACTTTCACGCGAAATCCCGCATTACAAAAGAAAAACTTAAACAATCTCCCTTCCATCGTTCCGCCTCAGCCACCACGCGCCTGAGCCTCGAATCCAATCTCTCTGTCCATGCCGATCCACCTAGGCCATTGATCTATCACCTCCGAGTCACAGGTATCCCTGCCATCCCCCGACTTGCCTCCGCGTAAATCCCACTCTCCTGGACGTAGTCCCTGAACAGCTGCCATCCCCTTGATCCGAGCATTAATTCCAGAGCCGGCGCCCTACGCTTTCCGCTTTTCAGCCGCCAAGTTGCCAGTGCTTTCCGACATTGGACAAGGTGACCAATTGATTTTTCCCTCCCACACTCGCAGTTAAGTGTAGCGTCAGTGTGGTTGAAGCGGCGGTGATAAGCCGCAAAGTCTCCATGTCCAGTTCGAGCGGCTATTAAGCGGGCGTAAACCGCTCTCGGCAGAGATAGCTCTGGCGGCTTCTTGCGCCGCATCTCGAGTTCGAGGTCAGCGTAATGCCTGGGGCGATTGGAGTGCTGTTGGAAATATAGCTTCCTGCATTTCTTTCTATCGACCAATGTGGTTGCATGCATCTTGCCTGAACTATATTTCTGAGTTCAGGCAGGAGCCCATACTTCTGATCCAATCAGACTCAACGTTTGAGTCCGCTTGAATCCAATTCTTCCCGAACAAATCCAGTCATTGGTTTGTTCGTATTTTCTATGGCATGACCCAGTATTCTGAGTCAGTGGATAATTCTTTTCTGGTCTGGGATCTCACTTTTCTGCAGTCGAGTCGGTTCCGGGTAACCTTTCTTCCTTGTAAATCCACTGTATATATCGTAATACCTGTAGTCTATTAGTCAATTAAGCAAACTGAACTTCTTCTCCGTTCTCCGGCAATTCTTACTCCGAAGTTCTCTCCATACTCTAACAGATTATGAGACCAAGTTAGCTCAACTTTGGACTTAATACTTCTTTCTTCGCCTGGCTGCTTCAACTTCTATAACTTCCTCTTCCTCACACTCACCTCTACCACATCTTCTCAATCTTCTACAACCAGAATGGCATTTAACCAGATCATCAAATCGGTTCGTTCTCTCCCTACTTTGGACAAGTCTACCTACACTCGCTGGGCTAGCCTATTTCGAATGATTCTCGTACAATTTAATGCGGAGTCCGTTATATGCGACCCTTCCGAAGCCGTCGCCGATACTAAGAAGAAAGGCGAAAATAAAGATGTGGACTTGGACGAAATTGACCGTTGTGTCAGATTTGCTCTTCTTTCGGCCGTACCTGATGATTCTTATCATTTGGTTGAAAATAAAAATACTTCCAGGGAAATGTGGATTGCTCTTGAGGATTTCTTCAAACCCGAGTGTGAGGTTACTCCTACTTCCTTGCTCAAGGATTTCTTCCGATTCACTATGCCTGATGGTACTAGTGTGGATCGGTTTTCTGAAGAGCTCACAAAACGTCAACGCAGAATTGCTGCTGCAGACCCTTCTTTCTTCCCCTCTGATACTCATATGAGGGATTACTTACTTGACTACTTTGACTATTGTTGCAATGGTCAATTCTCTGGATCGGTCACTTCTTTGAGACGAGATAAGTCCTGCACATTCTCTCAGGCAGTAAACTCTCTCCGGTCGACAGAAGCAACAATTAAAAGTCGACAGTCCGGTCCATCTGCAGCATTTCTTTCTACTCCTGCGAAGCTTCAATCCATCCCTGATCCTACTTCTTCTTCTCCCTCATCCTACTCTCCCAATAAGGACAAAACATGCGCGCACTGTCACCGTAAGGGTCACACCAGGGACACTTGTTTCCTCTGGATTTCTACGCCTGACGGCACAAAGTGGGCCGCCAAGCATCCAGAGAAAGCCGCTATAGTGCGAGCTATGTTTCAAAAATTCGGGAATAAAGGCTCTTCCAAGGATAAAAAGGGAAAGTCTATTAAACTTGACGGTGCCTGGATGATGGAGGAACATATTCTCACTTCTGATGGATCAGGGAAATGCAATGACGTTGTTCTTGATACTGGTGCAACGCACCATATCTTTCATGACAAAAGCTTGTTCTCTTCTATTTCTCCAGTTGACAAGCGTGTCCAAACTGCTTCTGGTCAATTACTTTCTATTTCTGGAATCGGCTCTGTGGAAATTTCTTTGGGAAATTATCTCGATTCGTCTTGTTCTCGTACTTTGAAGCTAGAAAACGTCTGGTATCTTCCTTCCTGTACAAAAAATCTTGTTTCTGGCTCTCAAATTCTTTCTGCAGGTTACAAAATGCGGTCTTCTAACAGTGGGATTGGCATATTTGAAGCTAAAGGTCGTCTCACTGCAACCGCTCGTTTAAGGAATGGCTTATTTCATTTCAATGTAATTTCTCCTCCTGCTGTTCTTAGTTCTTCTCGTCCTAGATTTTCTAGTCCTCTTTCTACTCAACCCGAGGACCCCACGCTCCCTTCGAATATCAACCAGGGACTACTCACAATTGTATCTAACATGGACGCTAATCGCCTTTTACACCATCGCTTTGCTCACGTCAGCCCCCAGATTCTCTCAAAGGTCGATATTTCACTAGTTAAACTACCTAATTTAAAATCACAGGAATTGTCGAAACTAAATATCTGTCCTAAATCTCTGGGTAACTGCGACGTCTGTCTTTCTTGCAAACAGGTTGAGAAGATTAATCGCGGTCCATGCAATAAGTCAGATCAAACACTACAGCTTGTGCATTCTGACACTTGGGGAAAGTGTCGACATGTGGGAATCTCCGGAAGTTCTTTCTTTGTCAGTTTTACTGACACTTCTCTCGTTTTAGCGAAATTTTTCTACTCAAAGGTCTAAATGAAGTACCAGGTCATTTCTCTATCTATAGGGATTCTATAGAACTTCTGACTGGTCATAAAATCAAGGCTCTTCGGACTGATGGTGGTAGCGAGTACAAGCTAATAAATTTTGGTGGAATAACACGCCAAATTTCAGCTCCCTATACTCAACATCAGAATGGTGTTTCTGAACGCTTAAACAGGACCCTAGTAACTATGGCTAGGTGCATGCTATCACATGCTCATCTTCCTGTTCGATTCTGGGACGCTGCTATCTCGACAGCTTGCTACATCCGAAACCGACTTCCTCTCCTTGAAGGCAAGAAAACACCTTTCGAGTTACTGCGCGGTTCCAAGCCAACTATCTCACATTTTCGTGTGTGGGGCTGCGTTTGCTATTCTTTAATCAATGAAAAAGATCCTCAAAGATCTAAACTCTCCCCAACTTCGCTACGGGGCATCTTTATTGGTTATTGCGAATCTTCCACGCAATACCGTATCTACGTTCCTTCAAAGGCCGGAAGAAATAAAATCATTATTTCGGCCAACGTTCGTTTTCTTGAAGACACTTTCTGGGATTGGGGCCAAACTTCATCTGAGCAATTCGGCGAGATCGAAGGTCCCCTCGATGACAATCCACCTCTTCTCATTCCGAAAATTCTTACGACAGCTCTGACTCAGACTCAGGCGTGTCACCCTTTCCTGATCCTTCTTTTCTCCCTTCTTCTTCTCGTCCCTTGGATCCCCAAGCGACCACTGATCAGGAAAATTCTTTCTCTGGTGTCAACATACCTACTGCAACTTTGGAGCAAAATTCTTCTCATGTTGACCCGCCTACTTTTCGGAATACACTTTCTCAGGATCAAATACTTTCTCGCCAGACTGCTCGTCATCATTCTATTACTGAGCCAGATTCTTCTTTTTCTACGTCTGTGCAACCCGATCCATCTTCTTCGACTCCAACTCCTTATTCTTCTGCAGAAATTTCTCAGGGTGTTAATCAAATCCAGACTACCCCTGGTTCTATTACTTCTAACATTCCTCCGCTCAGGAGGAGCAATAGGATTTCTAAACCTATTGAGCCACGATCTGCATGGCAACCCAAGTCTCCTATTCTTTACGTTGGTGGAGATACTTCGATCCCACAATCTTACTCTGAAGCCATCAACGGACCTGATAAGGCCATGTGGGAAATGGCAATTCAGGAGGAGCTTGATTCTCTCTCCCAAAAGGGAGTATTTACTTCAGTAACCCATGTTCCTCATAAGAGGAGAGCTATTGGCTCGCGATGGGTTTTCACCGTCAAATCTGATGGTAGGTTCAAGGCCCGACTAGTTGCTCAAGGCTTTAACCAAATTCCTGGTGTCGATTATTTCGATACCTATTCACCAACTCTGCGTTTAGATTCTCTCCGAATACTACTCGCAATTTCTACTTACCGCGATTGGGAAATTCACCAAATTGACATCAAAACAGCCTATCTCGAGGGCGACATTCAAGAGTCTATATACATGAAATCGCCTCAGGGATGGAACGTGAGCGGTTTTCTTAAGATCAACAAGGCCCTATATGGATTAAAACAGTCTGGAAAAGCATGGTATGATAAATTAGACTCTAAACTTCTTTCCTTGAGTTCGAAAAGTCTACCTGTGATCACTGTGTTTACATCCACAAAATATACCAGATGGTAATAGGTGTATATGTTGACGACTTGATAATTTGCGGCAAGCAACTTGATGATGTTAAAATTGTTAAGGCCAAACTTTCTTCTTTCTTTCCTGTCAAAGATCTTGGTGAGATCGACAGTATCATTGGGTGGAAAATTCTTCGCGAGCGCCCAACTCGTACTCTTCATATATCACAGTCCAGCTACTTACTAGACAAGATTAATTCTCTTGGGCTTGGTGATTCAAAATCTTTTTCTTCTCCTCTTGATGGGTATGGTGGTATTCTTCCGCAGGCAGAGGGAGAACCACTGGCCGATGATTCCGCTATGCAAGCGCTGTAGGCAGCCTTGGATATGCTTCTATTGGGACTCGACCAGATATTTCTTTTGCCACCTCCCAACTTGGCGCTTATAACTCAAGTCCAGTACAGCGTCACTGAAATAGTGTTTGTAGAGTATTTCGATACATTAAAGGCTCTTCAAATTACTGTATTACTTACAGCTTCGGTCCCCCATCACATATTCTAACCACAAATCAAGCGGCATCGTTATATTCCGACTCGGATTATGCTTCAGATGTTACCACCCGTCGTTCAGTAAGCGGGTTTATTCTAATGCTTGGTGGTGGTCCTGTGTGTTGGCAATCGCGAAAACAAAAATCGGTATCTACCTCAACCACTGAAGCTGAATACGTTGCCTTGTCTGAGGCTGCTAAACAGGCGATTTGGTTTTCTAGGTTTCTGAAGGAGCTACATGTTAGCGAGCTCATACACGATGATGGTATTCTCACCTTTTCTGATAATCAGGGTGCACTTGCAATTGCAAAAGGGACAAATTCTTCTAAAACTAAGCACATTGATGTTGCTTATCACTTTGTTAGGGAATGTATTCTTAATGGACACATAAAGGTGTCTTACATACCTACAACTTCTATGCTGGCGGATATTCTAACTAAACCTCTTCCGCAGCAAAAAGCTAAACCACTGATTGAAAGGATTTTCCAGATGGGATAGCATTCTCGCATTCACCGCATTGATCAGGAGGAGTGTTGGAAATATAGCTTCCTGCATTTCTTTCTATCGACCAATGTGGTTGCATGCATCTTGCCTGAACTATATTTCTGAGTTCAGGCAGGAGCCCATACTTCTGATCCAATCAGACTCAACGTTTGAGTCCGCTTGAATCCAATTCTTCCCGAACAAATCCAGTCATTGGTTTGTTCGTATTTTCTATGGCATGACCCAGTATTCTGAGTCAGTGGATAATTCTTTTCTGGTCTGGGATCTCATTTTTCTGCAGTCGAGTCGGTTCCGGGTAACCTTTCTTCCTTGTAAATCCACTGTATATATCGTAATACCTATAGTCTATTAGTCAATTAAGCAAACTGAACTTCTTCTCCGTTCTCAGGCAATTCTTACTCCGAAGTTCTCTCCATACTCTAACAAGTGCCACCAGTCGGTAACCATCTGCCTTGCCAGTTCGCGAGCTTTCCGTCCAGATGTGGCGAGGGTCATCACCCCATGTGTCGTACTGGAATTGTCCGACGAGTTAAGCTCTCTTCGAGCGAGCTCATCAGCCATTTCATTTCCTACTAGCCCTGCATGGCCCGGGATCCATCCTACTTTAACAGGTGCAGCTGCTCTAACGACCATTTTGCAGAACTTTTGAATCCTCCAGGATGATGAGCCCGTTGTTCCTGTTAGTAAGGCCTGGACTGCAGCGGAATTGTCGAGTAGGAAGTAGATAGCGCTGCGTCCTCGATCTCGTTTGCTGGCAGTGATTGCTTCGAGAGCAGCCAAAGCTCCATGAACCACTGCGTCGTAGACCTCTGCATTGGTTATTTTGCCTGAGCCGCTTTGCTCAATTACCCTGCCTGTGCCACTGATAAAAGTCACAAAAGCCCATGACATTTTGTCGGTGGACGCCCCAGAACCATCACTGTACACGCAGAGACAGTCGGGTGGGAGTGTAGGAAGCCACTCTCTTATGAACTTGGCAGCCTCTTTCTTGCTTGTTCAGCGGGGAATTGGCTGAGGGGGGGTCGGAGGTCGGAGCGGCGGAGGTAGTTCGGCCTCTGGCAGAAGACGGTACATCCTCTGGACCCTTGAATCATGCACTCTGTCGAAACCAAGTCTGGTTTTGTTGCATGTCTTTAGGCCGAGTCGGTGACGAGCGTTGTCTGTGCTTTCCGTGGCCCGAAGTCGGAGCGGGTGGTACTCATCTAGTCTCCGGATTCGCGCGGCAATCTTGAGCCTGCGTTCCTCGAGCAGAATGTGTGCTGGTGGAATACCAGTCTCTCTTCTCAGGGCTGTTATTGGCATCGTACGCCAGGTTGGTAGCCTATTCTTGGAGGTGTTTGCCAATTTGTAAGATCCTGCTTCCAAGAATAGTCCCTGCCTAATTTCATGCTAAGCCTGCTGTAGACAGCCCAGGCTACAGGCAATTACCGGCTTACAAGCCGTCACACTTCAATTGACATTCTCTCATTTGAACTTGACATCACATAGCTGGAGCAAGGCACGAGTTGTTCAAATTGTTCCAGGTAAGGACACATGTGAGCAGTTGCGCAAGTATCAAGGTAAAATAGATGACTAACGTGATTAATGCCTGTAACGGCCATATTTGCCTGTTGTAAGGTTATTTCTGTGACGCACAAACCACACAAAGGGCGCACGTGCAACATTCCTCACGCAGAAGACATGTAATTGAAGTTAGATAGCTTTGCCACAGTGCCAACTGGCCTAAAAAGGCTCAACATTAGATCTATGTATCTAATAACAATCTTTGTTAAATGACAAGGTGTATCTGGCTGGTGTAGGAACTTGCCGAGCCAGTCAAGGTCAAGCTTAGGAGTCGCGTCAATAACGCTACTCATGCAGATCAGTTGCGTGGAGAAAATTTGTACTTAGTAGTTATTGTCCATCACTATTTTGTAAATAGAACACTATTGCTTCTCATTCTATCTGACCTCCTTCCACTGTGATAATTCTATTGCCTTCTCTACAGTTATACAGCTATAGAAGGCCTCCTAATTTAAGAGGTTATGAGCCCAGTTTACCACAGGTATAGATAGAATCAAAATTGACTCCAAAGCCTCGAAGGCTTTGCCTAAGATTCGAGCAAGGAATCTCCCAGCCTAAGATTCGAGAAAGGAATCTAATTGTCTACAATTCGAGCAAGGAATCAAAATTACGCCCTACATCAAACCTCACAAGAATGGAGGACAATGAAGTCATGGGTAGAATCCCCTCACTCTCGAAGGATAACTATGAGAGCTGGTCCAGAGAGATGAGGCTCAAGCTAAAAGCCAGATCAGTATTCTTCACTGTTGAGACATCATTGGAAGAATATGCCACGACATCAGAGAGGAAGACCAAAAATATACCTTCTTCGTCTAGTATCGATGGAGGATCTATAAAAGTCGAGGTACTAATCACGAGTTTGGACAAGACAAAGGTTGAAAAACATGAGAAAGCTGAAGCAACGTCACTGCTACTCCTACTTTAGGCTCTAAGTGCGGAGGATGTTGACATGATCAATGAGCACCAGACAGCCCTCAGGGTTTGGAACGCACTTAAAGGCAAGTATTTCAGAACTAACGAGTATTCTGCAAATACATATCTAACAAAAATTGCAATGTTTCAATTCCATGAAGAAATGGGCTTGGACAATTCTTGGGCTAAGCTTAAAGAGTTTCGCCGAAAACTCATCAGTGCGGATCCCATAATGAAGAACGCCTATCCAGATGCGGCTTTATTCTTGATCCTGACAAAGACACTCCCACCAGCTTTTAAGGCGACGACAGATGGGTTCAGAATCCAGGTTACGCTCTCTGTCAAGGACAAACTTAAGATTTTGATTGGAGTGGAATAAGATCTAAGGCTTCAAAACGAAAGATTCCTCATTGCTAGACACAAACCATCTAAGTTTGCACAGAAATTGCAAGAGAATCAGGATCGAGATTCTGATTCAGATAGCCCTGGATATAGGTGCTATTTATGTAAAAGACCACATACTGCCGCTCGATGTCCTAGAATGGAGACAGCTGCGAGATTTTTGAAAGAGGATGATTACAGGAAAAAGATGCAGGCATCGAAAAACAAATCACGACCACAAGAAAGAGACATTCCTAAAAATTCTCGGTCAACCCAGAAGCTTCCCAAATATCACAGTTCGTACGCTGCTGACACTTTTCCGTCAAGAAACAAACAAAAAGCTAAATTTGAATCATTGGAATCAAACGAAGATTGCAAGGAATGTGACCTATCAAAAGAAGAAATATGTAAGGCTACCCCATCCGATTGGCCTGTTGATACTGGTGTCACGGACCAAGGGCCTATTCTAAATCAATAGGAACTATGTATGATGATATGTGTGCTATTCTGTTCTATTCTACCTTAATCTGTTCTATTATTTTCTGTTCTATTCTACTTCGTTCTGTTCCGATCTGTACTTGTCCGTGCTTTTCTTTACTACTCCATTCTATTCTGTACCAGAGTATACTGGAAATTTCGAGAACAATAGAGGAGTATATAATGGGTATTTGGGATAACTCTGGTTCGGCAGATTATGGTCTTGTATTTTTAGGAACTCTTTAGAATTATTGAATATTATCTAATGTCGAACTCTTGAACTGTCGAACCCTTGAATTATCGAACTCTTGACCCTGGGAATGCGAACACCTCTAGTACCCTTGACAACTGGTGCCACGTCTCACATGTCTGACCAAACTCTTCTATTCAGGAAACTTATACCAATTGTTCCAAAACAAGTAACAGTTGGAGGGGGTGAACTGAAGTCGGAATTTTCAGGCGATATTCAAATGAGGTGTAAAGATGGTTCTTCAATGTTACTATCTAATGTTTTGTTTGTTCCAAATCTTGGAGTAAATCTTCTATCAGTGAGAAGGCTGTGTCAAGCTGGGTTGAACTTTGTCAGGAACCAAAATGAATTGTTCCTTAAGCTAGGAAATAAAGTAATTATTGAAGCTAGAATGAGTAAAGGACTCTACATTGTGACACATGTTGCCCAAGGATATGAAGAGACCGCGTTTAATTTTGTGGAAAACAATAGTCCAATTGATAACACTTCATCTGTGAACTCGGGTCAAATCTCACATTGTCAGATTGGAGCGTATCCATTTGACCTGAAGCAGAATTGGAGGGTTAGAAGAGGTCGGATGGGTCGCAAGAGATGACTGAAGGTCTACTGGAGATAACTAGGTCTCAAGGATGAGGGTTTGACAGTATTCCACGGGGTGCGTTTTATGGCCTAGTGAAGTTCTAGGTGGTAAGTGAGGATATTTAATGAGTCAAAGTGATGAGAGGTCTTCTCTAGGAAGAGATGAATGGGCAACTAGTTGCAGTAGGTGTTACACGTGGGTCTTGCTGATGAAGAACTGGAGAATGGATAGATGGTTTTCCCGAAGAAGAGATGGGTAAACAAATGTATAGTAATGGTTAAGTAAAGAAGACGTTGCGTGAGGAGTAAAGCTCTCTCACGCTGAACTATTATATACAAGAGTAGAAGTATTTGCCAGCCGGAATTAATTGTAATTAATTCTTGCCAATATCTTCGCATTGATGGCTGTGTTCTTTTCCTTCTCTTTATGACTCTCTTGTATATCCTTACATTAATTTGTACATGACTAATTGTATAGGGGAAGCTATTATTAAATTGATGGTTATAATTAACTACCCTTTCATCTTATCACAAATTATTATTAGTATTAGAATTCTGATTACGGATCCATGATACTAGGAGGAACTAAAGATTTGAAAGATGGGTAATATAAATAGCTAAAAGTTCTAAAGGTTTGAGTGGGTACTAGTGGTATCTAAAGGTACAAGAGGTAATCCGAGGTAATCCAAAGGTGTTGGGTATGACAGAAAACTAAGCATGGAGAGCTCAGCTTCAGTAGACCAAGCCCTTATTTATTTACATGATTTCCTTCCATTGTTCCATAATGACATAAGTCTTATCTTAATAATAGAGTACCCAGTGCCAAGAGCTACGGTATTGTCATAGCCGCTTGGAAGAAGACTAAAAATATATACCAAATTAAGAATGAAACAGGGAATCCTTAACCATGAAGAAGCCATCCGCAAAAACGAAAGGGAAAGATATCTAAAGTATCATCGTCGCTTTGTTCACCTAGGACCTGAAAAAATTCGAAACTTACATCTGGTTACTACACTCAAGAAAAGGATCAAGATTCCACGAGATCTTGACGTCTGCGAGGTATGTGCATTAACTAAGATGAAAAATAGAATCCCAAAAGTCCTTAGCCCTTGGAGCAAAGAAATACTGGGACAAGTCCAGTTTGATGTAGTCGGCCCATTCTCAACAAGTATCTGTGACAGAAACCGAGTTGGTGATGAAATAAATCGA
This sequence comes from Blumeria hordei DH14, assembly GCA_900239735.1. Classification (NCBI taxonomy): domain Eukaryota; kingdom Fungi; phylum Ascomycota; class Leotiomycetes; order Helotiales; family Erysiphaceae; genus Blumeria; species Blumeria hordei. The sequence goes on from OENG01000004.1 coordinate 338,554, forward strand.
TTTATTAAACTATATGAGGAGAAAAGAAAACTCTAGCTACTACCAACAGGTATTTATAAGAATTGATCTTCGTGGGTCTACAGACTGATGACTTATCTATAGGCACTGTACTTGCTACCCAGCCACACAATGACAAGTGCCACCTAGTCGTGCTAACCCTCCAACCTCCTAATTAATAGCGCCGTTTCGTTCAGCTTCATCTATCTCTCCCGCGCAGCCATATCGTAAACATTCTTAGTATTACGCTTAGGTATCCGCCTAAGCTTAAACAACGGTCAAACCGTAACAGTATCAGAGGTAATAGATGGTTTCTCCTCATTATCGATATTTGTAGCAGAAGAAATTGGGTAATTCCAATAAAGACCAAAAGCGATGCATATGAGGCCTTAAAGACTTGGAAAACTTTAACTGAACATCACTCTGGCAAGAAAGTGAAATGCGCAAGATCAGACAACGCATCTGAACTACTCAAAGCCATCCATGATTGGAGAATAGAAGATGGAATTCTGGCACAATCGACCGCTATTGCTTCTTCTCATCAGAACGGTCCTGCAGAACGTTCTATTCAAACCGTTGAGTTCAATGTAAGGGCAATTCTAGAAGAAGCTCAGCTTCCAATTGAGTTCTGGGATGAAGCAGCAGAGGCAGATTGCTACATATGCAACCGAACTGATTCTGGGCCTATTATTTCAAATCTAAAAACTAGTCCTATCAAGGCCTTCACAGGTGAAACCCCTTCAATTGATCATATACGAAAATGGGGGAGTAAATGTTTCTACTATGTAGATAAGAAGACACTACCTGCTAATGAAAGACACGATAAACTTGTTAACCCAGCGAGAGTAGGCGTATTTGTTGGATATTCTGAAAATACGACAAAACACTTCAAGGTTTACTCACCAGAACGAGTATATACCATTTTATCAAGTCGTGTTGTGATAAATGAGAACGAAAAAGGAGGAACAGTTGATCTAAATATCCGAAACGCAAAAAGCGGACCTCAAGGAACACCAAATATGACCATGGACAGAAGACCAAGGGGAAGACCAAGGGGAAGACCAAGGAATGTGGAAATTGAGCATGAGTCAAGTATTCCTCAAGTGATTAAAAATATAGATACACTTAAGGAAAATGAAGAGCAGAGGCATCATTTCAACTCAACAATCAACGCCCCCACTAAACCAAGTTTAGTTCATCAGAAATTAGATACTAATGAAGAATCTGTAAGCATAGTAACCAATGATGAACTCCCCGAAATCACCCAGCCTACTGTCCACAGGGCAAGCCGCAGCAGTGAAAACGTTCATCAAAACCCGGAGAAGACTCTAAGCATCAATCAGCACTCAGTAAATCTGAGCACCCCTGATATGGATTTGGACTCAAAACGTGATAGTGACAATTTGGCGTCAGAGACAGATATAGATACAGACTATGACTCCGACAATTCAGATGCGGAATATAAAATTGATGGCAATTGTGAAGACCAAAAAACAGATCGAAAATCTTGCGAGGGTATAATTTTACAAGACGTAGAAGAAAATATGAATGATGACAAGGCAGAGAAAATAGATGCAGAGAAATCTCCAACGGAAAATTATTCAGATGAATTAGAGGGAAAATATATAGTTGACGCTAATCAATCAACAGGAATATCATTGTCGAATTCCGCAACAAGAAATTCAGATGTAGATACCTCATTGGTTACTACTAATCCTGTGCATAATATTCCTACTTCAACAAAACTATTCCCAGTGCAAAGCCATAGATACTTTACGCATTCTACTCTTCAGAAACGTACCTCTCAGTAGGAACCAGAGTCGCTTCGAGCTTCAAAACATGTCAAGGCACTCATTGCACAATTGATTCAAAGCCAAAGAAATGATGTAACTAACAGCTCACTATTGGATCAAGTAAATGAGAAAGATATTGAAACTGCACTTCCAGCAGAGGTAATTGTGAGCATAAAAATTCCTTCTAGCTTTGCAGAAGCAACAGAAGACCTATCTTACTCAGAACAATGGAAAAATGCAATGAATGAAGAAATGGTTTCACTCCGCAAAAATTATACATTTATGGAAGTCATATCACCAGAAGGCGCAAATCTTGTATCTTGTGAATGGGTATACACAATCAAGACTCGCACTGACGGCTCAATTGAAAGTTTTAAAGCCCGACTTGTAGCATGTGGATTCAGCCAGATTCATGGTCTTGACTATAATCAAACATTTGCCCCAACAGTAAGAATGGATACACTTCAATTATTCCTTGCCATGGTTGCTGCCGAAGGTTTAGAATGTTATCATTATGATATAAAGAATGCATTTACAGAATCCCATCTTAAAGAAGACATTTTTCTCTAGCCACCTAAAGGAACCTCAATTAAAAAAGGCTACGTCTGGAAAGCACTTCGAAGTTTATACGGGCTAAAACAAGCTGCAAGAGACTGGAACTGCTTAATCAAAGATTCTTTACTGACATGGGGGTTCACACAAAGTCTTGCCAATCCATGCTTGTTTACCCACGACAATGGTACAAGTATATTGGTTTATATTGATGACATTGCTGCATTGGCTAAGTCTAAAAAGCATCTGGATTGGTTCTATAAAAAGTTATCTACAAGATTCAGCGCCAAGAATCTGGGGGAGATAGAGAATATCCTTGGAGCTAGGGTTATGCGAGACAGAAAGAGCCGCACTTTACATCTAGACCAAGAACAATACATTCAAAGACTATTGAAAAGTTTGGATTCAGAAAAGGTACTCACAAGCCAAAGACAGTGCCACTCATAGGATATGAACATTTACAGCCAGCAACAAATGATGACAAGAGAATTGACGTAACCAAATACCAGCAAGCAATTGGCAGCCTAATGTATGCTGCAACCTTCACAAGGCCAGATATTGCTTTTGCAGTTGGAAAACTTAGTTAATTCATTAGTGACCCTGCAGAACATCATGGATATGCACTCAAGACATTTTTCGATACCTAAAATCAACAGTAAAATTTCGGATAAGTTACGGCCTTGGAGGAGAATACAATTGTGACAGAAATCGAGTTGGTGATGAGTAAATCAATTTATTAAACTATATAAGGAGAAAAGAGAACTCTAGCTACTACTAACAGGTACTTATAAGAGTTGATCTTTGTGGGTCTATAGACTGATGACTTATCCATAGGCATTATACTTGCTACCCAGCCACGCAATGCCAGGTATCACTTATTTGTGCTAACGCTCCAACCTCCTGATTAGTAGTGCCGTTTCGCTCAGCTTCATCTACCCCCCATACAGCCTTTTCGTAAACATCCTTAATATTACGCTTAGGTTATTTGCCTAATCTCAAATAACAGTCAAACCGTAACAACAATAACTTTAAGGTTTATCCAGATGCCGACTGGGCAAGTGATAAGAATGACCGCAAAAGTACCTATGGGAGCGTCACCATTTTCTATGGTGGACCAATCTCTTGGTCAAGTAAAAAGCAGCGCTCGGTATCAACATCAAGCTGTGAGGCTGAGAATATAGCTCTTTCAATGTGTGCAAAACGTGGACAATGGATTGCTCAAATATTTAGAGACCTCGGACTTCCAAAATATATTGGGAAGAACCCAGCACTCGTTCAAATGCTCGGAGACAATCAAGGATCAATTGCATTGACAGAAAATGCATATCTTAATGAAAGGTCAAAACATATTGACATTTGTTATCACTTTATCTGTGATCTTGCCAAAAAAGGGAGATTGATAGTTGATTATATTTCAACTGATGACATGATAGCAGATGACATGACCAAACCGTTGGCAAGGGTGAAGTTCCAGAAATTCATTGAACAGCTTGGTCTTAGCTTCACACAAGTTCCCGTGACAGGATCAAAAATAAAATTGACTAGAGACCAGAACCAGGACAACTCTTGAGGGGGAGTGTTAAATGACAAGGTGTGTCTGGTTGGTGTAGGAACTTGCCGAGTCAGTCAAGGTCAAGCTTAGGAGTCGCGTCAATAATGCTACTCATGCAGATCAGTTGCGTGGAGAAAATTTGTACTTAGTAGTTGTTAGAAATTCTGACTCTCAAATTTAGGACTCAACCACTATCTGTTTTGTCTCAGGTTCTCGACAAGATCGACTCTCTCTACACATGTCTTGATTGCGCTAATCGCGCCTACTGTCGCATATACATTTGGATATATACGTACTACAGTGTACCTTGGCTCATCATGGTAGATGAGAGGTGGCTGGTCATCACTTGTCACGAAATGAGGTTGTGATCTGTACAATCAAACAAAGTAATCAAAGTCTATTCTGATTCTCTAAAGTAATGAAAATACAAGAGTCGCTCTATGATGCGCTGGAGAGTGTGTAATAGAAAGCTATTTTACAGGAGTTATCTTAGCGGGCCCAGGATCCGTGACATCACCTCTCTCCTCCCTGGTGTATTTACAACTATTGGTGTAGCGATGGCCTCTTTTTGCTCCTTGAACCTGTATAGCTACCCGCATTGGAGTCACCAACATCATCTCCATCTCCATATTTGCTGATGAAACTCTTAAAGGCATTGGTAAGAACTAAATTTTCTCGGGGTTCCCAGGTAGTCTCCTTGTAACCTATCCATTTACGCAGACAAATCTTTTCCCTCTGAAAGATTGGGCTCTGAGGACTTTTTCTACTCCATAGAGGGGATGTTTTCCGTCTAATAGTGGAGGAGGTTGACTGTCGTCAGTGGCTTGAGAAGGCAGTGGATCATCAGAGTCCCGACGGAGTAGGTCTACAAAAAATCTGGGATGGATATTACTTGGTACATCTAGTTCATAGACGTCAGGTGCTACCTCCCGCGTTATTTTGTATTTGGCGCTTATCCATAATAACTTTTTTTTTGTTGCAGAGTAGTGACATTTCTTAAGTTTAGCCAGACTTTATCCCCGACCTTTAACTTTTCGGCAGGCCTCCGTCCCCTGTTGGCATTGTGCTCCAATATCTGCTGGGCAGTTTTCATTGCAGCTTTCGCAATTTCTTGACCGTTGTGGAGGCGATTTATGAAGGCGTCAGCCCTTGCTTTGGGATTTGTACCTGAGCTTAACAGTGTTGATCGGCGCCAAATAGGTTCCAGATGGTAGCCATGGGTCAGAAAGAAGGGACTGAAGCCAGTTTTTGAGCTAGTTCTATTGTTTATTGCGACTATTGCTGGCGGAAGAAGCTTTGCCCAATCGTCTTGTGCATAGGAGATATAAGATCGGAGGTACGTTATTACTTCTTGATTCATTCTCTCGGTTCCTTCATCCGTCTGGGGATGAAATGCTGTTGATAGACGCTGTTGGATGCCCACACGTTGACAAAGCCTTTTCCAAAAATGACCGACCCAGTTTGACCCTCGATCTGAAGGAAGGGAGTTTGGAAAACCGTGGTAGTGCCAGTGGCTTAAAATAAATTTGTCTGCACAAGCTTCGGCTTCCATAGTTTCCATAGCTTCCAAAGTCGCACTACCAAGAAGTCTATCATGTATAACCATAAGGGATTTCTCTTTTTTATCAGTTACCGGTAGATCAGTCATGAAATCTATGGCCAGCTCGCTGTGGAATCGCTCCGGTATGGGGAGTGGCCGGAGCAAACCACGAGATGACTGTCTCCAAACTTTTGATCTTCCACAGACATGGCAGTTTCTCACAAACCTCCGAACGTCTTTGTACTGCTGGGGCCAAAAGAAGCTTCGTGAAAGTATAGAAAGTGTTATTTCCCTGCCCAGATGTCCTGTCATATGAGAATCGTGCATCTTTTGAATTAGAGCGGTTTGAATAGGTTCCCAATTTGGAACCCATAGGGCATCTCTGTAAACAAAAGCATGCTTATCATCAAAAGAACAGTCTATGATTTGCATTGAAGACCCAACAGATTGTGGCAACAAACAATCACCCCTTTCTAGACTTGTATAAACTTCACAGAAAGAAGAATCTTTTTCAACTGCTCAATTCCAAAGTTTCTGGAGCTCTGGCTCCTCAAACAATTTAATTCCTTTTGGTGGGCTGTTGGTGGAATTGGAGACCCTTGTAGGTTCCTTGGGGAGTTCAGATAGGGCCTTATTTGTAGCTACTTCATGAGATCTAGCTTGTTGCCTCGTGACTACTGCTGAGAGACTTAGGGATGACAGCTAACCATCTTTTCTGATTTAGACAACAACCAGCTGTCTTTTAAAAGTTGGAATTCCCTTTTTCGGAAAATTTCATCATTTGCATCCTTTGGTCTGAACTCAGCTTTTCTTGAGAGAATATCAGGTTTTGCTGAATCAGAACCGGGCCTGAATTTTATATTGAAATTATAACCTGCCAGCTTATTGGCCCATCGAACCTGGCGTTCTGATAGTTGGCGTGTTGTCATAAAATGCTGTAGGTTTCGATGATCAGATAAAATAATAAAAGGCTTTTCAACGCTTCTAAGCTCTCCTCTAAAGTGCCTCATGTTTGCAATTATTGATAGCATTTCTTTGTCATAGATTTCGTAATTTGCTTCAGCTGGCAACAATTTTCTGGAAAAGAAGCCTACTGGTCAAAGGCAATATTTTTCGTCTACTTGCCATAAGACTCCCCCTACAGCATATCCCGATGAGTCCGCTTCTAAAATGGTTTCAGCTTCCGGATCAAACATTGAAAGTACTTATGCGCTTATCAGTAGTTGTTTCAGCCGCTCAAATGCATTCTTTTGGGGCTTGCCCCATTGCCAAAGTACACCTCGTTTAGTAATGTTATTAAGCGGCTCGCAGACTGAAGAGAAGCGAGGGATGAATTCTCGGTAAAAATTGGAAAATCCGAGGAAAGATCGCACTTAGGACACGTTATTTGGCTCCTCCCAATCAGAAATTGCTGGCACTTTATCTGGATCTACTTTAATACCTACTCCAGCTTCAATGATGAAGCCTAAGTATTTTATCTTTGTCACCCCAAAAGCGCATTTGTCTAGATCAAGCCGAAGCCCTGCTGTCTTTAGTGAATTTTATACTTTTGATACCTTTTTAAAGTGGTCTTCTAGGTCTCCGTCTGAGTATATTATGACATCATCAACATACGCTGAGCAAAAGACATCTAAGAACTCCTGTAGGGTGCTGTTAATAAAATGTTGAAATGTTGCTGGTGCCCCGCATAATCCAAAGGGACAAACTAGCCATTCAAATAAGCCTTGACGTGAGCAAAAAGCAGTTTTCCATTCATCTCCCTCCTTGATACGCAGGCAATGAAAGGCGGTGCGTACATCCACTTTCGTGAACCAACAGGCTTTGGTCAGTTGACGTAGTGTCTCCCTTATAAGTGGGAGCGGGTAGCAATCTTTTTTTGTAATTGCATTAAGTCCCTGATAATTGACACAAAACCTTAAGCCACCCCCTGGTTTCCTTGCAAAAAGCACCAGTGAGCTGGCTGGCGAGGAACTTGCTCGTATCCAGCCTTTGTCAAGGAGATCAGCGAGAGTTTACCTAAGGACCAATAACTCTTCCTTTGACATTTCATAGAGCGGCCCATAGGGCGGTTTCTTTTCATTGTTGCTTTCATCCCTCTCCAACTTTATCTCCATGTCATGACCAGCTCGGTGGGGAGGTAGCTCACAAGATTCGTCTTCTAAGAACATGCCTTCGAATCCAATAAGCTGCTTGTGAAGTTTTTTACCGACTGATTCAATGGTGGGCTTTTCTCGTTTTGTGTCAAGCTTTTGCAATGCTTTGTTGATATCTGAAATTGACACTGATGCTTGAGTGGGATCTTGCAGGCTATTTTGAGCCTTCTTCGTGAAAGCGGAAAATGCAAGTGTGGATATGAGCTTCCCTTCTCGGATATACTTGGTCCTATTTACTACATCTCTGCATTCCATCCACCCCTTTTCAAGAAATTTTACTTGCTGATTCCCCTTATTAACATAAAGAGTATGATTTTTTGCTTAGTACACAACATTATTTCTTTCTGCCCATTCCTTACCAAGTATTAAATCATAGTGCAAGCCTTGAATGGCGTATCCCCATAACCGTTCTCGTCGACCATTAATATCAAGGGTGACATATGTTATTTGGTTTATTTTATGGGGGGAATTGTCATTTTTGGCAAGCTGAAGATTTCTTTGTTGTACTGTAATGCGTGGAAGTTTATGTTTCTATACAATGTTTTCGCTGAAAGCAGCGTATGTGTTGTGATCAGGCCCACTTATAGATCACATAACTTGAAATGGCTAGTAATACGCAAGTGTAACCAACAGGACAAGCAATCCTGTGTCAATGATACGTCATTAACATGCAGCAAATGACAACACCAGTATCTCAGCCATACATGATGATATGACCATATGAAGCAGGTATATCTAATGATATAATTGTTGAATGGCTGAATGGTTGGGAGTTATTGCTATTGAGGGTATAGTTTGTGTACCATTTTTGTGTATAAATACTTGCTGTTATAACTCTGTACATGGTCAACCTTTTCCACTCCTACTTTCAATAGTCATCAATATAGCAGATCTACAATACATATCCTTCTTCTTCACGTTAGACTTAAAGCGCTATCCTATATCCACCCAAGTTGACTGTTACATCCATTGCGACCATTCTTAGACTTCTCATAACCTCGTTAGAACAACAGTATGGGAGACAGCCTGAGTCAAAAAGGGCTGGGAGAAAGAATTGGTCATTAATAAAGGTATCTATTAAAAACGGCTTGCTATCCATTCTCTTTTTCGCAACTAGAATTTCCCTTAACGGCGGCTCCTTCTTTAAATTTACACCGAATGAATCATATACCATTGGTGTTATGGCTAGGCATCCCTGAAGAAGGGCCAAGTAGAAGTTTCAAGGAGAAGTTTGAAGGAGAAGGTTCTCTGGGGAACTCTAACAATTGGAGTTAGGACAGCTAGAGTCATGATCAAATCTTGTTCCAGTCTCGGGTGGATTTAAGTGATTAGTGTAGTGTACTTAAAGAAGCTGGAGCTACCACGAAGTAGTTCTCCAGCTTCTCAATCTTATACTTTCATAGTCTTACATTTGTAGAAACGTCATATTACTCGTCTCGAACTCTCGTCCTATAGTCTCAACCTTCAGACCCATTATCCAGTATATCCCCTTGTAGGTATTTGCCTAACCATCATTTGAATACGTACAGCAGACGGCGATCTCTAACTTATCCCCCCTCGCCGTAACAATTGGCCTCTGAGCACGACTTTTCTCAGAGGCAACTTGTTTTTCAAATCCGAAATAAATTCACCTTTTGACGGCTCCTTACTCATCAAATTCACCCCAGCCTGTCGTGTAGAACTATAGCCTCTGAGCGTTGGGTTTTCTCGAAAGTTTCGATAGCGGCAATCTCCCCATCGGTGAGAAGAAGACTTGCCGCACCTTTCACACCTGTTGTTGTCAATTCGTTGGTTTCTTTCGGCTTTGGAAACTTCTGTAGGAAATGGGCGCTCATCATTTGTCCGAATATTACCACCTGAAACCTTCGAGCTTGTCCCTTTAAGCACCGCTAGAATTACTTGGGTCTGAGCGTCGATTTGGCTTTGAAGCGAGCTTATATCGGCCATCTGGATATCGCCATCTTTGTCGAATAGTGTTGCAGGCTGACTTATTCTGCTTGAGGATTGGTTTGGCTGGCAAATGTCTTTATTTCTATCTGTAGAAGTCAGAAAAGCTTGTGAGGTGCGTTCAACTAAAAACAATTCTTCATCAGAACCTCGAATTTCTCTGAAGCTAGGAATTGATTCCAGCTCTTTGGCAAGGCTTTGGACCTCTCTGACAAAGCTATCGTAATTTTTTTCCGAAACTCCTTGACAATAAGCTATTCCCTGACGAAGGTGTGAAGCTAGCGCACACTTCATAGCATTTACCTCAGATGCCCCAACTGGTGCAAGGTGATCTGCTTCAGAGCAAAGTTGCTCGGAAACTGATCTAAAGTTAGCAAACGTTTGTCGCGGTCCTTGGCGAAGGGCGTTGATCTTGGTCTGGGCTCTTGTCGCTGCATCCCTATCAACAAATAGGTCTTCAAGATGGGATATAAACTTCTTGCTACTCCAATCATTAGACTTTTTTTGAGCTCTCATCCATGGTGCAACTCGACGCTGAGCTTCGGCGGGGAGAGATTGGGAGAAAACCGAGTAACAAAAAGATTTATTGTTTGTGTGCTCTTCTGCAACTCCTTCAAGGCTAGTGTGAAAAGCGGGAAAGTCCGCAGAATCTCCCGACCATTTCGGCCATTGTATTATCAGCTTGGGGACTTCTGCGGTTTGATTGTTAGTGTTGATTTGTGACACAACTGAAATCAACTTGAGTGCTGGCTGAGATGTGGCGATCTGAGAGTATTTTAGAGCTGAAAAAAATGTATTCAAGGCTCAGAAATTTGATTACAGTTGGGTTAACTTGAGGTTGTTGCTGGTACCGCAAGGCGTCGCAGGTGTGGCTAGATGAGGATAAAATGATTTTAGAGAATCAGAATATGTCACAAAATGAGGTCGTGATCTGTACAATCAAACAAAGTAATCAAAGTCTATTCTGATTCTCTAAAGTAATGAAAATACAAGAATTGCTCTATGATGCGCTGGAGAGTGTGTAATAGAAAGCTATTTTACAGGGGGTATCTTAGCGGGCCCAGGACCTGTGACATCACTAGGTTTGACAGGCACATGAGACTAGTGAGGATTTCTCCCTTAGATGTATATATAAGTCCAATGTTCTCATAGTTGTAGAATATCAAGTCTTCTTTACTTCATCATATATATCCATATCATATCGTACAGAGTATATTTTCCAACAGTAGTTATTGTCTGTCACTATTATGTAAATAGAACACTATTGCTTCTCATTCTTTCTGACCTCCTTCCACTGTGATAATTCTATTGTCTTCTCTACAGTTATACAGCTATAGAAGGCCTCCTAATTTAATAATCTTACTATATATGGTAGACTTGTGAGCTCACACAGAGGGTCACAATTTCAGGTTGCGTTGAGTTTGGTTGAGACAATTTTTCTTTAAGTCTAGGGCAAGAGTTATAAACATGCCCTTTATACTCTGTCGGAAAATGTTTCTTGCAGAAGGAACATTCATTCAAGGAGGGGCGTTTGGAACGCTTGGAAAACCTTCCAGGTTTTCTTGGCTTGAGAGATTTATTGTCTGCTTTGCCAACTCGCGTGACGAGAGCTGTTGGAGGAGGTGCAGTGCGATCTAGATCAAGAAGACGTTGTTTAACCACGGCATAGGTACAATTGTCCTTAGTCGTTAAGTTATCAACTACATCCTTATGATGTTCATAGAACGAACTCAACAAGTAACTCCTCTTAACTTTATCATCATCAAGAAAGTCGGCTAGCTTATGACGGTTCAAGTTTGAAGATTCTCGGGCTAACGATGTTAAGCAATCATAATCCGTCTCGAATTCGTCGATGACCAAACTGACAGTGCGAGTTGGATTGTATGCATTTGCAAGGAGCGCAACCGACCTAAGTTGGTGGATCAATGTAAAGGAGCTGTTCTGGTGGTACTGCTCTTTCAAATACTTCCACATCAAGTGAGGGTCTTTGAGTTTTAAGATCTTGCCAAGGATCTTTGAACCAACAACCTGAATATATATTTTTACAGCAATACTCGAGAGTTGGCTGTATGTTCCTTTTTCTTCAGGCTAAGCGTTCTTGTCCGGCTTTTTGCCGTCGACAACAATCTCGTAAAGTCCCTGTCCTTCGAATACTGCAGTCATCGTAACGACCCATAACTCATACGTTTCAGGACCAGTGAGGTGGGTTACGTTGGTTAATGACATTGCGCGTAAGTAGTTGGTTCCGAGTCTCGAAGCGAAGAAGCCGGTTTTCGAAGACGAGGATTCCATTTCTGTTGAAGGGTTAGAAGAATTTTTTCGAGATAAGGATGTTTAATAGTGATGGAATCTTTTTGCTTTTAGGGGCACCGGGTCATAATCTGTTGAGCAGATTGGATTGGAATAGCTTGTGGCTGTTAGGCACAGATCTTATCACTTAGTGAAGCGAGAGGAAAAATAGAGGCGTCTGTAATTCTGTCGTGGAGAGTTGTTAATTACTACCACTAGGACACTGAGTGCTATATAAACTATATTTTGTAATAATAAAATCTAGTGGCTAGTATTTACGTCAAAGCGCATTAATACTAACCTCACAATTAATGAGAGATTAGTGACGTGTATTCTACACATCCCTGTCTTTACCATAATTGGAAGCACCAATTTCATCTAGGAGCAGCATTCTCAGACGTTTTTGACTCTGTCTTAAAAGATTGAGAGGTTCCTTCTATCCTGTAGAAGTTGGAGGGTGGTTGGGGAAGTTTCTCAAAAATTTTGACTGACCTGATCATGTCAGTATCGGACGCAGAGACGGTGGGAAGAGCTTTTTCCTTCTCTTTGCTTGAGACCTTGCCCATCTCCATGCATTCTAGAGACTTTACAAGGCCCACTGTTTCATCGAGAGCCCTCGTGTTGTCCAACATGGCGTTGGGACGCTTTTTTCGAACAGATGGCATGATAAGAATACCTAATCTCAATCTCAATTTTCTGAGTGTATACGACAAGCACAAGAGGCAGGAGAAAGGGATAAAATAGAATATTCCAAAATTGGGGTTGTACTTGATAGTAAACCTAATCCTGCCCGGTCCCACTCGTGCTCAAGTCTCATAGGATTACGGAGGATACCAGTTGCCTAGCACGGTAATATACAACTAGACCGGATCAAACCTTACGAAGCGTTTTAAAAGGCCAACCGGCTAGGCACAGCAGACCTTTATATACTTGAGAGGGTCTATCAAACATCTTGGCCTCTACCTCACATCTGCTGTGATTCTCACCACGGGACAAACCGAAGTTCGTAAAAAGATGTTGGGAAGATCTTGGCCGAGAGAAATTGCCGTGAAGGAGCCGAGCCTACCACCTAAAAGTTGTCACTTACAATAGACTTGTCGAGTAATTCACGTCCTTTCAATTCCCTCCTGGCTAGCAGATTCGCTATGAAAGGTTAGGAGAGACAATATTGTTGATGAGTCTAAATCTTCTTCCTTGAAGGCGTGAGGGTTTTTTTCCTACGTTTTTGGGCTTTTGTTTTCCCATAGATAGATAGCATGTAAATGGACATGACGTGCGCTTCTCTAACTGCCACTGCGGCCTTTGGTGCCACAATGTCTCACCTCATTTCTAGCATCATTATAGTTAAATATGTTATCGGAAGCTTCTCTATGAGAGTGAGGGATACAACTTGGCTCAAATCTAAATGTTTCACTCAATCTTTACAATTCTTACTTTACAGTTAGTGACGGAGGACCTCAGGGGACACTACTTTTAGGTCTAGTATCGTCCCCATACCAAAGATATTTCACGGTTAAAATCCTTGCCATGACACTAGTATCTTGTGTTACCATTGTAGTCGATATATTAGCATGGTTTCTGTAATATTTATAACTGTGAAAATGTGATCTTGAACTTTCGTTTCCAACACGAGATTCATATCTCCAGCTGGAATTTCCCATCATTTTGCAAGACAGGATAACAATATCTCAAACCTGTAAATTCGCAATAGCGCGACAGTTCAACTACAACGTCGTCAAATACCGAACAACTGTAGCAAGAATAATTATGAAAAGAAGTTTTGAGATTAAGCTGGAGAAAACCCCCATGAATGGACCGTCTACATGGTGAATCTATCAGCCCCCCAAAGATCTTCCCTCATCAAGTTTCTTTGGATCATTCGTGGCAAGAACTTTTTCGATAGAAAACTAATGAATCGGCCTGCGATAAAGGATTTCCGCGAGAAACTCTCAATGAAACGCCACAGGCTTTCTCGGTCAGCCCTGGCCATCAAATTTTTCGTTGTCTCCTAAACTAAATTTTTCGCTGAAAGGAGGTTGGGAGGAATCAATTTAAGAGCGCAATTTCGTTTCCATGGGAGTTGGAGTGAATTTTAAATAGTTATAGGGGTCAACATGAATACTCACCAACACTTCTGGTGAAATCCTTTGACGAAGTTAGAAACTCTATGGATTCAGAAAATGGTAAAAATCTTTCCTTCGAGATACTCTGCGAAGAATACACTACTACATATGGCCCGAGGTTAGGAAAACTCTCAATACGTGGAAGAAGGCCTATTGAAACACCAAATTTCTTTGGCATCACCTCCAGAGGAGTGATTCCGCACATAACACCCGATGTCATGGCATCGCATATCCAAGTAGGAGGTGTTCATATTGCGCTAGAAGATAGTGAGTTTACCATACAGTGTTATCTTTAATTCGTTCTGAGTGGAATAAAGTAATTAAGAGGGAAGATCTATCAACTTCCAACGAGGATTCTTCTCTACACGAATTTGCAGCAGTTCCCAGGAGAGCCGCTACTCTTCTTGCTCCGCGTCGCACTCCGGCTGTCTTAACCCCTAATGGAAACTCAAATTCGTCAATAACAATATTTGCCCTAAACGGTTTTCAGGAAATCTCGAATAAAAACTACATCAGTCTTACGCACAAACTAAGCCCAGATATTGCTATCGCTATGGCCGATGTTCCGTATGGCTCAGGTCCTGGTGTAAAGCGAGTAGCAAAAATGGTTCGTAGGACCCAAGCCTGGTTATCTGAAACGATTCACGAAAAAGCAGAGAATCAGGCTATATTCGCGCCAATTCTACCTCTTCAAGCTTCAGAGCAATCCGAATATTTAGAATATGTTTCTAACCATGCTTCTGACAAAATTGATGGGCTGGCGCTCTATAGATCCAACGTGCTCCAAGATATCCCAGCTACAATTAGTACACTGAGACTTCCGCGGCTTACTCTTGATGAGCCATCATCGCCCCTAGATATTCTCAGAAAGATAACTATTGGTATAGATATTTTTACTGTGCCATTTATAAGTAATGCGACTGATGCTGGATTCGCTCTCACTTTTTCCTTTCACTTGAGCCCACAGTTCGACGGAGATGTGACGAAAAAAAATGGCAAATTACCTCTAGGTACTGACATGTGTGAATCTGTTCATTCAAGATCATTAATACCACTCTCAGATGGATGCGACTGTTACACTTGCAGCCACCATCACAGGGCCTATGTTCAGCATCTACTTTGCGCCAAAGAAATGTTGGGCTGGGTTCTTTTGCAAGTTCACAACCATCACATCCTTTTTGAATTCTTTAGATCGGTACGAAAGAGTATTTCTAGCGGTTGTTTTCTTGAAAACTGTGAAAAATTCGCAGAGCTGTACTCTGACTTAATGCCTGAGAAGACAAGAAAACCTATAAGGATAAAAGGATACCATTATAAAAAGGAAGATCTTAGCCGAGAGAAAGTAGGTAGCGAGAGTTGTGAGTCAACTCGATTAGACAAATACTTGGGTCTTCAAGTTGACTAGAATTCAAGTCATCTATACTCCCTGTGATTGTGCAACCTCACGAATGAAACAGTAATCCCAAGCCTCTCCTGATTTGTTACTTCTTCAAGAAATAGTACTATAACCAATTCTAATACAGTCCCCCAAAGTACTACTTGCAGTGAAACGATGTAAAAAGCCTTACTTACCTGATACGTTGAGTCCCATACAAACCTCGCAGTACTCTATCTTAAGCAGGAAAGAGGGGAAAATATCAAAAGCTGAAAAGTAAAATTGAATCCAATCATTTCAAATTTGAATGGCAAGTTATAGTACTTCGACCAGACTGGTCTGATTAAGTTCTTGACTTCAATTTGGCGTGAGCCGATAATACCGAGAAATAAAAATGAATACGATTGACACGAAAATAAGTACATTTCAGCCGATAGAAAATGAATTGACGCAACCCCGCCTTTTAACATCACTAATAAACTTATATCATAAAGCCTCAGATAGCCTGCATGTTCTGATATCTAGAGTCAGGTAGCGGCTGGTGTCCCAAAAGCTACCCGTTCTTCCTAGCTAGCAAAGGTGATTACTATCATACAGTGGAGCTTCTCTAAAAGCACTATGCGCTTAGAATGTCAGCTATGGCTAGGAAGAATCACGTCACCCCTATCAGTCCAGCGGTCCGTATCATCTTCATCTATCAGTAAAATTTACTAGTTCCACAATCGCGAAGCTAACCACCATCAGATAGTAGAGTCAAAGCCCTACTCATCATCTTCCCACTTTTCTTGGTCATTGATCGAAAAATATCCAATGGGATTCTGGAGCATACAGAGCTCCTGTTACGGCGGTCATGAATTAAATCAAGCTGGCACATTTCTTTACAAGAAAGGAGTATTTGAACGGATATACACGCCTCATGTGGCTCTGGTGCCTGGGCTTCGCCTATCTCTGGTAACAAATTTTCCGAAAGTTTTCCCGCGCACACAATTTCTATTGCTAAATTTTTATTTTTTGGGGTTGAAGCTTCTATAGAGAAGGTGACTAATTCCAACGGATAAATGTCGGATCAAATGGATATGCATCGTAAGCAATATATCAGAGGTGCTTTACTCGTAAAATAAGATAGAACTGCTATACAGGGCGTGGCCTAGGTGAAAAAGATGTCCAGCTTGCTAAATATTTACAGACCCAAGAAGCAAAATCATAGTAGTTGCAACCCATTCGTCATTGTCGGATCTCCCATAGTGGGCTTACAGCTATGCCTGAGTATCACAGTAGAAGCAACTAACTGGCACTTTTAAAAAGTTATATTTAAGCTTTTGGAGAACAAAAAGTTAATGGTAATCAACGAGGTATTCATTGGAAGGCAAAGTGGAATTCTGCTAATGTAGCAATTTAATTATCCAGAATTAAATGTGTTGGATCTTCTTGGCCTTATCGAAACCTCTATGGCTGAAGTGGAATCAGAGATCAAACACGGCTATAGTTTTCCGAAGCTTTGAGTCCACCGATATAGATGAGAAACTTTTATACTGGCATGACCTTTAATATCAGTGAGCGAACGGCTCGTAGCTTCAGCAGTGCGGTCGACGACTAGCTGGCCATTCATATTCGCAGGCGATTAGTTTTAGTTTCTATCATGGCCATTAAATGTTTTGTGTAAGATATAGCAGTTTCAGGTCTCCACAATACTGTCCCTATATTAAACTGATATGAAGATCTTTTTCCAGGACGTAAGAGGTGTGTGTTTTTTGGCTGTGTACGCATTATGTTCCATTATTAGCCAAGTACACGTCGTATTTTTATTAAATATCTATTCTCAATGTTCCTTGCTAGCCCCAGTTTTATTTAGCTGGTATAAGTTTATTTTTTTGGTTGTGTTCGTAGATGCCCGGCCATTTTCTTGCAACCAACAACCTTGAAAGGCCAATACCCTTTTTTGAATTTCGTAATCGCAAGCTAAAATGCATCCCCCTAGAATTACAATTGCTGAAATGAGCTCCGGAAGATATTGAGCACCCACTTAACTCTTAATTGCACCCGAGTTTACCACGCACACGCTAGGCTCCAATAACTCCATTAATCAGAAGTAAAATGGCATGGTAAATCATTTAAAAAGTCTCTTGCCACCAATTCTGACCCCAAACCTCTCTACTCCACTCTGCTGCTGCTGTTGCCATAAGCCGAGCTGGCCTACTAAGCCTTGATCTGTGAGAATATGCCGGCGAAACGCTTCTCGAAGATGGTCAGGCATTAATGGACCTCTTCTTTTTTCCTTTTCGGCCTTAACAAGGCTCTGTTCGCTATTGGGGACTGGTAATCCTGGATTCTCGCCTGTTATTTCTAGCCACTCCGTTTGCACCTTCCGGGATCTTTCAATTATATCGCCGGCAAATATCTTGGCCACAGATCTGACTGCCAGGATAACTTGTTGAGGCGCAGACTGTGAAAGTGTTTGATTGACAATCTTCACTTATGGTCAGCATCATGCAAGCTTAGTGGGGATTTCTTTACCCTCCTAACTACTGAATCTGACAATTTACTGCTTCTCCATGCTTCGTATCGCTGCCATTGTTCTTGATTGAAAGCACGGGTCAGGAGATGACGGCGTCGTTCTTCTTTCAATCTTTCTTCTTTGGTGCTCTCAATAGCGTTTATGGCTAGCTCCTGGCCTACCTCCTCTTCTTCATCCTCAAAGCTCTGATCAATACCGCATTTTAAAGCATCTCTGCCAGTATCCATTAAAATAGCTCCAGCTTCAGGAGCTTGTACACTACTGGGTTCTTTTCCCTTTGACTTGCGTGGTTTTTTTTTCTTACCAGTTGTCAAAGGACCTGATACCACCGACATTCTGTCAATACTAGGAGATCGTGAATACCCGGGTGACTCTGCCGCCATTTCAGGTGGAAAAGAAGTTTGACGGAGTGGGTGCGCTGCTGTTGTTAGGTTCAACGGTATAATTGACGACTTTCGACGTTTATTTACTGGGGCAGAGGAGGGGATATCGGGCTGCCTGCGCTTTGAAGGCTGCGCATGCTGCAAATGCGATGTATAATTGACCGAGAGACCTGATGGAAAACTTTGACTGTAGGGTGGAGATGCCATAGTTTCTACTAGCAATTATCGAATATGGCTTAGGAGGTATGAATAGAATTGGATGTCTGTCGGGTCATAAGATATTGGTAGGATGACAAGGCTGGACCCAAATTCAAGTACCAGCCTAGTGACGAAATCAAACTTTCCGCATTAGGCACCACAAGCGCCACTGATGTTACGACGTTTACTAGGCAGGCACGGCATTGCCTACATCGCTTAATTCTTTACAGTCGACATATCTATATGTGCATGGGCAAGATATTTTCGTACTGTCTCTGATTTTTTGGACGATGAACAATATATCCGACATTAAATCTAAATTTGGGAAAAGTGAGCATAGTCCAACTGCATACAAAATTGCAACACTTAAATGTATATCTTAACTCCCTTTGAAGGTGTAGTAGAATAATGATTCTTACAAGAAATTCCATTGAAAGTTTTATCCTACAAACCTGCCTTCAATACATCAAGATTGTCCCTAGTTACGACTTATCCACTTCCATACACGTCTATCCTAAAGTCCTCTATGAAGATAGACAGTTTATTTAGAATATGCCATTCCGGAGATCGTTGTTATAGTGTCACGAGCACAATTTATGGCAATGGTTTAATTTTATCGATTTGGGTCTTCATTCCTATTCCATCTTTTGATTCCAAAAAGCCATAGACCGCATTGAAGATTTTGGACTCTACTACTTCTTCGGATGTCCCCGCGTTAATCACCTGCATGCGTGCATCTTGTGTATCGAGTTGTAGTAGACTATGGAATATCCCTCTAACCCGTTCCTGCATTTCTTTCTTTTCATATTTCTCGGCGCCATATCCACCTCTCTTTTCTGCCTCAGATGGTTCTAGATCAAGAAAGAAAACAATATCAGGACACGGTAGTCCAACATCACATGTCCTCGCCCATTCGAGGGAGAGTGATGGATCGTTTTTTGCTGCACTGTACACCATTCCTGAATGGTAGTATCGGTCACACACTATGGTGTAGCCATTTGAAAGATTCTCTTGAATCCATTTTCTGAAAGTGCTTAGCTCTTGGTTCGCTTTGACTGGATTTACCAACGCACGATTTTTCCCACCTATTTGCGGCGAACAAGAGATGGATGGCATGATCATCCATTTGAATAGAATCTTGGAGATAACTGTCGATCATCTTGCCGATTGGTGACGTCCTATCTAGAACTCAACTTAGCAATTGGCTATCAATAGGTGGTTAGAAATTAAATAGAACCGACTGCAAAAAATTGACTGCCGTGTTACCAGGGAATTTGATTTCTTTGATATTGTACCCAAGGGAATATAGCTTATCACACAGCCGCCTAACTTGTGTTGTTTTCCCAGCCCGATCAAGTCCTTCTATGACAATGAATGCTCCTCTCTTCATATTAGAGGTTGGATTTTGCCATGGCCATATTTTTCCCGGTATGATACTCATATTTTTAACGTGCTTTTAAATAGTATTGGTGTCCTGTAAATGTCCTGATAAGATGTGCATAGGTATTTAGTCCAACATGATTGTAGGTGCCTGGACGTCTTGTCGCGGCTGCACATATAAGCATTGCGAGATCCTAAGGTTTTTAATGGTTCCGCAACAGCAACTCGAGGAAATTTATAAGTGCATAACGCGAACTACATAAATTCAAGAACAAATCAATGGACCAATATGTTAAATAATTATGATAGAGACAAAACTTATACTTATTCACCTACTTATAGAAATTGAGAAAACTGGGACACTGAAAGCAACAGGAGACTGAATCTAAAAATACGACATAATTAATTTAATAGTCTACTGGCCTCTTGATTATGGCCGATTCAAAATTAGTCTGGAACCCCGACAATATTAGAGATGTCGCCGAGTCAGTGGGAATTTCATCATTGAACGAAGAAGCAGTTAGAGTACTATCTCAAGAAGTTGAATATAGAGTGGGCCAACTGATTGTCGAGGCGATGAGATTCATGCATCAAGGAAAGCGAACAATACTAGGAACACAAGATATCGCACAAGCTCTGAAGGTGCTAGATGTTGAGCCACTCTATGGATATGAATCTACAAGACCTCTACGCTTTGGGGAAGCCTCTCTAGGCCCGGGGCAGCCATTATTCTATATCGAAGATGAGGAGGTTGACTTTGAAAAGCTGATCAACGCACCTTTACCCAAGGTTCCTCGAGATATATCGTTTACTGGTGAGTCGATAGCACTCTATGAGCAGAAGATTATCTAAGAACCCCGCAGCACACTGGCTTGCTGTTGAAGGAGTCCAGCCTACCATACCACAGAATCCCTCTACCGCTGAAGCGCGTGCCACGGAATTGGTACCAAAAGGGCCAGGAGCAAATCCGAGTCTGGCAGCTCTAGCAGGTAGTGACAACATTGCTTTCAAACCCTTAGTGAAACAGATCGTCTCAAAAGAGCTCATTCTGTTTTTTGACAAGATACGAGCAGCAATTTTAGATGAAAATCCAGACCAAGATGTGCTAGTCTTGCGGAAAGCAGCCTTTGAAAGTATCCGTTCCGATACTGGCCTACACCAACTGGTGCCATACTTTGTTCAGTTCGTCTCGGAAAAAGTCACTCATTCTCTCAACAATCTCTTCGTCCTGCAACAAATGATGGAACTGGTACAGGCAATGATTGAAAATACATCTCTTCATGTTGATCCCTACACAATATCACTTGCTCCTCCAATTCTTACTTGCCTAGTTGGACGAAAGATTGGTGGAACAGCAGTTGATGGTTCTAAAGAACAATTCTATTTACGTGATACGGCTGCCTCTCTCATAGGTCAGATTGCTAAGAGATTTTCGAAATCAAGCGCCGAGTTACAAGCCCGACTTGCGCGCACATGCGTCAAAGTGTTTCTTGATCCATCGCGCACACTAGGTGAGCTCTACGGTGCGGTTAATGGTATTCTTAGCGTCGGCGGTGCCTCAGCAATCGCCACCCTCGTACTACCTAATTTAAAGGCATGGGAATATATCCTCACCAAGGCACTAAAAGACCGTGGGCCTAATGATAATAGCGTCAAAATGCTCCAAGCTGCAGTTATAAAGGCTGTGGTGAGCCTAAGTGATCCATCATCGCCATACACTAATGGCGTCAATGGAAATCCTGCCGATGCCGAACAGGTGCTGGAATATCTTGGACCGATCATTGGAAACCGCATAGTTGCTATGGAAGACGGCAAGCTCAACCGAGCCATCATAGACTCAAAGGAGAAAGTTTGAACCATTTTAAATGCTTGCGCTCGAAAGAAATGAAGCACTTATACAGAACGTAATAATACTATATGACCATTCTTTACTATTGGACAAAGGATTTTTATCGAAGATCAGACCTATTATGAGACTTCGCACAGCTCTTCTAGAGCTTTGTTGCCTACTTAATCTATTGACTCCTTCAATTCCCTAGTACCTACTCTGTTTCATCAAGTTGAGATTTCATTCTAGTAAATTTGGCTATCTTTAATAATGATAACCACCTTCACCCCCTTCAACGTCACATAACTACGTCAATTCTATGAATCTGATGCCAACCCACACTTTTGGTGCCTCATCTAGGAGTGACAGTCTAAGAAATGTACCCTCGGATATCGTCAAAAGGCTTTACTCTATGAAGAGGAGGTGGCCACGAATATTATCTCAATGGCTAGCCGTCTAATTTCTTTCTGTGAAATATAATATACAAAATAAAACGAAGTTGTGCTTGGTCCAGTAGTTTCTAGCAACTTTTTGATAGAAATAATATTGCGTATAGGCCATACGGTGGACATATTCGACACTGAGCTTCGACTTCTCTTAATCTCTCACAATCAATATTTGCTAGCCAGAAACTACCCCTGCCCGGATGTATCTTAAGCCTCCCAAGCCTTTTCCTCCGTTGTAATTCATGAGCCCCTATTCTAAACAATGACCCTCTCATTAAAGTTTGATGGCATAGCCCAGATCAGGTACGGTTGAAATCCCCAGGATGCACCTGTAGATGAGCGTTTAATTATTATTCTAGGCCGTAATATGTTTTATATGTTCCAATATGAACGAAGCACCCCCAAACGCAGTTACTATCTGTGAGTAGGTCTTATCGGACTTATAGATGGTTCAAAGTATTGATGTAGTGAGTGGGTTTTTATTGTACTACTTGAGTTTTCGACTATCTAGCACATTGGGCTCCTCTCTGGCCCAGGCCACACCTTGTACAGTGCTCCTGTCCTCTCTTGTTACTTGTAAGATCATTGATATATTGCCCATGATGAATAGCCATTCAGCTCATAATTTACCCATGGAATTCAGCCACCTTTTCCACGGAACCTTCTACCCAAAAAAAATAAAAATGTTATTAATTGAAACTACGTGCGCGGGAAAAAGTCTCAAAAAACCTGCAGCCCCAGCCAGGCGAGGCCTAGACACCGGGACAACACGGGGTGCGCATATTCATCTATATCTCCCTTCTTTGTAACAGTCGAGGCCGACTTGATCCAATACACCATCTCCGTATCGGGTGCTGGGTACGCTCCGGAAACTCATCGGTTAGGGTTCCTCCCATGATCAAGTGTAGTTGATGAGTAGGGCCCCGACCCTACCATCTGATCTGATCGTGGTTAGCTTCATGATAATGGCGATAGGGGGATGTGCTTAGGGATGAAGACGATACAGACCGCGAAAGCGATTGGGAATCCTCATCGAAGTGAGGACTTTGTTACTCAATCTCGGCTCTGCAGACTCTACAGTGAGAGCTGGAGGTTCGTAGGGGACACCACTGACAGGTGTTGAGAATAGTCCCCCTATTAATGTAGTTAATGCAGTACTCTTGGGAAACCTGTTTCGCAATAGGTGGAAATGATAATTCCTAGTAGTTGGAGGACTGCTACACTCTCTTCTAATAGGAGATGTAAGCAATAATAGTTCATGGTATGAGTCTGATGTGTTTAACATGTCCATGACTAAAACTGCATTACAAAAAATGGATTTGATCAGATTTTAACTGCTTTGAAAGGTGCAAGGCTGTTTTAGGATATACAGGATACTTTGGGTTTTGGTCCTGAAGCTTCCATGGAACGTCTAGTAACCTTCTTGCCACGCATCCATCGCATCTTCTCTTGATGATAGCACTCCCGTCGGAACATGCTCGACGACACGATCAGAAGATTGAAAGTCCCATTATGCCACCATTCCCCACTTTACATTCAAGCAGCGGTAATTTCTAGAAACGATTAAAGCGTCGATATTCGCAAAATCCACGACGCGCGGAAATTTTATTCCTCCTATATCAGGGGTGAGTCCAGAGAAAAGGTGCCGTGCTTTGTTGTTTTGAGAGGCCAATTGGTCGGATACTATGGAGATATGTACATCTACACGCGTTACTCTCACCTTCCATCTCCCACCTAGCAACTCTCTGATTCCGGCCACAAGACAGACCGGGATCCATGATGGTATATGGATAAAGGGTTCAATGTATACAGGTCACCGGAAAAGAGCCTAGTCTAGCAGCGTAAAGTTGCTAGGGTCACATGATTTTGCTGTGGCTCGTGCATTGTGAAGCTGCGCCGGATATGAACATTCAAATTCAGAAGAGAAGGATGATTGTGTTAGCGATGAACACCAGTGTCTTTGGAACAAGAACCCATTCTTACACAACCTTTTGATTCCTTATGAAGCTATCTATCAAAGATATGATGTCAGGCAGAGTACAGAATATATGACTCAACTTAAAACTATGGCACTCATGCCTCATATTTCATTTGCAGGTACCACTAGGAAATTATGGTAGTTTTTTCTTAGCCCCAGGTTGGTCCTATTCTGTGATTACTCACCCATGGAAAATTCTGAAAAACTGAGTTCTCTAGACATGCCTCCATCACCCACTAACCTTTTTTCCGCGCGAAACTTGATATCAGTTGTCTCATTCAACAGTGGAGTAGATACCCAGACTAATCAAACTATACCAGAGATATCTACCAGGATGCGAGCCACAGCATTGTGGTTATTTTTTTCATTTTATTGTATTATTCTATGAATGTGAGACATAGAGGTCCTCTGTATCTACAGGCCAGAGATACCTATTTCAGTAGTATATCCATTCCTTTGCCTCCCATACAGCTCTCCTCAAGCAGCACCAACTCTCACAGCCCCTCATTCGATCATAAACCTAGAGGAGCCCTTTGCCCTTCATTATCTCCCCTCTCCAGCCAACGAAACCATGGCCATTTGCAGGTGTTTAGAAGTTGCGAAAAATAGCAAAAACCACTGGGCGCAGAGCTCTCCTAATATAGACATTAGGACTAAATCCGAAGACGTAGTGCCCCTTCTGAAGCGTTCGAAGAGGCCGGCCAGCTGGGCGCTGCAGACTTGTGTGTACCTCGGGAAATTCACCCTCTGCCTTTCTAGCCTCCTTCCAACTCCTTCCCGAAGGTCGTGCTGAAATGTCAGAATAGTCTTGACAGAGCGTGATTGCTGTATAGTAGCTTAGCCCAACTTTTTTTGTACCGTCCAGGGCACTAGGGACTGCCGTTGACTCGTCGACAAAAGAAGCTCTCATGGCTAATTAGCCTGCATTGAGGGTTCTTATCCACGTTAGTAAGAGTAAACTTATAAAATTTGGTTGCAAAATTCACGGGTATCTCGTGGCTCTGACTACGACAATCTGTACGTGTAGAGCTTGAGACAAGATGTAAATTTATATTCCTTTTAACATTTTAACTCCTTGAATGCATAGAATCTCCCATACTCCGGATGTGATATGTTTATTGTACTTCTTGAGTCATAGACTATCAAGTACATTGGGCTCCTCTCTGACCCAGGCCACACCTTGTACAGTGCTACATGCCTCTTATGTTTGTTGAAAAATCATTGATGTATTGCCTGTGATGAATAGCCATTCAGCTCAGTATTTACCCATGGAATTCAGCCACCTTTTCCACGGAACCTTCTCCCCAAAAACAATAAAAACGGTATTAATGGAAACTGCGTGCGCGGGAAAAAGTCTCAAAAGTCCTGCAGCCCCATCCAGACGAGGCCTTGACATCTGGACCATATGAGTTGCGCATATTCATCTATATCTTCTCTCTTTGTGACATTGTAGGCCATCTTGATCCAATCCACCGTCGCCGTATCAGGTGCTGGGTACGCTCCGGAGACCCATCAGTTAGGGTTCCTCCCATGATCAAGTGTAGTTGATGAGTAGGGCCCCGACCCTACCATCTGATCTGATAGTGGTTAGCTCCATGAAAATGGTGATAGGGGAATGTGCTGAGAGATGAAGACTATACAGACCGTGTAAGCGATTTGGAATCCCCATCAAAGTGAGGACTTTGTTACTCAATCTCGGCTCTGCAGACTCTACAGTGAGAGCTGCAGGTTCGTAAGGGACATCACTGACAAGTGTTGAATTTCGTCCCGCAGTCCTTCATTGTTTTACACCAAGAAACGAGTTTAATGGTGGGCTTTTTCTTGCGAGAATGAACAACATGCAAAGCAGAGATTAACCACTCCAAACTCAAGATAACTTAAATCTGATAGGTAATTCCTAAAATTTTCATTCCTTAAATTATTCAATAAAACAAGGTAGATATTGCGCGAATTTAAGTGAACAATGATTTTGACATTTGTCAGCGTCCAAAGCGTACATTATTCGAGGAACATTCCCGCGTTCAAGTAAATGAGGGTTCACATTCCACTATTTATCACGTGCATGATTCACATAATTGTGCTAATAATAGCCCCAATATTTCTAAGGTTTCTGTGAGCAGGATTAGAAATTAGCTTGATGTTTGATTCCTACTTTTATCAACAACGATACACTATATTTCATTGAGAGAACCTATATACATTTCCCGTAAGACCTGGTGCGACGCTTAATCTTAAGTACTAGTACAATTGCTCTCTTATCAAAGAATTATATCTTTTTCACATGTCTCTAGATAAGATAAAACATATTGTTCTTGTGAGTAGAAACTCAACAATTCAATACCAGAACTCATGCTACAATGCAGGTCCTATCGGGTAAGGGAGGTGTAGGGAAGTCGTCCGTAGCTACTCAGCTGGCACTCTCGCTTTCTCTCGCAGGCAAGACAGTTGGCATCCTTGATGTTGACCTGACAGGGCCCTCTATACCACGCATGCTTGGTATAGAATCTGCAAAGGTTACCCAAGCTCCTGGTGGATGGACACCTGTTTCAGTACACGTTGCTGATACCAACGCAAATATTGGGGCACTGACGTGCATGAGTTTGGGATTCTTGCTGCGGCAAAGAGGCGACGCAGTTGTATGGCGTGGTCCAAAGAAAACAGCAATGATAAAGCAGTTTCTTTCAGATGTTCTTTGGGGCGAAATGGACTTCCTCCTGATCGATACACCACCAGGAACCTCTGATGAACACATCTCTCTAATTGAGAACCTTTTAAAGACTACCAGTCCTACACAAATGGCCGGTGCAGTTGTCGTCACAACACCGCAAGCCGTTGCCATTGCGGACGTCAAAAAAGAGTTGAACTTCTGCATCAAGACTGGCGTGTCCGTCATTGGTATAGTGGAGAATATGTGTGGCTTTATATGTCCCAATTGCTCCGAATGCACAAACGTATTTAGCTCTGGTGGAGGGAAGGTAATGGCAGAAGAATTCAAAGTCAAATTCCTAGCAAGTGTGCCAATTGATCCACAACTTCTGCTATTGGTTGAGACAGGGAAGATTCCAGAGTATCCATCCGGGACTATGGATAGGATTAATAGTTTAAGCCCTTATAAAAAGGAGTGTAGTAGTTTAACCCCCAAAGCTCCCGAACAACTGGTCGAGAAGTATAAAGCGTGCCTTTTGAGTTCCATCTTTGATGGTATTACTCAAGATATTATCAAAGCTGTCGAAAACGCCTCTCTAATTTCACCTGAATAACCTGAGGATTTACATGTCAAAAGTTGATTAATTATGTGCTGATCAGGTCGAGGTTCAGAGTTTGTTAGCATGTTCCACAGAAGTCTAAAGTGTCTGTGGTTAACGTGACAGTACTATCTGATGAAAAGTACACCTCAGATCGACAAATTCTAATTCACCAATGTCGGAAAACTGCGATCGATAATTCATATTTCTTTTCCCAAAAAAAAATACACATTCTACCTCATTGAAAATTAATGCGAAGGAATGATGATCACGTCCGACCAAGAAAGGAACATTATCGATTAGCTATTTACCTCCCAGAATCATATCACTTTAAATTTTTAACTAAATACTCAAGGTAAATTCTTATTACATTAGCAGCGGCTACTGCAACTGGGGTTTCCAGTTACTTATCATAAAAGTCATAGCTACTCGTGGAAACGTATGGCAATATTTAAACTTAGATCTATCTGACACCTCTCTTGGGACCCCAAGGCATACACTGCTTCTTTTCCTGATTCTAACATCGACCTAAGTATGTAAATATAGTGTCTCTTATTACTAAATTGTGATAAATATACCAGTGTGTAACCAAAGAGAAAGTACCGCTTTCTAAACAAGCGGTTGATAGTTAGGTAATCAGTAAAGACCGTGCGTATACTTTAATCAAGGAAAAAGTGTTCATAAAGAATGCGGAGAGATCATTCGCGAGAATCTTTTTTATAAAGGCAACAGCTTGCTTCTTGAAACAAAACACAAAATAGGAGCTACTGATCTGTATTTCTATCTTTGAACTACTTGTTTGAAATTTACCATCAAGATGTAGTTCAAGGAAAACGGTAGATAATTTGCGGGCATCATGCCTCTCTTTTTTTATGATTTTCTTTTTTCGGTCTAAAACCATATAAACCATGAAGGCATTCTCTGCCTACAGGCCAAGGATGCCTATGCCAGTATTGTATCCCTTCCTTTGTCTCCCATACAGCTCTCCTCAAGCAGCACCAACTCTCACAACCCCTCATTCGATCATAAACCTAGAGGAGCCCTTTGCCCTTCATTATCTCCCCTCTCAAGCCAAAGAAGCGATGGCCATTTGCAGGTGTTTAGAAGTTGCGAAAAATAGCTAAAACCACTGGGCGCAGAGCTCTCCTAATATAGACATTAGGACTAAATCCGAAGACATAGTGCCCCTTCTGAAGCGTTCGAAGAGGCCGGCCAGCTGGGCGCTGCAGACTTGTGTGTACCTCGGGAAATTCACCCTCTGCCTTTCTAGCCTCCTTCCAACTCCTTCCCGAAGGTCGTGCTGAAATGTCAGAAAAGTCTTGACAGAGCGTGATTGCTGTATAGTAGCTTGGCCCAACTTTTTTTGTGCCATTCAGGGCGTTGGGGAGTGCCGTTGACTCGTCGACAAAAGAAGCCCTCCTGGCTAATTAGCTGAAATCTCGGTCTTGGCGCCCACAAACGTTCCAAAGTTGAAAACCCCTCTAAAATGTCAGTCCCAGCTGTTGTAAAAATCTGAGTTCATAACTGCACACACCATCAGGGGATAACCGTGCACCAATTAAGTTAACCCCTTAGAATCTGATCACTATTGCCTCCTGATTGCTACACACTAACATCAACGTGTTCACTATAATAAGGACACCTTTGTAGTTACTCTAGCTATCATAGACAATAACATATGGAGGAACAAGGGTTGGAACTCCTGTATATAGATAGGACCTTTTTACTCTTAGTATCCAACATCCACATCTACAATTCACTACCATTCAATCATCTTACTCTGTCCAAGTGATCTATTGAATTCTCCCGTACCTATCAGTATTCTACTCACAAGGTGACGTCTCCCTATCCATCGCCCTCAGCCTTTCAATACCAGCATGGTCTTCAAAGACCTGTTCCCCCTCTCGCTCCACATCTCAGCCGCCTGTCCTTTCCTCAAGATGTAGAGCCCCATTAGAGCATCAGTCACCCATAAACCATGACCCGAGCTTTGTATATTATGACTTAATTTCCTCCTTTCCGGTATACCTAGCGTCGTAAATTTGTAGTGAGTGATGGTCGGTAATTAATGGGACAAGCTCCTATTTGCAATTGGAGTAACTTCTTTATTGGTCGTTAAGGCGAGATGATGCGTGGTTAGAAAGAGGTTGAGGACTCAGATGAGGATGGTAAGAAAGGCATTGTCGAGAGGTTTTCAAATGGATATGTGCTTGAGGTTGCTTTCGACTTCGATTCGGATCCGATTCTTCTTGGCTGTCCCAGATATGCACAGCATACTGAGCGATTACACCGGCACCATTGGAAGGTGAACAATTCGTCTTTGCCGGCTCCAGATCAGTTTAGATGTAACTGGAATATTATAATAATTGGTAGCAAGACTGGGAACTACTGAGTGTAATGTGCAAGAAGCTGATATAAGTCAACAACGAACATTCTGGATATTATAGTTGTTGTATAAGTAGTTGCGGTTATAATTCGATAGCTAGCTATAGAGAAAATTGTAAACAACCTTCTTATATCTGATCGCTCCAGCATTGACACTCGAACTGTGACAATAGTCACCTTTTCACAGTCACCGCATATCATTTCAAGTTGGAAAGTGGGGAGGGAGATCATCGCATTTAAACACGTCGGAATACCCCACTTGAAAGAATAAACCAACAAGCTCCTGGTATCCAATTCTGCAGAAGGTCTGTTGTCGTGACCAGGCACAAGAAAAGCCAGGCTCGTTACCATGTTAAAATCAGGCCCCTCAGTGTGATGTTCACGATGAGCATTCGCTACCAGCTCCCGCTAAACTAACTTTCCGGCTACCATTTGGGTCTTAAGCTCGTCACACTGAGATTGGCAAAATTTCATCCCAAAGGCTCCTACTCCAAAACACATGATCTCGAGTCCAGGGCCAAGATTGCTTGTCCAATGTTTTCCACAATGTCAGCAGCATTGCAGCATACAGTCACATCAACGTGTTAACCACTTTGAAGCTAGGGGAAACAGAGACACCATTTTATGTGATTAAATCCATGCCCAAAGCATAAATATATATCCTACGTTTATCCTTCCAACCGCAAGTCCCGCATCAGATTTGCCACAGCCAGGAGGCATGATGTATCATGTCACCGAACATCTACGCCCACAAGCTTCGCCGACCAGAGAAAATCTTGATAACGCACGCCTTTTGTCAGTCAACAAACACTCACACTAAATATGCAGAGAATCGATGTTATCCACTGGGAAGAGAGGGGACTGGATCGATGATTAAGGGCGGTAGTAACTTTACACAATAGAAGCCAAGGAACCACAGCCGATCAAACAGTACTCGTATCATGAGTAACTTGGAGAATAAATTAAAATAGAGGCCAAGTTTTCTCCACAGCGCTGATACTTTAAGTCCGTCTTTAAATATGTAATTCATTTGGGGGTTAAAACAGGCTGAAGTTATATTATGTATGGATATGTATTTAACTTCCTCCAGTCAATCAGCATTATGGCGCAGCGGAAGCGCGCCGGGCTCATAACCCGGAGGTCTCTGGATCGAAACCAGATAATGCTAGGTAGCAAAATGCTCCATCTCGAAGTGTACATCTTTTATCCTTTCGCATTATCTTGCGATCACAATAAGTCAACTGAAGTCGAGAATCAGATTCATGGGTGGCGTACCAGAAAAACCTGTACAATATATGTTTAATTCATCGATTAAAAGTTGTTCATTATCTTAATTATTGCCATCAATCCTTACTTCTTTGTAAAATAACATTCAAGACTTTCTCCAGTTTCCATCAGGAGTTTAGCTAATGCAGATTATGCAGCAATAATTTCCTTCATTAATATGAGAATACCACTTTCATCTTTGGCCGAGACTCAGTCAATGAAATGAGTGTACCTGAGGAAGTTTGAGAACTGGCACCGACATGATTTTGGACAAAGATCCAACTCGGTAAGACATGTTGTCGGAATGTTAGCTTTGTAGTTATATTTATTGGGATAGTTTACTGGCGTTTGCAACTGGGATTATTGCTACTTAGTTTTAGTTGTATGATTAGTCAGCATATCCTGGGACATGTTGTTTGTAAAACTAGATAGAGAGATACATAGACATACACAATTTATACCAACGATCAAGTCCACTAGGAGGGCAATACTGACACCTGTACGCGGTGCCCTCTACGAAACTGGGAGTGAAATATTCTCCCAGAGCCAAGTTCAGTCAAATTTCGCAATACCGAACAAGTTGGCCCATGAGGCAATGATTCAAGACTCTCCACCTAGTCAAATTTTCACACCTGACGAGATCAATCACCACCAAAACCTCATCAAGTTTGCAGGTACGACTCAGTACATCCTCATTTCAATTATCACACCTCTGTTCGACCTTCTCTGGCCTCAATTGACCACCACGTATACACCCACGCCGATATTTACACCCGACGGAGGAAGCAAAGCGTGGCGCACAAGCCTGGGAGACAGTTCTTTGGGATAGGCATGAGAGGGATCAGGACAAGTTTACAAGATGATGTAGCGGATGGCTACAATCTCGACGGGTGTGAATTTTAGAATTTTGACAACGAGTTTTCGAATTGAGCTTTGTGCGTGCGCCAAGACTTCGGTTGCAAGAGTGCGGCCGGCACTATAAACACCGCTGTGGTTGGATGGTGCGGTGGTACATCATTTTGGCCGGTTTCTCAAGTAAGGTCTGGATAGCTAGGACACATATCCCACCCGAGACAGGAGACCGCTGGTTCGAATCCGGCAAAACTAAACTACATTTCTCGCGGCGCTGGTATGCATGGATGATGAAGGCATGCTTGGATAATCAAAGGTTTTAAATTTCCCTTTGGTGGGTACTTACAGAGGAGGGCCGACTGTTTTTATTTTTAAATCATTTAATGTGTTTTCAGCTATCTAGCTATGACACATGACCGGTACTATGTATACATATAGGATGACTCTTTTGACGTTAGAGACGCTCATACTCTGGATTTCATTCGCAAATACCACTATGAGGTATGTTTGCTTACACAAACAGTCAACCCTCCTCCGTAAGTACCCACCAAAGGGAAATTTAAAACCTTTGATTATCCAAGCATGCCTTCATCATCCATGCATACCAGCGCCGCGAGAAATGTAGTTTAGTTTTGCCGGATTCGAACCAGCGGTCTCCTGTCTCGGGTGGGATATGTGTCCTAGCTATCCAGACCTTACTTGAGAAACCGGCCAAAATGATGTACCACCGCACCATCCAACCACAGCGGTGTTTATAGTGCCGGCCGCACTCTGGGCCGACTGTTTGTGTAAGCAAACATACCTCATAGTGGTATTTGCAAATGAAATCCAGAGTATGAGTGTCTCTAGCGTCAAAAGAGTCATCTTATATGTATACATATTACCGGTTATGTGTCATAGCTTTATAGCTGAATATACATTCATTGATTTAAAAAAACCCCCCCTGCCAAGTACGAAGCAATCCTTCTTCTCTTAGACTCCATTTTGCAACAATACAATCGGACACTTTCCTCTCATTACTCCGTAGTCACTTAGATTCCTTTACCCTTCTATCTGAGAAATCTAGCGATAATCTGGACAAGAGAGCAGAGGATATCATCGAAATTCTTTACAATTGTTTTTCGGGCTCGGCTTAACAATCCCTCCCACACAATAGACGACAGCCGTGGTGGAATCAGAGCTGCAAGGAAGCACGAAAGACATATAGGGGAAAACTTAGAAATGGAAATGCTACGAGAGAAGATCGGAAAGCTTTCCGCAAGACTGTAAGTCAGGCAAAATCCCTATTCTTCTAGAAGGTTATCGACCAAGCTACAAACCCAAAAGATGTCTTCATTATAGCAAAATGGCATAAGTCAAAGGGAAATTTTCGAACCCCCCTCTGATAGACTTTCTTTCCCCAGGTACATCACTGGCCACAACAACTGAAGATAAGAGAGAGTTACTGGTTGGACATCTCCTTATCAACCTGGCTGAGGTCGAGGATATAAATACATCTGCCCCTTCTGTCCCAGTAATGTCTCTACCTTTTCCTAAACTACCATTCCCGAGATCAAAAACGCCATACTCGGAGCTAGTAATACCACGCCAGGTAAAGATCAGATACCATCAGCAGCTCTACGCTTAGCCTGGCCTTTCATTTCAGAATTAATTATAGATCTATTCCAGGCATGTATAGACACAGTTCACAACCCTAGATGTTTTCGAATAACAATTGTAGCCATGATTGGAAAACCAAACAAGCTTGACATGAGCTTTCCAAGATCATACCGACCTATTGCTCTCTTATCTATGCTAAGAAAAGGACTTGAGAGGTTAGTGACTGTGAGGGGTCCGAAGAGAGCACGAACTAGGAGATGACGAAGTCGAATCAAATAGATACTCAAATTAGGATTATAATATAAAGGATTCTAAACTAAGGAAGAGAAGGGAAAGAAAGCATCTACAGATCTATAACTGCACATAATTTACACCTGGCCCGTGCGTTCCATACCGGGTAACTCCTTATAATACAGACCTATCATTATGTCATTGCACCCCTACTCATTACTATGATGCAGGGCCGTCACATCACCCCTCCCTCCGAAAAAAGCTTGTCCTCAAGCTTGGAGTCATTGGATAATCATCGTCTAATTTGTTATAATCATCAAAGCCGTTTTTCCATGAGTCTAACCATAGCATCAGGTGTTTTGGCGGGCCTGGTTTATGTGGATATTGCAGATGATACTCCATAATCTTTTGCGGCGCTGTTTTGAAGTTAGAAGCCGGATAATACTGTGGGTCATCGTCCCAGCCGAGCCACTTTGCACAATATTGAAGTTTTTTTCTGATTAATTTGACATCGAGAATTTTATCTACTTCCCACTCATCATCACCTGCGATATTAATTGGGGTTGGCTGTGGAAGGATTTGCCCTGGTAATGGATCATCAGCAGCTTTTCTCAAAAAACGAGCGTGAAAGACATTATGGTTTGACCATTGCTTCGGTGTATTCAACTTGAAAGAGTACCCCTTTTTAGAAATTATTTTAAAAGGCCCTATAAATTTAGGGGCCAGTTTTGTATTTGGTTGTTGAAGTCTTAGATTTTTTGTCGATAAATAGACTCGATCGCCTATGTCAAAATCAGGTTCGCGTCGATTTTTATTGGCTTGGGCTATCATTTTAGCTTGGCTCCGGTGCATGATTTCCTGTCCGACCTTCCAGGTTTCTTGTAATTTCGATGCAAAGGCTTTCGCATCCTCAAGTGCTAGAATTTCTCGTGCGTTTTTGGGATTTTGCGGTGTTTTCCAATCATAAGACTTTCGAGGTGTATAGCCACGAGAGAGCTGAAATGGGGACATCCCAATTGAGTCGTGAGGAAGTGTTAGCTGAGCATTGTCCATAGCTGGTAAGAGATCTGACCAATTGTCTTGATAGTAGTGGATAAAAGGTCGAAGACGATGTGTGATATACTGATTCATAATTTCCGTTTGCCCATCAGTCTGCGGAGAGTAGGCAGTCGATAGTCGCAACTCTACTCCTAGTAGTTCCATAACAAATTTCCAGAAGGCTGAGATGAATTGAGCGCCTCTGTCGGATACAATAGAGTCCGGGAGGTCGTAGTAGCGGTATACATAAGTAAAATACAAGTCCGCAGTATCGCGTGCCGTAACATCCTTTTTACAAGGCAGGGTAACAGAAACCTTTGATAATCGATCAATAAATACTACGACCTTATCAAAACCCTTTTTATCTCTTGGCATGTCCATATAATCAACACAGATATGCTGCCAAGGCCGGTCAGGAACAGGCAGTGGATGTAGTAGTCCAGGAGTTTTATCTCGTGCTGCGTGGTTAACACGGCAAAGATGACAGTTGCGACAGTATTGTTCCACTTCTTTTCGCATACCATTCCAGAAGTATCTTGATTTGAGTTCTTGGTAAGTTTTATTGCGTCCGGCGTGAGCATTAGATAATTGATCGTGCACTTCTCGTATTAATTCTGTGCGGATATTATCAACCAATGGAACTACTAATCGACTTTTGAAGAAAATTATGCCGTCATCTATCGAAAGATTAGTATTTTTGTTGACTTGTTGGCGTAGATCTTTTAAGCTGTCGTGGGTTTTATTTGCGGCAATTACGGCATCAATGACTTTGAATGACTCAAGATAGCAGAGATTTAAATCTTTTATGATCTCATTAGACAAATTCTGATCCTGTAATAGAGGTTTGTAACGAATTTCTCTTTTAATACTATCTTGAATATTTAAGTCTTGTTCTCGACGCGATAAAGCGTCTGCAGAGGCGTTTTGATGACCTGGGCGAAAAATAATTTGGAAGAAAAACTGGGACAGAACTTCGGCCCATCGTGCTTGTCGGGCAGTAAGATCTTTTGAAGTCATGAAGTATTCCAATGCTCGATGGTCAGTTAAAATTTCTACTTTATGTGGGGAACCTTGTAACTCAGCCCTCCAATTTGCTAATCCTCGTATTATGGCTAGCATTTCCTTATCATGGACCTCGTAGTTTAACTCTGCTGGCTGCATAGTCTTAGAAAAGAATGCAATTGGATGCCAAACGTCGTCTTCGTTTTTTTGAGAAAGCACAGCAGCTACGACTCCATCAGATGCATCAGTTTCCAGTCGAGATGGGCGCTCTGGATCATAATGAGATAGCAGTGGTGCTGAAGTGAGTGCCGTTTTTAATTTTTCGAATGCTTTGTGACAAGCCAAGTCAAAGTCAAAAAACAAGCCTTTTTTAGTTAGATTCACCAGTGGTTTGACAATGTGACCGAAATTTGCAATAAACCGACGATAAAAGTTACAGAAACCCAGGAAAGATTGGACTCCCTTTACTGTTTTTGGAGGTAGCCAGCCTTTCACAACAGAAATCTTTTCGGGATCTACCATCAATCCTTCAGTAGAAATAATAAAGCCCAGATATCGTGTTTTAGTTACATTAAACTCGCATTTTCTTACATCTGCTTGTAATCCTGCCTGATGTAGCCTTACTAATACCTTTCTTACATGTTCTACATGATCACTTTTGTTCTCAGAGTAGATTAAAATGTCGTCAAGGTATGCAGTACAGAAAACATCTAGATAATCGAGAAGAATATCATTCATGTATCTTTGGTAAGTTGCAGGCCCATTGGTCAACCCAAAAGGGAGAACTTTGCACTTATATGAGCCATATCTGGTGCGGAAAGTTGTCAATTCTTCCGAGTCTGGGTGCATGCGAATTCTATGAAAAGCTTGTCTAATATCTAGTTTACTATATATTTTTGCTTTATTTAATCGCGAGAGGGTTTCATCAATTAAAGGTAGCGGGTATCGATCTTTTCGGGTTAAGGCATTCAGTTTTCGGAAGTCGATACAAAATCGGAGACTTCCATCTGATTTCTTCACAAATAGGACTGGACTTGAGAATGGTGCTTGGCTAGGTTCAATGAATCCCTTGTGGAGGTTTTCTAACAAGTATTTATGCACAGCTTTTAACTGATCTGCAGACATAGGGTACAACGGACCTGATTTTAGTTGAGCCTGATCTTCTAAAACTATATTGTGGTCATATGTGCGGTGAGGAGGGAGTTTGTCGGAGGCGGATTTAGAGAAAACATCTATGAGGTCGTGGTAGTCCGAGGGTATTTTCTTAATGGTTTCATTTAAATCTCGTTGAAAATCATCTAAATTTACTGATTGTTCCACATTTGCTAGCTCTTGTTCGATCTCATGGAGGCTAATAGAGAACAATATACTATCAGCTGGTATCAAATTCAAGTGAAAAGCGGGGGCGCTTATTTCACAGATATCCATTCCCATTAATTTACATGTATTGGGTTGACACATAGGTATTGGCTTGTGTTGTGGTTGTGTAGTTGTTTCAGTAGGTAATTCATTTTTGATGTGAACAAGATGAGATTTGCCATCATTATCAGGAGTTTCTATACTTCTGTTATAATTATCAAGATTCTTGTTGGCTTCGCTTGATAATTCATTACTGTGAGGTGCACTGCAGGAATTCCGGTGAATTTTTTTTTTCAAATGCACAGACCTCTTTTTCGAATTAGCCCCAAAATGAAAATTCTTGTCTTGTTCTTTCAACAATTTGTCACGGCGATCAATATCTTTTTGGTGCTCATTTTGTACTGTAGGTTTGTTTTGTAACAAAATGTTCAGATGAATGCGAATTGGTGATGAGAATGAGGGTGTTAATTGATGGTTCAACGGCCAGACGAGTTTGCGTTGTCGTGAATCAATCATCACATTGTAGTGTGCCAGCCATCTACTCCCAAGAATTATATCATGGGTTCCTAACTCCACAATAAGGAATGGTATGTTGTCCAAACGCCGTTTGTCTATCCATAATGACAGCAAAATGTATTGTGAAATTATAGGGCCTTTCTTCCCATCAAATCCTTTTGACTGAATAGAATAACCCAAATTAATTGGAGTCTGACCCAACCACTTCGCAACCGCTGTTGCGCACTCCGAATCAATGTAGGCGAATCCGTTTGCGCCTGTGTCTGGAAGAACAGATATACCATCAACAACTTGATAGTTAAACGAAAGTGAGCACTGCAAGGTATATGTTTTCCCTGAAAATAATTTGCCCAGGTCTACTTCTTGTATATTGACCAGGTATCCTAGAAGGGCTTCTTTGTCTAGGATTCCTCTTTTCCCTCATATAACTCATTAAGGTCTGGCAAATTTCCTTCGGACTCTACTTCACTCCCAGATTCTTCCACTGCAACAACTTGGACTGTTGGGGGGCTTATTTTGGAGTTATATCTAGGACATTCTAACTTGGTATGTCCAGCTTTTTTACAATTGTAGCATATAACTCCTCTAAATTCCGACAATTCCTTATTGAGCTCTTTGCGAGGGCTTGGTTGGTTAACTGAGTAAATTGCAGACGAGTTGGGGTCGTAAAGTTTCCTGAATTGAGTTTCTCTTGCCGAGTGTTCACTATACTTTTTTCAAGTCTGATCCTTTCCTTGTCTACAGGCTCTGCGTGTTGGCATAAGGAGTTGAAGTCGGGTAAGAGATGCAGCTGTGTATATACGGCTTGTTTGAGCTGCCGGTTCATTTTCTCATACAAAAGATCTTTCCTCATGGAGTGATGGATTTTGGCTTTTCCTGCTAAAGAAATAAATCTCGTCTTAAAGTCTTGGAACGATTCAGCAGATCCCTGTCGGAGGGTCTCAAATTTAACCATACTGTCACGTTGTAAAGTACTACTCCGGTAGGTTGAAATGAGGTGGTTAACCATCTGGACTGAATTTACAAAGTCATTTTCTTCATCTTCCCCAGTGAAGTAGGGAGCCAATAATTCCTGTGCGTCGTCTTTAGTAGATGCGAAGATGAAGTTCATGATTCGATTGTCCGATCCCCAGTGTCCTTCGTTGTCTTTTATTTTTCCTCTAAGCAGTATCAACCAATTTTCAAAAAACTTCAAGTCACAAGAGCCTCCAAACTCGCGGATGGGGTCAATCTTTCGGTCTGGCTCTCCTAAGATTACATTTCCATATGTTTGTCCAACGCTTTCTTTCGAGTCTTGATATTTTGCAAATGGGGGTCCTTGGAAGTCTGGCTCTTCACTACTTCGAAGTCTTGACATTCTCTTATGTTGAGTTTCAGGTGTATTGGTTCGGTATCTTTCGGCTGAGGGACCTCGATGTCCGTACTCACTAGGCATGTTCCTATTCGGCGATTTCCCTTTTTTAAATTGGGGAGCAAAATTCTCCTGACATTCTTCTTCCTCAAGCTCTTCAATATCCTCGCATTTCTGTCTTACTCTAGAAGGGTAGCGAGGCTGTGTTCTTGATGAGCGATGATTATAATTTAAATCAGTCGAAGAAGAATTTAAATTCACAGACTCTATAAGCTTTTCAAGTTGTTTCATCTTTGTCTTCAGTAATTCTATTTCTTCTTGTTGATGCCGATTGATGATTTCCAAGTCATGATAGCTACTTAATTGTTTGTATGCAGTTTCGACAATGGCATCCGACATTTTTTTTCCAACTTCATTATGAGCCATTGTCAATTCTTCTAACCTTTGATCAACTTCTGAAATGCGTGATTTCTTTTTCCGAAAGGCGACATGTGGCACCTCGGCTCTTGTAGGTATTTCATCTTCTCCTGGGTTAACATCTGAGTGTTCGTGTTCCGAATCAAAAGCAGGTTGTGGAGGTAAACGTGTCTCGGGGCTTTTATATATATCACTCATCTTGAAACGTTGAACTGAAGAGTGTGTAAGTAAAGGCGTGAGTAATAAAAATGAGGTATAATAATGTAAAATAAAATAATAATAAAATAGGCTTTATCTTATATGATTTTTCTATTTGAGAGTAGGAAAACTTCACCAACAACGGTAACCTATGTGGTTAGTTATTCCTTGAAAGTACTCTTACAACAACACTGTGTTATGGTACGTTTCGTCGCGTTCTTAAAGTTTACTGCGAAAAAATCTCAGTCTCAATGAGATCAGGAAATTATATTGCCTTCCCAGGCGTGGAGATGAGTTTAGAATAATGTGAGGGGTCCGAAGAGAGCACGAACTAGGAGATGACGAAGTCGAATCAAATAGATACTCAAATTAGGATTATAATATAAAGGATTCTAAACTAAGGAAGAGAAGGGAAAGAAAGCATCTACAGATCTATAACTGCACATAATTTACACCTGGCCCGTGCGTTCCATACCGGGTAACTCCTTATAATACAGACCTATCATTATGTCATTGCACCCCTACTCATTACTATGATGCAGGGCCGTCACAGTGACAAAGCGAATGTCGTGGATAGCTATTAAGTATAAATTGCTTGCTTGACATCGATATAGGGCATTACCACTCTGTTCAAGTGTCGATCTCAGTACCTCAATGATTCCTGAAATTGAGACTGCACTATCAAAGGGGATGACCTCCACAGTAGCCACGCTTGATATTAAAGGGGCCTTCGATTCAGTTCTCCCAGGCAGGCTTATTCGACGTCTAAGGGATCAAGGTTGGCCATCACAACTATGCAATTGGGTTTCATCATTTGCTACTCAACGCAAAGTTTGTATTCGCATTGATGTGGAAATTTGGGAACCAAGACCAATAACATGTGGGCTTCCTCAAGGCTCTCCAATACCTCCGATAATACTCATGCTCTATATAGCTCCTCTCTATAAGCTAGAAGGCTTGAAGAGTGCTTTTGATAATACTGATGACCTTGCACCTCTGATGATGTCTCCAACTTTAAGAGAAAATGCCGAAAAATTAAAGATTGTAATCAATCAGGCACTAGCTTGGAGTGAGACAGGGGGAATAACCTTTGATCCAGGCAAGTCAGAGCTTCAAAACTTCACCAGGAAGCAAAGATATAAAGATCTTAGCCCCGTGGTTGAAACTAATAGCTTCACAATCTTAGAGAACACCCAGTCCCCATATGTTATGGCCAGGCATCCTTGAAGAAGGTTCAAGGAGAAAGTTCGAGGAAAAGGTTCTTAGGAAAAGGTTCAATGAGAAGATATCCGAGAAAACTCTGATAATTAGAGTTGGAGGGTGTCGGAACACTACCAATGGTCAGTTTACAAGCTTGTGTGGGGTTACTCAATTCATTCCTATCTCTGTTCTCTATGGGGAGAAATACTATAAATACATTGGTACCTTTTTCTGAATTGCTATTCCCTATAAGGAAAGGTCTCAACTCGACCCTTGTATATAACATTTTGCGAGCCAGTTCACACACTGGCCGTAAACAAGAAAATAAAAAAATGAAAAATGAAAATGAAAAAAATAATCAATGACCTATCGTTATACTAGATTCTTTTTCTTTTATCTTTCAACCCACTGATTTGGTTTGACACATATTGAATTTGTATCAATAAGTTCCTTGAGTGCGTGGAAATGTTTTTCTTTTGTCATGGCATCTGCAGGATTGGAACTTCCATTGATCCATCAAACTTGAGCTATTTCCCTTCTTTTGTAGGATTAACGGAGGCACATGAGATCTATCATAAGCCTTATTTCTTGATTTGTTCCCAACTTAACCAAACAATCATACAGGGATTTCGAGTCAGTACACAGAACAAGAGGTATTTGATTGTCTAGTATCTTGTTGAGAGTTGATTTGATAGATGCGCCAATATCAAATCCGTTTGCCATTCTGTAAAGTTCCGCTGCTAATACACTTCTTGTAATTCTTTTGCACTTGGTTGACGACCAATGAATTATGTTGGCCTTATTGTTCTTGTCTGCAAGAACCATTACGAAACCTATTTGAGAGGACAGATCATTATTGTTAGCAAAGGAGGAGTCGGTGAAAATGATAAGTTGCAGAGACTCTAAATCTAGTCCTACAAACTTAAGACCTTTCGAGGCGTTTTTGATTTGCCATTCAATTCTGGTATTCAACTTATCAATACATTTGCTGTCAGGATTTGTAGCTTGAGCAGCTGTGGATAAGTCGAAGGATGATTCGGGTTGACACATGCTGGCAACGTAGGCCCCTCGGGCTTGTTGTGAAACAAACTGCTCTTTTTGTGATATTGAGTGTCTCACTTGACCTCTGGAACCAGTGATGTCAATTGGCGTTGGGCTGATAATTTGTAGGTTTTTGCAGTGTCGCTCTTGGGTAAGGGTTATAGCCCTAGAATTCTCTTCTCGATGGATATACCCACCATTAAATTTGATGGGATTATCAATGTCAAGTCTTTCACGTTCTTTTGCTAGAAATTTAGCTTGTTTTAAATTTACTTCTTCCTTTATGGCAAAAGAATTATTGGCTAAGAATAGAGTGTCATCTGTTTGGAGACCAACAATACCAAAGTCCCCTTCAGAGTTGTTGCTGTACAAGAGACAGGGATTGTACGTCGACGTTTTCATCAAGAAATTTCTAGTGTGGTGTTGATGATAAGTCTTATACCAATGGTTACCTGCTTCTGGCACACCGTACAAGGGCTTGAAAACTTTGAGGACTGTGCCTTTTTTCGCGAGCTCAATTGGTGGTTGTATGTAGAAGTTTATGTTCAACTCTGTGTTGGATTGAACATACGCTTGAGTAATATTGCGCAAGTACAAGTCCAATGGTAACATGGAAGCAAGTGCGAGAATTATTCTCTGGCTTACTCTTTGTATGGTAGGAGATTGTGTGAGGACAATCTCTTTTTCTCGGTCATTGTAGGCTTGAACTACAAAGCGTGATTTTTCCAATGCCTTCTCTGTACCAGGGTTCTTGATCTCGTCCACAAACCTAGATTTAAATATTCTTGTGCCAGGAGGAATTTTGGTTGGGTTGATCTTTTTAAAAACTCCTTTTTCGAGAAGCCCGCTGATCTCTTTCTGACGTGAAGCAATAAAATATGGTTGCGGAGGGCTTGCTGGGTTGTTAAAAAGAACTTCTAAGCTTGGGTTTTCTGGAAATCGGACAGGGAGGCGACGGGTTCTGGCTGGGTTTCTCCTTAGTCCGCTCACATCTTGTGATGTTTCGGTTTCTTCTTGTGTAGTATTTATCCTAGGGCTAGGGGTGTGGTTGTTGTCTGACACTTCATGAGGTGGAATGTCATTGTTGTTAATTGAAAAGAAAAGTCTGACAACAGTTGATCTAAAGTTGGATGGGCCTGATGGCATATTTACTTTGCAAGTTTCGTTGTTGATTTCAATTAATTTAAATGGTCCTTCCCATTTTCCGTCTTGCCTGTTATTACTTTCCCTATAGACAAGTACATCAGAATCTGGGGCTAAGTCTTTTGTCATTGTTGTGTCTGGGCCATTTCATTGGCCGAGGGCATTGTTGACTTGGAACTTGACTCTGATCTTTAATATTTCATCAATTGCTTTTCTGATAGCGGCTGCGCATTGAGTTATTGTTGGTGTTGGTGGATCAGAATCCGTCAATCTAGGATATGCCCCAAAAACAAGTAGTGTTGAAACTAGGCTGTTAGGCCCAGCGGAGTCATTGATAGCTTTTATTGTCATTTGAAGCATGCAGGCTTTGTTTGTACCTGTGTTTTTAAGTTCTTCCTTGATTATTGAATACGATCTACGGACTAGGGTGTGGTACCATTC
Source organism: Blumeria hordei DH14 (assembly GCA_900239735.1). Taxonomy (NCBI): domain Eukaryota; kingdom Fungi; phylum Ascomycota; class Leotiomycetes; order Helotiales; family Erysiphaceae; genus Blumeria; species Blumeria hordei. The sequence continues at coordinate 381,887 of OENG01000004.1, forward strand.
AACTGTCCCCACAGACCAATGAGCTTCGACGGGGACATTTTTGACAGATATAGCCATTGAAGCTGCACTCTAGTAGAACTCTTTGCTGGTGAAATTAGTTCCAGTATCCGTAACAATAAAGTCTGGAGGACCAATATAAACATCAATCCAACAACTACAAACAGCATCCCATGTATGCTTTGCTGAAAGATTTTGGAGCCATCTTGCTGCTTGAAATTTTGTGGCTGTGTCCACAATATGAAGGACTGGATCAGACTCAATATACATCACATCCACAATGATGGAGTGATTAAATTGAATGTCTGAGTCACGAAGGTTAAACTTGAATCGGCTTGGTGGACCTCTGTGTTTTTGACAATAGGTGCAGAATTTGGTCAGATGGTCAATTTTTTTCTGTCAATGTTTTGATGCCCAGAATGTTGCAAAACGTCGTGAAGTCTATTAGCGGAAGGGTGACCGAAGCGTCGGTGAATTCGTCTTAATTCCGATTCTGTGAGGAGGCACGGATTGGAGGTAAAGGATGAGGTGATGAAAGATTGTGAAAATTCTCCCCAAATTAGAAATGCATGGCCAAAACGCCGTATAACTGGAATCTTAGTAGATCAAGAAACCAAAATGTTTTGAATATTATCGTAGTAAATGCCTAATTTATCCATATCTGAAAGAGAAAGTAAGAAAGGAGTGTCGGCCTTAACAATATGAAATTCAATTTCTCCAATTGGGGTTGTTAGAATGATGGAGCCAATAGAGGTGACGCATCCAATTCCGAATTGAACCTTAACAGTTCCGGCTGTAGATATGTTAATAGGTATATAGACAACATTGCAGAGAGCCTGATATTGATTATACCACACAGTTGTATTCTTGAAGCGCCGGTATTGATAACTATGCCGTAAAAAAGATCTTTTGCATATCTTGATGATGTTAAAAATAAAAAGGAATTTGTTGAATGAGGATCAATATAGTTTGTGGGGTCGGTACGCGTGATAGCATGTTCAAATGCTCGGTTTTCTAGGTGTTGCGTCAGCGCCCTCGGGTTGATAATACTATGTACCGGAGAAAAATATATTGACAGTTCAGAAATTTCATCGTCTGTGTGGTGTGGGGAAGACGAGTCAATATCAAGTATCAATGTTTCCATTGTTTCTTGAACATCATCATCCGAAAAATCATTTCTGTTGAATTCTTGTTGCCTCTCATACTCGGCAATGTATTGATTTGCATTTTTTTCGAAATTCTTTGATAATTGTTCTTTAAATTTAGCTTTTGCCTATTGTTGTTCTGATTCTGAATGATTACTAGACCAGCATCCAGGCTTTTTGCAGACATAACATTTCCCTTTATTTAGGCTCCCTTGTTGATACTTATATGGAGTTTGTATCTTTGTATCTGCGCTGTTTTGTCCTTGATTGTTTGATCGTTTATAATACCGCCAGTCCGTGAAGAATTGTGTTTGTTCGGTTTCTTTTGATTCTTTGTAGGTTTTAATTGAGGATTGGAGATCGTTGATTAATCCTGTGAGTGTTTCACTCGGTTTAAAACAAGCGAAGGACCAGGCAGGAACTTTGCGGCAGGCATTGATAAGCTTGTTGTGAAAGAAACCGTCTGATCGCAGTTCTTTTGAAAGACTCATCTGTAGATTTCGGAGTTCACTGATAAGGATCTGAAGGCATTGTTCTGTTGATTTTCTGCATTTTCTTTTATTACCAATCCCAGGTTAAGCTCGTCCCATCTTGCAAGTCTGCTTCTTTGATACTCTGCACCCTTGGAGTAGTTCTGTGTAGTACAACACATTATATCAAAGTTACGTGTTAGTTTATTTGATGCTATATTTGCATAGTAGTGGTTCAATGCGGCACCACTTAGCATCGTTGGGTATGCTTTTGCTCGGATGCAATCTGTAATATCCGCTCTTTCACAGTTATCGAGGAAAATAGCCAATTTACAGTTGAAGCTGTCTTGTTCTCCTTGGTATTTCATTTCATTGTCATACATTCTGGCCAAATTTGCAAGTTCTTTGCCATAACCTTGATCTTGGTTTGATATTTGTGAAGGCTTATTGTCTGGACTATAGAGATCTTGCTTGAGGTCTTGTTCTGGAATATATTTATAGGAGGGACTTTTGATAAATGAGTCATCATAGTTTTTGTCGAATTTTGTCTCTGGTGGTAGAAGTTTGACATTTGAATTCATAATTGAAGCTATTTTGTTTGAAGAGAAGGTCTTGTTTGACGAAGATATCTCTTCAAGAGTCCACTCAGTTGGGTCTTCTTCTATGACAACATTGTAGAGGGACTTAGCTATTGTGGTATTTGTTGAAATATCATATATCCTGGAATGCCAAGGATAACTCATTTGTAAGTCCGGCTAATTAGGTTATCATATTCACCTTCCTATATCATTGTCATCAGCACATTCCTCGCGGAAAGTTTAATGCATATTGGCATTTATTTCACACTAGCATTCCATCAGATGATTATGTATCAAATGCAGGTTAAAGGTTTCTCAGATCTATTACCGACACACATGTATTTAGATTTATATTTCTGGCTCATATATCTGTACGTATATAGATTTACATCTACAGGGATCATAACTTATGATCCATGGAGATTGATAAATACTGGTCAAAAACCTCAGTTGATAAGACATGCGCACACGCAATCTCACTCTTATCAGCTCAGTTTACTCAGAGCCATACATCTCAATACACTTGTTTCCAGTCAATTCTTCCTTCTACAACTTCATACGAGACTTACTGTATCGGTCTAACCGCCGACACTGATTCCGCTACAACCTCCATATTTGCTCAAGCTCATAACTTTAACAGGTTATGAGCCCAGTGCTCTCAGTAAATCAGTAAGACTTCCGATCCAAAAAATGGCCGCTTCTAGCTCTTTTTTTCTTATCGCAGATAAACGATGCTACCACTAGGATGGTAAAGCTATCAAATATTACCAAACTTTCGGGCCAAGAAAATTACAATGTTTGTTGAAGGAAAGAAACCCGAAAAGAACTCATCCGAAGAGGAAATCAATGCATTCAATTCATTTAAAAAACCATGCCCTCACGGTTTACCTAGAGGTTGTATCCCCAAAACTTATTGAACAGATCATCGAGCTCGAATACCCACATGAAATGTGGAATTATCTCAAGCAACAATTTTATAGGGATACAGCATTCGCTCTAGTCTCTAAAATGCGAAACTTGATGAATCTCATCAATGCCTACGATCCGTCTTCCTCTATTTCAGATTACATCCAAAAATACGAATCCGAATGGCTTACGCTTCACAAAATGTCGAAAGCATCTACTGACTCCTGTCGTAAATTCCTATCGAAGTTCAGAGAAGAAGAAAAGACCATAAAAATGTTACCACGTGCAATTCTGCCTTTATGACAAAAGGTGTCATAGGCATCGAAAATTTTATCTAATCAAGAATCCAAGATTTCGAATATAAAAGAATGCAACTGGCTCAATAAACATTTTTCAGGACGGCACATTGGACACATACATAACAATTGCATTAAATTAAAGGAGTCTAGGACTTTTCTTTCCAAGAAAGATGGAGGCAGAGATGAGGCTCATATTACAAACTCAGAAGTAAGATGCCAGATACCATCCCTCCTTGATACTTGTGCAATCTCCCATATGTATCCTTACTGAAAACGGTTTGAGAATCTCTCGACTTGTACCGGACTTGAAACTTCAAGCTCTGATCAATGTATTCCCGTGAAAGGTAGAGGAACTGTGGTGATGAATTGTAAAGCCTCAAGTGGTTCTGTTTCATCCCTTCGTCTTAATGATGTTTTTAATGAGGCTCACATTACAAACTCAGAACGAAGAGGTCAGATACCATCCCTGATACTTGTGCAACCTCTCACATGTGTCCTTACCTAAATCAGTTCGAGAATCTCTCGACTTGTACCGGACTTGTAACTTCAAGCTCTGGTCAGGTATGTCCGTGAAAGGTAGAGGAACTGTTATGATGGATTGTAAAGCCTCAAATGGCTCTGTTTCATCCTTTCGTTTAAATGATGTTTTGTATGTACCTCAACTGCAACATCCACTCTTCTCTTGGAAGAGAGAAAGATCCAAAGGCTATACTTTATTTGATGACGGGAATATAAAATTAAAAAATTAAAAAAAAATGGTAAATCACTATTGGAATCAAAGTTTGATGGCCCTGTGCCATATTCAATCGAAATTGAAGACATTACCCGCCTGACTTACGATTCTGGTACGAAGCTTTGCGTCATTCAGCTCCATTTTCAATCACTAAGATAAACAAACTTATACTGTATCCCAAAAAATATTCCCCCATGTCCAGGAAATTTCAAGTGTGAAGACTACGTAATTGCTAAGTTCAATCTCAACAAACCTAAACCAACTTTAAGAAAAGTAAAAATCAAAGGAGAACACATACAATCCGACTTGTGTGGACCATTACCAGTACTTCCTTATGGATGCGCTATATATCACATCAGTTTTGTTGGCGACGAAACTCGGCTTTCTTCAGTTCAGTTTCTAAAACTTAAATCAGAAACCCCTCAGTCAATCATCGATTACATTTCAATAATGGAAACTCAACATGATGTCAGAATTAAGCAGTTCCGTACTGATAACGGCGGGGAATATCTGAATGAGAAATTTAGTAGATTATTTACTCAGAAGGGGATAGAAGATGAACCTTTAAGCCATGATAATTTTCAGCAGCCTCTCGACTTAACATCTTCACAATCTTCAACAGACTCAACCTCTATAAATCCCTCGTCAACTCCTGAATCTCAAAGCTTACCTCATCTTACAAGTCGTAATTCTGATGAAAATCAGATCTATTATTGAAGAACGCAATCTGGACGTCAGGTTCGACCTCGGCTATATAATGAAACTATAATAGGAGATTTGTGGAATGTATCGAATGACATTTCCCTCAATCAACCCTCAACCGAGAACTCGACTGACCTTCCGGATGAAGAGGCGCTTATAAACATTCTAGAAATTCCTATACCAAAATCCTACAACATGGCTAAACAATCTGTGCACTGGGATCAATGGGAAAAGGCTTTCAATGAAGAGATTACTTCCCTTCGCGAAAATAATGTGTGGGAAGTGGTACCTAGACCCAAAGGACGAAAGGTAGTTGATGGCAAATGGGTCTGTAAAGTAAAAGGGGATGCTCAAGGAAATCTAGAACGCTTCAAGGCACGATATGTAGCTAAAGGATTTTCTCAGGTACAAGGGCTCGACTATGACGAAACCTTTGCCCCAGTCGTGCGATACGACTCTCTCCGATTACTTCTAGCTATTGCGGCAAACAAGCGTTGGAAACCTAGACAGCTCGACATTAAAACTGCTTTTCTCTATGGTATTCTCAACGAAGAAATATATATGCAGCTACCCGAAGGATTTAGGAAAGAAGATCACGTTGCACGACTAAAGCGATGTATCTACGGCCTAAAACAGTCACCTCGAGAATGATACTTCCGATTAGTCAAATACCTTAAACCTTCTGGTTTTACCTCTTCTCTCTTTGACCCCTGTGTACTTGTCCATGATTCAGGAAACCTAATCATGGCAATTTATGTAGATGACATCATACTATTTGGGGAAAAAGGAGATCTTATAGAGCAAACAGTCAACCTACTAAAATCTGAATTCAAAGTAAATGATATGGGAACACTTCATTGGCTCCTTGGAATTCAAATAGAGTATTCCGAATCAGACATCTCTCTGTCGCAGACTGCCTACATTGATAAGATATTGAGCCGATTTTCTATGCAAGAATGCAATCCTGTATCCTCACCCATCGATCCAAATCATCGGCTCATGGCTGCGGAAGAAGGGGAAACTAGAACTAATACAACAACATATCAGCAAATTATTGGGTCTATTATGTACCTAGTCTCTGGAACTCGACCAGATCTTGCATATACAATCACCCATCTCTCCCAATTCAATTCGGACCCCACTCAGGCTCATCTAAATACGGCAAAACGTGTCCTACGATATCTAAAAGGTACAAGGAATTTAAAGCTCCACTACAAGTTTGATTCTCCCCTCGTACTTAATGGATTCTGTGATGCATCCTATGGTAACTGTCTCGATACGCGGAGAAGTTTTTCTGGATACATCTTTCAACTCGGTAGCTCTACTATCTTTTGGAGATCACGCAAACAACGTACTTGTAGCCCATTCAACCTGCGAAGCTGAGTACATGGCAATAGCGCTCGCATCCAAACAATATATCTGGATTTTGCGCGGACTTCACCGATTCCTTGGAGACAGCATCCCANTGGTTTGACACATATTGAATTTGTATCAATAAGTTCCTTGATGCGTGGAAAAATGTTTTTCTTTTGTCATGGCATCTGCAGGATTGGAACTTCCATTGATCCATCAAACTTGAGCTATTTCCCTTCTTTTGTAGGATTAACGGAGGCACATGAGATCTATCATAAGCCTTATTTCTTGATTTGTTCCCAACTTAACCAACAATCATACAGGGATTTCGAGTCAGTACACAGAACAAGAGGTATTTGATTGTCTAAGTATCTTGTTGAGAGTTGATTTGATAGATGCGCCAATATCAAATCCGTTTGCCATTCTGTAAAGTTCCGCTGCTAATACACTTCTTGTAATTCTTTTGCACTTGGTTGACGACCAATGAATTATGTTGGCCTTATTGTTCTGTCTGCAAGAACCATTACGAAACCTATTTTGAGAGGACAGATCATTATTGTTAGCAAAGGAGGAGTCGGTGAAAATGATAAGTTGCAGAGACTCTAAATCTAGTCCTACAAACTTAAGACCTTTCGAGGCGTTTTTGATTTGCCATTCAATTCTGGTATTCAACTTATCAATACATTTGCTGTCAGGATTTGTAGCTTGAGCAGCTGTGGATAAGTCGAAGGATGATTCGGGTTGACACATGCTGGCAACGTAGGCCCCTCGGCTTGTTGTGAAACAAACTGCTCTTTTTGTGATATTGAGTGTCTCACTTGACCTCTGGAACCAGTGATGTCAATTGGCGTTGGGCTGATAATTTGTAGGTTTTTGCAGTGTCGCTCTTGGGTAAGGGTTATAGCCCTAGAATTCTCTTCTCGATGGATATACCCACCATTAAATTTGATGGGATTATCAATGTCAAGTCTTTCACGTTCTTTGCTAGAAATTTAGCTTGTTTTAAATTTACTTCTTCCTTTATGGCAAAAGAATTATTGGCTAAGAATAGAGTGTCATCGTTTTTGGAGACCAACAATACCAAAGTCCCCTTCAGAGTTGTTGCTGTACAAGAGACAGGGATTGTACGTCGACGTTTTCATCAAGAAATTTCTAGTGTGGTTGATGATAAGTCTTATACCAATGGTTACCTGCTTCTGCACACCGTACAAGGGCTTGAAAACTTTGAGGACTGTGCCTTTTTTCGAGCTCAATTGGTGGTTGTATGTAGAAGTTTATGTTCAACTCTGTGTTGGATTGAACATACGCTTGAGTAATATTGCGCAAGTACAAGTCCAATGGTAACATGGAAGCAAGTGCGAGAATTATTCTCTGGCTTACTCTTTGTATGGTAGGAGATTGTGTGAGGACAATCTCTTTTTCTCGGTCATTGTAGGCTTGAACTACAAAGCGTGATTTTTCCAATGCCTTCTCTGTACCAGGGTTCTTGATCTCGTCCACAAACCTAGATTTAAATATTCTTGTGCCAGGAGGAATTTTGGTTGGGTTGATCTTTTTAAAAACTCCTTTTTCGAGAAGCCGCTGATCTCTTTCTGACGTGAAGCAATAAAATATGGTTGCGGAGGGCTTGCTGGTTGTTAAAAAGAACTTCTAAGCTTGGGTTTTCTGGAAATCGGACAGGGAGGCGACGGGTTCTGGCTGGGTTTCTCCTTAGTCCGCTCACATCTTGTGATGTTTCGGTTTCTTCTTGTGTAGTATTTATCCTAGGGCTAGGGGTGTGGTTGTTGTCTGACACTTCATGAGGTGGAATGTCATTGTTGTTAATTGAAAAGAAAAGTCTGACAACAGTTGATCTAAAGTTGGATGGGCCTGATGGCATATTTACTTTGCAAGTTTCGTTGTTGATTTCAATTAATTTAAATGGTCCTTCCCATTTTCCGTCTTGCCTGTTATTACTTTCCCTATAGACAAGTACATCAGAATCTGGGGCTAAGTCTTTTGTCATTGTTGTGTCTGGGCCATTTCATTGGCCGAGGGCATTGTTGACTTGGAACTTGACTCTGATCTTTAATATTTCATCAATTGCTTTTCTGATAGCGGCTGCGCATTGAGTTATTGTTGGTGTTGGTGGATCAGAATCCGTCAATCTAGGATATGCCCAAAACAAGTAGTGTTGAAACTAGGCTGTTAGGCCCAGCGGAGTCATTGATAGCTTTTATTGTCATTTGAAGCATGCAGGCTTTGTTTGTACCTGTGTTTTTAAGTTCTTCCTTGATTATTGAATACGATCTACGGACTAGGGTGTGGTACCATTCAACTGTCCCCACAGACCAATGAGCTTCGACGGGGACATTTTTGACATATAGCCATTGAAGCTGCACTCTAGTAGAACTCTTTGCTGGTGAAATTAGTTCCAGTATCCGTAACAATAAAGTCTGGAGGACCAATATAAACATCAATCCAACAACTACAAACAGCATCCCATGTATGCTTTGCTGAAAGATTTTGGAGCCATCTTGCTGCTTGAAATTTTGTGGCTGTGTCCACAATATGAAGGACTGGATCAGACTCAATATACATCACATCCACAATGATGGAGTGATTAAATTGAATGTCTGAGTCACGAAGGTTAAACTTGAATCGGCTTGGTGGACCTCTGTGTTTTTGACAATAGGTGCAGAATTTGGTCAGATGGTCAATTTTTTTCTGTCAATGTTTTGATGCCAGAATGTTGCAAAACGTCGTGAAGTCTATTAGCGGAAGGGTGACCGAAGCGTCGGTGAATTCGTCTTAATTCCGATTCTGTGAGGAGGCACGGATTGGAGGTAAAGGATGAGGTGATGAAAGATTGTGAAAATTCTCCCCAAATTAGAAATGCATGGCCAAAACGCCGTATAACTGGAATCTTAGTAGATCAAGAAACCAAAATGTTTTGAATATTATCGTAGTAAATGCCTAATTTATCCATATCTGAAAGAGAAAGTAAGAAAGGAGTGTCGGCCTTAACAATATGAAATTCAATTTCTCCAATTGGGGTTGTTAGAATGATGGAGCCAATAGAGGTGACGCATCCAATTCCGAATTGAACCTTAACAGTTCCGGCTGTAGATATGTTAATAGTATATAGACAACATTGCAGAGAGCCTGATATTGATTATACCACACAGTTGTATTCTTGAAGCGCCGGTATTGATAACTATGCCGTAAAAAAATCTTTTGCATATCTTGATGATGTTAAAAATAAAAAGGAATTTGTTGAATGAGGATCAATATAGTTTGTGGGGTCGGTACGCGTGATAGCATGTTCAAATGCTCGGTTTTCTAGGTGTTGCGTCAGCGCCCTCGGGTTGATAATACTATGTACCGGAGAAAAATATATTGACAGTTCAGAAATTTCATCGTCTTGTGTGGTGTGGGAAGACGAGTCAATATCAAGTATCAATGTTTCCATTGTTTCTTGAACATCATCATCCGAAAAATCATTTCTGTTGAATTCTTGTTGCCTCTCATACTCGGCAATGTATTGATTTGCATTTTTTTCGAAATTCTTTGATAATTGTTCTTTAAATTTAGCTTTTGCCTATTGTTGTTCTGATTCTGAATGATTACTAGACCAGCATCCAGGCTTTTTGCAGACATAACATTTCCCTTTATTTAGGCTCCCTTGTTGATACTTATATGGAGTTTGTATCTTTGTATCTGCGCTGTTTTGTCCTTGATTGTTTGATCGTTTATAATACCGCCAGTCCGTGAAGAATTGTGTTTGTTCGGTTTCTTTTGATTCTTTGTAGGTTTTAATTGAGGATTGGAGATCGTTGATTAATCCTGTGAGTGTTTCACTCGGTTTAAAACAAGCGAAGGACCAGGCAGGAACTTTGCGGCAGGCATTGATAAGCTTGTTGTGAAAGAAACCGTCTGATCGCAGTTCTTTTGAAAGACTCATCTGTAGATTTCGGAGTTCACTGATAAGGATCTGAAGGCATTGTTCTGTTGATTTTCTGCATTTTCTTTTATTACCAATCCCAGGTTAAGCTCGTCCCATCTTGCAAGTCTGCTTCTTTGATACTCTGCACCCTTGGAGTAGTTCTGTGTAGTACAACACATTATATCAAAGTTACGTGTTAGTTTATTTGATGCTATATTTGCATAGTAGTGTTCAATGCGGCACCACTTAGCATCGTTGGGTATGCTTTTGCTCGGATGCAATCTGTAATATCCGCTCTTTCACAGTTATCGAGGAAAATAGCAATTTACAGTTGAAGCTGTCTTGTTCTCCTTGGTATTTCATTTCATTGTCATACATTCTGGCCAAATTTGCAAGTTCTTTGCCATAACCTTGATCTTGGTTTGATATTTGTGAAGGCTTATTGTCTGGACTATAGAGATCTTGCTTGAGGTCTTGTTCTGGAATATATTTATAGGAGGGACTTTTGATAAATGAGTCATCATAGTTTTTGTCGAATTTTGTCTCTGGTGGTAGAAGTTTGACATTTGAATTCATAATTGAAGCTATTTTGTTTGAAGAGAAGGTCTTGTTTGACGAAGATATCTCTTCAAGAGTCCACTCAGTTGGGTCTTCTTCTATGACAACATTGTAGAGGGACTTAGCTATTGTGGTATTTGTTGAAATATCATATATCCTGGAATGCCAAGGATAACTCATTTGTAAGTCCGGCTAATTAGGTTATCATATTCACCTTCCTATATCATTGTCATCAGCACATTCCTCGCGGAAAGTTTAATGCATATTGGCATTTATTTCACACTAGCATTCCATCAGATGATTATGTATCAAATGCAGGTTAAAGGTTTCTCAGATCTATTACCGACACACATGTATTTAGATTTATATTTCTGGCTCATATATCTGTATATAGATTTACATCTACAGGGATCATAACTTTATGATCCATGGAGATTGATATAATACTGGTCAAAAACCTCAGTTGATAAGACATGCGCACACGCAATCTCACTCTTATCAGCTCAGTTTACTCAGACCATACATCTCAATACACTTGTTTCCAGTCAATTCTTCCTTCTACAACTTCATACGAGACTTACTGTATCGGTCTAACCGCCGACACTGATTCCGCTACAACCTCCATATTCGCTCAAGCTCATAACTTTAACAGGTTATGAGCCCAGTGCTCTCAGTAAATCAGTAAGACTTCCGATCCAAAAAATGGCCGCTTCTAGCTCTTTTTTTCTTATCGCAGATAAACGATGCTACCACTAGGATGGTAAAGCTATCAAATATTACCAAACTTTCGGGCCAAGAAAATTACAATGTTTGTTGAAGGAAAGAAACCCGAAAAGAACTCATCCGAAGAGGAAATCAATGCATTCAATTCATTTAAAAAACCATGCCCTCACGGTTTACCTAGAGGTTGTATCCCCAAAACTTATTGAACAGATCATCGAGCTCGAATACCCACATGAAATGTGGAATTATCTCAAGCAACAATTTTATAGGGATACAGCATTCGCTCTAGTCTCTCAAATGCGAAACTTGATGAATCTCATCAATGCCTACGATCCGTCTTCCTCTATTTCAGATTACATCCAAAAATACGAATCCGAATGGCTTACGCTTCACAAAATGTCGAAAGCATCTACTGACTCCTGTCGTAAATTCCTATCGAAGTTCAGAGAAGAAGAAAAGACCATAAAAATGTTACCACGTGCAATTCTGCCTTTATGACAAAAGGTGTCATAGGCATCGAAAATTTTATCTAATCAAGAATCCAAGATTTCGAATATAAAAGAATGCAACTGGCTCAATAAACATTTTTCAGGACGGCACATTGGACACATACATAACAATTGCATTAAATTAAAGGAGTCTAGGACTTTTCTTTCCAAGAAAGATGGAGGCAGAGATGAGGCTCATATTACAAACTCAGAAGTAAGATGCCAGATACCATCCCTCCTTGATACTTGTGCAATCTCCCATATGTATCCTTACTGAAAACGGTTTGAGAATCTCTCGACTTGTACCGGACTTGAAACTTCAAGCTCTGGTCAATGTATTCCCGTGAAAGGTAGAGGAACTGTGGTGATGAATTGTAAAGCCTCAAGTGGTTCTGTTTCATCCCTTCGTCTTAATGATGTTTTAAATGAGGCTCACATTACAAACTCAGAACGAAGAGGTCAGATACCATCCCTGATACTTGTGCAACCTCTCACATGTGTCCTTACCTAAATTGGTTCGAGAATCTCTCGACTTGTACCGGACTTGTAACTTCAAGCTCTGGTCAGGTATGTCCGTGAAAGGTAGAGGAACTGTTATGATGGATTGTAAAGCCTCAAAGGGCTCTGTTTCATCCTTTCGTTTAAATGATGTTTTGTATGTACCTCAACTGCAACATCCACTCTTCTCTTGGAAGAGAGAAAGATCCAAAGGCTATACTTTATTTGATGACGGGAATATAAAATTAAAAATTAAAAAAAAAATGGTAAATCACTATTGGAATCAAAGTTTGATGGCCCTGTGCCATATTCAATCGAAATTGAAGACATTACCCGCCTAACTTACGATTCTGGTACGAAGCTTTGCGTCATTCAGCTCCATTTTCAATCACTAAGATAAACAAACTTATACTGTATCCCAAAAAATATTCCCCCATGTCCAGGAAATTTCAAGTGTGAAGACTACGTAATTGCTAAGTCCAATCGCAACAAACCTAACCAACTTTAAGAAGAGTAAAAATCAAAGGAGAACACATACAATCTGACTTGTGTGGACCATTACCAGTACTTCCTTATGGATGCGCTATATATTACATCAGTTTTGTTGGCGACGAAACTCGGCTTTCTTCAGTTCAGTTTCTAAAACTTAAATCAGAAACCCCTCAGTCAATCATCGATTACATTTCAATAATGGAAACTCAACATGATGTCAGAATTAAGCAGTTCCGTACTGATAACGGCGGGGAATATCTGAATGAGAAATTTAGTAGATTATTTACTCAGAAGGGGATAGAAGATGAACCTTTAAGCCATGATAATTTTCAGCAGCCTCTCGACTTAACATCTTCACAATCTTCAACAGACTCAACCTCTATAAATCCCTCGTCAACTCCTGAATCTCAAAGCTTACCTCATCTTACAAGTCGTAATTCTGATGAAAATCAGATCTATTATTGAAGAACGCAATCTGGACGTCAGGTTCGACCTCGGCTATATAATGAAACTATAATAGGAGATTTGTGGAATGTATCGAATGACATTTCCCTCAATCAACCCTCAACCGAGAACTCGACTGACCTTCCGGATGAAGAGGCGCTTATAAACATTCTAGAAATTCCTATACCAAAATCCTACAACATGGCTAAACAATCTGTGCACTGGGATCAATGGGAAAAGGCTTTCAATGAAGAGATTACTTCCCTTCGCGAAAATAATGTGTGGGAAGTGGTACCTAGACCCAAAGGACGAAAGGTAGTTGATGGCAAATGGGTCTGTAAAGTAAAAGGGGATGCTCAAGGAAATCTAGAACGCTTCAAGGCACGATATGTAGCTAAAGGATTTTCTCAGGTACAAGGGCTCGACTATGACGAAACCTTTGCCCCAGTTGTGCGATACGACTCTCTCCGATTACTTCTAGCTATTGCGGCAAACAAGCGTTGGAAACCTAGACAGCTCGACATTAAAACTGCTTTTCTCTATGGTATTCTCAACGAAGAAATATATATGCAGCTACCCGAAGGATTTAGGAAAGAAGATCACGTTGCACGACTAAAGCGATGTATCACGGCCTAAAACAGTCACCTCGAGAATGGTACTTCCGATTAGTCAAATACCTTAAACCTTCTGGTTTTACCTCTTCTCTCTTTGACCCCTGTGTACTTGTCCATGTTCAGGAAACCTAATCATGGCAATTTATGTAGATGACATCATACTATTTGGGAAAAAGGAGATCTTATAGAGCAAACAGTCAACCTACTAAAATCTGAATTCAAAGTAAATGATATGGGAACACTTCATTGGCTCCTTGGAATTCAAATAAAGTATTCCGAATCAGACATCTCTCTGTCGCAGACTGCCTACATTGATAAGATATTGAGCCGATTTTCTATGCAAGAATGCAATCCTGTATCCTCACCCATCGATCCAAATCATCGGCTCATGGCTGCGGAAGAAGGGGAAACTGGAACTAATACAACAACATATCAGCAAATTATTGGGTCTATTATGTACCTAGTCTCTGGAACTCGACCAGATCTTGCATATACAATCACCCATCTCTCCCAATTCAATTCGGACCCCACTCAGGCTCATCTAAATACGGCAAAACGTGACCTACGATATCTAAAAGGTACAAGGAATTTAAAGCTCCACTACAAGTTTGATTCTCCCCTCGTACTTAATGGATTCTGTGATGCATCCTATGGTAACTGTCTTGATACGCGGAGAAGTTTTTCTGGATACATCTTTCAACTCGGTAGCTCTACTATCTTTTGGAGATCACGCAAACAACATATTGTAGCCCATTCAACCTGCGAAGCTGAGTACATGGCAATAGCGCTCGCATCCAAACAATATATCTGGATTTTGCGCGGACTTCACCGATTCCTTGGAGACAGCATCCCAGCAGCAATCTCGACTGACAATACGGTTGCCATTAAACTTGCTCACAATCCAAAAACTAAATGATGCTTCTAAACATATCAACATCGCTTATCATTTTACAAGGGAACGAATTGAAGACGGCTCGCTTACACTATTACATGTTCCTTCAGCTAAAAATCTCGGAGATATATGTACAAAAGGCACACCGATTTATGCACTTCAGTTTTTGGTACTAGTACAACCACTGGCGTGTCTACCATACCAGCATTAGGTGAGAAATGACAATAAATATACTAACAGTTTTTCACTTATGTATCTATCCTCGATGCAAAGTGAGGAGGGGTGTTGAAATATCGTATATCCTGGAATGCCAAGGATAACTCATTTGTAAGTCCGGCTAATTAGGTTATCATATTCACCTTCCGATATCATTGTCATCAGCACATTCCTCGCGGAAAGTTTAATGCATATTGGCATTTATTTCACACTAGCATTCCATCAGATGATTATGTATCAAATGCAGGTTAAAGGTTTCTCAGATCTATTACCGACACACATGTATTTAGATTTATATTTCTGGCTCATATATCTGTACGTATATAGATTTACATCTACAGGGATCATAACTTATGATCCATGGAGATTGATAAATACTGGTCAAAAACCTCAGTTGATAAGATATGCACACACGCAATCTCACTCTTATCATCTCAGTTTACTCAGAACCATACATCTCAATACACTTGTTTCCAGTCAATTCTTCCTTCTACAACTTCATACGAGACTTACTGTATCGGTCTAACCGCCGACACTGATTCCGCTACAACCTCCATATTCGCTCAAGCTCATAACTTTAACAGTATTTCTATCCCATTTCACCCATACCCCAAAAGTTCTGAGGTGGGAACAGAGGGCGCGTTGAAGCGGTAGTTTAGCAAGTTAAAAGTCCTCAGCTGTGCAACTGGAGAAGTCATCCTTGAACGCCTCCCAAAGGTTGTCGTCCTTGAACTTATACTTATTGTATTCCGTAATCTTAGATTCTATCAAAACGTTCATTGCTTTTGCTGCTACTGCTGTTCTTGTTGCTGTTGTTTCGGCCTCATTTGTTGATTCAGACATTTTGAGACAGGGTAGGTTAAGGTGGTCGGGATTTGGGGGGGTTTGTTATGCGCAATGGACGCAAATCGAGGGCCTTTGCCAGGGGTCGATTTCTTGACTATATCTTCGAAGTTGAGGGCCTTGCAAAAGGGGTCAACCATAAATTTTAACTCCTTAGAAAATATAATCAAATAGAGGCCTTTGTCAGGGACTATGCAATTGGATCTCTCTTCAAAGGGTGTATCTGATCTGTACGTCTACTGATCAGTGCCGGAACACTACCAATGGTCAATTCACAAGCTTGTGTGGGGTTACTCAATTCATTCCTATCTCTGTTCTCTATGGGGAGAAATACTATAAATACATTGGTACCTTTTTCTGAATTGCTATTCTCTATAAGGAAAGGTCTCAACTCGACCCTTGTATATAACATTTTGCGAGCCAGTTCACACAGAGGGGCTTACCATAACATAATCTTTCAAAGCCTCACTTACATCTAGCACGTAGTTAGTTATACTTAAGGAAGCTGGAGTTACTCTAAAGTAGTTCTTCAGCTTCTCAATCTTATATCCTCATAGTCTCTAGAATCATAAAACTTGTCTCGACCTCTCGATCTCTCGTTCTTCAGTCCCAATCTTTTGTGCCTCGCCCAATCAGTTCAACACCCCTAACCTTACCTGTCTATATTGTCTCGTACTTACTCGCCTAGTCATTACTAGGATATCTTCAGCAGACGGCAAATACTACTTCAGTTACCACATGCTGTAACACCATACCTAAGATTGTTGGGGGTGCACTTTGACAGAAAGCTTACATTTAAATACCATGTGCAGATATAGGCTGCAAAATCTCTCAAAGTGGCCCGTGCCCTCAAATTTCTGGGAATCACTACCAGAGGAATCCCACCTAGACTCTCTAGGCAGGCGGCTACTGCGTGTGTTGTAATTGTGCATCACGTGCAAGTGTCTTAGCGTGCAGGCATTCTTTCATTACTCTGTCCAGTCTCAATGTAACATAGTTAATTATAACTCCTTGTAATTCACGACACTAGATACGTTCTTCTTCCTCACGATCCATCTCTTTATAATAGTGTGTCCTCCCAATTGCACATTTCGGGGCTGAGACTTGGTGGCCAGGAAAAACTAGAACAAAGAACGAATAAACAGTATGCAACAGAGTAAGTGCACACATAAGTACAATAGAAAAAGTACAACTAGCCACTGCAAGGTTAATCCTTCCACAAACTGCATGCAAAACTTTCTGAAATCGCCTTTTCATCCACAACTTCTGCCAACCATCAGCTACGCTAATATAAAATCGATATTCGGTTTTGCATTATCTGTAGCTTTCGACTGATATACCTATTGACATACACATCTATCTATTACAATATTTTCGACCAAAACGCGATTTTCGACCCTTTGGACGAAATTTTTCGCCCCAGCCTTGCCAAGCCTTGGCAAATGACGTGCGACGCGTTCTGTACGCGTGATCAGGTGATACGCTTTCAGGTCATGTGAATTTTTTTCCTTCTCTTTTTTGATTTATTAAAAAAAAAGCAAAGGACAAATAAATAAAATAAAACAAATTTAAATAAAAAAAGAGCCCAAAAATAAATAGATAAATTTTTTTCTTTGCATCATTCATAATGGGTACAGACTCTTCTTCATCTCCAACACAGAAATCATTTAATTTTAAAGATGTAGCAAAGCTTTCAACTCCATTAGGATCTCAAAAAGGTCAATAAAAAATAAGGGGCAAAAATCAAATGAAAATATTTTTAAAAATGATGCTTCAGTGGACCCATTCAGCAGAGATCCCATCACTGCACAGGATCTAGAGCCAAAACTCGAACAAATTAAAATTAATCAAATGAAAACCAAAAAGAGAAAA
The DNA here is from genome assembly GCA_900239735.1 of Blumeria hordei DH14. Lineage (NCBI taxonomy): Eukaryota > Fungi > Ascomycota > Leotiomycetes > Helotiales > Erysiphaceae > Blumeria > Blumeria hordei. Next base: position 399,635 of record OENG01000004.1, read on the forward strand.
TCACCTGAATCCACTTCTCCTGTCATCCACTCAAGGGAAATAATTCAAATTGCAGGGCCAAGGAGAACAAGTCAGCATACTTATACGTCTGCAATTCAGGAGACCCAAAATTTACTGGTCAAAGCATACAGCTTAACAGAAGTCCACCACAACCAGACACAATTTTTTGCAACCCAAAGTGACAATATTGCATTCCATTTACGACATTCTACTGTCAATTTTATTCCTAAATCACTCATGCCGCCCCAGTCCTCCGCAGAGGCTGGCTCCTGGCCTCCTCTCCCGACCCAACACGCGACGCGCCAGGACGTCGAAATGGATCTCAACAGTCCACAACAAACACTACCGCCTCCACCACCCAATATTAGCATCACACCAGACTCAGTCTGCTGTGCGAGTCAACAGCACTCTACAAACCCGAGCCCAAACCCCACGGCTGTCAACATGACCAACTTCCTCGCCGAACAAGTGAGGGCTTTCCAGGAACGTTTTGCGGAAGCAGAGCGCATTGTCAGCGGGTACTGCAACTTACTCGAATCGACAACAGATGAATAGTTCCGACAAGCCATCGAACTCACCGGTCTGGCTCTTCAAAGCCGGATTACAGAAATTCTTCGGGGCAATTCAGCCACCCCTAAAGCCACAGCACCAGCTCAAGCTGCTAGTGGCCAAACGATCAAACCTCGCCTCGAGACAGATAAACAGCCGAGGAAGAAGACTATCGCGAGCGGCTTACGTCCTGTACAGATCCTCGCCAGGGAGAACACGAGACTAGGAGCAGCCACACCACCGGCTGCATCTGCAACACCAATCCCTACACATGGGACAGAACAAACTACCAACCAGACTCCCGAGAGATCCTGGACAGAGGTGGTGCGTAAAAAGACCAAGCCAGCAACCACAGCTGCCACAAAAACAACCACTGGCCACACGCCCACATCGAAGCCCAAGACATCAGCAGTGATGCAGGAAAAAGCTGACAAGCGCGTATTCTTACGGCTCAAACCCGATCACCCGTGGAGACGCGTGTCTCCACATTTTATAAAAATAAGCCTGGCTAGTAAACTACGTCTGGCCAACTCATTGATCAGACAAGTCACAGTTGTAAATACTGGATTTGCCATACAAGCTGATGGTGAAGGAGCAAGAAGTGCGCTACTGACAGGTGCCAATACCCTAGATAGCTCAGAAATGATATTGGAAGCCGCGTCCAATTGGACCTCAGTGCTTGCACCCAATATTCCAGACAGGCTTTATACCCTCGAGAGACCAGTGCCAGTCACACCAGAAATGGTGATCGAAGAAGCCACCCTTAAAACTGGCGTCAGGCCATCATCTGCTCGCACTTTTGCGACTAGCATGGCAAGGCCATCAACAGACTGGGTGCTACACTATGCAACAGGAAAACCAAAGCTTGGTGAACGACTATTTGAAGAAAGTGGTCGGCTGCACGAACTCCAACGCAAGCCAAAAATTGCTCAATGCAACCGATGTTGGGGACACCACCCTACAAAAATCTGCTCGCGAGCGGAACGCTGCTCACGATGCGGCTCTATTGAGCACAAGGCGACAGATTGCAAACAGGCTATCCCGAGATGTATCAACTGCCATGGACCATACTCTGCCGTCGAGACCAACTGCATGGCAAGGCCGATGCGGGTTGGTGGTAAAACAGTACAATGCACAAGAGACCAGCTGGTGGTAATTTGCGAAGGTCGAAAGGAACGGGACGCTTCTATCAGAGAGATGGAAGCAAAGCAGAAAGCCATTGAGGCTACTGCCGGAAACGAAAATACAAACGTTACTCAATGCCCGTAAGGGACCACAACCCAACTGAGCTTCAAAAAACGGCAACAACAATATTGTTTCTCTATGCTAACTTGGGCAGAGGAGACCCCGCTACGGAAATCATCCTGCAATCCGCTTGGAATTCAGGAACCGACGTCCTACTTATCCAGGAACCCTGGACCAAACTTAAGGACGACTCCTGGCTCACCAAGTCGCATCCCGGATTCGATAGGCATCTGCCTCCCCGTGCCGCTGCCAACCCTTCAAGGCCACGCTCCCTCATCTATACGCGAAAAGAGATCAAGTGCCAACAGCAAGCAATCTGCGAGACATCACCAGATCTCACTGCAGTAAAGGCAGAAGGAGTCACATTTGTCTCCGTATACCGCGCTCCTGGAACAGATCTTTCACCGCTGCTATCATGGGCTCCATCTGGACCTACAGTAATTGGCGGAGATTTCAATGCCGTTCACATCGACTGGCAGAAAATGGATACTAGGCTACACGGTGACGGCTAGCTGCTCACTGAATGGATGTTCGAGCACGGCATGGACCTATCTTCCACACCGGGCGTCCCGACCCACGATCTCGGAAACACACTCGACCTAGTATGGTCTAACACTGGCGCACTTGCAGACATTTCGATAGAGCTTGACTCGACATCGGACCACAGAACTCTGGCAGGAGACGTTCCCCGACCGAACTCGAAGGCTAGAGCTGTCATTAAAACTGGCCAACCGTTACGAGTGACAGATGACGCACTCGAAGACTTTGCCAAAGTGCTCGGCAGGTGGGCTCATGGAACAGAGATAACGACATTGGACTCAATAAGCGCGGTAGACAGCCTCGCTGACAGACTGGTTAAAACCATCAGCGATGCTATCAGGGCTACCGGAAGACGCTGGAGTGCGAAGAAAGGTAGAACGGCACCTTGGTGGATGTTAGAGTGCGCTCAAGCCAAACGCGAATACAAAATATTCCAGGACGAAGAGAGCAGAAAGGCTTTCCGACGCATAGTCAGAAGTGCGAAACGCCAATACTGGCGGCGAAAGTTCTCAGAAGCTACAAACAACGTTGATATGTATCGGATGGCACGCTGGGCAAAGCCTCAACATGCATCCGCTGCTCCACCACTCCAAACTTCGGATGGTTTTTGTTACGGCTAGAGTTGACAAGTTGTCAGGAAATGCTGCTTAGTCATCTAGTTGGTCAAGTGCAAGGTGTCTACATCCTTGGTACATAACACATCTTGATCACACTATACCTGTAGTACTCATGATATACATTCCTCTGCATATCCCATATTACCGTCTATATTATCTTACTCTCGTGATAATCCCTTCTTAATATCCCAACAGGTTATGAGACCGGTGTTTAACAATTCATCGGCTTCCGTTTCAGAACAATCATCAACAATGTCTTCACTCACCGCAGAACTAAGAGGCACCCGCAATCAAGATGGTCTTCCATTATACAAATCTAATTGGGGAAACATTGTGATCCTAGGCCTTGGAACCTATACAGAGTGGCGGATTACTTGCGAGATCGCCTTGATAAACGCAGGCGTTTTAAGTATCGCTGATGGTACATGGAAGAGACCTAATGCTAACAACTATGTACATGCCTTACGTCCAAATACTCGATCAGTCTCCTCAAGCGCACCACATCACGATGTCGATACCAACGACAACGAATTTCAAGTACAGGAAGAGAAATAGTTGTCTAAAGCCCGCGACACCCAAGTCATTATATCTAACTCTATCGAAACACAACTGATGGAGCAGTGCTCGGGTTCCTGAGGAACATCGATCCTGCCGGATTATGGAATTTCCTCCTTCAAATGGACCCAAATAAAGATCCAACAACAATTGCAGAGTTGAGGTCCAAGTTTGCCTCCATGAAGTTTGATCCGAGAGTAGACACAATCCAGTCTCTTGTCCTACGTCTCAATAGTCTTAGGGTCAAACTATCAATGACGTCTAGATCGATCACTGAGGAGGATATAAAGGAGCAGCTAATTGCATCTCTCCCTAAAGATAACTTCATTTGGTCAACGGCTCGATCACACGCTCTAAACATGGGTAGAAGTCTTGCAGAAACGATAACGTATCTCCAATCTTGCGAGTCCAACATCTCTCATGTTCAGCCGCCCCAACCACAAGCTGCAAATCTTGCACGCAGCAGCAATAGAAAAAGAGGAACTGGTACATATCAAAGGGGACGCAATTTAACGCACTTTGATCGCCGTGATCAAGCCCGCGGAGAGCCTAACCGAAAAGGAAAATATAGAGGAATGGCAACTGACAAAAAGGAGTGTTTCTTTTGTGGCAGAAAAGGACATGTAGAGCGAGATTGTTGCATTAAGCAATCTAAAAGCAGAGAGGCCAAGAATGTGAATAAAGCTAGGAGTGATGCTAATGCTCAATATGTCCAAGTTAGAAACATAAATGAAAATGATTCACCCTACCTGTCTTATCATCTTGAACATATACACACCTCTTGCTCAGACCAAAACCTGGATGAAAGTCTACCTTTATCTAAAATATCAAGTAAAAGTAAAAGCCCACAAAATAAAAGAATTTCCGAAAATATACAGAGCTTGATCACCAGCGGGATTTATCAACTCCTAAAATTTACACAGCTTTTGAACCCTAATGCAACAGCTTTCCCAACTGTCACAAAACATGCCTTACTTACCAAGCCCAGAGAAATTCTCACAATAATTGACTCTGGCGCGTCAGAACATTTTAGTGGTATGAGGGACGACTTCTCTACGCTTAAAAGATGGAGCAGTCCAAAGTCTGTCCAAATTGCAGATGGAAAAGTTATTCAATGCGAAGGCTATGGCAATATATCTTTTAGGACAAGTGACAAGGAAATTGAACTAAGAGACGTATGGTTTATTCCTGAGTTTGGTCAAATGCGGCTTCTGTCAGTCTGGGCCTTCAACAAGAGAGGTATAAATGTAAAGTTTGCTGATGGCCATTGTCAAATAACACGGAACGGCTCAATCTTGTTTGAAGCAGAAGGAGAGGATGGTGTCTTCAAAGTTAAAACCAAATCAATACCTCAAGCAACATCAGCCACAAAAGTTCAGCAACAAATGCCGCACCAAACAGAGACTGAGTGGGATATTTTGCACAGAAGAATGGGCCATATTAACATCAAAGATATTGATAAGATTCTGAAAACAGGATACACCGGACTGAAAGTCCCTAGTGAGAAAAGATCAATTCCGATTGGATCAAATTCTTGTGAAGCATGCTTAGCAGGAAAGATGAAAGAAAACTTCAACAAGAAATCTGACAATCGTTCAAACACCATTCTTCGTCGAGTTCACTGCGATATCTCAGGAATCCAATCTATCTCAGTCAGAGGATATCGGTTCTTCTTCCTCATGGTAGACGATGCAACAAGGATGTGCTGGGTCAGATTACTAAGGACGAAGGAAATGAACGAGGTCCTAGTCACATTCAAGCAAATAAAGGCCGAAGCTGAGCTGCAATCTGGCAATAAGATTGTCTACATGAGAGCTGACAATGGTAGGAGTGAATTTGGTACTGCCCTTCAACACTACTTGAAAGAAGTAGGTGTAACGTTTGAACCAAGTCCACCATATAAACACTCAATGAACGGAGTAGCTGAAAGATGGATGGGCATTATAGCCGTCATAGCAAGGTCTATGCTATATGAGGCACAGTTACCTCACCAGCTCTGGGATTACGCTGTCGAGCATGCAGCCTGGATCAAGAACAGGGCTCCCACATCTGCGCTACCTTTTGCTGATAATGACGCCCCAGAAAGATTCACTCCCTACAGTGCTTATTATGGAAAGCCTGCAGATCTAGCAAATATCAGAGTTTTCGGGTGCAAAGCAGATGTGCTTTACCCTGCGAGTTAAATCCTCAGAAATGGCAACCTCACATTAGGGAGGGAAAATTCATCATGATAGGAATGACTTCAACGAAAATTTGGAAGCTACTTGATACGCTTACCCTAAGAGATACAATCTCTGCTGATGTTGAGTTCAATGAATATGAGTTTCCTAAGATTGACATATCACTCTTTACTCTACCTGATAGACTAGATGTGCTAACACCTAGACAAGTACCTTTAGAGCGAACAAAGATGTACCAGTCGCAGCTGATAGAAGCTAGACAGAAAGGTGTTAAGCAAGCGCGTAAGAAGTACGCTGCAATTCACCCAATTGGGGCAATGAGTTCGAGCGAAAATAACTCTGAATTGCAAAATCCTGTAACTCGCCTGCGAGAGGCTCGAGATGCGTCTGATCAACGCTATATACAGAAGGCTCCCATTAGAATGGTCGAGCAAGAAACCTACATAGGTTCGGTAGAGCTACAGACTCCCGCAATAAGACGTGAAGGAAGCTGCCACGAGAACGCGTGGAGGAAGCTCTCACGCGAACCCATGGTTGATGCTAGTCTTCCTACTGCAGTAGTGGAAGAGGCCACCATGAGGGTAGTAGAGCAAGAAAATCTAGGAGAGCGAATGAACTTTGACGAAAGTGCTCCTCAGATTATCGGAGAAGCCATCGAACATTCGATTGGGCAGACTCCTTGCTCCCTGCCAAAATCAAGATTTGGCAGACCGCTGAGAAGAGTGGCGAAGGCTGTGTTCAACCATGTTGTTACAGCAAATGCAATATCTGCACAAGCAGTTCATATTAATGCCGGTGAGTCATCATCGATTCAAGTGCCCACTCCTCCATTTGAATCTATTACTGTTGAACAGGCCATGCATGAAGATCCCAAATTATGGAAAGAGGCAATCAAATCAGAATTGCGCTCTCTGCAAGCCACTAATACTTATACGATTTTGACTGGGTCTCCACCGCCTGGAAAGAAAATTATATCCAGCAAAATAGTTCTCAGAAAGAAGTTCAGAAGTGATGGCAGCTTAGACAGACGAAAAGCACGAATCGTTGTCCGTGGATTTGAACAGCAGTACGGTATTGATTACTTCGAGACTTTCGCGTCGGTCATACGGTACAACACACTCCGGATACTTCTATCTAAGGCTGCAGTAGACGATCTTGAAATTGAAGCGCTTGATGTGGATACAGCCTTTCTAAATCCAAAGTTAGAAGAGGAGATTTACATGGAGATACCTGACTTCTTTTCCTTACAACACCCTGGAATCAATCGAAAGGAAAATTACCTCAAGCTAAACAAATCGCTATACGGTTTGAAGCAAGCTCCACATATTTGGTTCAAAGAAGTTAAAGATCACTTTAATCGAATTTCCTTAAGGAGCGGAGATTCTGATCCAAATTTGTTTATAGGTAGAGGTGTCTTCGTACTTCTTTATGTAGATGATATGCTAATCATTGGGAAACGCGGAAATTTAAATCCCGTCAAATTAGATATTATGAATAAATGGAGTTGCAAAGCGCTAGGACCAGTTGACCCTTTCGTCGGAATTCAAGTGGAAAGAAATAGACAAGAGCGTACAATTCGCATTCATCAAACTGCCTATACAACAAAACTCATTCAGCGATTGGGAATGGATAAAAGTATACCAAAGGATCTCCCACTTCCAGCAGGAACTGTCCTAAAGCCAACTTCCGAAGATGATATCCAGCAAACGCTCAAAGATGATGATGTCTGCCTCTATCGACAAATTATTGGATCTGTCCTATATATATCCAATGGTTCAAGGCCGGATATATCATATGCCGTAGGGCAACTTGCACGATTTATGTCTGATCCCGATTCAAACCATTTGAGCATGGCAAAGAATCTACTCAGATACCTCAACGGTACAAGATCGCTCGGGATTAAATACAGACCTTCCGATACGACAAATATCTGGGCAGCATGGACAGATGCAACATGGGGGACCGAAAATGATAAGAAATCCTTCCAAGGGCAAACGATCATTTGGAATGGGGGCGCAGTTACTTGGTCCGCTAACCGTCAGAAAATCACAGCTCAGAGCTCAATGGAAGCAGAGATCATGTCTGCTAGTGAAGGATCCAAAGAAATCGCCTGGATGGAGAAAATTGCTCAAGATATAAACGTTAAAATAACGAAGCCTCCGCTTCTATATCTCGACAATCAGGCTGCAATAGAGCTTGCCAAAACCACCAAATTTCATCGAAGAGCTAAACACATTGAAATTAGGAACTTCTACATACGAGATGACATGGTGATGAGAAATAGGTTGATAGTTACATTTACACCAGGTACTGAACAGATTGCAGATATATTAATATAGCAGCTACCCAGGGACCAGTTTGTAAAGTTATTGTCTGAGCTAGGCTTATCTAATTAAAGAACGAATTTTATGGGCGACGTTCATGTTATAGAAGTTTACACAGCAGGATACGATGGGGCCAGGATAAGAGTACTCTTGTACCACAATGCAGTTTCATTCTATTATATTCTGTAGGACTACTGAACTCTTTAAGAAGAGATGTAGGGGTCATACTTCTTAAATGTTGTGGGAGTTAATGAGGCTCTATGATACCGTAGCATGGGGGCGTGTCAGGAAATGCTGCTTAGTCATCTAGTTGGTCAAGTGCAAGGTGTCTACATCCTTGGTACATAACACATCTTGATCACACTATACCTGTAGTACTCATGATATACATTCCTCTGCATATCCCATATTACCGTCTATATTATCTTACTCTCGTGATAATCCCTTCTTAATATCCCAACACAAGTGATAGGTTTATGGTATCACGTGATGTTTAGTCTGGTTGAGTAAGTGTCGGTCCCGGAAGCGAGCTGGCAGAGTTTTCAGCCCATCGAGGCTGCATGCCTTTTTCCCTCCTTGTCTTTTCTTTTAGTTATCGTGCGTAGCTTTAGGTCCAAATACAAAGCAATTACTCTTCTATCTTTCAAGGGAGCCTTCTAATATCAACCTGAGGTCGGTCGTAATACTGGAGATCGCCGTCTGCCGAAGGTAATGTATTAATAACTGTTCGGATCATAATTGCTAACAAAGGGTACTCAGATATGATCCAACTGGCGAGGTGCCAGGTGGTCAAAGGTCGGAGAACTACAGGATAGTCGAGACACACGAAGTCCAGAAGTCGAGTTGCCGAGCCAGCGATCAAGGCTGATAGGTCAGGGTGAACACAAGTACGAATAATGTAAATACTAAATGAAAGACTGAGGATATCGGACTGTGAGGATCTAAAATTATGATATTATATAAGTGCTAGATTTCCAGATCAAAGATCAAAAGAATGAAAGATTGAGAAGCTGGAGAACTACTATGTGGTAGCTCCAGCTTCCTTATATCTAACTCGAGACAGTACTTGACTCAACTAATACTATGGCAAATATAGTCATGAAGCCAGCCCCTCCATCTCTAACTGTCAGAGTTTTCTCGGAAGCCTTCTCCTATCTCCTTTTCCTGAGAACCTTCTCCTTGAAACCTCTTCAAGGATTCCTGGCCATAACACTGGAGCTACCACGACGTAGTTCTCCAGCTTCTCAATCTTACACTTTCATAGTCTTACATTTCTAGAAACGTCATATTACTCGGCTCGAACTCTCGTCCTAAAGTCTCAACCTTCAGACCCATTATCCAGTATATCCCCTTGTAGGCATTCGCCTAACCATTATTTGACTACGTACAGCAGACGGCGATCTCTAACTTATACACCCCTCGCCGTAACAATATATATTGCAACAACCTCTATCCACTGACTACTCTCCAAAGGAACTCTACACAAGAATAGTTTTCCATCTCAGCTCTGACCGCTTTTCCTTCTATGAATAATCTATGACTAATCCAAAGCTCCTTCCTGATCAGTTTCAGGGTGATGTTTACTCCAAGCAGATTAGGGTACTGTATGCAAGAGTATTCCTACATATAGGCACATAAATAATGGACATATAGCAATATGGAGAAGTGATCTAGGGCGTTAACTGGTGTGATTCTTCAATATAAAAATAAATGGATATTAAATTGTCATAGCTAGATAGCTGAATATAATATGATTCAAAAAAAGACCTTCCATACCTCTTCTTAGAGAATCTGGAATATTACCTGCTGAGATAGCACTCAACAATATTTCACAAAGAGCAGCTGTACGTACACATAGCCTTGACCGTTATCATCATCTGCGCCAGCGTGGGGAAGCTTAACTCTCGCTACCCGCCCTGTCTCGGTTCTCCAGAACATGTAGAAGCTACCAGCCTCAGAGTATTTTGATCCATTAATAAATCCTCCTTGGATAATTGAAGAGACCAAATAAGCCTCACTAATTTGCATCAAAAGTCCCTAGGCACCAATAAATACAAGCGTTAGCAGGTTCCGCAACTTCTTGAGCACTCTACCTGGAAGGGACATCCAAATTTATTCAGATGGATCAAAGCTTTCAGATGGTAACTCAGGTGGTGGATATGTTGTATTACAGTTCGGAATTAGAGTCTGCTCTGAAGCATTCCCACTGGGAAAATTTAAAGATCCATATGATGCAGAAGCTCACGCTGCCCTCCAAGGAATTCGTGCTGCTACTAAACTCCCCTCAGCACGCTTCGCAAACGACGCATGGATATTTATAGATAACATAGAAGCTGCAAGAAAATTACTTACCACATCACTATCAAAGTCATCACAATCAATTTTTGTAGACTCCCTAGAGGCAGCCAAGGGTTGGAAGGCGAGAAAGCGACTACCTCATACCCAGGAATGGCAAATGAATATACGCTGGGTTCCTGGACATGCAGGAATTGAAGGTAACCAACATGCTGATTGCAAGGCAAAAAAAGGAGTAGCTATGCCCTACCAAAACTCACCTAAGTATTTGTTTACCTCACTATTGGAATGGGACTCTACAAAGCTGATGGAAGCCCGGAATAATTGGTGGACCTCGCACATTCCAACCTCATATGCTCAACTTGAAATTAAGACCGCTCCGCACCTTCCAAAGGTGCTTTTCTTAGGTCGGAAAGCTCCAAGTCAGATAATAGTAGCTAGAACTGTTCATGGAGACTTTGCAGCTTATCACAAACGTTGTAAACATGAAGAAGCTAGGCTGATCTGTCTTTGTGGATCGCAAAATCTCCAGCACATTGTCCATTTTGTGGTATTCTCCGTCGACGAAATGACCGCCCTGCAGGGCCTGTCAAATAGCTCCGTATTTGCCTACTAGACACCCCAGAAGGAGCCAAAATCTTAACTGAGTGGCTGGCACAGACACAGCTTTTTGAAAATATTTGTCCTTGATGAGGAAAGTGTTTTATGTCATGGTTCTTATCATGACTCTCCATAAAAGGGTGAAAATGTGCCTAAGCAGCGGTGGGGGGTCTAGTTGTCATAGTAACCCAATTGTACAGGAATGGAAAGGACTGGTGTTGTTATTGACACTAGCGTCGAGCTAGTCCGAGGAGACCCTTAAGTAGTCCTCGTTCACGTCTGTAGAGGGCGTGCGACGTTTTGTTAGATTTCCGTATCTTGTTTGCATCATATCTTGTCTACGTTCCATCTTACGTATCTTGTTCATATCTTGACCCGTGACTTCTATCTTGAATACTCTCTCGCCCCGTAACATCACGTCGCACCTCTAAAAACCTTGACTCACCATGACCGACTCTCCCATCACATTCACCTGCGCATCAGACTTTCTCTCACATCTCCCAAAAGTGGATGAAGCTACTCGAAAAAAATTAATGACAGAAATTTTCGAAACAGGCTCTAATCTTCAGGTCGAAACCCAGAGCTTAAAGAAAAATATATCTCATATAGAGCAACAGAGAACCGAAATCCTTGCTATAAACTCCGAACTAAGGCAAGAACTCTTGGAACTGAGAGCCACGCACACAAAGTTATTGCAGGCTTCGGCAGTGAATAATTACAAACTGAAGGAATCTGAAGGTCTGGTGGAGACCTTCAATCACAAATCTTGGACAATCAAAGGATTGGGCCAGTGGGAACCCCACAATCTGAACTTTTCCGTATCGATGAGAAGTTTACCGGCCGAGATAAGGCTCAATATCCTTCATTCCAGCGACAGATTAAGATAGCTCTGGCCCAAAATAAAGACAGGTATAATTCACTTCAGTCTCAGATATCATTGATCTACCAAAATTTGGGACCAGGGCCAAAATCTTTCCTGGATCGATATTTGTCCGAGGATGGCTTGTTTATTTTTGAGTCTCTCCGCTCGGTATGGGATGTTCTAGATGTTTCCTACCGGAACCCAAACGAAGAGGAAGAAGCCCGGGACTCTCTGAGTTGTTTACGCCAATCTAGTCAATCTTTCGGTACTTTCTTGTCGGAATTTCAACGCCTTCACAATCTTTCCGGCATAACAGATCCTAAGACTTTAATCTCATATATGCGCAATGGAGTGTCGAGCGAATTGCGAATATGTATCGGACAACACCAGGACATTCACAAGAATTATGACTTTGATGAATATGTTAACCTGTGCAGAGATTGCGTGGTTCGACTTGATCTTGAACGCCCGGCTCACTACCTAGATCGTGGTACGAATCATAGTGTACCTAGACCTAATTACCGAGACCAAGGCTCAGAATTTCGAGGGCCTAGTCCGGCCTTCATTCGAAAGCCAGCTCCCCGACCCCCTATAGCCTTTGAGGCTAGCAATACATCTTCTGGAGGTGATCCCATGATACTGGACAAATTTAATATGTCACATTTGGGTCCGGATGGCCGACTCACACGAGAGGAACGTTTCAGGAGATTTGAACTGGGATTATGCATGAGATGTGGGAAATCAGGTCATCAGGCAATTGGCTGCAACACTAGGAATAGAGGTATGGTCAACCAGCTCTACATGGAGCCAAATATTCCAAGAGATCCAGAACAACAGTTAAAAGATTAGATCAGGATCATTGTCACGATCCTGGTCGCTCTGAATGTATGATAATGAAATCAGAATTAATTATATCATCATTATCCGAACCATCCTTGAAAAAATTAAACTCACTTGTATTTTCTTGTCAACTTATATCTGATAATAAGATAGTAAACTCATGTGCATTTATTGATTCCGGTGGTAATGGTTATGGTTTCATTGACATCTCATTCGTGCAATTACACTCTTTAAAATTAATTAAACTGGAAAATCCACGCACCCTACGAGTTGTGGACGGCAGAAGCTCGTCAGCAGGTATGGTGACTCATTTCGTGATGGTCAAACTATCTATATCCAACCATACCGAAGTTTCCCGCCTATTTGTCACTAAGTTAGGCCTATTCCCTATTATATTGGGTCATGGATGGCTATCTCGACACAACCCTAGCATCAATTGGTCGACCAACTCTATGTATTTTTCGTCACCTTATTGCTCAAAATCTTGTATCATGCCACTCAAGCCCAGTCATTCGGGCCGTGTAATTATCAAAGCGATAAAAGGATTGAACGCTGTCAACCTTGTCTCATCTCTCAATATACCCGATCGAGAGACACATATCGACCACCTTGACATTAAAATGATAGGTGCTACCCCTTTCAATCATCTAGTAAATCAGGATTCTACCGAAGTTTTCACTTTATCTCTCTACGCTATAGATCAAGCTCTAATCGAAGATGAGGCCAAAGAAATTCAAGTCGGATTACCTCAGTGGCTCCATCACCAAACTACGGCTTTCTCTAAACTGGAATCCCGTGAGCTACCTCCACATCGCCCGATCGACCATAAAATAATGCTTAAGGATGGTTCTCAGCCCCCTTTTGGAAAACTCTATGGTATGTCCCGCGAAGAACTTGGAGCCCTTCGTGAATGGTTACACGATAATCTTTCGAAAGGTTTTATTCAAGCAAGCTCTTCTCCTGCAGCCTCCCCAATATTATTCGTAAAAAAGTCTGATGGGGGACTGCGACTCTGCATGGATTATCGCGCGTTAAACGCTATTACTGTCAAAAATAGATACCCTATTCCTCTCATCACAGAAACTCTCGATCGATTATCTAAAGCCCGCTATTTCACTAAACTTGATGTGATCTCGGCATTTAATAGGATTAGAATAGCGAAGGGGGATGAGTGGAAAACCGCGTTTCGCACCCGCTATGGGTTATTTGAGTCACTAGTAATGCCGTTTGGTCTAACTAATGCCCCAAGTACTTTTCAGAATTATATTAATAGCACGCTCCAGGAACATCTTGACGTATTCTGTACAGCATATTTGGACGATGTCCTAATATACAGTAACACGCTAGAGGAACATCGAAGCCACGTTAACTTGGTTCTAGACAAGCTTCAAACTGCAGGGCTTCAATTGGATATCAAGAAATGCAAATTTGAAGCTACAGAGGTAAAATATTTAGGACTAATTATTTCCTGTCGAGGCATTGAAATGGACCCAGTCAAAATTGAGTGTGTCAAACTCTGGAAGACCCCGTCATGTGTCAAAGATGTTCAGGCTTTCCTCGGGTTCGCTAACTTTTACCGTCGCTTCATCAAGGAATTCTCTCGTGTAGCACTTCCACTAACTGAACTAACCAAGAAAAGTACATTATGGCAGTGGTCCACAGAATGCGAGAAAGCATTTGTTTCTTTAAAGGGAGCTTTCACCAAGTCACCTATTCTGAGACACTTTGATCCTGATCGCCAGTGCATTGTTGAAGTCGACTCAAGCGACTGGGCTCACGGTGGTATCTTGTCCCAGTACGACGATGAGGAAATTCTTCATCCGGTAGCTTTCTTCTCAGGTCGCTTACAGCCATCCCAAATTAACTATGAAATTTACGACAAAGAACTCCTAGCAGTAGTCACCGCTTTTGAACACTGGCGCCCAGAGCTTCAAAGCACAATACATCCCGTAATAGTTATCTCTGATCACAAAAATTTGGAGTATTTTATGTCCACAAAAACACTTAATAGACGTCAAGCCCGATGGTCAGAATTTCTATCCAGGTTCAACTTTGTTATAACCTATCGACCTGGTAAACTAGGAGGTAAACCGGATGCACTAACCAGGCGATCTGAGGACCGCCCGTCAGATAAGGAGGATGAGCGTCTCTCTCAACAACTCCAGGTTGTGCTCAAGCCTCATAACCTCGATCCCATAATAGTCCACAACCTCAAAAATAATCTAGAACTCTCTCAAATTTCACTTCAAACTCCTATTCATTCACTCACTACTTCCGAACAGATTGAAAGTCTCATTACGGACGGGTACAAAGTAGATAAATCTCTCCAGAAATATATCCAGATCCTGCAAGGCCCAGGCCCTCACCGGTCTAAACATCTTGACCTCTCCCGATGTAGTATCAAAAATAAACGGCTGTATTATGACAATTTGATTTATATTCCAGATATTCCAGACCTTAAACTCCTTTTAATAAAGAGTTGTCACGATCATCCTAGTGGGGGCCATCATGGTAGAAATAAGGTTTTCGCAGAAATTTCTAGATATTACTGGTGGCCCAACATGCTTCAAATCATCTCTCAATACACAAATAATTGTCATATCTGCAAGCGAATAAACCCATCAAGACTTAAATACCAAGGACTGCTGAAACAGCTTCCCATACCCGAACGACGCTGGCGGGATATATCTGTGGATTTTATTGGGCCCTTACCTGAGTCGGAAGGTTATGATTGTATCATGGTTGTTGGATGTCGACTCACGAAGGCACGCCATTTCATTCCTTGTAATACAAATATTGATGCAATGGGTACTGCAAAACTATTTTATCGGCATATCTGGAAACATCATGGGTTTCCGGAATCAATTGTATCAGATAGAGGTCCGCAGTTTGTAGCAAAGTTTTGGCACGCTGTTTGTGAGCGTACAGGAACGAAACTTCTCTTTTCAACTGCATGGCACCCGGAAACTGATGGCCAAACAGAACGATTTAATGCCATCCTAGAATGCTACTTACGAGCATATTGCAACTATCAACAGGATGACTGGGTTGATTGGCTTCCATCTGCAGAGTACAACGCGAATAACACCGAATCAGAGACGACTAAGGTAACCCCATTTTTCGCTAATTCAGCTCAGCACCCCAGGTCAGCAATAACTCCATATCACCAGTTGAGTCCTACCGCGTCCGAATACTCAAAAATTCAAGTAAATTTAGGAAACAAGTTTGTTGATCAGATGAATCAATTAAACGATTTTCTTCGAGTAAATATGAGAGCTGCCCAGGCCTTCTACGAAAAATTTGCAAATCGTCACCGCTCTTCAGCTCCAGGTTATCAGGTTGGGGATAAGGTATTTGTTAGTGCTCAAAATATAAAGACCAAAAGACCATGCAAAAAGCTAGATTGGAAAAATTTAGGACCATTCGCAATCTCAAAAAAAATAGGTAGTCATAGTTATCAGTTGCACTTACCTGATGACTTGAGATCAATTCACCCAATCTTTCACACAAGTCTTCTTAGACCAGATCCAAACAACCCTATTTCAGGACAAGTAAACGAGCCCAATCCGCCCATTGAAGTCGATAAATCTGGAGAAGACTTATACGAAGTTGACGCTATTGTAGGATCTAGGCGCCTAAAAGACAAAGGATTTCAATATCGAGTGAAATACACGGGACAATACGAAACTTCATGGCAACCCTTATCTGATATTGTTTCAGGAGATTCCGATAAACTTGTCCAAGCTTTCCACAAAGCAAATCCTCGGAGAATCAAACCTACGGAAAAAGAATACGCCGAAGCCATTGCAGACGCAAATTTAGGATAACTGTTGAGACAACAGTCGTAGAAGGGGGAGCTGCTGTCATGGTTCTTATCATGACTCTCCATAAAAGGGTGAAAATGTGCCTAAGCAGCGGTGGGGGGTCTAGTTGTCATAGTAACCCAATTGTACAGGAATGGAAAGGACTGGTGTTGTTATTGACACTAGCGTCGAGCTAGTCCGAGGAGACCCTTAAGTAGTCCTCGTTCACGTCTGTAGAGGGCGTGCGACGTTTTGTTAGATTTCCGTATCTTGTTTGCATCATATCTTGTCTACGTTCCATCTTACGTATCTTGTTCATATCTTGACCCGTGACTTCTATCTTGAATACTCTCTCGCCCCGTAACATTTTACACCTTTTCAAACCTTGTAAATTTGGAAACCACGACGAAAATTAGGAAAGGCATGGAAGACTGGTCATTTATTTAGCATGGACTATAGGAAGAGTCGTATATTATTCTGCTACGAAGTATATCTTTTCTCCTGCATGCTGCTTCAGACAACGCAGTGCAGCATTGTAATTCGTATCCTTAGATTAGACTTAGCTGAATCCTTAACTCTAGAGCTTCGGCTCTAGCGTCCTTTATTCCCAACGGGATAGATATCACTTGCTCCAAGGCATATGATTATCGACGTAGACGTTAAATAAAATCATCATCATTATCATCATCATCCCTAGGAACCCCCCCTAGAGCGAGCGCGATGCTGGCAGAGAATTGATGGGAGAAATTCTTCGATTTCGTGACTATGACACAATGTTATGGCGCACAAAATATATACCGTGAAGCCTAGGCACACCCAGAGATCTTAAATGTTTTACTTTTGGTTAGCTTCTGGGAAAATTAGTACAAGGCACAGGGTGGATTTGTTCGGACGCCTTTTTTTCATTTTGATCATCTGTCTATTTTTTTACAGATTCTCTGGCAAGAAAAGCAGTTCATGTAGGTAGTAATGAGTCCGCATGGATCACATACCCCTATCACACCTCGTGGGTGTAGGGCGCAAGCCTGACACAAGTAGAACTCGAATTAAATCAAACCATCATGCCTAGGAGATGTAATTTATATGTACAAAAACAAAGAAATTTCTAGATAGCGCTCACACTATTCCCAAATAAGAAGGTACTGTTGTAATGTAACGCTTTTCATCCTCAAATATTACGGTGAGCAGTAGTTATATGACACGTGATGTCATGCAGGGGAGAAGGAAAGGAACGGCAAAAGCCGCTAGCCAAACCTAAAGGATTTGGCCCACTTGTATATAGAACACACAAAAAAAAGCCCCTGTAGCACAACGACAATAGTAAAGATTTCCACACATCCTAATCATCAGTTTCTCGTACTGTAAGGGTCCGGAGAGAGCACGAGCTAGGAGATGACGAAGTCGAATCAAATAGATACTTAAATCAGGATTATAATATAAAGGATTCTAAACTAAAGAAGACAAGGGAAAGAAAGCATCTACAGATCTATAACTGCACATAATTTACACCTGGTCCGTGGGTTCCATACCGGGTAACTTCTTATAATACAGACCAATCATTATGTCATTGCACCCCTACTCATTACTATGATGCAGGGCCGTCACACGTACATCATGACGCATAAACCTCCATTTCATATGTATCACTCAACAACAAAGCCTCGACAGGCACCTCAAGCTGTCGTGTAGTAAAAATAAGGACGCAACTAGACACTCGGAAGCCCCGGCAGCCAGCAACTGCAGATGCCGAAACTTTGGAGAGCGGCCAAATTTTAGCAAAGTAGAAAATCTGCACGGCAAAAGCTGGCTCTCCAAGGCTCACCATAAGGGTTTCCTCTCGCTTAAATATTACAGATTGTAGACACCTGCATGGACCCATCGGGCGCCAAATTAGCATAATGATATCAAATTCAAACGTCAGTAGAATCGCGACTTGCCGAGGGACCTATTGAGGATATTCTTCAATTCCAAATAGGAGCCTGCCTTACCGATCAAAGCCATCTCCGACTTTGGAAATATTCTGCTACGTATGCCCGTAGCGGGAAATAGAGTCATAAAACTCAAAGGTCCGGTCTTGCATCGGGGGGGGATTCTTGCACCAAAGGGGCTACACAACTGGTGGGGAGGACAAGTAGCTGAGCCTTGGAACGAGAGATAAGAGAAGTTTCCTGTGGACATGATGTGACTGACAATTTTGTGCTTTGACTTTGGAACGTTTGCGGGCGCCCAGATGGATATTTCGGCTGGTTAGCCAGAAGGGCTTCTACTGTCAATGAGCCAACGGCACAAAAGATTTTCGGTTAAGCCACCATATAGCAATCACGCTCTGCCAGGACTTTTCTGACATTTCAGCCCGACCCTTGGGAAGGAGGCTAGAAAGACAGAGTGTCAATTTTCCGAGGTAGCCACGAGTCAGCAGCGTCCAGCTGACCGGCCTCTTCGAACGCTTCGGAAGGGGCACTATGTCTTCGGATTTAGTCCTAATGTCGGTATTAGGAGCGCCGCGCACCCAGTGATGTTGGTGACTTTTCCCAGCTGCCATACACCTGCAATTTTTCATCGTGTTGTTGTCGGGAAAGGGGAGATGATGAAGGGCATAGGGTTCGCCCAACTACATTATCAAGTGAGGAATTGTACTTGTTGGAAATGGAGACACAGAGCCTTGTGGACGTATGGGCCCTCCATTTCGTCTAGGTTCCCGACACGATCTTGAATGTATTCAAGGGGTTGGAATGGGTGACATGGTAGCGCTTCAGGCCATCTAATGGATACAGGAGCGGCTGTACGGCGTGGGCACAAGGAGGTTATTGGGGGTCTTCTATGCCTAGATGGAGCCATGTTCGTTTATGTCGTGGCATAGTCTCTGTGTCGCTCACACTTGTCCTTGTAGCGCACACTTTCCACTCTTCTAGTCAACTTCTTCCTTTATTCCAGACACATTGCTCCCATTTCATTGCGCCATATTGTCAACACTACTGTTTGATGGCAGCTATATGGGAGGCACAGGAGGGGACATGCTACTCGTACAGGCATATTCGGCCTGTAGGAGGAAAGAACAGTAATATCCTCAAGGGCCGTTAGGGCTCAGCGTGTGATGAAGGACTCTTTGAATAATTCTCTGTAGCCGCCAAAGATCTCGGCCCACGGCTGAGCTGCTGGTGCAGATGGTATAGCTTTTCGATAGGACGTTACATGCGTCTGACGGCCTTTGACAGCGCAGGCGCGCCATGCTGAGGGCTCAGAGGACGGCACTGCCGGTGAGCCAACTTGGCGTTAAATGAAAAATCACTCACTCACTGCTTGAACGCCGTCGACTAAGCATGGCAATGAACAGTTACGATAGCATCATCTACAATCCCCATAGCCGAGTACGCACTTATCAATTACGAATGTGGGTCCGATATCCCGTGACTTAGGCCAGCCGAACACTTAGTCATCAGCCTTGTACCCTGAGATAAAAAGGACATAACCGTAGCCGAATTGAGAGTCCCCGTGGGCCCTGACTTTGAGGTCTGTGACTTCGAGATCGTTGGTGCTCTGGCAGGGATTAGGTCTGCTGTAACAGCTCCTTCTTCCCACCTTGCAATTAATATCCGCGTAGGAGGGCAAGACTGACACCTGTCCGCGGTGCCTTCTACGAACCTGGGAGTGAAATATTCTCCCAGAGCCAAGTTCAGTCAAATTTCGCAATACCGATCAAGTTGGCCCACGAGGCAATATTTCAAAATACTTCGCCATGTCAAATTTTCGCTCCGAACGAGTTCGACTCCTTCCTAAGTCTCATCAAGTTTACAAGTACGACCAAGTACATCCTCATTTCAATGACCACACCTCTCATCAACTATTCTCTGGCCTCAGCTAGCCGCCAAATACACGCCCACGCCGATATTTACACCCGCTGGAGGAAGCAAAGCGTGGCGCACAAATCTGGGAGACAGTTCTTTGAGACGGTCGTGAGAGGGATTGGGACAAGTTTACAAGATGATGCTGAAGATGGATATAATCTCGACGGGCGTCAAATTTTGAATTTTGGCAGAGTTTTACGAATTGAGCTTTGTGCGTGCCAAGACTTCGCTTGCGAGAGTGCAGCGGACACTATAACAACACGCAAACGATGGAAGGTGTCGTAGTCCGCCTCCTGGTGGTGTTCTCCGGTATAGTTTGAGTAGCCTGGGCACCTATTCCACTTGGGAAGGAAACAACTTAGACTACATTTCGCGCGGAGAAAATTCGGTGGATGACGAAGGCATGTCTGGATAACCCAAGGTTTTTGACGTTCCCTTGGGTGGGTATTCACGGATGAGGGTTGACTTGGGGTGAAGAAAAAGCCACCAAAACTTCGCAGTGGTACTCGCAAATGAAATCTGAGGCATGAGTGCTCTACTTGTAAATTGAGTCATCTTTTCTGTACTTTTCTTTGATATTGTGTCATAGCTAGATAGCTGCATACGCAATTAAAATCTGATGCAAAAAAAAAAAAAAAAAAATATCCGCGTAATTCTAGACAATCAAGAAGCAGCACGACGCCTTCTTCACAGCTCACCCAACCCCTCCCCCCCAGACTTCGCAAAAAAATCGAATCCCGACAACTTGCCTCTCAGTGGCCTTCGAGGAGAATCCTACCAATCGCAGCTCCTGGATAAGACTGCGTGATGTGGCGCCCCTGGCCATGTGGGTATTGCTGGAAATGAGCTGGCCGACAAGTTGGCAGGTGACGCTGAACGCCAATCGGCTCCCGTATCCTCATCTTTTGCTGGAGCACAGGCAAAGGCAAAAAGTATATGACGGATCCGACATCCACATGGTCGCAAAGCCAAGCTCCCTCCACTTATTGCGGGCCAGGCATGCCATTTCCCAAGAAGCCTCTATTCGTCATCGACGTAGTTTGGATAACCTCTCATCTCTTCTCGCCGCTTCCCGTGGGGCTATACGATTTTCTGTTGCATTGGAGAAGACAAAATTCCTCTCCAAAATCTGCCCAACCCGCGCTACTTGACGTATTTTATGTGAGGGGCGCGCTGTACAGCGCTCACAATAGCTCCACAGCTTCGTTTCAGGCCTTCTAGCTTGGCCTAAGATTAAATAATTTTGTAGATTACATCAGCCACTGTGTGCCGTCGGGGATGGGGCTGCAGCCATGCCTGTAGCCCGGTAGACCTTGGAAATAAATAAATACCTCGAGATAACAAATTCAGAACCCAGCCACCACATTTGAAGACTTCCAGTTATTTATCTTTGCAAGTAGCTGTTTTATGCCTCATTTGCTGCTGGATACGTGCCGTGAAGCAACAATAAATGAGTGGAAGCGGAATTTATCCGAATCACTATAGGCTCTGGCTCATCATTGATCAGACTAATCCTGACATGGCTTGTTATCCTTGGGCTGGTTCCAAGATGTCAAGATAATCTACCCGGTTGGCGCTACTAGAAGTTGATTGTTCTCGTATTGCGTACTGCTCTTTCCTTTATTTTGAAGTTCTGGCACTCGTGTAATAATGATAACTATTTCGTAGCATCAATTGTTTGATTTATATGTGAATCTCTACTCGCTCTTAGACTATGAGAGACTACTTGAGTAACATCAGTGTAATAAACGTAAATTCACGATGAATCCACATTTCTTCCCCATGACTTTTCCCAAGACATACATGACTATCCTCGCACCTCATGGCGAACTTATGGACTTTTATTTTGTAAACTTTGTCACACCAACATGCATATAAATCAATTAAATGTCACTTTCACAAATTCCGACATTTTCCCTCAAGCACGCTTATTTCATACTATCACTTTCGACATGGGAATTATGACTATCAATAATCCAATTAACCCAGCCATGTTAGTCTGTGGATGCAGGGTTCAGTTTAACAGTAATGCATATTACAGTATCAAGATCAGGTTCTCTTGGCTCGTAGCCTCACACAACCTTTAATGGCTAATTTTAACTTTTTATTGAACAGCCTCAACAACGCCATGTTCATATAATGTAATACAATCATATCTTTACAAAGATCACAGCCCCGGTCATCAGGCTATCCGCTCAAAAATACAGTGTAGCGGTCGCTTATTTCCCACTGGAACTCCAGCAATCATAGTTGGAATCCTATTGACACATTTACGCCATTTCCAAAAATTACACAACACCAAGAATAAGAGGCTTTTTAGGGGCCATTAATAAACATTTCCATCTCTTCATCTCCCTCCCACCTATCTTTCTCCGGTCTCGGTGAAGATTTCTCGTCTTTGCTCACATTATCGTCAATATCGTTTGTTAAATCATCGAAAATACCTGTAGTTCTATGGCTGCTATCGGCAAATGAATCTCTCATTGGACTATTGTTGTCGGCCTCAAGCACTACTGGATCTATGCGACCATAAGCTGCTACGTTGATGCTACCTGGCTGTCGTGGGCTTCCCCCGAATCCAGAATTTTGAAGTTCATAGTTGAGTAACCCATTAGGCGTAAAAGCAGTGTTCGGTGAGTTTGAGTGAGGTATTAAAGTGAAGTTTGGCTCCTGTCCGACAGAAAATGTGTTAAAATGGGGATTCTGATGCTCTTGCGCAGAAGAGAGGCTATACAATTCTGGTAGAGTTGTATTGGATGCACTATACAGCTGCGAATTCGATATACTGGGGTCTATGTGTCCTGAATTAGTTGCAACTGAAGGGCGGGCTGATGATTCACTGGATTTTCGCTTAAAATTATGTGATCGGGCTTTAAGATTTTGGGGCAAAGCCTCAGGATCATCAACTCCATGGTGAGCCATTAGTTTTTGCAGCTTTGTCGGACGAGGTTTCCGAGTTGATTTAGAAATCTGAAGTATTGGTGGCGGCTCTAGAGCGACAGGAGACCATCTGTGGAGTTCTTGTCGAAAGAAGTTGTTCTCAAAAGCTAACAGAATTTCTGCCCCCTCGATTTTACGAAGATAGAAGCGCTGAGTCTCGCATTCTTCGGCAGTTACCATGACAGAATTGCAGAAAGGTGCTACATGTTGTCGAAATTCCATTGCATTTTTAATAATTTTGTCCAAAACGATTTCTTCGTCAGGCTGAAACGGTAGATTTACAATATCATCTTGCCAGCTTTGAAGATCCTCAATTTTAGGTCGAGCTGCATCTCGAGGTATTTTCACACGCCAATCGCAAATAGGGCACGTGTACTTGTCGTCGTCTTTGACTTTCCCGCGTGCAATCTTAAGACATTTACCGTGATACCTGATTGGAATTAGTAGGATCGTAATTTTTCATGACTTAAAGAAAAGCTTACCATTCATGACAAAGTTCGCACTCAATCATCATTCCTGCTTCAACTTTCCGGCAGATACAGAAAACTTCGCGGAATCTTGGGTTTTCCCAACTGTGCGATTTATTGTCATCATCAACTGGAGTAATATCTCTTGATGCAGGTTCTGCAGGCATCCTAGGTTTATCGGATTTGATATCAAAGCAGTCCAAATTTCGACCTAGGACATATTCCATATGAGTCTTGAGAATATGAAGAGGAGCATTGGCTTTCCCAAAGAGCTTTTTTCCTCTGCGCATCCAATCCTCGTGCCGCTTAAGTTCTTTTTCAAGATCAGCTGTTCCGTTGGGTTTATTATACATTTCTGCCAGGCGTTCCATTGTTTCACGGACTTCAGAGTAAGTTGGCCGCATGGTAATATCTGGATTCCGACTTCGATCGAGTAACGCTGCAATCTTTCTGTGAGCCTCTCGTTGCGTATTTAATATTTGGTTGACAGCCCCCAGAGTTTCTGGTGATACAGGAAGTGCCATTGCCTGAGCTTGTTGCGAGAGTGCCTCAAGCTGTGGATAATGAACAACCTCTGCCTTTATTAGCTCTTTAGCCTTTTCCTCCCATGCTAGGCCTTGGGTGTATTGTTCTCTATAATGAGTAAGATAATCATTATAATCAGGAATCTCAAGTTTGACACCGTCCTCAATTAGACTTGAAACGTCCTTGAGGCTTAAGAGCATTCCACGAGTGTCACGAGCACGATCGTTCCACTTCATTTGCTGTACGACTCTCTCTAGTTTCTCTACTTCGGGCATGTAAACGTTAAATTCCTTGCCATGTTCAAGAAGATCCTCAAAATCCTGAGTCTTGCGCAAAACAACATGGTTTAGAGCATCATTTGCGTCATGGCAAAACTGTTTGATAGCCCATGCCCTCTCATTCAGTTGCGTAGTTTCAGGACAGGTAAATCCCAATTTTTTTGCTTGCTCGATTAGCTTAAATAGATTTTCAACGTTTCGGAATCCTCGGTCGCGCTCTTCTATATCAGTCGACTTGCTATTCTTTCTCCAAACACGTTCATTCTTGCGACGATTTTGAAGCTTTCTAACGGTGAAGCCGGTAGCCTCATCCACCCATTCATTACAGCGCTCGACAAAGGCACGCAGATCTGGAAGTGATTTCAGCTCATAAGGTATACGTTCACCTTCATTTAGTAGCGCTCGCAGTGCCTTAAGGGGTGGGCTTGCATCGTCCCTCAAAATATTGTTATACTTTTCCTCCCACTGCTCTGGAAGCTGTGCTCTGTTAATAACCTTTTGGAGCATGGACTCGATGGCCTCTAATGTTCGACGATAGTGTAGTACATGATTGTTATCGGTGTAGCGCTCGGCCTCGTTAGTCTCGCAGCATTCATGAGTTCCGGCATGTAGCAGGCAGAGAACCTTGCCACTTATACTGCATTTGAACCGAGATATGTAACAGTAGGCCTTGCAGTAGGTACACTGATACTCGTCCTCAGGGACGTCCACTTCATCGACAACATAATTCATTTCATTGCTCGAAACTTCAGTATTTTCGGGATTATTTGATGCAATTTGTAGACTGACATATTCTTGATGTTTTTCGATGAGAGCCCTTCGCTGAATGATTTCTCGTTCACGAAGGCGGCTAAGTGCAGGCGCGAGCCATTTTGCTGTTTCTATCGTGACTCCACCTGTAGCAGAACCCTCGGCTGCTGTCCAAAGAAGCTCGTCATGTGAGAAACAAGGCTGCCTTCTAAATTGCTGCAGCCTTTCTACCCCCGAGTCTCCAAAGGGTTCCCAGTCCTGGGGTGCAAAGTTTACAGCTTCGTTAAAGTTGAATCCATGATTAAATCCAGCGTGATATGCCTGGGGGAAGGTGATTACAAACTGACCTGCTCTTTGATCGAGAGCGTATACGTTAACACCGGCTTTTTTAAGTTGCTCGGGGGTGAGTAAAGTGACCAGCTGAAAGAGAAGGTCGGGTTGAGTCTCGAAAAGTTCGGGGACAGCTTCACGCATTGCATTCTCAAAGTTTGTGGCATCTGCGCCCGGAATGGCGTACCAAGTTTTTGTAGAGCCAAAATGCTGATAGTTTGCTGAATATGCATAATGATCTTCATTATGCCAACAAAAGGTCGAAAAAATCATGCCCACATAAAGCCATGGTACAGTCATACCAGAAATGTCGGACTTTATATGACGGAAAAGAGAATCTGAATGAAGTGGCATTATATTTAGGTTCCATGGATCAGTCGCGTACGGATCTTGGGGATTTTTTTCCATCGTAGGAAAACCACTCCCGTGTGTCGTAGAGTGAATATCAGCTCCATATTCAACTTCGACGGTTTCCTCAAGGCTTGCTACCAGCCTCCAAAATTCTCGTTCAATGTCATCTTCTGTCACGGGCCGTGGACAGTTGAAAACTGGATCAAATGGCATTTTGTTCTGGAAATAACCCTCCTTAAAATCTGCCGCCTTTTCTTGAAATTGCTTAAGCGAATATATTCCGCCTTCTTCAAAACCATACTGGCCGTCACCAACCAAACATCGGGCACAATGCCAATCGTAGTCAGTCTTATGAAGAGCTTGTCGATCAAGACAGTTAATATGGTATCCGACGTCGCAAGATTCACAAATCAGAAGATTTTCTGGGTCTTCATCTTTACCGCACTGTTCACACTTCTAAGTCATATTTTAGCGTTGATTCATGTCTAAGGGAGAAAGTTTTGGGGTATTTTTCTTACTTCGCCAGGTAGCGAGGAGCCTTGTGCTCCTGGAATCCTAGGGGGGGTAGGTCTAAACAAAGTCATGTGAGACCCAGCAACTGTTGGGACGGCGTCTAGCAGGTAAAAATTAGCGGGAATTCCAGGGCAAATAATTCACAAATTTAGAGCGCTTAAATGGTTCCAAACGATTAAAGGTAGTTACTAGCCCACCATGTAGAAGAATGAAAATGAAGCCCCAATTTTCCTCGCTGCAGCTAGGGGCAATCGATAAATAGGACGAAACATACTTTTTTTAAGTCGCTTGCTTCGACGCCCACCGCTTTCGTTAATTTCGACTTGGCTTGACTTTTCTCGAGGTTCGAAGCCTTCAAGGCTACACTGACGCTTCGGAACAGAATTAGAAGTAGTCGAATTGGAACTGTTAAGTGCCGAATTGCTAAGATGCAAAGATCTATGTTCGGGAGTATTTTTGTTTGAAGAAATTGGGCTATCAAATGGCCTTCTTGGAGGTGGAGTAAATCCATTACTCTCTTCCCTATCTTTTCGGACAATATTCACCGGTGTAAAAGTAGTAGGTGTGGCATTTACCGGAGTAAACCCACCTACATTAACCGAAGTAAAGTTTGAGCCAACAGGGACTATCTGAGGAGTGGATGATCCACTAAGTATGGTTTTTTTTAAATCAACTTCACCGTCAGTTTTCATCGTTGCGTTTAGCGCATCCGATGCCCGTATAGCTGGTGAGTCAGGATGAAGGTTTGAGGGTGTATTTTGATGTGACTTTTTTAGGGGCGATGGAGCAGGAGATGGAGTCAGAGGTCCTCCATATTCATACTCCAACTGCTGATGAACGCCTGGTTTGACAACACGGAGATATTCTTCGTACGGATATAACCATCTTTGGTAAGAGTTTTTAAGTGATGTGGATAGCGACGACATTATTTTACCACTATATCCAAGATCTCGCCCGATTTCTGCCCACTTTTTGAGCTTGCATACTTTTTCGAACCCTCCTCGTGCCTCAACAGCTTTTTTGAGCTTGTAAAGATCAAGTGGTCTCTTATCAACACTTGGGAACCGATTGAGGTTTGTGCCATGTTGCTTGTGGAACTTGGCAAGCTGATCAAGATATGTAAGATTTGCACGAGTACCTATTTTCAAAGTTGATTGTAAGTTACTATTTTACCGTTTGTGAACGTAGTCAACTCACTTCCTTCAACCGAGTTTAGTTCCTGCTTTCGTGTACGGAAATGAAATCGCTGGCAAAGTCAGTCTTTCTGACTAAAGTAATCGTGATGACATTAGATGTCACGAATTTATAGGAGAATCCTCATGTTCTTTCGTTTGATAGGGTTCAACTGAAGGCTAAAACGTACTTCTGTATCTATCGCGAATTCTGGTTTCCATGAGTCTGGTGGTATGATTTTGCAGATACCATATTGGCTGGCTTCTGGTGCAATGCTCTTTATATATGCAAAGGGATCCTTAAATTCATCTTCAGTGGGTCTGTAGGTTGGCGCTTCCTGCAGTTGATGTGACCGAAACTTTTTACTCGACTCCCGACTAGCAGTTGGTTGTCCCCTCCTCTCGACACTGGCCAAATCGAGGGGAGGTGATTGCATTGCACTCAGCGGGAGTGATGCAACAGCCGGGTTACTTGAATTCCCATTGGCTATTGGTTTCCCGCGAGTTGAGGACGCTATGCCGTTCGATGCGTTAGTTGATGAAGCCCGCATTGTAGAGCTCGAAGAGTCTGTTGCCATTGGGGCGTGAACCATCCTTAAAACAAAAGGGTCGATGTATGGGCCCTCCCTATATGAAAGAATTAGATGATCTAAGTTTTCAATCAAAAGGCATTTGTAAATTCAATTTGGGTGCGCTATCACAAAAAATTCGATGCACAGGAATTATCCGTCCAGATCCCCATCCGATGGCCAACGGGAATTGAATTAACATGTAAATTTATTCCATGGTGGGCGTGCGGCCTGTCAGTTTCGGTTCATTGATTCAACCTCGGATGGTTGCATTAGGTGAGTCTAAGTTTAAACTGAGATCTCGTTAGGGTCGGGCCAGGGGGATAATTCGAAACGTGCTGACAGCTGAGCTGTATCAAACGTACCAAGCTAGGATGATATCTAATGCCCTTTTTGGACACCAAAATTTGAACCCTCGTAAAATGGTGGCATTACAACTCGATTCATCATGTGTATCCCGGTCATTTGACTTTTGAATTTCATTCTAGGACAATATCTCATAATTTTCACATGGGACTCACCGGATAGTATGTGTAGCATGAATCATCTAAATAACTAGGACTAGGATATCTGTGGGGGGATCCCAAACCCCATCAATTTCATTTGATATTGACAGGGGTCAGCGAATTTCCTCATTGAGCGGCTCCATAAAATCATAATTTCACCTCTCACTAGCGCACCTAAATGGTTTCCGTCGCCTCGGTTCAGGACTCGGCCTCAATAGCTTGAAACCGACAACCCCGAAATGCCAATCGATCGGCCCATCCCAGCATTTTACTGTTGTTATCTTCTGAGATCCACAAAGAGTCCCAATAGTGTTTATGTAGGCTCAACGCCGAACCCTAGTGAGCTATCAAATCTCGAAAGTCTTGAATGTAAATATTCTAACACAAGCGAGAACGTCGAATAGACCAACATAATGGTATTAAAAAAGGTGGGGCAGTGAGAACCAGCCGAAACTCACTTCGTCCATGGGAAATGACGTGCATTGTCACTGGCTTTCCAAGTAAGATCGCAGCTTTGCAATTTGAGTAAGTTGCACCAAACGTAACTTTTCTTTTTTTTAGCAGGTGGGTAGAATTCAAAAAGCAGGCAAATTCGGCGAAGAAATACTACTAAATCCTCGATCAGTCTGTAGTGTGACCAATTCTAATGTTTTTAGATGGGCGTGGCAAAATCCGCACGTAACTCTCCACATCCCCCCAGAATTACGAATACAGCGCGCCACATCTAAGAAATCGTCTGGTCATCCAAAGAGACCACGGTTAACAGTTTTATCGCTTCTATCAAATTTACATCTTCTTCTCCGAGTATCATCATTTACAAGATGGCCCCTTGCAATTCAATGTTTCTCGGATGATGTCCACCAAAAATGGCTGAAATGTTGTCAAAGCTCTCCCTCTAGTATACCCGAATGGATTAAATTTACCCAGACTTCTTTGATACAAGGCTCATCCCCAGGCGATATCAATACGAGCCAAAACCTCGCAGCCATAATTATCGACTACCGGGAACAAAAGTTGCATGTAGACAAAGGAACAAAAACTACCGATTCTAGACGAGAGAATTCTTGTGCTATTTGTAAAGTAAAGCTCGAACATGGTCAAGGGATGTATGTGGTCTGCCCAGGTCTAGATTGTGTGGCAGTGAGCCACATGACATGTCTGAGTGGTTATCTTCTTCAAAACGAAGAAGTGATACTTCCTACCACAGGTTCATGCCCCGTATGCAAGACTAAGGTAAGATGGATTGATATAGCTAAGGAACTCAGCCTGAGAACTAGAGGGCATAAAGAGGTTGAAAAGCTCTTCAAGGCAAAGACTATCCGCCAAAGCAAACATGATACTTCATCATCAAAACAAGCTGAAAATCCGCACACTCCAATTCGCACCATAGATAGCAATGATCATGAAAAACAATGCGATTCTGACCGATCTGATATAACGATAAGTCCTCGTTTTGTGAATTCACAGCTCTGGATAGGTTCTGATACAGCATCTCTGACGAGTAATGATTCAGAAGACGAAAGACTATCCGTCTGAAGTAGAAAATTAATTCACTGTCCGAGAGCAGCTACAATAATCAAGCCTTGAAGCTTTTAACATTTACTTCGATTGTGCCGATACAACTTCTAGCTAGATACGAATGTTTGTCTTCCGATATCTATCCCTAAAAATTGCATGATTTAAAGTTGTCAAGCTAAAGTAAGGCGGGGATCTTAATTCTCTCAAGAGATAGCTTCGGAATACCATCAGAATTTTAAAGTAAAGATAGACTCCAATTGTCATTTGGTACCTACAGCTCAGGATTTGAATTGAGGGCACATCTTTTTACAAGTAAAAGGGTGGCTAGTTTTCCAGTCGATTCACTCTCTTCTGATAAGCAATCAATAGAGCTGCAAATGAGCCGCAGTGTAATCTTATTATTCGTTTTTGTATTCTACGAGAAGCTAGTAATAAGCGATTATTTAACAGTTATCTGGAAATTGAAGAAATAATTCGAAGCTAGCTACAACGGTTGCTGGAGGGAGCAGATTTGCAATCTACCAAGGACCCTCAAAATATGGTAGTTTCATAGGAGACCGAAGCCATGCCCCTGAAGTTCATTAGAGGCGGTTGATAAGTAGTATAGATGAAAGATCGATGCAGATACTGCCGAACGCATAGGGGAATTCAGATGGCATCATGTGATGTTCATTGCTTGACCTCTTTTTTTCATCAGATTTATATTGCGTGTGCAGCTATCTAGCTATGACACAATATCGGAGAAAATGTATAGAAAAGATGACTCAGTATACAAGAGCACTAATGCCTCGCGTTTCATTTGCGGCCATGTTTTAATGCGTGGCAAATTGTTCATTTGTTATTTACTGCCCTTTAGATGTTGATTTTGCGAATTCTCAGCGACGAATTTATCACGGAGAAGCCCTGTACCTGCAGGCGCGGGGATAAAATATCCGGCTGTTTGATCTTCTCTCAAATTAGACGCCGGCAGGCTCGTGCGAATAGTCCCCGATACCCTGCAACAGGTATTCGCTAGATCATTAGCTCGATAGAGTATACCTTTTTATCTAAAGATGGCTGAAAGGGTCTCTATTTCAGCTAAAGTTCCGCCGCATCAAGGAATAGATGATATACACATGGCGTAAGGTGATTACTTCTTTGAACAGCCACTTGCCCCGTCGGGAATGTCCCTGGCGTCATATCCATTCTCCGGCGAAAACACGTCGACGGTGATGAGTTTGCTATGATGAATAGGAAAGGGAGCTCCTCGACAAGGCGTGTGTCACCCAGTAGATTCTGCGTATCAACGGACGCTGACACCTTGGGTCATCTTATTCTTGGCAAGGCTAGACGGTTCTTGATCAAAAGTCGCACGTGCTGTGCGTGGACCGGCCGTAAACTAACCTTAAAAAAAGCGACAGTAAAAATTAAATCAAGTTAATTGTGGGGACTAAAGGGCCCGTGCTTGCCGTAGAATCATCAGGCGTTAGATTTGTGTTAGTCATGATTAATGGTCTTTTGATTGGATAGGTGCTAGGGGACCGCGGGCATGGGTGCATGGTGTCCCGAGGACCCGAATAAACTAAACTATCCCTAGCCTGTAGGGAATGCATGTCCCTCAAATCAAATTACAGGCACACCAGACATCGATTGTGTGTTGTAAAAGGTAATTAAATCTTAGCCTCTACTGAAGTTGTGACTGTGATTTAGTGCTAGAGCTATCTTGATTGCTCTGAAGCTCAATGTCAATTTGAAAGTTTATTTTGACGTATTTACTAAAGGATACCGAGGGTCATACCCAATGATTTTGTGTCATGGCTGGTTGGCTCTATATTCAGAGATGTTTTTGTACTCCCTCCCCGCCCTACTTCCTTCAAGAAATATGATTCGCCGACACACGCAAGGAGCTCACTGGTCACTCGCTGATCTACGGGTGAGCTCGAGCTCGTGAGTAGACTTATGGAATGCGATGCTCAAAGAGGATGGCACCCAATGGCAGGTAACCCGCGCAGGACCCGCTCGAGCTGGTCGACGATCCCGATAGCTCTTTACCATGTTCTACTTGCCGACTTGCATCATCATCACTCGTGCCAGCCTTGTCCCAAGGATCTGGATTCGTTCGAAAATACCACCAGATGGCAAATCTGTCTGGGCAAAAGAGCCGATCCTCGATTGTAGGTGTCCAGCATGAGGAGAATTTGAAGCTGGTGGATAGATCATGGCCCAGTCACCCTTCAGCAAAGCATAGCGAGAAAATCAGATGGAGGTGACTCATTTGAAGCAACTGTCTTCGGTCTCAAATGGAACAAGTGAGAGCCTGGCCGTTGAAGAGAATGGCAGCTGTCGGGATCGGACGATGGAGACAATGCGCGCCTCGCTTCGTGGCGAGAATAGTCCGCGGTCACGTGCCTGGCCGAGATTGAACCGCTACTAATTAGCCGGGCGCTAAGAAGGCTTCACACAAATGAACCAGGGGTGTGAGAGTCTTTGATGTTTCTTGTGTTAGCAATATCGCGCCTCATGAGCTCCCTTGGTTGCGGCAAAAGGCCTAGCTTGATGAATTGTCCTTTGGAAATAGCTCTCAATTCAGCGAGCTCGCAGTTCGCAGGGCCTGAGTCTTTGTCGCCACCGCTATCAACCAATGGCGAATAAGACTTGCCGCTCGGGCTCAGCGGCCCGAGGACGTTGTGCGACAACGCTCAGGCCCGCCACATCCGGTACTAATAGGCGCGATAAGCGCAACATGTGAAGGTCGAGGTAGGCCCATCTCTTTGGACGGCCCGAGTCCCAGTAGTGCCAGCTAATTCGAGCTCTCGTAGCGGTGCTGCTACCCCCGACATACCTTGCAAAAGCCCATGGCAGTCGTGCTAGTTGAGTAATATTGAAAGATATTTTACGTCTCTTTGATAATCTTAGCCACATCTGCAACATTTGTCTCGCAATGTTACCATCGCCATACCGCAAAGGGTGTGAGAGGTCTAATCAGGGCCGGCAAAGCGAAGCTTGAATAGC
The DNA here is from genome assembly GCA_900239735.1 of Blumeria hordei DH14. Taxonomy (NCBI): domain Eukaryota; kingdom Fungi; phylum Ascomycota; class Leotiomycetes; order Helotiales; family Erysiphaceae; genus Blumeria; species Blumeria hordei. The sequence goes on from OENG01000004.1 coordinate 432,800, forward strand.
CGGCGATATAATGGAACGTGTCGTAGTTGTTGCTTCTCCTGATACTTCCTTTGTCTGCTTGCACCTGGTTTAGCGTCGTAGGACTCTCTTGTATACATCAGGTTTTGGACGTCAACAAGCGAAAGATCTACAAACGAGGGTGGGTGGCTCGGATGAGGTGTTGCCTGCACTGCAAGGGGGCACAAATCCAGACTAGACTGTAAATAGGGACGGACACTCTGACATAAATCACAACCATTGGCCGACTTAAACAACCCCCCACCATCGTGCGGCACCACCGGAAGAGGCTCGTTATATTCAATGTACGTCTGGAACAGCCAAGGCAGCTTGCACTCAAATTGGAGTTGAAGTAGATACGACTATTTCCTCGACCAATGACCCACATGACTCCCCGGAAATTCGAGCAGAAGATACGCTTCCTCCAACCAAAACGATCGATACCTCTCCTGGTCCTGCAATTTAGCAGCAGCGGACTCGCAAAACCTTGCTCAGTCTCCAATTGCAAGCTCATCGTGATAACGGAAGCCCGAGCGAGAAGCCAAAGTGGTGGACCTAATTGTGGAGAGGTCGCTACAGCTTGCGCAGCTCAGACACTTGCATGGAGCTCACCGGCGAACGATAGGGGCGACTGCTTGGCAAGGGAAAAGGTCTCGAAAGCTAATCACATCTGATAATTGGCGAGAATTTTGAGCTTCGATTTCATGGGCCGTCGTCTCGATATGAGCTCTCTCTCCAGCCAACTTCCTCCATTCGAGACGGCCGGCTTTACGGCATCATATCCACCACGCCATATCGACCCAGGAGCTCAGAGACGTGCTATTAGTACCCTAGCTCTTCGCCTCATACTTCTTGCGCCCCCAATGTTTGAACTTTAGCAAAGTCTACGTATCTCCGTACCAGCCGTAGATCGCAGAAGCATTAGAGCTCACGCCATGAGTGAGCTCCCGCAGTATTGTCTCGTCCGGTTTAGTACTAGTGTGTATTGTGCTACTCACATCTATGAATATCGGGTGGCTTGCGCGTATCGTCCGAATTGTCTATATGATCACGAGTTATGCATTAGACTTCTACGTCTTTGGCCCTCATCGCCATTCCATTGATAATTGGAAAATATCATTACCTCTCTGAGTCGCCTAAATCGTTCTCAAGGGCTTCTTTACCCTTAAGGCGTCCCACCAAAACTTCTGCTCTTCAAGACAGCTGCTGGGTTTTGTTGTTGAGCATAAGCCTATGGAATTGTCACCGTATCAATTTATATTAATTTATGTTCATCGTCCTATTGAGTCTATGACCAAATAAGGAGATGCTGTTGGTTCATCTAGATGGTAAAAGTAGATATTTTATCATATGGGTATCACATGATGACATTCGTATGGATGAGCTAGCCAGGATCCATACTATAGTTCTGAATCCTGTATAGTTATAAATATGAACATCTAACAACAGCCGATATGAGAACTGATTCGCAAATACCAAAACTCTTTACGTAACTAATACGATCGATCGTGAACCCACCCTGTAGTCAATCCAACGTATGCAGTCAATTTATATTATTAGACAACAGAGAAGTCCAGAACAAAATCAACTGATTAAATCTGTAAAGAAGATTCCCTACATCTTATTGCATACATAGAGAATTATAAATATAAAGGCCGATCAAAAAAATGTGATGCAAGGCAATTGTATCTTGTCTACACCGTTGCTTATCCCTGTAGCTAGCTAGTCACGAGATTCCACCCTTGCTGCACTGGCGCAAGTGTTATGATATGCGACGAGAAGCAAGAGAATCCGTCACGTCTCCCTATTCGCATCCAGTCTCATAAGTCGATTCCTACAATTCGATAACTATAAAGTGCATTTTAGTTTGGTCATCGCGCTCGTGATGGCCAAATCATAACAGCCACCTCCTTTGGCCCAGCGCGTAGCAAAGGGTCGAGCTACTTGTGTTAAAGTTATGAGCTTGAGCGAATATGGAGGTTATAGCGGAATCAGTGTCGGCGGTTAGACCGATACAGTAAGTCTCGTATGAAGTTGTAGAAGGAAGAATTGACTGGAAACAAGTGTATTGAGATGTATGGTTCTGAGTAAACTGAGCTGATAAGAGTGAGATTGCGTGTGCGCATGTCTTATCAACTGAGGTTTTTGACCAGTATTTATCAATCTCCATGAATCATAAATTATGATCCCTGTAGATGTAAATCTATATAAGTACAGATATATGAGCCAGAAATATAAAGCTAAATACATGTGTGTCGGTAATAGATCCGAGAAACCTTTAACCTGCATTTGATACATAATCATCTGATGGAATGCTAGTGTGAAATAAATGCCAATATGCATTAAACTTTCCGCGAGGAATGTGCTGATGACAATGATATAGGAAGGTGAATATGATAACCTAATTAGCCGGACTTACAAATGAGTTATCCTTGGCATTCCAGGATATACGATATTTCAACACCCCTCCTCACTTTGCATCGAGGATAGATACATAAGTGAAAAACTGTTAGTATATTTATTGTCATTTCTCACCTAATGCTGGTATGGTAGACACGCCAGTGGTTGTACTAGTACCAAAAACTGAAGTGCATGAATCGGTGTGCCTTGGTCTCGGTAAGGCTTTTGTACATATATCTGCGAGATTTTTAGCTGAAGGAACATGTAATAGTGTAAGCAAGCCGTCTTCAATTCGTTCCCTTGTAAAATGATAAGCGATGTTGATATGTTTAGAAGCATCATTTAGTTTTGGATTGTGAGCAAGTTCAATGGCAACCGTATTGTCAGTCGAGATTGCTGCTGGGATGCTGTCTCCAAGGAATCGGTGAAGTCCGCGCAAAATCCAGATATATTGTTTGGATGCGAGCGCTATTGCCATGTACTCAGCTTCGCAGGTTGAATGGGCTACAATACGTTGTTTGCGTGATCTCCAAGAGATAGTAGAGCTACCGAATTGAAAGATGTATCCAGAAAAACTTCTCCGCGTATCGAGACAGTTACCAAAGGATGCATCACAGAATCCATTAAGTACGAGGGGAGAATCAAACTTGTAGTGGAGCTTTGAATTCCTTGTACCTTTTAGATATCGTAGGACACGTTTTGCCGTATTTAGATGAGCCTAAGTGGGGTCCGAATTGAATTGGGAGAGATGGGTGATTGTATTTGCAAGATCTGGTCGAGTTCCAGAGACTAGGTACATAATAGACCCAATAATTTGCTGATATTTTGTTGTATTAGTTCTAGTTTCCCCTTCTTCCACAGCCATGAGCCGATGATTTGGATCGATGGGTGAGGATAAAGGATTGCATTCTTGCATAGAAAATCGGCTCAATATCTTATCAATGTAGGCAGTCTGCGACAGAGAGATGTCTGATTCGGAATACTCTATTTGAATTCCAAGGAGCCAATGAAGTGTTCCCATATCGTTAACTTTGAATTCAGATTTTAGTAGGTTGACTGTTTGCTCTATAAGATCTCCTTTTTTTTCAAATAGTATGATGTCATCTACATAAATTGCCATGATTAGGTTTCCTGAACCATGGACAAGTACACAGGGGTCAAAGAGAGAAGAGGTAAAACCAGAAGGTTTAAGGTATTCGACTAATCGGAAGTATCATTCTCGAGGTGACTGTTTTAGGCCGTAGATACATCGCTTTAGTCGTGCAACGTGATCTTCTTTCCTAAATCCTTCGGGTAGCTGCATATATATTTCTTCGTTGAGAATACCATAGAGAAAAGCAGTTTTAATGTCGAGCTGTCTAGGTTTCCAACGCTTGTTTGCCGCAATAGCTAGAAGTAATCGGAGAGTGTCGTATCGCACGACTAGGGCAAAGGTTTCGTCATAGTCGAGCCCTTGTACCTGAGAAAATCCTTTAGCTACATATCGTGCCTTGAAGCGTTCTAGATTTCCTTGAGCATCCCCTTTTACTTTACAGACCCATTTGCCATCAACTACCTTTCGTCCTTTGGGTCTAGGTACCACTTCCCACACATTATTTTCGCGAAGGGAAGTAATCTCTTCATTGAAAGCCTTTTCCCATTGATCCCAGTGCACAGATTGTTTAGCCATGTTGTAGGATTTTGGTATAGGAATTTCTAGAATGTTTATAAGCGCCTCTTCATCCGGAAGGTCAGTCGAGTTCTCGGTTGAGGGTTGATTGAGGGAAATGTCATTCGATACATTCCACAAATCTCCTATTATAGTTTCATTATATAGCCGAGGTCGAACCTGACGTCCAGATTGCGTTCTTCAATAATAGATCTGATTTTCATCAGAATTACGACTTGTAAGATGAGGTAAGCTTTGAGATTCAGGAGTTGACGAGGGATTTATAGAGGTTGAGTCTGTTGAAGATTGTGAAGATGTTAAGTCGAGAGGCTGCTGAAAATTATCATGGCTTAAAGGTTCATCTTCTATCCCCTTCTGAGTAAATAATCTACTAAATTTCTCATTCAGATATTCCCCGCCGTTATCAGTACGGAATTGCTTAATTCTGACATCATGTTGAGTTTCCATTATTGAAATGTAATCGATGATTGACTGAGGGGTTTCCGATTTAAGTTTTAGAAACTGAACTGAAGAAAGCCGAGTTTCGTCGCCAACAAAACTGATGTAATATATAGCGCATCCATAAGGAAGTACTGGTAATGGTCCACACAAGTCAGATTGTATGTGTTCTCCTTTGATTTTTACTCTTCTTAAAGTTGGTGTAGGTTTGTTGCGATTGGACTTAGCAATTATGTAGTCTTCACACTTGAAATTTCCTGGACATGGGGGAATATTTTTTGGGATACAATATAAGTTTGTTTATCTTAGTGATTGAACATGGAGCTGAATGACGCAAAGCTTCGTACCAGAATCGTAAGTCAGGCGGGTAATGTCTTCAATTTCGATTGAATATGGCACAGGCCATCAAACTTTGATTCCAATAGTGATTTACCATTTTTTTTAAATTTTTAATTTTATATTCCCGTCATCAAATAAAGTATAGCCTTTGGATCTTTCTCTCTTCCAAGAGAAGAGTGGATGTTGCAGTTGAGGTACATACAAAACATCATTTAAACGAAAGGATGAAACAGAGCCATTTGAGGCTTTACAATCCATCATAACAGTTCCTCTACCTTTCACGGACATACCTGACCAGAGCTTGAAGTTACAAGTCCGGTACAAGTCGAGAGATTCTCGAACCGATTTAGGTAAGGACACATGTGAGAGGTTGCACAAGTATCAGGGATGGTATCTGACCTCTTCGTTCTGAGTTTGTAATGTGAGCCTCATTTAAAACATCATTAAGACGAAGGGATGAAACAGAACCACTTGAGGCTTTACAATTCATCACCACAGTTCCTCTACCTTTCACGGGAATACATTGACCAGAGCTTGAAGTTTCAAGTCCGGTACAAGTCGAGAGATTCTCAAACCGTTTTCAGTAAGGATACATATGGGAGATTGCACAAGTATCAAGGAGGGATGGTATCTGGCATCTTACTTCTGAGTTTGTAATATGAGCCTCATCTCTGCCTCCATCTTTCTTGGAAAGAAAAGTCCTAGACTCCTTTAATTTAATGCAATTGTTATGTATGTGTCCAATGTGCCGTCCTGAAAAATGTTTATTGAGCCAGTTGCATTCTTTTATATTCGAAATCTTGGATTCTTGATTAGATAAAATTTTCGATGCCTATGACACCTTTTGTCATAAAGGCAGAATTGCACGTGGTAACATTTTTATGGTATTTTCTTCTTCTCTGAACTTCGATAGGAATTTACGACAGGAGTCAGTAGATGCTTTCGACATTTTGTGAAGCGTAAGCCATTCGGATTCGTATTTTTGGATGTAATCTGAAATAGAGGAAGACGGATCGTAGGCATTGATGAGATTCATCAAGTTTCGCATTTGAGAGACTAGAGCGAATGCTGTATCCCTATAAAATTGTTGCTTGAGATAATTCCACATTTCATGTGGGTATTCGAGCTCGATGATCTGTTCAATAAGTTTTGGGATACAACCTCTAGGTAAACCGTGAGGGCATGGTTTTTTAATGAATCGAATGCATTGATTTCCTCTTCGGATGAGTTCTTTTCGGGTTTCTTTCCTTCAACAAACATTGTAATTTTCTTGGCCCGAAAGTTTGGTAATATTTGATAGCTTTATCATCCTAGTGGTAGCATCGTTTATCTGCGATAAGAAAAAAAAAGAGCTAGAAGCGGCCATTTTTTGGATCGGAAGTCTTACTGATTTACTGAGAGCCCCGGGCTCATAACCTGTTAAAGTTATGAGCTTGAGCGAATATGGAGGTTATAGCGGAATCAGTGTCGGCGGTTAGACCGATACAGTAAGTCTCGTATGAAGTTGTAGAAGGAAGAATTGACTGGAAACAAGTGTATTGAGATGTATGGTTCTGAGTAAACTGAGCTGATAAGAGTGAGATTGCGTGTGCGCATGTCTTATCAACTGAGGTTTTTGACCAGTATTTATCAATCTCCATGAATCATAAATTATGATCCCTGTAGATGTAAATCTATATAAGTACAGATATATGAGCCAGAAATATAAAGCTAAATACATGTGTGTCGGTAATAGATCCGAGAAACCTTTAACCTGCATTTGATACATAATCATCTGATGGAATGCTAGTGTGAAATAAATGCCAATATGCATTAAACTTTCCGCGAGGAATGTGCTGATGACAATGATATAGGAAGGTGAATATGATAACCTAATTAGCCGGACTTACAAATGAGTTATCCTTGGCATTCCAGGATATACGATATTTCAACAACTTGGATTCAATCCTTTCACACCAAGTTTTGGTCAGCTATCGAAGAGGCTGATCCTCTCATCCAGTCCTTCGTGCGCGAGCAAATGGACGCGTTTCTCCTAGCGGCTGCTTCTTGTTGGAAAACCGGTATGGGTTCGATGAGTAAGGCGGCTCAAAGAATATGGGCGCGATTTTATGAATAGAATAATAATGATATGAATCGGGAGAATATGTGATAAACTGTGGAGAAATAAAAAGATGGTTTGAATAAATTGAATTGATTAGATTATCTGTCTTAGTGATTCCTAGACAGCTTATATACATGTAATCTTGATAGACCAAATCCAGACTAGATACCATCCATCACTCGTTCCATACTCTAACAATGACAATGAAACGCACGACAGTATACAACATGAGTATGGGGTCAGGGTCGGTGGATGAAAGCCTACACGTGTATCAGACCATACCATGCACTAGTCGAGTCTCAAGCATCAAACATGCTCAGTAAGGGAGATATCAATCTTCTAGGTCGTGAGTCATGTGTGAGAGTCTTAGTTGTTCCAATCATGGGAAACTTCAGACACATCGAGTCTGAATTTCCAACACTTCTGGGCACCCTATGCGACTCGAAAGTCATACAAAACCCAAGTCGTCGGGCACCCTACCCAAACCCAGCCAAAGCATCCCACCACGACCACCCGTTCCTACATCTAAGCAACCTCAAAATTGGGCAGCAACCACCGCAGGCTCTCCCGCCGTCGCCCCCTGGCACCGTCTTCGCCTCGACCCAATACATCGCATCGCACCCGCACGCCTGTTCCTAAACAAGCTGCAACCACCAAGGGCCCTAAAGCTATCTTCCGCCTCTCAGAGGAAGCCCCACTTCTTAGAGCAGACGTCACTGCTGTTAAGTCTGCGTTCATTCACATTGTGCCCGGTCTCAAGGATGGAATTGCCTCTGTTTCTCGCTGCTAAGATGGTTTCAACGTCGCTTTCTCGTCTGGTGCATCACTAAAAATTGCGATGGACAACGCTGACTCCATAAAGGCTTCTCTTTCCGGATCTCTCTTTCAACTTGAGGACCGCATCGTGTATGTTGTTAAGCGGATCCCACGCACTATTTGGAATCCAGTTTCTAATTTGGTTCCTGTCATGAATGCGCTTTTCACATTAGTAGTAAATTGTCATCCACGTAGTGTAGCATGCAGGGCTAAGGTAATGGAACTAGATAAGTGATAGATTACATACCCCCAATCGCTACATTCACCTGAAGACCACTCCTAAAGGAGACTAGTTAAGGGGCTATCTGGAAGTATGTGGGATTGGTTAATCATCATGTAAATAATCTATAACATAACATCACACAATAAGATACCATTCGCACCCAAACACATTATTGCCATAACCACCCAAGTACAGTCTAAGCCCCCTGAGTAGTCACAACCATTTAATTGAAGATACCAAGTGTATACAACCATATACACCACCACCCTTCAATAGGTTATGAGCCCGGTAGCCTTAAGCCTGCAATCAATTCTAGCATCCACCAAAAAACTTCCTAAGTCAACCAACTTTCTTCCATCTACCAACCACCACAATCATGTCCAACAATGGGAAAAAACCTTTCGGTTCCACCTTCACTATCAAAGGTGTCACACCAGCGAAACTGGATAATTATCCTGTCTTAACTGGTAGTGAAAACTATCAAGATTGGGCCGGAACCTGGGAAATAGGATTTGACATGATGGGTTTGAAGGAAGTACTAACTGGAGAAGTCAGTAAACCTGAGAAGACTTCTCCCGACTGGGAAGAGTGGAATACGGCGAACAAACTGCTCAGGGGATATCTGGTGTCTGCGGTCAATCGTTCCTTGCGGAATATGATCACCAGCGAGCAAACTGCCAGAGATGCTTGGGCCAACATCAAGGCTCGCTTCGACAGGGAAACACCATCAACAACCCTGTCGTTAATGCGAAATATTGTCGACCTTAAACTTCAAGAAAATGATAACGTAGCCGACCACTTAAATAACTTCACCAACGCATGGGATCGTCTTTACCAAAGGTCCCTCACCTCCAAATCCAGCGTTGCACAAGCATTCCGAGATGTTACCTCATCTGATGAAGTCAAAGGCGCGTTCTTACTACTCTCACTCCCTAAATCCATGGACAACATCATCGACAACCTAGCGACAAAAGACTTGATCAAATACCAGGACATACAACCAAAGCTCTTGGACCTCTCCGCTGATAGGAATGTCGGCAAAGCTGACAGCAAAGCCTATCACGCATCGACCCAAGAGGCAACAGAATGTTCATGGTGCAAAATCAAGAAGTTCAACTACAAGGGGCACACCTACAAGAATTGTTTCAAACTCAAGAAACATAAAGAACAACAGAAGGAAGCCAAGGTAACGAAGAAGAGCGCTTTACAAAATGAAAACGCCAAAAGAGTCTCAGAATTAGATGACGAACTTTCAGACAGGGCTTTCATGGCTAACTCTTCTTCATCCACTCCAAAAGAATGGATCCTTGATACAGGTGCCACTACTCACATGACTGGCTGCATCGACGACTTTGAATCAGTTACACCCCTAGAAAATAAAACTGTACGAGTCGCCGATAACAGTTATACCCCAGTCACTGGCAAAGGTACCGTTCGTCTTCGCGCTCTAACCAGCGACGGGCGATCGCGAAATATCCTTCTAAACAATGTTCTTCTGGTGCCCTCTTTTCGACAGACTAGGTTGTTTTCATGGGAAAAATTAAGGGAGATGGGATATGAATTATTTTCTAAAGGCGACAATACTTTTATAAGGGATAAAAACGGGCAAGAGGTTCTGTGGGCGACAGCAAGGGAAAAGTCGATCGTAATTAAGTTAGAAGAAATAAAAGCTCGTTTCTCCTCCTATCGTGAATTTCATGAAGCTTTAGGACACCCCGGTGTAACAACCATCCGAGACCCTTCTAAATTATACACAGACGGTCACAACCTTCCTTCACTACCCCAGACCTTTCACTGTCCCGCATGCGAAAAAGCTAAGTCCAAGCACATTGTTCCTGATCCAATCCATGAGGATCCCAGTAACGTTTTTGAAATTATTCACTCAGATCTTTCCGGGAAATTCTCTGTTCCCTCTTTAAACGGCAAATATTACTACATCACCTTCATTGATGAAAAAACACGATTCTCCTGGGTCAGATTCTTACGAAACAAAGATGAAGCCGCTGAAGCTATTGTTGACTTTGTCAAACTTATCCATAGACAATTCAATATAAAGATCAAGCGATGGAGGACTGACAACGGGGGAGAATTCGTGAATAAAACCATCAACTCGTTCTTTAAATCTGAAGGAATAGTTCATGAACTTTCGCCACCCTACGAACATGAGAGAAACGGACTGGCTGAGCGATTTAACCAAACGTTAACTACAATAGCCAGAACAATGATAGCAGACTTAAGCCTAAATTTTTGGGCAGAAGCCATATCAACTGCCAGCTATCTTAAAAATCGCCTTCCTCATTCACGGCTACCTCAAAATACTACGCCATATGAGGCCTTACAAGGCAACAAACCCAAAATCAAACACCTTCAACCCTTCGGCAGAAAATGCTTTGTTCACATACACAAGGACTCGCGACCCTCAGGTTCAAAGCTATTACCAAGGGCAATCGAAGGAAAATTCATGGGCTACACGGAGAGCACTAAAATATTCCGAATATGGATCCCCTCTAAGCACAAGGTGGTAGAATCTCCCAACGTCAAGTTTGCGCCGCTCAATTCAGGGGAAGCGACTCACTCCCTTGAGACCACAAGCGAATCCAACTTTGAGATAAAAAACATCGAATCAACATCATTTCACCCAACCCTTCCGTCTAAATTTCCATCAAAACCAGTTGAATCTTCACCATCTGTAGATAACACCTCATCCTCACATCCGATAGAGCCACAAAACAAGCATGACTCCGAACAAACTTTACAGCAGCCAGCACAGCTTGAAACATCAGAGAATCATACTCAAGAAACATTATCAATCCGTAGCCGTCCGAAGCGTTCAACAAAGCCTATTGAGAGATATGGTTTATCCGCACACCACGGCTCAATTACACGCACTTGGAATGATAACAATTCTGAACAAAGCAGACTGGTTTCAGCTGAGGAATCTCAAATCGAAGTGGAAAACAATGCTGTGGCTCTGGCGGCAAAAAGAGCACCAAAGACAAATGAGGAGCCAAAATCTATAGAACATGCATTTCAACAACCAGATGGAAATCGATGGCGCGAAGCAATAGATAAAGAATTGACATCTTTATCTCAAAACCATACATGGGATGTGACTGATCGACCTCTCAAAAGAAATGTTGTTGGATCCAAATGGGGTTTCAAAATAAAGCGGAATGCCGACGGCTCTATCGAGAGATACAAAGCGCGATTAGTTGCTCAAGGTTTTAGCCAAGTTCCTGGCCATGATTTTAATGAAACCTTCGCACCTGTCGCTCGATATGATAGCCTGAGGATATTACTCCGAATCTCAGCCCAGAACAAATGGATCCCTCAACAGATGGATGTAAACTCAGCATACCTCTACGGCATGCTAGAAGAGGAAATTTTCATGGAATTACCACCGGGATACCGTATAACCGGAAAATGTGCCAAACTCCGAAAATGTATCTACGGCCTCAAACAATCCGGTGTCACAGGGCGGGGGTACGAAGAACGAATTAAATATTACACATGAGTTGTGCGATGAGAAGGGAAGAGACAATCTAGCTACACGAAGGTCTTTAGAGGCTCAGTTATCGCTTAATCTCAAACCACGCCAACTACCATTCTACTACCGTGACATCCGGCCGAGAATGGTACGAATGTATCTCGAATTCCCTCAAAGCAAAAGGATTCGAGTCAACAACATTTGATCCCTGCGTCTTCGTGCACCCAAAGGAAATGGTATTTATTTCCATATACGTAGACGATATACTCATCTTCGGACCCCCAAACGACTTTCGACAAAACCTAAAGACATTGATCGGAAACGATTTTGATTGCAAAGATTTAGGAGACGCAAAGTACATACTAGGTCTCGAAATAATAACCAACTCATCAGGTATCCGACTTTCCCAACAAGGATATTCAAAAAGGGTCCTAGAACGCTTTGGCTTTACAAATGCTCATAAAATTGGCACACCCCTCGATCCCAACGTAACCCTATTCAAAGGAACCGAAGAGGAACGTCTCGAGAACGTCAAAGAGTATCAAGCCATTGTTGGATCGCTAATGTACCTTGTCATAGGCAGTCGTCCTGATTTAGCATATACAGTCACTCTTTTAAGCCAGTTTTCGTCCTGTCCAAACCAAACTCACCTGCAAGCCGCCAAAAGAACACTTCGATATTTAGCTGCAACAACCACTTGGGACTTATTTTATCCAAATGGAGCCTGCGAATATCTCGAAGTCTATGCCGATGCTTCCTATGCAGACAACCCTCATACCCGAAGATCTACATCAGGTTATGTCATTCGGCTTGGCGACGCTGCAATCTCCTGGAGTAGTAAACAACAGCGATCTGTAGCACTATCTACTACAGAAGCCGAATATATGGCCATGTCGCTTGCTGCCCGCCAAATCACCTGGACCAAATATGGACTAACCCAACTGCGCCAAAAGTTTGAAACTGTACTTCACTCCGACAACAACGGAGCACAAGAACTTGCGAGAAACCCGCAGATCCACGAACGATCAAAGCATATTGACGTGCATTACCACTACGTTCGTGATAAATTAAAAGAAGGAGAGTTCGAACTCCTCTACGTCAAATCCGCAAACAACCTCGCAGACTTATTGACCAAAGCTCTTGCAAAACCTGCTCACCACCGACTATCTAACCATATCAGATGTGCTAAGCGAAGGGAAGTGTCATGAATGCGCTTTTCACATTAGTAGTAAATTGTCATCCACGTAGTGTAGCATGCAGGGCTAAGGTAATGGAACTAGATAAGTGATAGATTACATACCCCCAATCGCTACATTCACCTGAAGACCACTCCTAAAGGAGACTAGTTAAGGGGCTATCTGGAAGTATGTGGGATTGGTTAATCATCATGTAAATAATCTATAACATAACATCACACAATAAGATACCATTCGCACCCAAACACATTATTGCCATAACCACCCAAGTACAGTCTAAGCCCCCTGAGTAGTCACAACCATTTAATTGAAGATACCAAGTGTATACAACCATATACACCACCACCCTTCAATAGTTCCCACTACGCTTGATGACGTCAAGGGCATTGCCCAGGTACAGACAGGCGCTGCTCCATCTAGCGCCCAATGGTCTTTACATGAAAATCGCCATGATCCTCTGCATATGGCTGTTATCTTCTTCCCAAGGGAGGTGTCCACTTTTCGAATTGTTGATAGCGCTCCTTCCAGACGTTATGTCCCTAACCCGAAAGTAGTCCAGTGTGATGCATGCTTTGGGTTTCATCAATCCTCTCGCTGCCGCACTCAAGCGATGTGCGCTCGTTGCGGTACACCTCGCCACGACGGAGAATGCCGGCACCTTTGTCGGTGTATCAACTGCCTGGGGCCTCATTCAGCAGACGACCCTAACTGCCCTCTACATCCTCGCCCTTTCAAGGGCAAACTTATTCAGCCTTCAGAAAAAGCGATTACGGAACCCCGTTCACGTAACCGTAATAATCTCAGGAAAGAACGTCGCGTAGAAGCCGCTACTGCCATCTCCTCCTCTTTCGGTAGCTCCAGTGTACCGACTCTCTCGACGAAAGTTCCATCCGTCTCTTCTAAACGCACGTCTTCTGCCAGCCAGAACAGCTTTAAACTGCTTGCATCTGCCTCGGATAGTTCTATGGAAGTAGACCTAGATGAGCAAGTCACTATCAATACCTCCAACAGTACTTCCTATGAGTAATAGGGCCTATTTCAGGAGCATACCCCCGCCTAGCCTCCGTTTTCTCCAAGCAAACGTTGGGCGTGGTGGATCTTCTCACCTCATTCTTCTACAAGCCACATTTCAGGTCAGCTGGTCACCGAAGAAGCCTGGGGACACTGGAGTTGCTTCTTGGCCCCTCCCGTGGTGCTAGGCGTTTTTCTTTTATTTTGGAGAAGACAAAGTTCCTGTCGGAAGTAGTCCGATCCGTGCCTCTTAACTTATGTCCATGTGAGAGTCTCGCTGTACAGCGCTCACAACACCTAAATGAATTCATTTTCCAAGGCCTTCTGGCACCCCATTTATTCTTATATAGTTTAGTACACAGGTGTCACCATGTCTTCACAGGGATAGGGCTTTGGCCATAGCTAAAGCCCGGTAGACTTTTAAAAATAATAAAATAAAAATATGCAACAAGAAGATAGTCAAGACTAGGGAATTGCGTGTGGCTCAAAGCCGCAGGATATATTGCTAGTGTATTGGTTAATCGAGCATGAACATAGTTTCATAGATGTACTCACAATTAAAGAACACATTAATTCATAACCTTTCTGTTCATATATCCATAGCATAGTATGATATGAGTCTATTCACTGTCAGCCACCAAATATAATATCTTCCACTCCACGTTACTCCGTAGCATGACTTCTGCATAGCTCATAATTATAACAGCAGGTAGACAACACATCATATATTCATACAAAAAGCCAGTGCATCTTCATAATTTTTTTACAAGATTGGTCGCAAGTTTGGTATAAAACCACACAATTTAGAGTGCCGCCAGGGGTGTGGAAGAAAGCTTATGGGGTACCCCAGTCCCCCAGCCAACTGTCTCTGGCACATCCAAAATTGTAAAAAATTGTGATTTTAACCTTAAGATACCCGTTCTCGATGTTCTCACTACGTGGGGCTCGTTCAAGAAGGGCCATTTGAATGAGAATCTCTAGATAGAGAAAATCAAAATCAATGCCAATAAGAACTATCATCAGCCCCCAACAATAAGACAATGCTAGACAATACAAGCCCTTGTATTTGAGTTGACCTTTCACCAAATATACAGGAGACACTGAGCAAGGAAGCACCAACCCCTAGAAAGGCACTACAAGGTCTACAATATTCTATACATGCAGTTCCTACATCTGAAGCTCTTCCTGTCATGATTTACCCCAGACTGACATGATCCCGTGTGATGTTAGTCATGACACGAGCTGTTCTACATCATATTTTATCATTTTTGTTCGCAGCAGCTTCTTAATTGAGTCAAGGCCAACTACCTTACTGACTACAGTCGCTTGCGCTTTCCTCGTTAGGCTGCAATCATCTCTTAGCTTAGAAGCAACGAGTTGGGCCACGTCATGGTTAACCACAAATGATCCTTCCTTTAGTAGTATGTTCTTTCGTATGGATCATAAAGTTAAGGGAGTTAGTGTCGAACTAATCGAGACCCGCATATGAGGCTGAATAAGGCTGATAAGGAGGCACACGCAATCAACAGTGCGTTACACATTGTGTCTATTATTATCCCCATGCAGTCCTTCTTTGTTTGTTTGTATTTAGGCTATCATCTAAAATTTTATACTATAATTGGTTATGCCTGCATTTTACTGTTTGCGATATTAGCGCTCATTGTGTTTTATCTTGTATTTAAGATTAGATAACAAACAATGTTTGTAAGACGGGATGGGGAGATTACATGGTCTGGACGATGCAAAATTACTGAAAGAAGACGAGCGAACTTGTACTTAAACAGAAGTAAGATCATGGAGGATAGAGCAATCAATCATCTTTCTTTCCCTTCTCTCTGAGAAAATATCGAAGTCCCAATCCTGTGACAGTTAGGGAATTAGGAATGGAATGCTACATGCAAATATGAGCAGGAGTATTAGAGCAGAAAGATGTATTTAAGGAACTCGAGGGACATTGGTGTGCAGTAGCTTCTTGTCTTATTCATGTTCTAGAGATACCTTGAATCACATCTTGAACCACGACTTGAACCATACAGTGAGCCACACTCACATTTCCTTCGAATAATGGGGCGACAAGCCCACAAGCCACAAGTAATTGGCGTGTTACTTTCTGTTGTATTTTAGGAGTTGGGCAACAAAGTGGAGACAATGGTGAGCCGGCCAGATAGATCGGCACTAGTAGGTGGCTTCATCACGTGGGCTAGCGCGAATGTTAAGCAAACGCTCGCTTATTTATTAAATTGGCTTTACTGAAGGTGATGTACATATCTGTTATTACCATTGTTGATACTTTCTTCTTAGCATGCTGGATGTCCAGGTCACAGGACACTGCATTGAGAAGATAAGTGGGAACCTATTATGTAATCATTTATTAGCATGCTTGTAACATTAGGAGTTTCCTGTTAGGATTAGCAACAAACAACTTACGTCTGACTTAACAAATTCCACAGGCATCCAGTGATACTAATTACAGGCGTGCTTTGAGTTCCAAGTCACCGTAATCCATTTCGCAATACACACGCACGAACGCACAACACTTTGTAGCGCATTATCAAGCATCTGGTATTTCAAGCATGATAAGTTTTATGTATGAATGCAAGTACTAGGTACCATACATAACATATTATGACATCTAGTTAGTATTACAGATCATAAAATAATCTCACTATTAGAATATGATTCTTCTAGACAACTGATACAGGACTACTGGAAGTAGGTTTGATAAAGTATTGGATTAAAAATACGGGACATGTATTGCAACAACATTCTCAGCACTCTCTTATAATGCTACGACCTAGCTCTCACTACACGCTAATATGGAACTACTGATACAGGGTATATAAGATCTCCAAATGCCTTACCAATTATCCTCATGAATAAACAATAATCACAACCATAACTCAATTATTTGGTCACCATAATAATAATAGTAATCATATAATATCATAACTCAATTATGTTCAGGTGCAAGAATAATTATGTTTGGCCAACAATTATATAATTTGACACTCCCCCATTGGCCAAACATTGTTGTAACCCAAAGCACCTTTCTGACCTGGATAGCTGATTTATTTACCACAGATTTTGGTTACTGAGCCTTTCCTGATTGTGCCAATAATATCATTCCGATTTGACATATCCATTTATTGAATTGTTGTTTAGGTAATGTTTTGGAGAAGCTATCTGCAGCCATATCTTTTGTTGGAACATAATTTAGGTTTATTTTCTTGTTTTTGTACAAATCTCTTACAAAGTGATAGGAGATATCAATGTGTTTCAAGCGCTCAGTAAGGTGATGATTCTTTGTAAGCACAATTGGTCCTTGGTTATTCCTGCACATCTCCACTGTGTGGTATCATAGGCTAGAGCCTAAGGCAGCCAAGGCTTGGGCTTGGGTGACTGATCTGAGCTGATACCAATCAGGTGACTGTTTAGTTACTCTATTTGGGTAAAGTCTGGTAACAGCACAGACCACTTTCTAATGTATATAATGAAGACTTTTCCTCTTCCAATTTATTTCTTTAGTTTAAGATCTTCTATACACAGCATACAGTACAATTCAAATACAATTCTACTTCAAGCCCTTACAGAAACATTATGTTCTGATTACATGATGGAATAACATTCACACCACCAAGATCATTACCAACCAAGACCTCACCAAAGCTGGTAGCAATCTGTCAGGATTGCCTTCTGTATAATCTATATATGTGGAGATAACCAGAATCAAGTGTTCTATGATTCTGGTCTGGCCTTTTGGCCGAGTGGTTATGCAACTATCTCATGCATAATGTGGGATGGCACCCTTTAGCCTGAATACCACCTCTTTGACCCTTGTCTCCGCCCTGCTGTCTACATGCTGCTCTGACACAATCGAAGATGTGTAGTCTTTGTCTACTCTGTACTGCATGCAGCTTAGTCTGATATATCTAGATTTCAACAAATAGGTTTCCCATGAGGGACATGAGTTACTGGACTAAAAACATTTTCGACCTTAGTGACTCAAGTTTATCATGAATAGCTCCTTTCCACTTCAATTTTTCGAGCCCACTTATGGCATCTACATATGATTGTAGGATCTTATTATCTCCTCTAATGAAGTTGGCTCTTGGTAGCCGTGCTGATCTCGGCCCAATTGGTTTTCTTATTCAATTGCTTCTTCTCGGAACTTGAATTGGTGAATTGTTGTCAGTATTAAAGGAACCTGAAATGGCTGAATTAGCTGAGGTGGGTAATTTCACGTTATACACATCATTAACTTCAACTGGTAACAATGTAGGATGTCCGACCAAATGCTCATATGGTCGAAGGAAAGGAGAAGGGACTGATTCTGCTTCTGATTCCTCTGCAAATTCAGTATCAGAGTCCGAAGAAGACAAATATCTCGTTTCTGATGAGCTGTCACTCTCTAGATGAGTTGGATTATCTAGTTGTTGAAGGTCGAGTCAATCCTTGGATGTTTTACTCCAATCCCAGAATGAATCTTCAAGAAATCGGACATTTGCGGATACAATTACTTTGTTTGGCCAGGCTCTTAACGGAATATAAACACAATACTGGGTTGGAGATTCACAATATCTGATAAAAAATCTTTTTTCAGAGGTTGGAAGTAATTTGTATCTTTGTGGATTCTAGCTGTGTTGTGATAGGTATATGATTTGGGTGTACATACAATTTATGGGAGTTAGCTGCTTGTGATCACAGATGAACAGTTAGGCCGAATGGGTCAAATGGTGATGTGTGGAAGGATCTCTTTTGTGTGAAGAAAGACTGAGTTAATTGATCTATCTACGTTGGAGGAAAGCTCTCTACTTATAGTCCCTAGAATATTGCTTACTAATGATACCAACTCAATGTAGTAGTTACAAACAGAGCAAATGCATGCAGTTGCTTGACCATTGCAGCTTGAGCTGCATATTGTAGATACGTGAGTCCAGGCACAACACTCCCCCTGTTGGTAACGGCTCCTTAAGTAAATGAATAGCGACTGGTGATTTAACCTTGGTCAGTGAGTCAGCTAGTTGATCAGAAGAAGGCACATAGGACACCTCAATCAATCCCTTTTGATGCTGCTCCCAACAATAGAAGTTCCTAAGTGAGATATGCTTTGATCTTCTATGGTTATTGTGATTTTTGATAAGGGAGATTGCCGATTGATTGTCCACATACAGTTTGGTGCATTTTGCTCCCTCTACGCAATAAGCAATGTTTAACTCTTCCATAAGCGATTTTGTCCATTGTAGCTGACAACATGTTTCGGTAGCAGCAAGATACTCAGCCTCAGTTGTAGATAAAACAACTTCTCGCTGAAGATGGGATCGCCAACTTATTGGTCCTGATATTAACATAATCAGCGATCCAGAAGTTGATCTACTTGTTGATTGGTCTGCTGCAAAATCTGCGTCCATGTAAGCTTTAAGTACTGATTTACCTGCTGATCTGCTAAAGGTGATTCCTCGATCCGGCTCTTTAGAGAGATACCTTAGCACCCGGTGAGCTGCATGCAGATGCTCATCTGAGGGGTTTGTCAAAAATCGTGCCAAGTGATTGACAGAAAAAGCGATATCGGGTCTGGTGCCATTTGCAAGAAACTGTAGGCCACCTAAGATGGAGTTGTATCTTGTAATCTCTTCTGGTGTGCTATCTTTATCGCTTGGAGGCATTAGACGTTCTAGGGGCGTTGAAGCAGGTTTGCAGTCTTTTAGGCCGTGTCGATCTATTAGTGCGCGTGTATACTGACCCTGTGATAATGCTAGGGTATCTTTTCTAGGGCAACTAATGTGGATGCCTAATAACAAGTCTGTGCTAACTGATTTCAACTTGTATCTCTTGTGTAAAGCTTGCATCAGCGTTTCTATCTTGCCTAAGTTAGGACCCATCACCTGGAAATCTGTTGTATTTAGATAATCATATATTTGTCATGGGACTAAGTTCTAGGAATGGCTTAGCAAACTTAGGACTTAGAGACTTCCATGTACATAGTTAGATTTACTCTCCTTATCGCACAACACAGTTATCTATCCCGACCTATCCAGATCCAGATATTCCATTCATATATTCCGTGACAATTGAAAGGTCTATCTATTATCAAGTCTACAGAGCAGAAGAGATATACAGAAGTCCGTGCGTGATCAATATCACGTGGCTAATTCTTGCCAGTCACAACACTCCCCTTATCTCTGATGATCAGCTTCCACAATCTGAACTACTCCAATAGCAGCTCTCTTCAGCTTAAACATTGGTCCAGGTAAAGGTTTTGTTAATCCATCGGCCAACATATAATCACCCTTTATCCATCTACTTTCTAGTTTACCTTTATTTATTTCATCGACTATGTGGTGGTATGCCACATCCACATGTTTAATTTTAGATGTGTTTGAGACTCCACCTTGAAGTTGTATGCATGCTTTATTGTCTCCAAGCAGGAGTGGAATTGAATTTCCTGAACTTCCTGTTATGTGAGATATTAATTTGTCTCCCCAAATTGCGAGTTTCGCTCCCTCACTTGCTGCTATATACTCTGCATTTGTAGTGGATGTTGCAACGCTAGTCTGCTTCTTACTAATTGCAGCCACTGCTCCTCCGTTGAGCATCATAATGACTCCTGTGATGGATTTTCGATCACTAGGGTCTCCGGCATAATCTGAGTCAGCAAATGTGGTTAGGTCAGTAGATCTCGAACTTCCACAATAAACTTCTATGTTATTGTCTACCTTGTAATAAGGAGTTTCAACATCCCCACATCCATATCTAATCCCATAATCAATTGTACCTTCGATATAGCTTAAGATCTGGAGAAGTGCTATCCAATGATTGTGGCATGCCTTATGGGAGTATTGAGCCATTTTATGAGTCTCAAATATTATATCCGGTCTTGTATTACACAAGTACATAAGCTTTCCAAGGAGCTTCCAGTAACTTTCCAACTCTTCATTAGTACAAGGTTTCCCGGGTGTTCGCTCTAGTTCACTAACAGCATCAGTAGCCATTGGGGTTGAGTATATCTTTGTCCCAGACATAGAAAAATCATTTATGATACTTCTGGCGTATTGAGATTGGTCAATCATTAAATAGTCATCATTTTGTGCAATTCTTACCCAGAGAACATTTCTGGCCCTCCCAAGGTCCTTCATACTGAATCTTTTACTTAGATTTTCTTTGAGATTTTCAATCTCTTGGTTACTTGGGCCTGTGATTATCAGGTCATCAACATGTATACCAATCACAACTTTGGTCTTCTCATTCCTAAATATAGTCTGGTCCATTGGGAGACAAGTGAAACCAATTGAAACCAAGAATTCAGAAAGCAGTAAGTACCATACCCGTGTGGCCTGTTTTAGTCCGTAAAGGCTTTTTAAGACTCGAGCATATCGGCCAAATCTCTCAACCACATGCTTTGACATTTTGATATAAACTTCTTCATTAATCTTTCCTGCTAAGAATGCGGTTACTACATCCATTTGGTAGATGTCCCACTTCTCTCTAGCTGCAATGGCTAAAATGATTCTGAAAGCATCAAGACAAATAGTTGGTGCAAATGTTTCTTCAAAGTCAACACCAAACTTCTGAGTAAATCCCCTAGCGACTAATCGAGCCTTGAATCGTAATATCTCATTATTCTCCCCTCTTTTCGGGTCTAGAACAATCTTTGCTGTAACTGCCGATTTGTTAAGTGGTATTTTATCTAAAGAGCCTGAAAAGGTTCCATGTGCAATGAGAGAGTTCATTTCCGATTCGTATGCTTCTAACCATTTATCTCTTTGCGGAGTATTCAATGCGTCTTCAAGAGTTTGGGGAATATCAATTCCATCATTTTGGGCAGCTAAGAAAGCTAGTTCAATCGCTATATTTGATTGTTGTCTGATATTTTGGATATCTATGGTCTTAGCGGATGGATTTCTATTTCTTCCAGAGCGTCTATCTCCCCTAATCAAAGCTTCCTCTTCTAGTTTTCTTAAATATTCAGAATGCTTTTGTTGGCGACTGAGGTTTTGATGTTGATTATTAATGTTAGGGAGGGTCTCAGAGTTTTGTAGTGATTGCGAATGTTGTTTCTCTGGATTACTGTTCGGAGGCTCATTATTTAAATTATCATTACTGCATACATTTATTTCATCCCCAGATTTGTCATCAGACTTATCACTGGTCAGTAATTTTTGGCCTAACAAATTATGCAGTTTAGCATCAGGAGAAAAATCATTTTCATCAAACTCAACTGATTGTGCTTCAATTAGTATTTTCTTTCCTGGATGCCAAATATG
Organism: Blumeria hordei DH14; assembly: GCA_900239735.1. Lineage (NCBI taxonomy): Eukaryota > Fungi > Ascomycota > Leotiomycetes > Helotiales > Erysiphaceae > Blumeria > Blumeria hordei. Next base: position 454,738 of record OENG01000004.1, read on the forward strand.
ATATATCTTTGATGGGTTGGTTTTGTATCCCACAAAGATTCCTTTCCAACACTTTTTATCCAATTTTCCTCTCTTTTCTTTTGGAATATGGACATACGCAGCACATCCCCACGTTCTATAGTGACCAATATCAGGAGTTTCATTATGCCACATGATCCAAGGGGTTATACATCTTCCACCAATTGGTTGTCGATTAATTAAGTAAATTGCAGCTCTAGATGAAAGTTCACAGAATTCTTCAGGAAGACCTGCTCGGAAACGTAAACTATTAGCTCTTTCGGCGACACCGTTTGCCTCTGGTCGATAGCCAACAGTTGATTCAAGAGATGTATTTTTACTAGTTGCCCAATTCTTCATATCCTTCTTCAAGAATTCTGTACCGCAATCAAATCTGATAGCATGAAGTTTTTCACTATTTCCATTTACTTCTCGTTCTTTTTCCACTCGAGAGCACCATTTTCTGATGAATTGTGCTAGATCTTTCTTAGAGTCTCGAAAAATAGCCCATTTAAATTTTGTGAATTGATCTGTTATGGTAAGCATATACCTATTACCATGCCATGATCTTGTTCGAAAAGGGCCACAAATATCCATATGTATTTTTTCTAATGGTCTAGAAACTTCCCTCATAGGTTCCCTACTTATTTTTCTCGGCATTTTAGCTTCTTTACATGCCCGGCAAAAACTGTAATTAAGGTTGTCTGTAGGTGCAATACCAATCACACCTTTAGTCATTTGCATAGTAACATGTCTTCCAGGGTGACCTAGTTGTTCATGAAGCAGATTTGCTTGGTTTATAGAACTATGTGCAGATTCTAGTATTTTGGGTATTATCCAAACTTTATTTTGTCGAATTCCTCGTAGAATAAGCTGCCCATTAGACGCAGATACCATCATATTTTTATTATCACAGTTAATTTCATGACCTTTCTCGGCGAGCATTCCCAATGATATCAGGCTGATGGAGGCATCTGGGACATATAAAACATTACGTAGAATTGAAGAACATAGGTGTTGCGTAGTTGGATTTTTCCATTGGATACGCACATCACCCTTGCCTTTGGAGTAAATAGTTGATCCGTTGGCAACTTCTATTGGAATCTTAACTGGAACAATTTGGCTAATAAATGAATTTTTGTGTGGGGTAAGATGACACGAACACATTGAGTCGAGGCCCCAAGTACCATTTAGTGAACTTGAGGTAGCAGCACAGATATATGTTGATATTTCAGATTCAGTATTGCTATTGCTATCGCTATCAGAAAAATGAACAGTCGAGTCTAAGGTCAATACATTAACTGAATTAGCAATTTGCTTTCTAGATTTTTGATTTTCCTGCCACTGGTGCCATTTCAGGCCAGATTTCTTGAACTTTATTCCCTTGTCAGATGCAAGCCATATGGAACATTGGGGCTTAACATGGTCTCCTTTGCATACCCAACATACTTTAGTTCCAGATTTTCTGTTGATTTGTGCAACATCTGCAATCTCCGTCTGGTTTAATGAATCACTAAGCTTTGTTTCAGTGCTTTTGATGGCCTGAAAGACTTCGTGAATACTAGGAAATTTGTCCTTGTTTGTCAGAATTTCAATAGTTGTGTCATACTTGGAGAGTAAACTTCGCATAAGAATTACTGCTTGTATAATTCCTGGTATGACTGCATCTTGTTGTTGTTCTGCTATTTGTGCTGATAAATTAACAACAAGGTCAAATTTTTCCGTTATATTACTTTGCTTCATGCTTTGAACCGAAAATAGTTGAGAAAGCAACTGGGACAGGAGAGCTGTGTCTTTCATTGCATAGCGGGAATTGAGGGTTTGATATGCAGAAGCAGCAGTGCGACAACTTTGGATTGCAATCCTATTTGTGTTGTTGATACTCTGGAGGATAATCTTGAGAGCTTGTGCATTTTTGTATTCCCATTCTTCAAGTTTTAATAATTCGGCTTCATTATCTACTTTGTTAGTCTCCTTTTTGACCAAGGGTGGGGTGCAATATTCTGGCTCCAGGAACCTTTTGAGCCTCATGGCAGCTAGTTCCACTTCAAGATTACACTGCCACAGAGTGAAGTTTTCTCGGCCTGTAAGTATTGTGCCACCATATTTACCCATATTGAGGTTAAAAGAAAATATGGAGATAAATCCTTAACCAGGGTGTATGAATGTTATAGATGATTGATGGTAGATGGTAGATGGTAGATGGTAGATGGTGGACTCAAACAATGATAAAACAACGCGGAAGCGCAAGGGTCATAACCTGTTGTATTTAGATAATCATATATTGAAAGGTCTATCTATTATCAAGTCTACAGAGCAGCAGAGATATACAGAAGTCCGTGCATGATCAATATCACGTGGCTAATTCTTGTCAGTGTTGTGATCCTAGTCTGCGCAAGGGAGCAAGGGCTGCATAGGCAAGACTCGATGATAAAACAACATGACTTTATTCATGCAAGCTCATATTAATGCATGACTCAAATGTGAGTCGTGCTAATTATCAGGAGCTCAAGGATCAAACAATGTCGATACGCATTACATGAGTACATTAGACAATCAGTGGGCATGGCTGTAGAGTAAATCGTACATGTATATTATCAGGTCCATTTACCTCTTAGGTAGACTATGCGTTCATCTTTAGATATCCATTTCACACTCAGATAGTCTAAATACATTCGCCCACCACCAAGAACATCATTCCACATTCTTCTTCACACATACTATCCTACCACCATACTTATCCATCTGACCTCGTAATTATAACAGTCAGTCACAACAAAATCATCTACATGCATGACCACGAAAACATCTTGGTGGGCGTTAGTGTATAGACATACGTCTGATATGGTTGGGTGAAAACCAAGTCTAGCAAGGGTTGCTTTTGCATCATCATACCACAGAGCTGCGGCCTGCTTGAGACCGTAAAATCCTTTGCGAAGGAGATTTTTGCATCCTTCTTTCTCATAGCCTTGAGGCATTCCCATGTATAGGTCTCAAGGCACTGTATTATCGGTATTCCGTAGGGTACGAGTTGGGTACAAGTAGGTTATAGATGTGGAGGATAGTGGTGATTCCTAAGAGTAGGAGGTATAAATCAGCGTGAGGTATAGGGTTCACGGAAGAGGTAAAGGTAAAGTAAGTAATGGGTGAGGATGGTACAATAACGGCGGTCTTCTTTAGAGAAGAGATGAGTAGATGAACAATAGGTATGAGTATAAACAGAAGACGTTGCGTGAAGAAGTATTCTTCTTCACGCTGAGTATTTATGTACATCAGATAATAGGACAGCCCTAAGCACTGTCTCGAACAGTGATACTATGTAATTCCTATGAAACGACCCTATGTTCCTGAGTATGTCCTAATTGTTTAGGAACTCAATCTAACACTGCGTTTTGTTTTGGCATGGAACTCCCCATGAAACACCATCCTAGCTTCTACTGCGTTTATCCATGAAACTCAGCTCCAGTGCGATCTGATTGTGTGAGATCATAATGGCTCTAGGATTTTGTCTATGCGCCGTACATCTAAAATCTGATCAACACGTGATAATGTAGATCTTTTCAGGATCCACATACGTGAGGTTCCGTGCGCGCGTTGTATACTTAGTAATACAATGGGGTGTGGGTGTAAGATTGGGATGATGTCATGTGGTGTCTTGTGGCTTCTAACTACAATGGATCTTGTGTAGAGCTTAAGACTAATACGTGAATTCTATTGTCCCCAAAATGTAGGATATCTATGCGCCTATATACATCAATACTCTGTTACTCCTCAGCTCCCGTGCGATATGATCGTGTGAGATCACAATGGCACTAGCATTTTGTCTATGCACCGTACATTCAAAATCTGATCAGCCTATGATAATGTAGATATTCTCAGAATCCACATACATTTGGATATTTACGTACTACAGTGTATCTTGGCTCATTATGGTAGATGAAAGGTGGCTGTTCATCACTAGGTTTGACAGGCACATGAGACTCGTGGGGATTTCTCCCTTAGATGTATATATAAGTCCAATATTCTCATAGTTGTAAAATATCAAGTCTTCTTTACTTCATCATATATATCCATATCATATCGTACAGAGTATATTTTCCAACACCCATATGTAATTTACCCGTAATAATATTGTATTTATTAGGTCTCAACAGAAATCATCTGCAGCAACTGAGTTCAGCGGCGGGTTCAATTGAAATAGTTCCGGATATTGGAAGAGTTAAATACTAGCCTTGAGGTTGATTTAGAGATATGATGAATCTGTTTAATGTACGAAGAAGTTTACTGAAATTTAATGGATTGTTAATTGTAAAGAAATTGCTATATTTCTATCTGTGTAGCGAGAAGTCCCTCTATATACATGAAAGCGGGGTTTTCCGCACACTAGTGTAAACTCCAACATACTTCCTTATCTAACCTAAATGGGAAAGATGTTGGAGATCCTGAAGCCAATGTATGCTGTAAGGCATCTATTGGCTAATTATTATTCATGCCAGTGAGTGATGATATAGGTTAATCATATCTCATGGCGTCAGTGCATATTATTCTAATATGAACTATTTGTCTACTGCAGTCATGTTGCTGCCTTAATTACAACACTTCCCCTCAGGACTGCATCGTACTATATCCGAGATCCGTTGATGATTCGGTTTAGCCAATTGTTTAGTCAATATATCTGCTAAATTATTCTCAGAAGCCACGTATACCAAGTTGAAAGTATTATCAATATGTTCTCGTAAAAAATGAAATCTTATATCAATATGTTTTGAACGTTGGGATACTTTCTGATTTTTAGCCAGATGGATTGCTCCATTTGAGTCCACATGCAAGATCGGATCATAGCAGAGCTTCAGTTCACTCAAGGCATTTTGCATCCAAATCATTTGACGAGCTGCATCTGACATAGCCATGTATTCGGCTTCTGTTGTTGAGAGTGCAGTTGTTCTTTGTTTCTTGGAGCACCAGCTGACACTTGCTTCCCCTAGCCGAAAGATATATCCTGAACAAGATTTTCGATCATCCATGAAGTTACCATATGAGGAGTCGGAGAATCCGTGAAGAGTAGAGTCGTTAGCTTGTGGAAAGTTAAGTGTCCAGTCAGTTGTGCCTTTGAGGTAACGTAGTACCCTTTTTGCTGCTGCTAGATGGATTTGGTTGGGACATGAAGAAAATTGAGAGAGTAGTGTAACCGTATGTGCAAGGTCAGGTCGCGTACCAATGCAGGCATACATTAAGGAACCTATTATAGATTGGTAAATGGTAGGATCATCTAATTTTTCCTCTGGTTGACCCTTTCGAAGTTGGATACCAGGTTCGAGTGGTGTACCAACAGGGTGACAATCCTGCATTCCGAATCTTTGTAGAATTTTAATGATGTACGCCCTTTGGCTTAACGATATGCCTTGGTTTGTGATATCGACCTGAATTCCGAGTATATAGTGAGCAATGCCTAAATTCGTACATTCAAATGTCGAATGCAGAGTTTTCTCTAGCTCATTTATAGTACTGTTATTTGGACCGAAGATCAGAATGTCATCAACGTAAATTGCGAGAAAGATTTGTTTTTCGAAATTTGTGAAGATGCATGGGTCGAAATTAGTTGAAGCAAATCCACCTTTGTTTAGGACGCTTGATAATGTATCGTACCATACAAGAGGGGATTGCTTTAACCCGTAGATTGACTTTCGTAGAAGATAACATTTACCAGATTCCTTAAACCCTTCAGGAATTTCCATGTATATCTCCCGATCTAATTTTCCGTACAAGAAGGCAGATTTTACATCAAGTTGCCTTGGTTTCCATCTTTTATGGGATGCTAAGGCAAGTAAAAGGCGCAATGAATCGTATCGAGCTACAGGAGCATATGTATCATCGAAATCTGTACCAGGTTGCTGAGAGAACCCTTTAGCGACGAGACGAGCTTTGTAACGTTCGATGGAACCATCGGCTTTGTGCTTGATTTTAAACACCCATTTAGATCCTACCACATTACGATCGTTGGGTCGAGGCACGACTGTCCAGGTATCGTTTCTGTTGAGTGCATCCATTTCTTCTTCAATGGCTCTCCTCCACAATTCATTATCGTCCGATTTCATAGCCTGCTTAAATGTCGCTGGCTCAAACATAACCGCATTTGCTTGATACCGTTGAGTATTGGGAACCATACCCGGGCCAGGATTAGTTTGACGCTTTTCTCTAGTGCTTCTGCGAGGTAAGTCGTTATGAGATTTATCACTACTAAATGATTCTTCTGTTTCCAAGTTAATGGATGGAACAGGAGGCACACCTAAAAGTATAAAGTTCTCATGTGGCTTTTTCGGAGCGTTAGGAGTGGTCGAATTTATCGCGGCTGGGAATGGAGTGGAAGGTAGCGGTTGTGGTTGAGCTCGAGGAGTTTGAATAAAATTTCCAGGCATGATTTTTGAAGTCGGTGATGAAGGGCGAGTATGAATTGGACTTGAAGCAGGTGTTGCTTCAGCATTTGAAGAAGGAATGTCTGATGGTAACATTGGTTGTGAAAATTCGACGGTAACTTCCCCTGGCTTTGAGGCCAAGAATTTCACTTGTCGAGTGATTTGAACAACTCTTTTACTTGGTACGTAAATTCGGAATATGTTAGACGAGTTTGTGTAACCTACGAATATTCCTTCTAGTGCTCTTGGGTGGAGCTTGGAACCGTTCGGTCTGGTTTCAGCTGGTATGTGAATGTAGACCTTTGTACCGAAGGCGTGAAGGTGTGTTATTGATGGAGGTAAGGCTCCATTTAATAACTCGAACGGTGACTTAAAGTCAATTGTCCGATGAGGCGTTCGGTTATACAAGTATACCGAGGTGGCAATGGCCTCTGCCCAGAGAAATTTTGGATGATCAAGAAGCATTGCTCTGGCTTTGGTGACAATTGTTCGATTGAATCTTTCGGCCGTACCATTGGATTCGTGTTCGTATGGAGGCGATTTTTCATGATCGATACCGTTGTCTGTAAAGAATTTTTGTACTCTTTTATCAATATATTCTCCTCCATTGTCTGAAAAAAATGTTTTGATAGTAAGATTTTTTTGGTTTTGTATTCTTATTACAAAGTCGCCGATTGCTTGATGTGCTTGGCTTTTATCACGAAGGAATGATATTCAAGCGTATCTTGAGTAATCGTTGATGAATGTAATGTAATACCTTTTTCCTCTGCATCCACTAACAGGGTCATTTCGATCAATATATATCTTTTTATAAGTAAATTGAACTTTTCAATAATCCCTTTTTCAACTTGAACTGGTATTTATTCTTTCTTATCTCCGTCTAAAACTACTGTCCATAGCTTTGCCCCTCGGAAAGCAATTTGCCAAGCTCTAGACCATCTTCTAAAATTTGACTGTCCTTAAAGAATGGGTAAGGTGGCTTTTGGATTTCCGATGTCGACAGTAGCGTTGGTTGACATTATGTAGATTTTCTAACAACGGAAGATGGTGCAAACCCGGGCTCATAACCAATTGAAATAGTTCCGGATATTGGAAGAGTTAAATACTAGCCTTGAGGTTGATTTAGAGATATGATGAATCTGTTTAATGTACGAAGAAGTTTACTGAAATTTAATGGATAGTTAATTGTAAAGAAATTGCTATATTTCTATCTGTGTAGCGAGAAGTCCCTCTATATACATGAAAGCGGGGTTTTCCGCACACTAGTGTAAACTCCAACATACTTCCTTATCTAACCTAAATGGGAAAGATGTTGGAGATCCTGAAGCCAATGTATGCTGTAAGGCATCTATTGGCTAATTATTATTCATGCCAGTGAGTGATGATATAGGTTAATCATATCTCATGGCGTCAGTGCATATTATTCTAATATGAACTATTTGTCTACTGCAGTCATGTTGCTGCCTTAATTACAACAGGTTCCAGTTCACAAGTAGTTGCATGGATGACGTGACTAGACGTCTTGTACACGTTGAGAGAGATGACTCCATTAACAAGCACCCAGCAATAGTCGCCTATCAGCAAAGAACAGGGGAAGAGTTGCTTCGCAGATATCGTCCTATCATCCTTCCGGGTCTAGGTCACAGCCCTTGGCCTGACTTTATTCCCACCATGAGGTAGATGACAAACATATCCGGGATACGCCATCGTATTTTCATTCCACCGAGGCTCTTGAATTAGGAAAACATTGACCCTCAGCTCGAATGCTCGGGCGAGTGCATTATTCTGCGCCGGACCTCCTCTACCTACGTTTATTGATATGAAACTTAGAGTAGAAGGGTGGCAAAAAGAGGCCCGTGTGGCGTTCTTTATGAATGATTTTTTGGAATGGTCACCTGTGTGACCCCAGTCACAATTGGCGTCTCATCCGTCATTAGAACCTCATAGCTGTTACTGGAGCTTTAGTTCAGTGGAGCTGTTTTGGCCATCTCAATGGAGGCTTTGATGTCGGCATTTGCTCGTCGAGCGGCGGCTTTTATTACGACCGACCTCAGGTTGACAGTAAAAGACTCCCTTAAAAGATAAGAGAGTAATTGCTTTGTATTTGGACCTAAAGCTATGCACGATAACTAAAAGAAAAGAAAAGGAGAGATAGAGGTTTGCAGCCTTGCTGGGCTGGAAAATTCACCAGCTCGCTTCCGGGACTGACACTTACTCAACCAGACTCCACATCAAGTGATACAATAGACCTATCACTTGTAAACTCAAGCCGTAATAGTTTTTGCTCGGATCACCGCGGCTTATTCGCGTTGGCTAGCGTTCCTGATTATTTCGAGGGTTTCTTTAGAGGCCATTCCGAACTTGTTAGGGCGAGCCAGGTAATCTTGGCTGTCCGATCTATTGGGGCCACCGCAATTGCGTCACTTGGTATGTGCTTGGAATTCCGAAGTGATATGCATTGTTGAGGTAAAGTCCCAGCACACTAGGGCGCGCGAGCAGCTCTGGGTCTCGTGGTCTCAAGGATGAGGGTTTGACAGTATTCCACGGGGTGTGTTGTATAGCCTAGTGAAGATCTAAGTGGTAAGTGAGGATATTTAATAGGTCAAAGTGATGATAGGTCTTCTCTAGGAAGAGATGAATGGGCAACTAGTTGCAGTAGATGTTACACGTGGGTCTTGCTGATAAAGACTGGTCAATGGATAGATGGTCTTCCCGAAGAAGAGATGGGTAAACAAATGTATAGTAATGGTTAAGTAAAGAAGATGTTGCGTGAGGAGTAAAGCTTTCTCACGCTGAAATATTATATACAAGAGTAGAAGCATTTGCCAGCCGTAATTAATCGTAATCAATTCTTACCAATATCTTCGCATTGATGGCTGTGTTCTTGTCCTTCTCTTCATGACTCTCTTGTATATCCTTACATTAATTTGTGCATGACTAATTGTATTAGGGGAAGCTATTATTAAATTGATGGTTATAATGAACTACCCCTTCATCTTGTCACAAATTAATATTAGTATTTAAATTTCTAATTAGGGATCCGTGAAACGTGGTATAAGAGACATCACTTGTATTGGCTCATAGTTTGGCGTGTCTGATGGCGAACAGCGATTCCCGAGTCTTCGAATAGCCGGAAGCCTGATCTAGGGATGGATGCTCTTTCGAAATGAGCCACCCATGTCTGATAGGGAGGTCAGACTCTTCCTTTTCCATGAGGGCGAACCCTTACCGGAACCTTTGAAGTGACTCTGGCGATTTCATCTACTACTATCTCTTCGGTGACAACTACTTAACCTAGTAGTGTGTGAATTGCGACAGTAATTGTCGCGGTGCGAAGGGCCAATAAATCTGAGGCCTCCTCCAGGATTGCATCTACCTGGAAGAAAGACTCAGCAGAGTCCAGAAGAAGCTGTCGTACCTCCTGGTTTTTTGCTCGAATTACGAAGCCAGCCGGAACACGGTATACATGTTCAATATTCTGAAGGGGGAGCTCGACCGATTTTGCTGCCGCGTCTCGCACACCGGCCGGCGATAGTGCGCGCCAAGCATGTTCTTTTCCGAGTCGAAGAAGCAAACGATCATTTTTGGGGGCAGTTTTCGAAGCCTTTTCTGGAGGTATCGTTGGTTCCGAGGGTTTGTTATGGACCCGCACATCTTTTACAGGCGCTGCTGGCGTGTGGAGGCCAGTTCGGTTAACTGCTGCCCAGGTAGGCTTGAGCGATGTTATCCTCGTCTGTTTCTATTTTTGTAGCTGCTCTGGCTGCTTCTGTATCGTTTTTTCCACGATTTTCCCGCCATGATTCTAGTAGTTTGGTCGTGAGTGGAGGTTGGGAAGGACTGTTCCTGGTCCCGATAACATGAATTGAGCTACTGTAGCTCGGAGGTAGACTTTCATGGAGTCTATAAATTGAACACTCGGCCATTTGGATAGAGTTGCGAGTGCATTACCCACACGGCTGATGGTAGCGGTGCATATTTTGAGGTTAAATGCGGTCTGCGCCGCCCGCTGTTCTTCGGCTTCAAGTATGGCTCGAAGCTCTGGAGGACAAGTCGCAGTGTTCTTGGAGCTACTATCGCTGCAAGAAGTCTGATTGTTTCCACTTGCCCTCCGAATAGTATTCTGAGTTGCTGTGGTGGATGTGGCTTCGTCGGCCTTTTTAAGTTAACATTAGCTGTCCAATTCATGGCCGGCACAGCAATCTTCCTCGTGACTGTAATAACGAGGGCCTCTGAGATCTGACCGTCTTTGGGTTCATTGATATTCCATCGTGAGCTCTCAAGCCCCTCCATAATATATCGGTCTATAACCGCATCACCCATTTCAACATCGGGGTTTGTGGAGTTCGAATCTTCTTCGAAGGCTCTTATCCTTTCGGTCATATCCAACTCCATTTTTCGCCCATCTATCGATCTCAATGGTATGTTCTTTTTTGCCAAGCGCTTTTCCAACCTGGTATTTGCTCTATCAATGGCTCTTTGAAGGCGAATAAGTCGCGATGATTTAGCAGGCCTCGGAGACATGTTGGAGATCCAGGGTCTTGCTACTGTGATAATTCGAATTAATGAAAATTGTATGCGAGTCGGAGGGGAACAGTAATGGTAATGGGTTATCTAATCGATTCCCTCACGAATATTCAGGAATTTTGGTACCGGTCATGTGTCATAGCTAAATAGCCGAGAATACAATAAATGATTTAAAAAAAAAGAGCCAGTGTTGTATGCTAAAAACAGATATCCTCCTAGATCTCAAGGTTCATGACGTGATAAGAAAATGTGTCCGCACGACTTAGCCACTAAAAGATAGGTGCAGCCTATAACAATAGGACGCCAAATCGGGCTAAATGAAATCAAATTCAAAAAACCTGTGGAGTCATTTGATCAGGTGTTCCGGTTTGTTCTACTATATGTTTCTTTAAGGCGTTGATGGTACTGCAGGGAATAGACCTGGGATGTGCGGCGTTAGTGTCTTGGCATGTAGATATTTTACTATAGGAGATACACGTAGAAAACAGGAACAGAATAGACAATCAGACGATTATTACCGCAAACCATTAATGCTATTAAGTCCATCACAAGTGATATAACATCAGGTGCATAACTGCTACCCTGTAGAACCTTTAGAGACATTTCCTAAAATGGATTATAGACTGCAATATTTGTGGGGTCAAAGATTAAAACCAAATTTGGATTTTTCGCATTTAGCAATTTTCGCCTAAAACTGGATTACGTGTAACCTTGGGTACTGAAATTTGAATTTTTAAGGTATAAATTTTCCATTAATGGCTTAATTCTATTTTCATAAAGTAAATTCACAAAAACCTTGTTCATTAATTTCACTCTAGCGAACGCCCATGATCCTCGAAAGGTTTAAATCCTACTATTTGGTTTCCAGAATCTTATATCTAGAGGGTTAGAAATATACTTAGTAACTTTGATAATTGTATGATAGCAGTCGTTGACCTGTTGACACACCTTTAAGTACTTTGCATTAGAAAGATGCCAGTAGCTGGAGATTTTTGGTAAGAAAGTATGAGGAGCGATTAAATGTTATCATTTGGCGTAAACTTTGCTTCACTTCTGGTCAGAAATTTTTGTAGGAAAGTTCTGACGAGATATCTTCTATTTATCTGTGCCTCTGGAAGAATAACATGTCAATAGCAATTAAAGACCAGAAAACACCTTTAGAGGGTTTCTGCTGTAGTATAGACAGTCTAATTCATGACAAAAGATTATTGCCGAGTCACGTATCAAAAGCTGCATAGTCTATAATAAAATCATTAAATTATTTGTGGAAATCTTGGATTTTTCAGTTAGTTCATGAAGGTTTAAGTGACCATTAAATCACATACCTTTTTTATCTTTGACGCCCCACGCCTAGATGCCAACAAAAACTCATATTGAGCCGAGTATTTTACAACTCGTCGCTTCATACGTTCGTATTTTAGGTGAGAAGATCAGCAACATTCATAGGCATCTCATCAATTTGGGTCGAATAATACACTACCAAGGTCAGCATTGCTACGGAATAAACGAGTGTTGAGACATACATTCTATGTCTCTTAAAATCCTGACATCTTCACTTGTTACAAAGTTGATTGCAACACCCTTACGTCCAAACCTACCACTTCTTCCAATTCGGTGAATATAATTCTCGCGATTACTTGGTAGATCATAGTTGATAACAAGTGAAACTTGTTGCACATCTATACCACGAGCCCACACATCTGTAGAAATCAAAACCCTTGAGTTACCCTGTCGAAAATCCTGCATTATACTATCTCTTTCCTTTTGGGGCATCTCGCCATGCATAGAGGACACTGTAAAGTTGGCTTCACGCATCTTGTCCGTTAACCAATCAACTTTCCTTCGCGTGTTGCAAAAAATAACGGCTTGTGTTATAGTGAGTGTATCGTATAAGTCGCAAAGTGTATCAAATTTCCATTCCTCTCTCTCTACAGCAATAAAATACTGCTTGAGCCCCTCTAGTGTCAATTCGTCACGTTTAACAAGAATCCTGACCGGATCCGTCATAAACTTAGTCGTCATATCGAGAACATCATGGGGAAGAGTGGCAGAGACAACTACAACCTGAGTAGCAGGGGGTAAGTATCGATAAACGTCGTATATTTGCTCACGAAATCCACGATTGAGAAGTTCGTCGGCCTCATCAAGAACTAACATTTTGATATGCCGGGTTCGTAAATTTCGGCGACGTATCATATCTGCTACACGACCTGGAGTTCCAGAAACAATGTGTTGACCATAGTCAAGCTTGCGTATGTCTTCTCCTACGTTGGTTCCTCCTATACAAGCATGGCATTGCACATTCATGTAATCCCCTAGGGCCATAACAACGGACTGAATTTGGGTCGCAAGCTCTCGTGTGGGAGATAGTACAAGAGCCTGTGTCTCTCTCACGGCCGTATCGATTACTTGAAGCATACTGATTGAAAAAGTCGCGGTTTTACCGGTACCGGATTGCGCCTGTGCTATTGTGTCGCGGCCTTTACAGATTTGCACAATGGCACGAGATTGGACTGCAGAAGGAGACTCATATCCGTACGCGTAGATACCACGGAGAAGATTTTCTACTGTAGTAAGACATTGAATTATAGATTATAAAATTGGATTGACTTGCCCTTCAAACTCATCCCATCAAACGTTGGGATCACATTTACTTCTTTTGAAGTAGAAAACTCCATTCTCTCTTCTAACTTACGATCAATATTATTTTCTCCCATTTTGATGATTTTGAGAATAACACTCTTATTGATGGGCTAAGTCGTGAATTTGTAAATGTCAGAGCCTCGCACAGTGGAAGTTCGCGAGGTTGGAGAGCCTACCAGCGACATCAACAGGAACCCTACACCTAATCCGCGACAACAAATCAAGAATACTAAAGCAACGTACGTATCTCGAGTCTTTTACAAGGAATTGTTACACACCAGCTGCTGTCGAGTATGATTTTGGAAGAGCAAAGATTCCTCCATGAGGATCTCGAAAGGCTAGAGCAGGGTATCAGTGATCGTGTTGCTGAAGAACCACGACATGTGAGACGCCAGGAATCCCCGTTCACCTATCCCTACTAACAATACCAGAATCGCGAGAGATTGAATCGAGATCATCAAGTAGCATACTTTCTAGATCGAATTCAGGATCAATCAAAAAGGTTGATAGAAATATACAGAGATGAAGACGGCGCCCGAGCAAAAGAAATCCAGTCTATATCAACTGGTGAGCCTTTTGAGGAGTTCTACAAGCAGCTTGGGGAAATCAAGTCTTTTCATCAAAGATATCCAAACGAGCCAGTTGAGAACTTAGAGAAGGCATACAAAAAGAAGGTATTTGCTGAAGGAGAAATTCCGTCTTATGAAATTGATAAGTTATTTACCGGGGAAGAATCATTTGGTAAATTTTTGGACCTCACGACTATCCATGAGATGTATCTCAATCTCCCTAGTATAAAGCGATTAAGTTATCTTCAGTACTTAGATGCATTCGATACTTTTACGCCTCCTCACATGTCTATCAAGAGGCACGACAAAATTACAGATCAGTATTTTAACTACGTAGCCGAATTAGCTAAATACCTTGAAGATTTTATGAGGAGAACAAGACCACTGGAAGACTTAGACAAATTATTTCTCAGTTTTGATCGGGATTTTGACACCGCTTGGGAAAATGGTGAGGTTTCTGGTTGGAAACTAGAAAAAACAGGACCTATCAGCAAACTCAACTCAAAGGTAGTCTGGTGCGCAGACTGTGAAAAGGAATTTAAAAATGAAAATGTTTACAAAGCTCATTTAAGTGGGAAAAAGCATACACGAGCTGCTCAAGCTAGAGCTCTCCTACGAGTTGAAGAACGTGAGGAACAGGACGGTTCGGCATTACGAGCTCCAAGTACCCTACGCCTGAAAGAACGTGCAATTGCTGAACGAGAATATCGGACGAAACGATTGGCAGCAGCAATGTCTCAAGAAAGAAGTGATTCCAGAGTAAATATTGAACGAAAGCAGGGAATGACCGAACGAGAACGCCAAATGGAGCTTGATGCTATTTTTGCAGATACAGCCCCAACGGCGGCTCAGGGAGGTGATTCGGATAGCGACTCTGATGGTGATGAGAGAATATATAATCCACTTAAACTTCCGCTTGCATGGGACGGAAAACCCATTCCTTTTTGGCTTTACAAGCTTCATGGCTTAGGAGTAGAGTTTAAATGCGAGATATGTGGCAACTATGTATATATGGGCAGGCGTGCCTTCGACAAACATTTTAACGAGACCCGACACATATATGGCCTAAAGTGCCTCGGAATTACAAATACTACTCTATTCCGAGAAATTACAGATATCGCTGATGCAGTCAAATTATGGGACAAGATTCAAAGAGACAAGCTTAAAGGAAAAAAAGACGAAGGCAGTATTGTTCAAATGGAAGATGCAGATGGAAACGTCATGCCCGAAAAGGTTTACTACGATTTACAAAAACAAGGCTTGCTATAAGATTATTAGTATTAAATCTCTGACGTTGTACAATAGTTACCACAACCAAAGGTTGTTAAAATTTACCAATTCGCAAATTCCATTCAAATAATGGAAAGAAGATTAATTGTTGTATCGTTATGCAACCTCTTTCGGAGAAAATAGATCATAACTCGCCGGATTAAATTTTCTCTTTCCTCACTATCAACCCTAGATAGCATATTATCACGAACTCATCTACAATCTATGCATTACTATCAGTATTTTCTCGGAAATAACAAGTTACAAAGATTTCGAGGTCAGTAACTTTGAACCGAGAGGTGTTACTGACATCTAAAAGTACTCTCACTGTCAGTTGGTAACATACACGTGTATACGAATATATAGGGCTCTCTCGTTGAGAATTGGTTTTAATTTTTCTGCTGTAATTTAACTGGGCCTACTTACGGGTTCAGTCTTGCAAATAAGCAGGGTGTGACAAATTAATCAGCGTTTCGTACCAGACAAGACGCTTAATAAGTGCTTACGTAGCTATCATAAGAACACACCTTAGGTTTGTTCATACTCAATAGAGTGTTTATTTTATTTTTACACAACTTAATATGTATTCAGCTGTCTAGAATTGACAAACAATTGGTGCTATGTACACATGTGGAATGACTCTTGAAGAAAGACACTCATACTCTGGATTTTATTCATAAATATCACGATGGGGTGTGCTTACTAATACAAACTATCGGATTGTCACCGGTTCTAGATAGTGTGCTAGCATAAAGATTGGGTAAAATGGCTATTTATCGAAAATTATATGTATATCTATATATCTATCATAAAATTCAATTAATTTTTAAAGGTCTACCAGGCTTGGGGGACATGGTGACAAAATCTATCATGAATAATAATCGAAAGTTAACCTCAACGCCGCAGTGACACCACGTGGCTAATATCCGTAAATTTCCCTCACAGCCACTCTACCAACTCCTTTACCTGGCTTTCATTTGCTTTGTTGGGTTTGTTCTGGCGCCAACAATAGTGAAACCCCTCAGAAGTATTCAAAGAAAATGCTTAAAGCTTGTTGCAGGTGCCTACAATTCTACTAGCAGCAGAGTGCTAGAACACGAATCGTCCGTCCTCCCTATAGAGATATACCTGAAACAAAGGAGGGTCCAGCACGCCGGACTATCAGATAAACTCCCAGTTCAAGAGACAATCCGATCGACATGTAAGAGGATAAAGCTGCCCGCAAACGGGAGAGAAACCCTGCATGCGTCGAACAAGAGTAAAGATATCGCCGAGTGGACAAGAACTTGCGGAAGTGAAAAGGATAAGAGAAGGCAGAAAGAAGCTGGTAAGATAGCGGCCTTTCAGGAGTGGAAGGATTCATGGACAAGCCAGATCAGGAAACACCGCCCTGGCCGACCAGCACCAGCCGATCCAGAACATTGGAAAGCGGCAAATATATTTACTGATAAACAAACAGGCAGCATCAAAATGAACTTCAAAGATACCCCCTTAAGAATCCACCGTAACCTAACCAGGGCCCAAAGCAGTGTCGCCATTCAGCTAAGGAGCGAGCATATCGGACTCAATTCTTACCTGAGCAGAAGAAAAGTACCCGGAGTAGAAAAGCCAAGCTGTCAATGTGGATATCCGTCGCAAAACGTCAAGCACATGGTGTTGGCGTGTCCGCAGTGGGCAAATGGAAGAGGCGACTTTCTCCGACAAGCTAAAGACAGGTCATTTGAAGCAATGATGAATAGCCCAGAAGACATGGCCAGAATTACACAGTGGATACTAAACAAAGGGTGGATAAAACAGTTTCGACTGGCAGGAGAAGTCGAGGTAGCAATGTCAGATAAAGTAAATAGATCTGGAAGGGGAAAGGACGGAATCCACACGGGCTGAACAGTGTACACTGCACTTCCTGAAGGTAAACCAAATAAATTGATAGGAAGATAAAAAGACAGGATCAGGGGGTTTTCACCAAATTGGTTTCCTCCTTTGTAAATAATGCAGATAGTCACCTGCATGGACCCATAGGGTGCCTGATCGGGTTAATTGAAATCAAATTCAAAATTCAAAAATTCTGGTGCCAACACCTCGGGTAGATTTATTTAGACTAAGCTAACCTGCACGTGAGGAGCTCACGTGCTGTGCGCGGGCACGACGTTAAGTATTATAAAAAAGTAAACAAGCAAATATCATCATTTGGTCAAAAGCGGCACCACGTTCCACGAACGTCCGTTCATCGTTTGCATAATTGCTACCATCTTCATCAGTCCTTATTTTCTGATTCCCCGATTTTTATTCGCTGCGCTTCGGCATGGCGGGTTGGAGAGCCAGAAAGGTGGATTTCGCGGCTGAAAAAATTTTCACGGCACCACCACCACCACCAACGGACAGCGGAACCGCCGCAATTACGGCTGTAGAGTCTCTCGCGACCTCTACAGGCGTCAACATGGATAATCTTAGGACAGTAGGGTTATTTCTAAACAAGGTCAGAGACAGACTGGTTATCGCAGGCACTGACAAATCTGCGACGCCGATGGTCAAAATAGGGGAGGCACTCGATGCCTTCAAAGCCCACGCTACGATGTTACAATCGAAGCTGAAAGCTTCACGAATGGAAGAACAGATGCTGGCCTTGGAGAAGGCAGTTACGAAGAATCTCGCGGAGCCGTCGCGCAAGACGGCTGCTCCGGCAAAACTAGGAATGGGAGGTCGACCCACATACGCTTCCATTGTTGCACCGCCAGCGACTCGAGCGGCAGTCAGGATAAGAATTCAAGGAGCAAACAACATGCAGCCGGAAGAGCTGCTCGACAAGGCAAAACTACATATCGAGTGGGCTTACGCAGTTAGGAAGCTGCGGAGCAACGATACTGAGGTGTTCGTGCAGTCGGTCTCCCAGCGAGACGCTGCCTTGAGGATGGCGCAGCCAAAGGAGTTTTGCGTCTTAAAGCAGGATTATCCTGTCGAGATTTTAGGGATCCCATTGGGGACAAATATACAAGGAGGAAAGAATGCCAATAATGGCTTATTTATAAAACAAATCATAACGGAAACCGAAGCTCAGATACCTGGGATTAATATCGAGAGGATAAGGTGGCTTTACGATGGTAAAGAACACCAATGGATGAAGAAGAACGGCCATACTCGAGGGTCAGTAATTGCGAGCCTGCCGACCGAGGCTCTTCAACGCGAGGTGATACGAAACGGCATTCTACTCAACCCAATGCTGTACACGGCCCAGCTCTGGTCACCCCGAGCACAGCCAAAGCAGTGTTTCAACTGCAGCCAGTGGGAACACACCCAGGCGTCGTGTGGAAAGGCAGCCAGGTGCGGTGAGTGCGCTGGCGCTCACCAAACTCGGGACTGTCCGAGGAAAAGGGTTTCTTGCGCCAACTGCGGCAAGGAACATCGTTCATGGCAGAAAGCAGCGTGTCGGACCTACCAGGTCTACAAGGGAAGTGTGGAGAAGGCTCGGATGGAGCTATTATCAAGAACGGCGGAAATATGGAATGAAAAACCAATAATGGCGCCAATACGAACAGTCGGACCAACTGATGATTAGGGTTTCACTTTGGTCACCAGTAAGAAGGCTGAAGGACTCAAAAGGGGGCCAGGACGACCACGCAAGGTAGTCGAAGCCCCAGTGGCACCAACCACCCCCGCTCCAATTCCACCTCCAACCATACCATCTCTTCGAACACTTCGACGACCAACGCCGGGCGAGGAGGTAACTTCTCTTTTCAATTTCCCATCACGATAGTCTGATCGAAGGGGGAGTTAACGAAAACTGCGGAAAGTTTATAAATCTAATGTTGAAAGGAACGTCCTCGGCATGAAGCCGGGTCGGTTCAGAGTGGCAGGACATCGGGTTTTGTTTCGTTAAAAGCTTTTTCCCTTGCCAAAGCGGCTTACCGTCTTCATGGTTCTGTATATAGATACCGCATATGACGTTAAACTAGAGAAATGAAATGAAATAAATAAATAAATAAAATACCAACTCCTTAACGGGCACTAGCTAAAGACCAATGCACTGCCATCCCTCTCCGCTCGGCTGCTAACCTTACAACAGCTCCTGCTTGTGACATACGGGAAAAATGGTTTGAAAAGATAGTAGCTAGTAAAGTGACTGTTGATGCTCAAGGGGCATGTGATGATATCTAGAAAGGACGACTCTGCCATGGAATTCTAAGCCAAGGATAGCCATTGAACGTGATTCGCTGGGTAGAATCTTTCATTGAAGAGCGGGAATCCATCATCTCCATTGAAGGTACTACATCACCGCCCTTCCAAACTCAATGTGTTCTCCCATAAGGCTCACCTGTATCCCCAATTCTATTTCTTCTTGCTATGGAAAAGTATTATAATTATGAGGTAATTATGAAGTCTTGGAGTCTAGACCTTAACGGTCTGTGGAACTGAGGGTAGAGGAAAGAGTGGAGAGTAAGTCAATTAGAATCTAGATGTATACATATAAGAAAGGATGAAGCAGTACAGTCTAATACTACAAGAAAGGTGTTCCTAATACCCTGCGCACGGAGGGCAAGACTGAACACCTTTACGCGGTGTCCTCTACGAACCTGGGAGTGAAATATTCATCCAGAGCCGAGTTCAGTCATATTTCGCAATATCGAGCAAGATGGCCCATGATGCAATGATTCAAGACTCTCCACCTAATCAAATTTTCCTACCTGACGAGATCAATCACCACTAAAACCTCATCAAGTTTGCAGGTACGACTTAGTACATCCTCATTTCAATGATCACACCTCTGTTCGACCTTCTCTGGCCTCAATTGACCACCACGTATACGCCCACGCCGATATTTATACCCGACGGAGGAAGCAAAGCGTGGCGCACAAATCTGGGAAACAGTTCTTTGGGATGGGCGTTAGGAGGATCAGTACAAGTTGACGTAGAAGATAGCTACACTCGCGATGTGCGTGAAATTTTGAAGATTTCAAAGGATATTTACAAACTAAGCTTTGTGCGTGCCAAGGCTTTGTTTGGGAGAGTGCGGGCGACACTATAAACACTGCCATGGTGCGGTGATACATCGTCTTGGCCGGTCTTCCCAGTCGAGCCTGGATAGCTTGGGCACCTATCACACTCGAGGCTCGTCTCAGTCTGTGGTTGATAAATTTACGGCTCGGGCAGGTCAGTTTCTGTCACTCAAAGTCCGTTGGATAACATTATGATTGGTCTATGATATGGGTAACGTACATATTGTAGACCAATCATAATAGGTTATGAGCCCGGCGCAGTGTCACGCATTAAATAACTAAGCTAACGATACGCATATTTTACACCTCAAAACCAACGCCCTGTCTCAGTTTAACCAAGGCAACCACTCCAAGATTGTCCTTTCACGCGACGTCTCCGTCATCAAGTGGATAACCAGTCTGCAGGCTAAACCAGCCAAGAACAATATTAATGGAAATGTGTTCCATGATTACCCAGGGATAATTCCAGTTCTAAGACCGGCTGACATAATTGAAGGGATGGAGTTCACAAGCGTAGACTACCTACCTGAACTGGACGCATACTACAATAAGTTAGACATGGACGTTGGGAGAGATTTGTGCCAAATACATTATCATAAGCCGCCTTGACTCAAGCATGTGCCCTCGCAGGCACGACCACACGACTGCAAAAAATTTATATCACAGTATTGCAGACACAAGGAAAGAAACGGCGACGGCACTATATGTCCAGGTGCTATAGGCATTCTTAACCAATAAATATAGATCGCACGCAGACGACTATATCAACAGGTTTTAAGCAAACCTCCAGAGCCTGAACGAGGCGGCTGATGTTTTCCTCCGCATCACAAACATTGAGTATCATGTGACTAAGGGCCAAGCTGCAGCCACTTTGTCCTAGGCACCAAGCACGTTCAACACATCGAGACAAGCCCACGTTTTTTCTCCAAGCTAAGATATATCTCGTGACTCAATTTTCTTACTTTTCATCTTCCCAAGACGTTAAGATGCCCCCCAGGAGGCATGAAATTCCCACGACACTCGTGTCCCCTGCTCGAGTTGTCTCGCGCGCAGTCAAACGTACGAATCCTTGCCCTCCACTCCCAACTGTTCAGGTGGAAGTTATCCTAGCAGCCGCAGCTGAGAAGCAACAATCTCCAGCTGAACCCATCTACATGGACTCAGAAGAGGAGTTCATGGACCTCGGATTGGAAAACGAATTTCCTTCCAACTCTTCTTCTGAAAACCTTTCCCTCTCTCTAACGCCAGCTCCCGTATCGGTAATAGCTACCCAACTGCATTCTCCAAAAAAATGCTCTGAGAAGAGATTCTACTCTGGGTATCTCTAGCTCCATTCATGCGTCCACCAAATACAACGTTGCAATTGAGCAACAACCTACCTCAACTCTCCCGCGATCTAGCGGGCGTTCAACAGCGCGGATTATCGAACACCCCTCGGCAGCTACGACAAATAACATAGCCGCTTCATCGTTGGCCTGTCAAAATGCTGGAGCCCAACATCTACGTGGTCTACCGCCAACAATCGCTGCGGGCCTCAAGGCTATTATGACGCGAAGTGCAGCACGAGTCATTGCAGGCCTCCCCGTCTTCGAGCAGTCTCAAACTGCTCCAAATGTCAAAGTTGGCGCACAACCAGCCCCACAACCAGAACCGCCCGCAAGTTCTACTTACGCAAATGCTGCGAAGAAAAACTTGTCCGTACCTGCACACCTTCCAAAGGCTACGCCCAGGGTTACAAGTCCAAAGAAGAAAAACAGGCCGGACTCTAGAGTTATGATACGTCTAGCGCCCGACCACCCTCTGAGATTCCAAGATTCTCTCCTGGTCCGTACAAAGCTGAGAAGCTTTCTCGAAAAACCGGAACTAATCTAGGACATCAGGTCGGTCCCTTTTACAATAGTCCTCGTGTCCCCCTCATCCAATCAAACTCCCGAGCTCATTCAAGCAGCTATTGCCTTACAGCCAGCTACAGGAGTTGTGCCTATCAAAAAACAGGAAAAACGAGAGAACTTTCTCATTAGCCCAGTTCCCAAATATGGGTACAACGCTTCCAGATCTATCGAAGCCCTTTCCGATGCAGACATCCGGGGAGAACTTGCAGCCGCAAAAATCGACACAAAAGCAACTTTTTCTATCAGCTGGACACGTAATTCCCTGGCATCCCCAGAATGGGAAGGTACTCTCCGACTGGTAGTTGTAAAGCCAGCTGCAGATAAACTCCCCTCCAGCATCCGCCTATTTGCGCGTTCTGCCAAAATTCGACCGGCTGACAATCGCCCACGCCTCCAAGTCTGTCAACGCTGCCATGAACTTCACAACATCAATGCCTGCCCCCGGAGAGCTCGTTGTAGACTTTATGCGTCAGACTCACACAACGGCTCTTGTATGACACCCATAAAGTGTCTTAATTGTGCTGGCCCGCACGTGGCCTCTTCCACTGGATGCCCCGCGAGACCCTTCCGAGCTAACGGAGTATTTGTTCGCCCAGACAAGGAGAGAATACGGGTAATGCGCCAGGAAGGACACAGGTCTTGGCTGGCTCCTAACCCCCCGCTGGATCTCCTTCAACACAACTCTCGCGCGCCCTGACTCCAGCTCCTATTTTAATAGTAGGCTCAGCATCTAGATTTGCTCACTTGATTTCTCTCAAGGAGTCACTATGAGGGACCGAAACCGAGGTCGAAGAAGACAGAAGACTACAGGCCTCTGCTTCTTCCAGATCAACGTTGGTAGACGTGCCTCCGCGCACGACGCCGCCCTAGAACTGGCCTCAAAATTTGGGGCTAATTTTGTACTAATTCAAGAACCTTGAGTTTTTACCGACCTTTCCCGTAGACTAACAAAGACTCACCCAAGATTCCAATGTTTCTCTCCACTTTCCAACTGGAATATTCGGCCACGGGTGATGACTTACGTCTGCAAAGAGCAAGGGTTACCCCCCTTCCAGCCAGCTTTACACTCGCAAGACCTATTACAAGTCGTCATTCCGCGCAGGAATAAGCGTGCGCTCGCATGCTGGAACATATACAACGCCCCAATCGGAGCAACTGACTCCGGGGAAGGTCTAAAGTATCTAATTAACAGTACAGGGTCACCAGATATACTCGCAGGGGACTTCAACATTCACCACTCATCCTGGGACCCGAAATCTCGAACCGATAGTGTGGATGGTGACTCTCTGCTATCATGGACAGCCTCCCGGGGACTGCGACTTCTCAACCATGAGGGAACTCCCACTCATGACGCCGGAGCAGCCATCGATCTCTGCTTTGTCCGAAATGATGTCAACGCATTTTGCGAAATTCGATAAGATCTGGAAGCCGGCTCAGACCACAGAACTCTTCTCTGCCAAGTAAATAATTGGGAGGTCGAAATTCCTGCACCAGGTAAGCTGCAATTAGCCTCCTATAACTGGTCTATACTCGAAGGCCTTCTTGAGAACCACCTA
The DNA here is from genome assembly GCA_900239735.1 of Blumeria hordei DH14. Taxonomy (NCBI): domain Eukaryota; kingdom Fungi; phylum Ascomycota; class Leotiomycetes; order Helotiales; family Erysiphaceae; genus Blumeria; species Blumeria hordei. The sequence continues at coordinate 478,592 of OENG01000004.1, forward strand.
GCCGCTGCTCCCTCCCAAACAATTGAAGATAAGGCGTCAGGAATTGTGAGTACCATCTCAGGGGGCCTTCGTGCTGTCTGCCCAAGATCCCGTAAACAGGTAGCGAAAGCTGGCTGGTGAACCAAGGAGTGCACTGAAGCTCATTTAAGCTTCTGCCGAGCTCGCCGCACAGGTCTTCCGGCGGTTTCCGAACGTCGAGCCTTCGGTAAAGTGGTCAGAAAATCTAAGCAGGCATATTGGCACCACAAGATAGAACAAGTCTCTAGTCTCAAAGAGGTCTACCAGGTAGTACGCTGGCACAAGAAATTGGCTCACTACCACACCCCACCGTTAGAGAGCCTGACTGGCCTAGTATTCCGTCCAGAAGATAAGGCACAGCTATTTAAAGAGAACCTTCTCAGTCGACATCTAAATCAAGTAGATATCGACAATACAGCCCCTGTAGTGGCAAAAAGATCAATTTCCTGGCCTCCGATAACAGACGAAGAGGCTTATAACTCATGCTGTGTCGTCTCAATATCTGCTCCTGGACCGGACAGTATCACCACGACGGTACTTAGACGCGCCTGGCCACTCATTGGGGCTCGGATAACAGCTTTATTCCGCTGGTGTGATCAGCAAGGACTACACCCGAGTGTTTTCAAGAATGCTAATGTTATTATAATTCTAAAGTCTGGAAACCGCAATCGGGCTCTACCAAAGTCATATCTACCAATTGCTCTTCTGTCATGCCTTGGTAAGGGACTCGAGAGACTAATGGCCCGCCGCCTCTCATTCCTAGCGTTGAAACTATAGATTCTCTCTCGGGATCAATGTAGCGCAGTTCCTCGAAGATCTGCCACAGACCTCACCACAGTACTGTCGTGCGATATTCAGGATGCGTGGTCCAAAAAAGAAGTGGCTGGCATGGTCACAGTAGATGTGAAAGGAGCATTTGATGGTATCCAAAAAGGCCGCCTTTGTCACTGCTTGCGGGGTCAAGGCTGGCCCAATAATGTGGTACAGTGGGTGTCTTCTTTTATGTCTGAGCAAGAAGCCTCAATTATAGTTGATGGAACTACATCTCCAACATTTGAAATCCACTGTGGGCTTTCGCAAGGGTCTCCCGCCTCTCCAATCCTGTTCCTACTGGCAATTGAGGGCCTCCTCAATCTCTCACCAAAACGCTTTGGTTATGCAGATGATGTGGCACTCATAGCGTCTGCGCCATCTCTCACTCGATGCTCAGAACTACTCCAGAAGCAGTTAGACTCAACCCTCGCATGGGGGCGCGAGAACGGCATCACTTTTGAAGTGTCCAAAACTGAGCTGCAATACTTCCACCGAAAGCATGGATCCCCAGCAGAGCCCAGCGTATACGCTAATGAAGTAGAGGTCACTCCAAACGACCACACACGCTGGCTCGGGGTCATCTTTGACCGTGGCCTTCGATTTAGAAAAGATGTAAGACAAACATGCGGTAGATCCTTGGCCATCAGGAGCCACATAAAAAGCCTCTCAAGAACCACTCGAGGAATAAGCCCTCTTATCTTGAGACAAGCACTTCAAGGAGCAGCTTTTACAATCTTGCTCTATGGGGCTGAAACCTAGTATTCCAAAGTAACCCGAAAAGGACTAGTTCTTAGATTACAACAAAGGATGAACGATGCGGCCTGAGCAGCTCTTCCGGTATTCCGAACGACGCCAGTTGCTGTACTTCTTCGGGAGACAGGTTGGGGTCCGGCACGAGCCTGGCTGGAACATATCCAAGATCGCCTAGCTGTACGTATAGCCTCGCCAGATCCTAGGCAACCCCTTCGTAGAAGATGGAAATCCACAGTAATGCTGTGGATCCGACAAAGAATTTCTCCAGAGCTCTCAGAAGATAATATTCCCCCATCCTGAACAGTTAATCAGGATACATCTTTGGAAATAATCGGGGCAGTCGGTCATTATGCTGGAGTCGATGCCTTCTCCGGTTGGTTCTTTCTGCAATCATTGTTGGACCTCACTGTTTTCTCCAATGGCGCTTTAATCGAGAACCGAGTAGGAGCAGGATATTCCATACGACGTGGCGCGTCACACGATATAGTCTGTGGAACTATACCTCTAGGTACCTCAGCAGAAGTTTATGATGCGGAAATTGCCGGAGCGACTGAGGGGCTAGCGGCCGCCATCCGCAATCCCATGGCATTTTATGCGACTAACGTAACTGTCTGCCTAGACAATCAAGAAGCGGCTCTACGGCTTCTCCTATTACCACCTATCGCAACAAGTTCCTGTCAAATTATGAAATTTCGGAAACTCGCAGCCAGCTGGTCTGAAAGGAAACGCGCATCCTGCACTATGGTTGGAACAGTCAGTGTCCGATGGTGCCCCGAACATTCTGGGATCCCCGGAAACGAAGCAGCAGACTCTCTAGCCAAGTCAGCATGTCTAATTTCTAAATTGTCTCTCCTTCTGTCCATAACAAGAGCAAAAAGGAAGGTGGCTCAACTCTACAAGGCCTCCAGCGACGCCTTCTGGGAACAAGAGGCTCCGGCTAGATATAAAGAACTCGAAATTGGTCCTAGCTCAGGAATAACCACAGAATTTAAAAGCTTAAATCGGCGGACATTTGGAGCGCTAATCGCAGCTCGTTTCGCACACGAAGGTGCCCTAATGACTTGCTCCTGTGGCGAAGGAAAAAGCCCTGATCACTTCTTCTTCTGCAGTATAGGAAGAAACCGTGCCCGTCTTCGCGGTGTACCTCATCATCCTTGCCCCGGTATCAAATGGATACTTGGCACGCCTAAAGGCGCCCTTACCTTCGGAAAATGGGTCGAGCTGACCAAATTTTTCGACGAAATCCAAAGAGCCCATTAGATATTTCCAAGTGAAATTTTACGATCGGGTGTGGGGTTAATGTCAGAAGGAACTATGTATTCCTATTTTCTTGTTCTGCGGGTATAATTTAAAGCTGTCATGAATGCGCTTTTCACATTAGCAGTAAATTGTCATCCACGTAGTGTAGCATGCAGGGCTAAGGTAATGGAACTAGATAAGTGATAGATTACATACCCCCAATCTCTACATTCACCTGTAGACCACTCCTAAAGGAGACTAGTTAAGGGGCTATCTGGAAGTATGTGGGATTGGTTAATCATCATGTAAATAATCTTTAACATAACATCACACAATAAGATACCATTCGCACCCAAACACATTATTGCCATAACCACCCAAGTACAGTCTAAGCCCCCTGAGTAGTCACAACCATTCAATTGAAGATCCCAAGTGTGTACGACCATATACACCACCACCCTTCAATAAAAGCTACTTGTAAAAAAAAAGTGAAGTCCCTGGTAAAGGAAAATTTGCTACATTTAAATTGGAAAGCAGAGTGGCGGATAGCTGGTCGGACTCTTTTATTATTTCTAGGTGTTGTTGTGCGCGCTAGAGCGTCGGGTAGTTCTGTAGGGACTGGGCCGTCCAGCACGTGACAGAAGTCACGAGCGGTGGGCAGGCAGGAAGTTAAATTCCATCAAAATCAAAATCAAATCACTAAGCACGTACCTTTGCTGAACACATGGAGGGAACTTCGGGCAGGGAATGATGAAAATTCATACACAAACCTGGAGACCATGATGTCGACAATACGAATTTCTGAATGGCAAAGAATACCCATATCTTTCCACCAAGCGCTCGCTGCTTATGATGCGACCGTCGAAAGACCTCCCGACGAAGAATGCACCATGTGCAGGCACAGATATTTCAATCGAGAGATTTTTAAGCAGCATCCTGAGCTGGCGACCGGTCCAGGTGGTAGAAAATGGAAGGAAAGAAAGGCACTTGGTCGCGAAAAGGGAAAAATGAACTCTGTGTCAGGCATGGAGTCCGACAGCGATATAGATGCGGTAGTCATGGCAGCAACGGCATACAGACCAAATAAATACCATACCTTCCATGATACTGGTGCATCGCATCACTTTGTTCCATGCGAAACCATATTTTGTAACATGCATTCCCAGCTTAAACCTATCAAATTTAATCAAGCCGTAGGTAACACACAGCTCACACACCAAGGTATCGAAAAACTAGTGATTGGTAGAGTTATTATTGGTCTGCACGACACCCTCTACTCCCTCAATTCTTCCTGTATTATCGTATCTGTAGGAAGACTGCTTAGATTGTGGGAATATAGAACCAAATGAGTGCATGACCCAACCCGTAAAAATAGAGCATCATAAACTCACGCCAAGGCAACACTGTGAACACCGCAATGGTTGGATGGTGCAGTGGTACATCATCTTGGCCGGTTGCTCAAGCAAGGTCTGGATAGCTAGGACGCATATCCCACCAGAGACAGGAGACCGCTGGATGGAATCCGGCAAAACCAAACTACATTTCTCGCGGCGCTAGTATGCATGGATGATGAAGGCAAGCTTGGATAATCAAAGCTTTTAAATTTCCCTTTGGTGGGTACTTACGGAGGAGGGTGGACTATTTATGTAAGCAAACATACCTCATAGTGGTATTTGCAAATGAAATCCAAAGTGTGAGTCTCTCTAACGTCAAAAGAGTCATCCAATATGTATATGTTGGAAATTCTGACTCTCGAATTTAGGACTCAACCATTATCTGTTTCATCTCAGGTTTACGACAAGATCGACTCTCCCTACACATGTGGATCCTGAAAAGATCTACATTATCACGTGTTGATCAGATTTTAGATGTACGGCGCATAGACAAAATCCTAGAGCCATTATGATCTCACACGATCAGATCGCACTGGAGCTGAGGGGTAACAGAGTATTGATGTATATAGGCGCATAGATATCCTACATTTGGGGGAGATATAGAATTCACGTATTAGTCTCAAGCTCTACACAAGATCCGTTGTAGTTAGGAGCCACGAGACACCACGTGACAACATTTCATTCTTACACCCACACCCCGCCATTTACTAGCTAACCAACGCGCGCCCAGGAACCTCACACATGTCTTGAGTGCGCTAATCGCGCCTACTGTCGCATATAAGTTGTGATATTTACGTACTACAGTGTACCTTGGCTAATTATGGTAGATGAGAGGTGGCTGTTCATCACTAGGTTTGACAGGCACATGAGACTAGTGGGGATTTCTCCCTTAGATGTTTATATAAGTCCAATGTTCTCATAGATGTAAAATATCAGGTCTTCTATACTTCATATACATATCCACATAATATCGTGCAGAGTATATTTTCCAACAGTATACATAGCACTGGTCATGTGTCATATCTAAATAGCTGAATACACATTAAATGATTTAAAAAAAAAGGTCACGCCAATTGCCAAGCTCAAATGTAAAAATGATGTCTACTACATAAAATCACTAACAAAAAATACGGCAGGCGTAACACATACCGCAGCACCTGGTATAGCAAGAGTCCCAACCACAACCAGTGCCCAAAGATGGCATCAAATTCTTGGTCACAGCGGAGAGAAAATCCTGAAGAAAACAGCACAATGCTCCATAGTAATGGAGGGAATTGACATGACAGAATTAACAACCTGTGAAACCTGCCACCTAAGTAAAGCCCAACGTTACGTCTCACGTGAACCAAGTCCGACTCCGTTTGAGCCACTCGACGAAGTGTTTGTTGATACGGTTGGCTAATTAACAACAGCATACAACGAAAATCAGTACGCAGTCATGATTACAGACGCAAGATCACGCATGAGATGGGCCATCTCAACACATACGAAAGATCAAATCGCACACCAACTAGCTCAATGGATCGAGCAACAACACCATCAGTATGACAAAAGAGTCCGTACCATATTCAGAGATGGGGGATCAGAATTCACACGCATAAAGACATACTGTGAACAATACGGAATCAGAACAGAAATCTCGGCTCCATACACACCCGAACAAAATGGCACCTCAGAAGCATCAAATAAAGTCATTCTTAGGAAAGCTAGGTCCATGCTCATTGACACCCGAATACCTGCTTATTACTGGCCTCGGGCAATCGAGCATGCTTGCTTCGTTACCAACCGTCTTTACCGTTGTTGGACTTTCTCCGAGGTCTAAGGCAGCCTCATCCCGAACAAATAAATCTAGTAAATCTTCCACGCTTTAGCTGTCGCGCATTCAAACTTATCGACCCAAAGCCAGGCAAATTCGATCCAAGAGCAGGGATGGGCTGGTTCGTAGGATTTCAGAAAAATACTGCCAAGAACTTCCTAATCTACCATTGTCATTTGACACCAGTACAAGGGTGGAAATAGTCTGATACGCTTCGTAAAGCTAATAACTGACGGCTTTCTTCCAGACATCAGACTCGCTAATTAGCCCCATATTGTTAGGCATTAACTTGTTGTGACAGCGATCCAGCCTCCTGAACAGTATTATCCTTATGTCTGGTTCCATCTTTACCTCCCAATACAACCTTATTGTAAACAATCCAAGTATTAGGCTCAGGTATCCACCTAAGTTCATACAACAGTCAAACCATGACAATTGTATATTCTAGGTCTCAACACTGTGTAGCACATCGGGCTCCTCTCTGACCCAGGCCACACCTTATACAGTGCTCCTTGCCTCTTGTGTTCCTTGAAAGGTCATTGATATATTGCCCATGATGAAAAGCCATTCAGCTCATAGTTTATCCGTGGAATTCAGCCATTATTTCCAAGGAACCTTCTACCCATAAAAAGAATGGTAGCAATGCAAACTGGGTGCGCGGGAAAAGGCCTTTAAAAACCTACAGTCCCAGCCAGTAGATGCCCAGATACCGGAGTCACACCAGATACGTATATCCATCTATACCTCCCTTCTTTGTAATATTCGAGGCCGACTTGATCCAATCCTCCATCGCCGTATCGGGTGCCAGGCCTGATCTGGAAACTCATCGGATGGCTTTTCCTCCATGATAAAGAGTTGATGATGAGAAGAGCTTCGACCCTAGCATCTGATCTGATCGTGGTTAGCCTCATGATAATGGTGATAGAGGGATGTGCTGAGAGATGAAGACGATTGAGACCGCGAAATCAATTGAGAATTCTCATCTGAGTGTGGACGAAGGTGTTAATCCATCTCGGCTCTGCAACCTCTACAGTGAGAGCTGGAGGTTCGTAGAGAACGCCACTAATAGAAGTTGAGTTTCATACCCCAATAAGTCAGAAACTATCTCTACAATCCAATGTGACCTCGAAAACCTCATTACTATTATCAGAGAGCATAGGATATAACTTGACCTCACAAATTTAGAAGTTTTAGGGTCAAGAACAGGGCCTAGGAAGAAAATTAAAAATACTGAATTTTCCATCATAGTCAAAGGCCGCTGAATCAATCCGTCGCCTCATGTCTAATTGCTAGGTGTCTAGCCTGGTACTTAGCTGAACTTCAAACAGCTTGTACAGAAATGGTCTGGAAAAGCCAATCATCTAGTTCACTTTTTACGACATAGCAACGGTATACAACACAGTGCAACTATTGGATCTCTAGTCCACGCATTTTAAACTTGCGTTCTGAGGACGGCTTTGTAGGAATCAGAAACGTGTTGGCCTGCTCTCATCAGAATTACCACACTGCGAGATAAAGAGGTCAGGACTGGAGTAGGCTGGCATTATTTCTGTTTGAAAAAACAATTATGTAAGCGATCCGAGTAGCACTCTCCAAAGCGCTCTCTATCGTGAAGCAGAAATACCCGCAGCATCTATCATTCTCCAGCAAAAGATGTTGTGGCCTGCAGATCGTATACGAAGAATGGATATTCGGTTCCCTCTGGCCCTTCGGGCGACCGAGAACACGAAAGAGACAATAAGATGCTTAGGTCTTAGATCTAGATAACGAGATGACTTGTTCAGACAACCCGAGCGGTACATGACACGCCTGAAAATGAACGTACGCCAAGTTTTGACAGCCGAAGGCCCTGGGAAGCTATACTTTTCACACGGCTCTCCAGCGTCGACGCAATTTAGTCGGGAAAAAGAAGCTATATCAGGAAGCATTAAACTAAGGTTAGCTTCCCTTCTAGCCAACATAGTCTGTGCTTTCTCTGATGGATCGCCATCGGGTTCCAGAAAATCAGCCCGGTGATATGAAGTATACCAAGGAGTTAAGCTACTTGGGAGTGGTTTCGATCCACTTCCCGGAGCAGAGGTATTCGATGCGGAGGTTTTAGGAGCCATAAAAGTCTTGGAGGCTGCTATAGCGATTAGAGAAGACTTATCAATCTATATTCTTCTATACAACCAAGCGGCCGCCCGGGAATTCAATTGCGGAAGTTCAAATTCCTTGCAAACAGTGATTGACGAATTTTTATCGCTGAAATTAGAGCAAGCGCGTGTGTGTGGAAATACGCTGGATACCTAGTCATAGGGGGGTTCAAGGCAATAAAGAAGCCGGCAAGCTGTCTAAAATGGCCCTAGGAGCTCTCGATGACAAAACACTAACTACAGGTACGCCCAGTTGAGAAGATCAAAATCCAATCTTTGCAGCTGTCACGGTTTCAGTATAAAATTCATTGGCAATCTTGTAAGTACAGTATATTGATTATAATTCTCTGGGGAGAGAATTCATACAGCTAGACTACAAATATATATACAATCAAGTTCGAAGCGAGCATATCGGTCTCAATACTTATTTATACAGAAGAAAAGTAGCAGGAGTTTATCTCCCAAGTTGTCCGTGTGGCTACCAATCACAAAATCTCAAGCACATGATCATGTCCTGCTCTAAGTGGTCAGTTGGTAGAGGAGAAATCTGGAGATAAGCCCGAAATCGATCCATTGAAGCAATGACCAACAATCCCAGCGATATGAAAATGTCACGGATCAGCTATAGAAAGCAGAGAGCATTTGTATGGGTGATTGTATATTAACAATTCAACTATGGAGAGCTAAGTTCTACATACTAAGCCATATATATGTACAGACTCGTTGGCTTCTAAGTTCTTCCCTCTAAGGCCAGGCTACTTCTAGATAATTCCAGTTACGACTCTAATGATATCATCCTTCTGAAGCTCGATCCTGGTCCTATTCATATGGGATATTCTAGATACTTCATCAGTGATTCTAGTACATTCTGTGGAGCTCTTCCTTCGACCCGACCCCTAGTAGTTGTACGCCAGTACTTGCCAGTACTGGCTACAGGATAGTACCGGCTTTGTAGCCGTTACAGAAAAGAATCTTACAATGGATTCTTAATCATGGTTGGATAGAACAATTCCGCATGACAAATGCAGTCGAAATGCAGCTCAGGGAACGAGACGGAACATGTACAAAGTTGGGGTTGATAGAAGGAACGTGTTTAGTACACATCGACGGCGTTACAGTGTAACCGTACTCCCTACAGGATAAATTGCAAACTTCAAAAATTAAATCAGAAAGCTTGGCGAGCTTTCACCGAAAGGTGTCCTCCTATGTAAATATATAGATAGGATTATAGCCACCTGCATGGGCCCATAGGGTGCCAAATCAGGTTAAATGAATTCAAATTCAAATATATACAATCTAAGATAACCTCCTTCTATAATAATCCCTGTGTAACCAGAATTGATTGGAAACTTCGACAACTCCCTAGAAGATTCTCGGTACTCCTGTCATCCTCATGAACCTTTTGTATACTTCGAGAAGGTTCATTGGGAATCCACTAAGCTCCGGGTATTTCGAGATTCTTCCCGAAGATTCCCTTGGTGTCGTTGCCTGCGCTAGGCAGCGTAGGCTACAGGAATCCTTAGGCTTGGCAGCCGTTACAGCAGCACTAGAGAGATTAGTTAAACTACGCGGTTAAGAGCTCGTGGAGAAGTAGTGGCAGAAGTATTGGTCGAAATAATACATAGATCCTGGCCTTTACATACGCTGCAAACGGCCACCGAAACTGGCTCTACCGAGATAGTCGTACTATCGTCTTATTTTGACAAGAACGGCCACGAGGACTACACCGGCGTTACAACCCTAAACATGAAGATCTGAAATGCGTTGGTGTTGAACATATCGCGCAATGAAATGGGTGCCATATTCCTGGAACGAAAGAAGTTGCCTAAAAGAGTATTATGTTCAGATTACTGCTGCATTAGTGGAAGATTTGCGCTATGAATACATGAGGAAGAGTTAGAGAGCCCAAGCCACGGCAAAAACAATTGTGGCGCCATCTAGGCATAGAAAAGCTCCAATAAACTCCTAATATCCACGCCATACGGCCGCTAATACATCTATCAGGTGGCTTGAAGCGCTGCCATATTACCCATTCCGACTCTTTTAATAACCACGAGATCGTAAAGGGAGCCTAGACAAAATGAATTGCTCACACGTCCAGGACACTCTGCGTCTCTACTTCCACTAGGTTGCGGCCAAGAGAAAATTCCCTGGCATAAGTCCGAGTGCTGATCTGCTTTTTATTTTTATTTTTTTGCTGGTCTGCTTTGTAGAGCCGGAGGAACTGTGAAGAAGCGGCGCCTCCTGGGGTCAGGTAAATGATAGGGGAGAATGGAAAATCGAAGTTTTTCTAATTGCCAATGAAAATCACATGTCACATTCTAGCGAAAAATGAACAGTTCGAGAGGCGATAATTTTTGAAGATGGGGATGCGGCACTAGGCACCATTGTTCACAGATATTATCAAGCAACTGATAGTTTGGAGCCTACTGGATCTAATAATGGGAATCACCGGGTATCGGGATGATAGATCCTTTTGGATGAACTATCTTGAGCTTTGATATCTTACCAAGGACATGGTTATCAGGATATTGAGGATGTTCGGGATGATCAAAGCTCCAACTTGAGGTGTTTTAATCTCCAATACATTTAATCTAGTTCAGGTCGGATGGTGTACCACTACACCATCCGGGCCGGTCTTCGAAGTAGGGTCTGGATAGCCTGAACATCTATCTCACTTGAGACAGTAGATCGCTGGTTCAATTCCAGCAGACTTCACCTTACTAAAGTAAGCTACATTGATGATGGTGGCATGCCTTGATAACCCACGGTTTTTTGAGTGGTTTCCCTTGGGCGAGTTTCACGGATGGCATAGTTCGACAGCGGTGAAGAAAAAGCCGCCTTGTCATAACAGTAGTGAGACTTGCAAATGATATCTGAGGCATGATGTCCATCACAACTATATCATCATTGTATCTGACTGAAGTCAACACCTGCATGGGCCAAAAAAGGCGCCAAATCAGGATAATGAACAAAAAAAAAATAACTCCCTCGTGCCTGAAAATGGAGTCTGAGGTTTTGAACAAAATTGTGTTTTAAAAAAGAAAGGCGAAAAATATTCGGCAGAAATAAATGCTCTTAACCTGGTTTACACATGATAATTATAGCAAAAAGCAAATCATTCGAATCTGCTCGAAAGTTCAGTATTGGGTGCCAGGAGTGTAGCATAAATCTGATCTGTTCTTGCGGGCAAAAACATCATGTTTATTCTAGCAAACTATCAGCTTGCAAACTATCAGCTTAGAAACTATCTTTGTTCGTATTCAGGTCCCTGAATACTTTTTATCTCAGATATCAAGCCTGTTATATTTTGAACTATCCTCGCATGATTCGAAAATCAAGCTCGATGTCAAAGAAAATTTTGAAAACTTTCATCGATTTATGATTGAAATCTAGCAATACTCTCATTCTTGCGCATATGTTTAAGTTCGCAATCTGTACAACACCAGAAGTATAAAATGGAATCGTGTTGGCCGTTGCTACCTCCGGTAGCCAGCTATCACTTTGTCCAACTCATTGATTTGCACTGTTCTCCTCACTTTTGATTCTGGAAAGTCTTTCTCGCAATTTATCATCAAGCCAGCGAGACAAGACGCTAGCGCCCCCTAAAATTTGAATCTCTGCTTTAACATTCAACATGAGCATAGTTTGTAGCTCATTTTTCCAATTTAAGGTCAATGTTCCTGTATGAAAATGCTTCTGCATAAAATTTGTTGCAAATTTCCGATCCCTACTGGACAAACTCATAAAGCTCTGAGAGTTTATTGGACATGGCAAAATATCACAACTCTGTATACCAAGCCATTTAATTGATGGGACGGCGATATGGGGCTCGTGTGAAAGGTTTGCCGAGTTAAACTTATAAACTGCCAATATAGCAATCCCATCGGGATCAAAATCCATCAGGGCAAAAATCGGTATGTCGGGAAATTTGACAGCGATGAGATTTAGGAATCTACGTGTTTGTATATCTGGATAACCCTTGGCCTAATTTATTCAGGAAGAACACTTTTACAGACAAAGTATACTTACTGTTATGAGAATTCCATTACCTGCCTTGGAGCTTTTCCAGTATAAGCTTGAAGCCAAGGTTTGAAACGTAGCCTGAATACCGTCAGCTATTACACATTTAAATAAATTTAATGTGATGCCTCTTTTTCAATCACAAGGATCCAAAAAACATCATGTACGATTATGTCCTCAATTCCTCTCCAGTTTGGAATCAGAATGCCCTAGATCGTTAAAATCATTAAACCTTCACTTTGTTATTAATCTTGATTTGATCTACTGACCTCTGTTGCAAAAGAGTAGTCAATGGCGGGGCAGCCGTGCTGAATTATGGTGAGGGATCCAGCCATTAAACCTTTAGCCGCTGCGACCTAGAAAAAGACTTTGATGAACATTGAGTAAAAATAATGAGTATACCACTACTGACCACGTTTAAAGCGAGTCTCTCGACCCCAAAAGTGTATGCGATCTCATCTATATAGCGGTCAACGATAGACTGCCTTTTAAACAGCTCTGGTTCTCGGTAGTAGATATCTCTAGATCTATTATCAGATGACGAATAATTGAGTATTCAATTGAAATAACATTGGATATGGTTAACGACTGGTAACAAAGAGATGGACTATACTCGAACCCACCGTTTGGTCATTAGGATCCCGGCAGTTAATGCTTCATGGCACAACTCAAGTATCCTGATGAGAACTGCTTTTAACGATGAGTATTACTTGATGGATGGAGATAAATATCTCACTAAATTTCCAAGCTTCTCGTGGCTTTTTGCTTGGAAAACTTATATTTCTTAGCCTTTGAGTAGACTTATCTGAAGCAGAAAAGCCATTCCGTAGGTGTGTTCGGAGTTTCAGTTGGATCACAAGCTCTTTTTTGCTGCCTAGTATACAGTCTACCATTGATTCGAAAACATACTCGATTCTTGATATCACAGTACTAGCTTGAATTTGTGCCGCAACCATCGTATACCGATTTTTGTTATATTTACTCATATCACATATGCGGGTATTGATGTGTAACGGGGAGTGATTAAGTGATATCCGGGATTCCTCTGTTGCGACGTTTTTATACTGAGAAGCCATTAATATAGATCGATGTCTATGAAGTGATAAACATGTGGATCTAGATGTATAAAATGTTCCTACGACGACTAACTTTCTGGCCAAAATGATGTTTTTTTGAGTAGCCTTATTTATTAAGATCAAACGGAGTACGAAGAATGTGACGAATTTTAAGAAACTGAGTGTTGGTATGACAAAGGTCATACACTAAAAGCTTATTAGTTCACTTAAAGTTATGAGAGTACTCTTATAATTAGTTCGAACTATCGTTCAGACGAAATGGATATTCATGGATACTCGTTATCTAGTTTACAATGATGCTACAAGATATTAACTGTGTGGCATTCGAATAGAGTATTATCCGAATGACGAAATCCACAACACGAAGGAAATCGTTTACATGTAAATCAAAAACCACCAACTCCAAGTAAACCAAACTAGAGATGCTATTCTAACACTGAGAATATCGGACTAAGAGTATATAAAATTATAAGATTGTAATATTATATGATTGCAAGAATGCGTGATTAAAAGGGTGAAAGATTAAGCAGCAGGAGAGGTACTTTGTGGCAGCTCCATCTTCCTTAAGTCTAACTCTGGACCGTACTAGAACTCAACTGAGGCCATGGCAAGATATATTCATGACTCCAACCCTTCTGACTCTAACTGTAGGGTTTTCCAGAGAGCCATCTTTGAGGATGCCTAGCCATAAAAGTCTAGGGCTGTTTTTGGACGGTCCGCCAGCTTCTCGCATAAATATGTCGAAAGTGATATTTATTTTCTATCCTGTAGGAAAAGTTATCCATCAGGGATTTACCAGAGTAAAAAGACTCCACGCGATGCCTCATGCACTTTATATAAGCAATTACATTGTATTGACTAGATTAGGAATGAAGCCTATTGGGAGCCGGATAAACTCCACTTCCAGATGAATGTGGCAGCAGCCCGTAACATAGACTGAGAAAAGATAATGAGATTTAAAATAAGACATGATGCGATATTTTTCAGTATGAGAACAGCAGTTCAATATTTCGAAATATTTTCCTTTGATATTGTGTCATAGCTAGATAGCCGCATACGCAATTAAAATCTAATGCAAAAATTAAATGTTTCGAATTAATTTTTGGGACATATTCGTAGCCAGTCTCTAATTCTTCGAGCAGTTGATAAGAAATAAACGAATCTGAGAAGTATGGTCGATTATTGATTCATTTTTGTTTCGTAATCCAGCAATTCTTAGTTTTATTTGTAAATATACATGACCGTTGTTGACAAGAAGGAGGTCCGTTGGGTAAGTGGGATAGTAGGTTAATTGATAGTGAATTATAACGAATTGTTTACGCTGCGGTTAGAAAAATGAATAATTAACTCATCCCCTATTGGTGCCTTGAGGCTCGTGCAGTTTTCTTCGGAAGATACGTGTTTTATGTAGAATAGCTCAATTTGAAACAATCACATTCAGTTTTCATTTGCAGATACCACTCGATGTTAACCCTTACGGCGTATTGCAACTTCAGTGTATACCCATTACAGAGAAAAGCGTGGGTGCATCATGGTTATTCGAGTCTGTTTACGTCACCATATGATTATGACATCACCGTGAGAGAGAATGGGGCGTGAGTCTGCATAGATCCGATTCAGCTTTCTTAAATATGGTGTGTTTGTTTTGTTTTGTTTATTTTGTCCTAAGCTAAAGCTATGTTTTCCACATTGGGTCAAGGACAGGTGGAGCCGGTTAGGATCACTGTATACAGGCCCAACTCATTCCAACCGCGTGAACTCCCACATAAATGGTGGTGTTAACAGCAAAACTTAAATCAAAAACTAAAATTAAATTTAGAAGAAATCCCAATTAGGTCTGGATCCCGCGCTTCTCGCCCGTTCCCATTCCTGTCACATCTTCCAAGTGACAATTTCTGATCTTCGCTGAGAGCAGAAGATGAGCTCGCAGGCACCCTTCATCCAGTCGGTGTCCTACTATTAACGTGTTGAAGTCTTGTCGACTTCACTGAGGCTCGCAGTAGCCTTAAACCTCCTCTTCGGAATCCAGAATTCCAAATCCCGATCCGTCCGACATGCAGACGTCGTTCTTCGCGCCGTAAATTGCCTCGATAGTTTTTTCGACTGCAGCTTTGATGCGAGCATAATCTGCATACTTTTTCTGCTCGAGCTTGCGAATTATCGCAAGCTGCTCTTTTTTCACCGGGCCGGATTTGTTGGGTCTGGCTTTGCAGGACCGCGAGTCCGATCGATGAGGTCCCCCACAGTTTCGACACCGTGTGGGGGCTTTGCACTCCGCTTCCGAGTGCATTTTTGATCCGCAATTCCAGCAGGCCGGAGCGCGGGAGCAACCGCGTGAGGCATGGAAGCCAAGACATCGATTACACTGAAATATTTTTCGACGAGGTTGGAAGAGCTTTGCAGCTCCGGAGTCATCGAAGAGGCGAAATCCAGGTCGGGGCGTGGATTCGCGAGGGAAGAGCGCCTGCCAGTTCTGGTAGGGCGCTCCAGGTTTGCAGGTCCCATGAGGACGAACAAGAAAAGGAACTAATTTGGTCACTCGCGTGACTTCATCGGCAACCATCTTTGCTGTCACGGCGATGGGGCCATCGAGAGTTCGAATTGTCTCCGGGACGGTGGCAATTTGCATGGCAACCAGATTTGATGCTGGTTCCAGTTTGATTCCAGATACGCTCCGTGATGTGGAGGAATCCAGGAGCTCTTTCCGAGCGAGTTCATTCTTTGCTGTTAGTGCAAAGCCTGTTTGTACCCGCTGAACCAACGTGATATCGTTGGCTGCGGTACCAAGTGCCTCTGAGACAGCTGATCTTACGCCAGCTGGTGCGAGGAGTCGGTGGGGGTGGTTGCGGGCGAGGCGTAGAAACAGTCGTGTGTCGGCTGCTGTCCTCGTATTGGCTCCCTTTGCTTTTTGAGCGGGCGGGGCTGCCTTTTTTGTCGATGGCCCAGCGCTGCTTACTAGGCCTGCCCGAGCTACGGTGGCCCAAGTTGTCTTTGGGGCCGGAGCCTGGATTTTCGTAGGGTTAGGTACCCTAATTTCTGGCGCCCTCGGTGAGAGAGGGTTGGCGGGGCGAGCAGGAAGGACTGGTGGTGTACTTCCTGGACCGGACTGAACGAATTGGCCAATGGCTGCTCGTAGGTAGACTTTTATACCGTCTACGAATTCTTTATTATCGCCGATCGAAAGAGGCGAAAGTGCTGCTTCAACACTGCTTATGGCAGTCGAGCAGATGGCGAGGCGGGCTGTAATTTGCGTCGTGCGACGCTTTTCGGCCTCCATTACTGATTGCAGCTCCGGATGATATTCCGGTGCTGATGTTGAAGCTGTGCCTTTGGAAGATGGCACAGCGAATTTTCTTGCAGACGTTTCTGCATGTTCTGTCGTCTTCTCTCGGACGACTTCCTTCCCTTTCCTTGAGGTGCTTGTCTCTGGGGCAAGCTCGATCGGGGTGTGGGTCTCGGGACCAATTTTTGCTGACCTGACGGGCTCAGAATCAGTCATCTCTTT
Organism: Blumeria hordei DH14; assembly: GCA_900239735.1. Taxonomy (NCBI): domain Eukaryota; kingdom Fungi; phylum Ascomycota; class Leotiomycetes; order Helotiales; family Erysiphaceae; genus Blumeria; species Blumeria hordei. Next base: position 495,364 of record OENG01000004.1, read on the forward strand.
GTCGGGAAGGTTTGGAGACTTCCCTTCGATGAAGGCCTCACTCGCAAACATGCTTGATAGTTTTTGCGCGAGGCCTGGTGTTTTTGCGGGAGCCCTCGGGCGGACACTCGCATTGTCCAACATTGCGTTGGGGAGCTTTTTTCGAACAGGTGGCATGATAAAATTGCCAGCGACTCGATCACAATTTATTGATGAATGCGACGAGCGCGAGAGGGAGGGAGAGGGGGAAAAGGTGAAAATACAAAAATTGCGTTGTGTTGTGAGCTGGCACGACGTTGATATAAATAAATAAATAAATAACTTGATGCTTATTAGCTGCACGATCTGGACATGGCGACTTCGCAGACTACCACCGACGGTTTCAGCACGAAAACGCCATTCTAACCTGCTCATGCGGAGAAGAAAAGTCCCCCGACCACTTTTTCTATTGCCACCTTGGGCAGTACCAGGCACAGCTCCACAGAGTACAGAATCCTAGTCCCAGCATATCTTGGGCTCTCGCTTCCGTGGAGGGAGTTCACGCATTTAATAGCTGGGTGCGGGTCACAAATTTCTTTGGAAAAGCACAACAAGTCTGACCGAAAGGGAATCATGTGATTTAACCAAGTTCCCCCTTCCATATTGTTTATTTAATCTTTTCTTCATTCAATACAATCTGAATACATGAGAGTTGAAGGGTGACCGGTAAACATGTATAATTTAATCTTCAAGCGCAGGATGATAAGATCCTGGCTTTCATTTGCTATGTTGGGTTTGTGTAGGCGCCAACACGTCGGGTAGAGTGCAGCGGACACTATAAAAACACGCAAACGATGGATGGTGCTGTAGTCCGCCTCCTGGTGGTGTTCTCTGGTATAGTTTGAGTAGCCTAGGCACCTACTCCACTTGGGAAGGAGACACCGAAGACTACATTTCGCGCGGAAGAAATTCAGAGGATGATGAAGGCATGTCTGGATAACTCAGGGTTTTTGAGACGTTCCCCTGGGTGGGTATTCACGGATGAGGGTTGACTTGGGGTGAAGAAAAAGCCGCCATAACTTCGCAGTGGTACTTGCAAATGAAATCCGAGGCATGAGTGCACTTATTGTAAATTGAGTCATCTATTCTGTACATTTCCTCCGATATTGTGTCATAGCTAGTTAGCTGCATACGCAATTAAAATCTGATGCAAAAAAAAAAAAAAAAAAAAAAAAAAACACGTCGGGTAGTTTTATTTAGACTGAGCTAACCGGCACGTGAGGAGCTCACGTGCTGTGCGCGGGCATGACGTTTTTTTTTTTTTTTTTTTTTTTTTTTTTTTTTTTTAAATCATTTAATGTGTTTTCAGCTATCTAGCTATGACACATGACCGGTACTATGTATACATATAGGATGAACGGGCATGACGTTAAGTATTATAAATAAATAAATAAATAACTTGATGCTTCTTCATTACAAATTTCCTGATACTTGGTAGACACTTTCGCCATATTACCTCCAATTCTTAAACCCTACATATGTTTTAATAGTCATAGACTCAAATAGGATGTAAATTAAACCCTACATAAACAAGGATGTCAGAATATTGGAAGTCCACTGCATGTAATGCCTTTCCTCTTAATATAGCGGAATTAAATGAAGCTATAGCCTAAGTTTTGGTGCAAACATTGCAAAATATTTGTACGACACAAAGCTTGAAACTACAAATCATAATGCCAGTTTACGGCACCAAGGGAATTTAAAGCGCTTCATTCGTGATCTACACAGAAGTCAAGAAAAAGGTGAGAGAGACAAAGAAAGAGCGAAGTCAGAGGTAGCTCGCCTTAATTGCATTGTGTCCAAGCAAAGATTAGGAGGAGAGGCGGTTATATCAAGTCAAACATTCAAAAGACCTTCTCCATCAGTAACAAGTTATTCCACGGCCAATGGCTCACAGAAGAAACAACAATTGGCGCAACTAGCAGAAATTGGAATCAGCATGCCAAGTGGGTTGAGACCCGAGGTAGCAATGCCTGGTGAGTGGCAAACTGTATCACAAAGAATCATAAATCCAGGTGAAAATAAATTAGGCACTTTTCCTAATGTACGCAAACGTGTTCTAAATGAAATCGAAATCGAAATTGAAAATGAAGACAAGACTCTTCACTCCAACCGCAATAAATGTGGCTATATATTTAAATCACATCAAGATGATAACGATGATCTTGAAGACCTAGATAATCTCTTGAGTAAAGTGAAAAATTCGAATGACAATTATGTTAAAAAAGCTGAAGTGAAAGATAAAATAGATATAAAAACAGATTTCGATTGCTATTCCCAACCGAACAAACATCAAAAAAGCACTTGAAAATTGCTATCAAAGAGGAGACATGTGAATCAACCGATCTTCCACCAGAAACAACTCCCCGTGCTTAGAGGTCGGATGGTGTAGTGGTACACCATCCGGGCCGATATTCTAACTAGGGTCTGGATAGCCTGAACATCTATCCCACCTGAGACAGAAGATTGCTGGTTCGACTCCAGCAGACCTCACCTTACTGAAGTAAGCTACATTGATGATGGTGGCATGTCTTGATAACCCACGATTTTTTGAGAGGTTTCCGTAGGGCGAGTTTCACGGATGGCATAGTTCGACAGCGGTGAAGAAAAAGCCGCCTTGTCACAGCCGTAGTGAGACTTACAAATGATATCTGAGGCATGATGTCCATCACAACTATATCATCATTGTATCTGGCTGAAGTCAACACCTGCATGGGCCAAAAAAGGCGCCAAATCAGGATAATGAACAAAAATAAAAAATGTAATCTAGTTCATGTTGAAGGAAATAGAGGATCACTAAAGGCAGAGCGGAGAAGAGTGAATTGATTATTTGGTTGCTTTGAAGGGACTTCACATTCGTTGTTCATAATTATGAGTCCAAAAATGAATTTATATTTTGTCAAAGAACGAGAATATCTGCGACGCGCGCGCAAGCTGTTTCGTTCCTATCGAGCGCAGTTTGCCGTGACACTTGCACGCTTCTGTTCGAAGGCGGAACCGGATAGTTCCGGATCCACTTGCAAGGCCACAGCCTGTGACAGCTATGTATGAAAGGTATTAATCAAGACCATAAAAGAGTAGTAAGTATGTGATAAAGTCAAACATGCAGAGGGAAGAGCGATAATCTACGTCGTGTTCTCTCTTCAGAGAAATGGAGCCACACTTGTACCTATTCATACAAATCTAACAGAGGAGACCGGACTAGAGTGTGAATAGTGGATAAGGAGATAGCGTTGGGAAACCTTACGTGAAGAAGGTAATCGTTACTAATAAGATTATACTTCATTTTCCGGTAATTCACATGTAATGCCGGGCAACGATGAGAAGATATTCCCTCCCGCAAATAGCTGGAGATGGATATGTAGTACAGAGACCAGAGAGAAGCAGAGATTCCAACAATATACTTTTACTTTGCATTCTTCATTTGACCCTCAGTGTCTAATGGATATATTGCACTTATTTATCTCGTTGCTTCTTATTCTATTACACCTTCACATAGGTAGCAATTAGCTCTCTGGGCACGTCTACTAGTGGCATGTCTATAATAATGTTGGCTTTGTCACAGCTAGCTAGCTGAATACAATATGATATAAAAATCATGCGCCTGTACTCCCCTCGTTCCTCTTAACCAACTCTCGTTTTCGCCCCAGTTTATCTCAACGTACTATCTAGTTATCCCGTTGAAAATTTGATATCTATCGCCGAATGACCTCCGAGCTAGCTCCAATGATTCAAAAACCGTAGCGGTGTCTGCTATAAAGATACTCGCATATAACTGACAATCCTCAGCCCTGGACTTCTGGGTCACAAGCACCGGTCTCTACAAAATGAATTTTAGCTTCGTCTGGGCTGCGAACGGAACCAAGGAGCTGGCCCTTTAAGCGCAGGTCATGGAAGGGCTCATCCATAGGCTGAGTTTCTGGATACTGTGCTTGATTAGACGAGGGTCGTATTTGTTGTAGTAAAACAGTTCTGCATCAGTATCGATGCAGGATCTCTGCCTGTACACTACTACATGTAACTGTTAGTTCACTTGTACCCAGATTCCATGATCTATGCAGTCACTTCCACTCCTTGTCTTCGTGGCAGGCGGCCCAATAAACACATGACTAAAGCGTCATTTTGGTGATGTTGTCAAGTTGAGATATTGGCATATATCTTATAGATCCCCAAACTTTCGTCATACCAAGTTTGATTCTTGTACATAGACGTAGTCTCTTCTACCTCCAGAAATCTCTAGTTCATTCTATTAATTGAATATCTCTGAATGGAAAATCTCTTACATGGTCACTATAATAGTAAAGTTCAATGCATTAACTGAATATCTCGGAAGGGCATGTTCATCGCTCTATTCCATAACTAAAACAGCTTTACATCTAAATATTTATTCACTAGCTCCTATGCTTGAGTAAACTTCATCCTCAATCTCCAACAGCCCGAGATCCTTCTCAATCTTTAACTCCACAACAATATTTTGAGTAACCAGAACTATCAGGCTAGCTTCAGAATCGAAAGACATCTATATTCCAGAATTCTTGTTTCGTGATTCATATGATTCCATTCATCTAACATGGTCACAACATTATTGTCAATATAATAGACCTAGCTGGTACCTGACACAATATGTGGTTGCATCAGGGAAAGTCCAGGAGTTTTTGGTCACTATCGGCTAGAAAACAATGGGCTTCCGTATAATGGACGTGGCAGACTAGTATTGTGTCGTTTTAAGATTATATCTAAGCTACATTATGTTTGGATTGTGTCTTGCGATATAAGGGAGCTAGTTCTAGAACATAGTCAGATGGTAAGCATTGGATATTCGTAGAACTGTAAGCCGATATATAAGAGGAAGACACACAGACAATCACACCTTTTTTATACAAACTTCAATTGATTGCTCCTTTGCGAGCTATTCTTTCAGATACCTCCAGTCTCAATCATTAAAGCTTCCGAGCCAGCTAAAAAGGCTCGACAAGCACCTCTTTAGTCCAACTAAAGGGTAAATTATTATAGGTATTGAATGAATATGAGAACTTCTTTTTAGACCACACGTATCACTTTACTTCGATTGAACCACCATGACAAGTTTAATTGCATTTATTTTGTTACTTTTGTCATCAACCCATATGCCATACAAAAATTTTAATCGACCATTATTATGTTTGAGAATCTAATAATTTATCCGTGTTTATATTAGTAGTTGCCGCGTCGCTAACTCCCTCTACTACCACATCAACTGATGTAGAATCACCATCTTTCTTCGCTTTCCGGGCAGCCCTTGCAGCTTTCTTCAAAGCTTTTCGGCTAATGGGCTTTGCTAGTTGTCCTGTTTCGGTACCATTAGTTTCTGCAGGTAAAGGCCATTTATTCCTAGCTGCGGCTTCATCTGCTTCATTCCACTCTTGGGGTAAGACAGCAAATACGAGATAGCTGGTATGTGTTTTAACTTCTCCTTCAGAACGATGTACAAGTCTTCCTTGTTTATAGCCCTTGCCGACAATCAAATCTTGGAGTATCTTCTCACGTCTACTACCATTTACTTTATCTGACCGGTGCATCTCTACCACATTGAGATCTGGGATTTCACCGGCCGAAGACTCTTCACAGACATCCATATCATTATCTTTTTCATGGTATGCTTTAAAGACTCCTTCAACCTCAACTAATCTTGCTACAGCTTCTTCTACACTTGCAGGCGTCATTTGTAGCCCACGTTGAGCACCCGTAGCTGAAAGTCCTACACGTTCACGTCGAATTTCGAGGCGTTTATGTGATAGTTCCACAGTACTGATATCAACCCATCCAAGCTGTCTCATAACTGAGACTGTACGTTGCACCTGCTCAATACAGGGTGAGAAGGTACAAATATGAACCGGTGTCGTAGGGTCTAGGGCTGATATATAAGAAGATTCATTGTCAAGGCTAGACGAGGAGCGGGTTAGGTGGGGAAGAGCTAACCAAGGGGCAGGGAGATCAAGAAAGACTGAATTTGCTAGAGGGCTCGTGCGACTTTCTAGAGATTTTTTTTGTGTGGCCTGAGTATCAAGCTCGCTCTGTGATTTCGAATCCTCTGTTCCAGATTTTGAGTCGTTATATACTGGTAATTTTTCATTATTAATCAAAAACCCTTCTGTGCATACATCTCGATGCGTTACATGAACAATACCGTCAAGGCCATGATCAGATATTTCTGTTTGAAGCTTTTCAAACCTTTCCTCGTGAAATTCGAAGCTCCAGACTTTCCCCAAGGTTTTTCTCTCAGTCAGAGAATCGTGTAAACTTTTCTCACCTGTTGTAGGATATCCATTGAAGATGGCTCTCGCTGACGCATGAGTGAAAGATCCACTTCCCGCACCTGCTTCAATGATACGAGATCCAGGTCTGGCACGGAGACGATGTAGAATATAGCTGTAGTCTGGTGTGTACACAACTTGAGTTCTATGGGGCAGAGAATTTGTCCAATTCTCTGGCGTTGGAGGAAGTAAATGAATGAATCCACTCGAGGCTGTTACTGCTTCTTTTTCCCCTTGAACTAATTCTCCAGGTGAGGCATGAAGAATCTCATTATGCTGGTCTTCTAGTCTTATTTTCTTACAAGGGTTATCGACATTTTCAGAGTCCTCTCGTCTTCGTTTCGAATCTCCATCTTTTTTTCGACGTCCTCGAGACCCAGTGTCTACAAGAGAAGCTCTCACTTGGCTGCCCCAAGGTAGCCCAATTAGAGTGCTGTGGGGGAAATTACCAAATCTGGTATTTAAAACTTTTCCTTCGGCGTATCCTTCGTTTTTATCGTCGTGGTCTCTAAGTATAGTTGGAATCTGAAGGTCTCTTTTCATGTAAACAATAGAAAGGGAATTTACTTTTGATGTTTCCCCGGGATACAGGAAAGGTGATAAGGTTTTCGTCATATTTGCAGTGCTTGTCAATGATGAATTTGGATGCGACAAAACGAGGACAAGGCTAGAACGACTCATTTCCAATTAATTCGGTCCGAAGTTCATAGCCTCTCCGATGCGACTTTTCAAATAAATGAAACGATGCATGACCACTGAATGGGTGCACTATTCCGTTTTAATTTTCTACGAATCTCCTCCTCAGTCCTGAAGAGAAGAGAATTCGTAACTTACGGCGCAAAGATGGCTCAATTCAAAGTCCACAATTCACTGAAACCGGGAGCGCCAGTGCCGTTTATTCCCAAGGAAGAAGGCAAGATATCTTGGTATGCATGTGGACCGACAGTTTATGATCACTCCCACTTGGGGCATGCAAGGAATTATGTCTCTACTGATATCATACGCCGCATCATGCGGGACTATTTTGGGTTCAATGTTAAGTTTGTTATGAACATTACAGACGTAGATGACAAGGTACTATCTACTACGCAAAAAGTATCAGACATCACCTAATTCACCCGGTCACAGATAATTCTAAAGGCAAGAAGACAGAAATTATTGGAAATAGAGAAATCAAAACCTCACACTCAATCCGAACTCATCGCACTTACTACCGCTGCCTTTAAATTTTATGCTCAAAAAAACTTACCTGAATTACTCACAGCTTCAGGTGTGGAAAATCTGAGTCCGGAAAACTTCCCTGTGTTGAGGGATCAGGTTTATGGAGCTGTTCTTTCCGGTGGTACATTGGCAGGAGCAGGAAAGCCAGGTGATGCTGAGGCTAAGATAAAGATGCATCTTCACAATTTAACTTCGGCCTCAGATGCAATACTGGAAAATAAAACATTCGGCAAGGCAGATGAAGTCCTCCTAGCATACTTGGACTCTCTATACAAGGAGTCAATTGATGGACATGACCACACTATATTCACAGATGTCACAAAATATTGGGAAGATCAATTTATGGCTGACATGGATGAACTTAATGTGTTAAGGCCCGATACCATAACGCGCGTAACATCCTATGTACCTAAAATTATAGATTTTGTAGCACAACTTGTGCACAAAGGATTCGCCTACGAAGTCGATGGATCTGTCTACTTCGATATTACCGCTTTTGAAAAATCTGGTAATCAATATGCTCGACTACGACCCGATAGTCGAAATGACAAAGCCTTACAGGAAGAAGGTGAGGGCTCCCTATCGAAAAATCTCGGAGAAAAGCGTGGAGCAGGTGATTTTGCCTTGTGGAAAAAATCGAAAGCTGGCGAACCAGTCTGGCCAAGTCCATGGGGAGAAGGTCGACCAGGATGGCATATTGAATGCTCAGTTATGGCATCTGATATCTTGGGGTCACAAATGGATATTCACTCCGGTGGGATAGATTTGACATTTCCTCATCATGACAACGAATTAGCGCAGAGTGAGGCATATTTTTGTGAACCTGGTAAAGGATGTCATGATTGGGTTAGATACTTTCTACACATGGGGCATTTATCAATTGCTGGGTCGAAGATGTCAAAATCTTTAAAGAATTTTCAAACTATACGAGATTCCTTAAAGACCGACTTTAGTCCAAGAAGGATGCGCATTGTATTCTTGATGGGACGCTGGAATGATGGCGTTGAAATATCCACAGATATGAAAATTATGGCGGAAGCCTGGGAGACAACTGTTAACGTAAGCATTCTATCACTTTTTTTGGACCTACTAAGCTTCTTAGAATTTTTTTGTAAATGTAAAATCTCACTTATCTGAAAATGTTACCACGCTTAATCCTGGAATTGCCCCAATGGCTCACTCGGCACTTGCAGATACCTTAGAACAAGCTCAGCTCGATCTTCACTCATCGCTTACAGATTCGTTTGATACCCCGCGCGCATTGCGTGTTATATCCGACCTTATCAAAGAAGTAAATATTCACATTTCTACTCAAAAGTTATCTCCCGATATTATTATGCTTGAAGCAGTGGCTCGTTGGGTCACAAAGATTATAGGTATTCTTGGCCTTGACGCAAATGCCTCAGCTCCATACGACGGGCTTGGATGGTCGAGTGGATCATTAAGTACAAATCTCAGCTCTCAGGAGATAGTTTCAGGTTACAGGGAAGTATTTTACCAAGTCATAAATGAAGTTGAAGGTCTTGGGCTTGAGTCTAATACCGAGTTAACCTTGACGAGTAAAAATGTTGAAACTGAATTCAGCGTTTTGGAGGAATCTGGTACTAAAGATGCTCATATACTAGCTATGCCATTCCTCCGTGCTACTTCCAAACTTCGAGATACTCTCCGGAAGCTAGCCCCGAACTCAGAGGCTAAAAAACAAATTCTTGATCTTTCAGATCGAATTCGGGATGTTTATCTTTTTGAACTTGGAGTGTACCTAGATGATCGCTCAATCGAACAAGGAGCACTTATAAAGTTTGTACCTAAGTCAGAACTTTTAGCGCAGAGGGAGGAAAAACTCTCCAAAGAGCGCGAGAAGGTTGCGCTCAAAGAAAAAGCACGTTTAGATCGGGAAAAGCTAGATGCAGAAAGAGCAGAAAGGGCTAAAATCAATCCGATAGTCATGTTCCGATCTGATAAAAAATGGGGGGCATGGGATGATCAAGGAATCCCAACCAAATTACAGGACGGTTCAGAAGTACCTAAGAGTGCGCTTAAGAAACTTAAAAAGGATTGGGAGAGGCAAAAAAAAGCTCATGATGAATGGATCACTAAGAGTAGCAGTACTTGAGGTGGACTCCGAAACGGTGTCGGTAAGTTCGGCGTTACGGTTGAATATGTTATATATGATCACCAGAGTTTCTATGATTTCTGGTTTTTAAATCTGGTCATTTTTATCGATACATTGGCTAGATCCTGTATCATATTGCAATAAATTTCACAACTATCTGTCAGTTAAAGAAATTGATAATTTTGTGAAATAGATGCCGTATATGGAATCAGATTTACTCGGCGATTATTCAGTTAAAGACCTAATCCATAGATTGCAGAATCTGTGTGACGGCAAGATCCGTCCAAGCTAAAATCAATAGTCTTCGAGATTACAGATGAAACAACAGGCAGAAAAAGTATTACCTGTAGAAACACACCCTCAAATATCCACCGGAACCTTAGCGGGGCCCAAAGAAAAATTGCAGTTGATATAAGAAGTGGGCATATTGGTCCCAACTCTTATCTATATCGAAGGAAAATCCCCGGAGTGATTAATCCAAAATGTCAGTTTGGATATCCGTCACAAAATTTCAAACATATGGTCTTGGTATGTTCTAAGTGGGCAAGAGAAAGACGAGAGGTGTTTGTCGGAACATGTGATTATTTAGAGATAATCACATTGCCTCTTAAGTAGCAGTAGTAATATTGTTGAATTGTCATTGCACAAATGGAGTATATAGATAAAGGTATACATAGTCAGGTGCCTGATTATGTGTAATACGAGTAGTAGAACACGTTGTATTATTAGCTTCAGTCTGGATTAAGGAAGGAGAATAAGAGCGACCAGCCCCTCTGAAACTATTGGCCTAGCACAATTCATACCCGTGATCTACCAATAGTGCCTCCAAAGTCAAAAGATAGGTCCTCTACGGCAATGATAAACAGCCCAGATGATAACAAAATGGATCCTGACAGAAGGCTGGTTTGGACAGTTCCGGCCCGCCGGAGAGTGGAAATTGTACAGGACGAAAGTATGAGACGATTCGGACGATGATAAGACGGAATTCACACTGGATGAATTGTGTAGACGCACTTCCCGCTGGAAGCCTCGGAAACCCCAATAGACATGAGACGGACAGTTTCAGGGGGGTTTCTTAGCGAATTGGCTCCCTCCTTTGTGAATATTACAGCTAGATGTGTCTGCATGGGCCCATAGAGTAGCCGAGGGGCGAGATGAAATCAAATGAAAGAGTCACCGAGACTCGCAAAGATGAATCGAGTCTACACTGGAGATTATGAGGTGAGAATGGTTGGGCAAGGGTGAAGACGAAAGTGGTAGCAAGATACCCAAGGATACTATGATGAGAAGAGAAGTACACGAGAAATTGCGAGCCTAAGGATCCGGATAAGCTACTTTTTCCACTTCCTAATGACCAGACCAATCTATACATGTAGTCCCATGAGCGCATCCAGATTAGACTCTTGATTTCCCCCGAGAGCCGGGCCGGGAAATTATCTGTGAAGTGCCGCGGCAAGACATTCCGTATGAGCTATTATGTGGATTTTTCTCCGCGAGCCGCGAAGCAGACTGCACATGATAACGGAGGGAAGGCTGTGATTCCCCGACATTTTTTGTGGCCGCGCGGACGTCGGTCCAATCATCGGCAAGCCGACATTATCACACTCGGGATTCCAGCTGCTAGATTCAGATAGACACGGGCCTAGTTTGTGAGAAGCCACGGTGCAAAAGGTTTGTCTTAGATGTCGGTGTTCATGCAAAACCCGTGAGTTGTAGACGGTCAGGGACAGAAGGTTTCGTGTGAGCAACTTTTTTAAACAGTTGATGAATTCCTATGTACATGTACGCAGATTCGGAACTTTGTAGACACTTTTCTCCCTAGCTTAGAATCTTTTGATTGGAGTCTATGTCAGCTTTTGACCACTCGTCCATTTTCTTTTGTCCCTCGATTTTCCACAAAGGTTCTCGAGAAAAGTCACAAATTGGATGCAAGATTTTGATAACGAATAATGCGCCAGCTTGACTAAATCCTATCGCAGTCATATTCGGGCATATATTTAGATCTTGCTATAGCCCAGGTTGAGTTGTTTTTGATTAATTGGCTGTCCTTGAGGTAGCTGTAGGGGGATAAAAATTCAACACCTGCCAGCGGTATCTCGTACAAATCCCCAACTCTAACTGTAGTTTTCGAAGACGATATTTAGCATCAACTTCTTCCCTGCCTTTATAAAGGTTCCCAGACGCTCTCGTGGTTTGTATTGGGCTCATATCTGAGTATATTTCCGCCATTGTGATGAATCTCATCACTATCAGATTATATACTAGGGTTAGGGCCACAATCATCATCCGCCTTTGCTAGTCATGGAGAGTTCTTCAGAAGAGTCTTCTGGGCGTACTCAGTACCCGATATGGCGATGGTGCATCGAATCAAATTGCTTCTAATGTTACAAATGAGGGAGATGTAGATGTACATGCGCACCCCGTGTGGATCTATTGTCTAGACCTCAACTGGCTAGGCTGCAGCTTTTTTGATAATTTTTCCCGTACATACGGTATCCATTATTTCTTTTTCCTTGTGGTTTGGTAGAAGTTTCCGTGGAAATTTTGATTAATATCTAGGGGGTAAATACTGAGCTTAATGGCTATTCATCATGAGCAATAAATCCAACATCTTCTTTCGTAATAAGAGTGGATAGGAGCAGTGTAGAGAGTGTGGCCTGGATCAAAGAGGAGCTCAATTTAAAAAAGATAATTATTGGCTCAAGTAGCACGATAAAATCCAGCCAGAGATAAACCACGATATACTGCCGCTCTGAGGCGACCTCGCTTAATACCGAGGACGTTACTTTCAACCATTATTTTATCAACTCCCCCTTCAATGAGACTCAAGTTAAGGGAGATTAAAAAAGGAAGGCACCTCTTCACCTATCCCAGATCTTGGGAGTGTTCGTAGAGTTGGCCCCATGGGTCGCACTTTTGTTGCAGCAATTGTCGGTGCCACTGAGGCTATGGCTTTCCTTTGTGGATATCCTAGACCTATTTTTGGTCCATCAGCCTTTTTAATAGTAACCAAGGTGAATCCCCGAGAATCAGTCGTTACGGCTGTTGGCTCTGACACCAAGGTTAGTTTTTCACTCCATATTTCCGCCGTTCTAGATGAAAGCTCCGTGCAAGCTTTTTCCACTCTCAACCCCGTAAAATTGGTAGGTCATAAACGCTGCCTTCTACCACAAACAATTTACCTTGCCGCAGTTCGTACAAGAAAATTTTTTCCTAGGATAGTCCCGAGCTTGGTGAGCACCGACGCAACCACCGCATCGGGCTTTCTTTACACATGATGCTTACATATGTTCCAAATGGCTATAGTTGAGACACTACTTTGACTATGTTCATGGTTACCGTATTTGCGTAGTAGATAGCATGGCGTTAATCACAAGGACATATCTTACTGCTTCGGTTCGCATTGCCTCAGACGGGAGGCCATCCTTGAATAATCCTCTTTTGCGGCCCTTGTTCTTTGACCGCTGATGCTCCTTTCAATAATGTAAACACTTTATTGAATTAATAACAAGGACGTGAATCCGAGCCGCAGTTGTCGTCGCTGTCAAAATCTTCTTAACGATAGTAGAATTCTTGGCACCTCAACCACCCTCAATTCTTGTTTGCAGAAGGATATCTGAAATCCCTGCAGGAAATTCTATCGCAAAATTCTGAATTTGGCTGGGTGTCGCATGCTTAGCACTGCATCTCTTGGGGATGCCGACTGAACGAACACATGATTCTTGTTGCTTTGAATTTTGTGATTCGCGTCTGCTCCTTGAATATGTTGCTATGCCTTTGATAGCAGCTCCTCTAGCTACAGGTTACTAGCTTCATATATTCTTATCTGAACGCTCGATTTCGTCACTTGTGGCGCTACCATCGACGCGTAAATCCTTTGAGGTAGCGTCCTCGAAGCCACTGCTGGAGTAACTTTGCCTGCAGGATCCGCAAGGCTTTTCTTGACAGCCTCCTCGAATGCAATCATTCTTTCTTAATTGAAGACGTATTCTCGGATATCACTGTCCAGTACTTCTTGTAGCAATTATGTCTTAACTACTTTATTAGCACCCTTCATGGTGGGTAAATCCTCATCTGTTTCACCCATTACAGGAACTTTAACCTACTCAAGGAGCATCTCCAAAATTTTAGGGTATGTATCTTTTATAACTGTCTAGGCTCCACTGCCCTAGTCGTTAGTCGCCATCGTCACTTTTTGCGACGCGTCGGATGCGCCGCATTTACGCAAACCAGCACTCAAACCCGTCTTGTTGCAGCTTATAAGGTTTAATTTAGTACCACCGGTTAAAAATGGTGTAGTAATTCATTATCAAAGTATAATATCTGCTGTATTAGTACATGATTTAACGAGAATTCCGGGGGACTATTCTCAACACCTGTCAGTGGTGTCGCCTACGAACCTCCAGCTCTCACTGTAGAGTCTGCAGAGCCTAGATTGAATAAGAAAGTCCTCACTTTGATGAGGATTCCCAATCGCTTTCGCGGTCTGTATCGTCTTCATCCATAAGCACATCCCCCTATCACCATTATCATGAAGCTAATCACCAACAGATCAGATGGTAGGGTCGAAGTCCTTCTCATCATAAACACTTGATCATGGAGAAAATTCCATTCTATGGGTTTCCGGAGCGTACCCAGCACCCGATGCGGCGATGGTGGATTGAATCAAGTCGGCCTCGACTATTACAAAGAATGGAGATATAGATAGATGTGCGCAACTTATGTGGCTCCGTTGTCTAGGCCTCGCCTGGCTGAGGCTGCAGGGTTTTTGAGACTTTTCCCGCGCACGCAGTTTCCATCGCTATCTTTTTTTTGCTTGGGTAGAAGGTTTAGTGGAAAAGGTGTCTGAATCTCACGGGTAAACACTGGGCTGAATGACTATTCATCAAGGGCAATATATCAATGATCTTTCAAGAAACATGAGAGGGAAGGAGGACTGTACAAGGTGTGGTCGGGTCAGAGAGGAGCCCAATGCGCTAGATAGTCAAAGACTCAAGTAGTACAATAAACATACTTCTCTCTCTAATGAGAATTCCCTCTGATGTTGCTCTAAGCCCGGTGTGTGACGATGAAGTTAGAAGTGCTAACTATTGACTGGAAAGTAGTATGTGCTAGGTGGAAATAGGATGAATCTCAACAACTTTAGTTGGGAATACACATAGTTAGCCGGAAGGATATGATAGAAATTGTGGCTAAATGTTATGTACACATACACCAGCTTACATAGGAGAAAATAAAGATCATCCGAATTTTGCATTGTAACTCAATTGAAGATATCAAATTAATCTGAAATACAGCGTGGAGTGCTATATAGCTTCCTGGCAAACACGGTTTTTTACACGCAGTTTCTATTGCTACTTGTTATATTTTTTTGGGCAATATCTTTTGTTGGATATGAGGCTTGTTTCCGTGGGTGAATACGGTGCCAAGTGGCTATCCATCAAGGGTTTTACAGCAAATTGTTGTTTCAGTGACAGAAGATGGTAGGAACTCTATATAAGTCGCGGCTGGGTCGGAGAGAAGACCATTGCGATAGATAGTCAATGAATCAAGTAGCATAGTAAATACTAAGCAAAGATCTTTCTAAGCTATACGCTTAAATATTTCTACTAGATCCATGATAATAACAATTGATTCAAGTTCATGGAGTTACAGAAATGGTTCTCAAGGACTTGAGCAGCCTTCATCCATCATTTTTAATCCAATGGGAAAAATTCTCCATTACTTTGAATTTTCATAAGCTATCGTATCTTCGAATTTTTTTGTGGATACCTGGAAATTTATAATTGTAAAAGAATACTTCTGAGCAAATAACACACATATTTACTCCATGAAACACATTATAGACCGTTTTGTTGCCTGAATTTATCCCAACTTTCGTTTAAAGTCGCGAAGACTAGTGATGCAATCATCCGTACCTCAGTGCTAGCATTTTGCGGCAACTATTTTTGCTTGTCAGCTTAAAAAAGTTGAGTCAGAATTAAATTACCTTATCGGGGTGGGTTTTAGAAATGGCTTTCATGTAATTGATTTTGACCCTATTATTCTGTACCAATTCATGCATGCCAACTTTTTTCCAATCACTGCCCTCCCACATGACAGCGTCTAAACTACCAATTAAAGCGCGTAGATTATCTAGCTTACCATTCCTCCACATATCAACTCGGGCTTCGACTTTTTCGCTGAGTATAAATTTTTCATGGTCTATCTTTTCAGCCTGCTTATTTGCCTCGCGTAGTTTCTTAACAGCAACTGAGTCGGGATCTTCAGTGGTCATACGTGAATTCGAAACGGGAATTATCTTGGTATTTTTGTTTCTTATTTTCTGTAATGGCTGCGGCGAAAATGATTTTTCACATCTTGTTCGACCTTGAACTGCTGTTGGTCCGCCAATGCCTTGTTCTACGCAGTTTTTCCATACCTCGGCAGCATCCTTCCAATGCTCCATTTGCTCCAATGCCTCGGCCTTTCGCATTAATGCCTTTCCATAGTACTCTCTCATATTTTTAATACCTCCGCTCTCACCAGGACCCAAGTCAATCACTTCGGCATCACCACGTGATTCACCGATTAAGTCAAGTGCTATATTGGCGTCGGAAACAGCTGACTTCGGAAGCCCCGTTTTTAAGGAGGTTAAGGCTCTATTACAGAGTAGTACAATTATGATAGGATGCGAAGAAGGTAGAGCGGAGATAGAAGAGCTGTACGAAAGATGTGCAGAGGCATAGTCACCGCGTTTGAAGTGAGAAGTACCAGCTATTCGATGCTGAGTTGATATCTGAAGATCTTTCGAGGACAGATCAGGTAGTTTTCGTGCTGGCACATTAGGCTTGCAAGGTTTTGACACTATAGACTTTAAAGTTGAAGCTGGTGTTTGTCTAGATTCATGTAGTATATTCGATAGCTTTGAGGGTTTGACTGTGACGGATGGTTCTGTTTTAGGTAATGTAGGTTGTGGTTGTGGATGTGGATGATTCGTTGCTATTCTTCGCCGGGCAGGGCTTACATAAACTTTCTCCGTCTTGATGTCATCTCCATTCTTCTTGTACACATCATTGGATTGAGAAAATTGATATGATCGAGCAGAAGAGCGGCTTAATTCTGAGGGTAATCGTGGATTGGAGATGGACCGTTCGCGTGATGAATTTTGGATAGAAATTTTGGTCTCAGTCGACCTCAGCTTCCTTTGATTAATATCGCCATCAATCTCTAGTAATAGAGCTTCATCTGTTACCGAAGAATTGCGACGGCTTCTTAGAGATCCTTTAAAATTGCTTGCGTGTTGCACTGTTTCGTGTTCAGGTGCGTCTCGCATCCATTTGGGATGATTTGGATCGGAATCTTGATGTTGAAATTCTGCGACTGCCTTTTGTACCTTTTTTTGTGAATTTTTCCACAGAGAATTTGCTGTCTTTAGTAAATTGCTACTTACAGCAACTGCGGCCTTGGATATATCTAAATTATCATTTGAAAGTCGAATGTTACCTAACTTAGAGCGCGATGGTGAATAGCGCTCATCACTCATCCAAGCAATATCGGTTGGGTTATTCTTATTGTCGAGATAAGGAGCTTTTAAATCAGGTTTTGTGGAAATATTTTTACTACTTGTATCTTTTCCGACCTGAATTTTCCTTGTCTGCTTATGGGCATCATTTAGTATCCAACTAACTGCGGCTTGTGTGTCAAAACCACAACCACTCTCTGACAAGGCGCGTCGAGACTGTTCTTCAGTGAATCCCATATCCATAAGCTTAGCAAGAGAAATTTGCATTGGATTTTCTTCTTTTGAAATTTGGGGGGAACTTATATTATTAGAGCTTAATTTTTTGACATACTCAACCGGTTTTCCTAAGTTGCCCAAAAAGTCATCATCTAGAGCCTCTTCATTTGACGGCAATTCTAAATTATTTGTCGACGTAGGGCCCAGCCCAAACGGATCGTCATCTTCAAATTTAGCGCCAGGTAGAGACTGTGGTAATTTCCACGCTTCAGGCTTACTCAAATCAATTGGTTTCCTGCTAATCATATTTTTCTCAGGGGTCTTATTCTCTGGCATAGATGGTGGGGGATAATGGCTTGAATTGTCGACCTTTGTGCTCGAATTAAAAGCTTTGAAAAGACTTTCTTCTGTTTCAAAGTCTTGAGCAACATTTCTTCTTGGAACTGGCGAGTTTTGTAACGAGGTGCTAGCATTTGTGTTCGTTTTACTTTTGGAAAAGTTGTACGGTAGCAATGGATCTCCTGGACTTTTGCTTCCTACTTCATTCCAGAAAGCATCATTGCCAAATTGTGCCTCGAATTGTTTTTTCTTTTTTTCCTCTTGCTTCCTCCTATCTGCTTCTAGCAGCTCTTGCCTCTCTCGTAAGGTTATATCAGTCTGTTTACTTGAGCCAAATGATACAAGATTGGAAAAACTGTCCCCAGAAACGGTTTTGGGTGTAGAGGGTGTCCCGAGAGTAAGTTTGCAGCTTCCACTTTGTTGGGTATAGGATGGCGTATTTGGGCTAAAATTTTGGGGGTTTGAGCTTGGCAGCAGGGTATGATACTGTTTGCTTGGGGCTGAGCGACTGTTATCATTTTTTGGAGGAGCTGACCAGTCTAGTGAGTTTAGATCGTTCATTTTGTTTTGCGAAGATTCATGCTGTGTTCTTCATTTTAAATTAATTAGAGGAAGGCATTATTCTATGTGAATGAGAATAAAATTAGAATGATATCTGTCATGTCAGACGAAGGGCTTACTGTTGGCGGCTTGTAACTGTGTTTGCGGCAACGGCGTTTTAGGTGCTGTTGCCCATTAACCATCCATGCTCCCAACCACATTCGTCTTCAAACACTTGTCCTACCACTCTTTGTACTAATGGTCAATCAAAATTAACTACCCCCACGTGCTAAGAATGAATTTTAGTATTACAGCCTCTCAAACAAGTACAATCCTCTCACTTTAATATTCTACTTGACATTAATTTTACTCAGGAACATGGGTAGAATATTTGAAAGACAGGTCTACCATAATACCTCTCATAATTGCATTCTACGTCATTGTTCTAGGGTCCTTTCTCATGAGCGCGCTGAATAGACAGAAATTCCAAATCGAGCTGGCTAAGAAAGACCGAAATCCAATGTTTTCCATGCTAGATGAAGACGATGACGATGAGAATGGTAAGGACTCATAAGATCCCGGTGGAATTAGCACTTTGTGGACGCGAGTTTATCACTCACTGCAAATAAGCACGCCAGCTATTGAATTTAGATATACACCCTCATACGCTAGACTGCTGGAAGAACTAAGTTTTTTGTATGGTCTAATATTCCGAACATACTTTCATAATATATTCCATATACAGGACTGATTCTAACCATAAATACGTGTGGATTTTCAAAGTTTCTGCAAGTAACTTTATTTTCCGAGTAAAACCTGAACTTAATGCATATTACACTCTGAAGGAACTCTAGTCAGGTGTCAGTTTTATGAATCCATTATGAGATTTCCATTTAAATATCCGTGGGACCAGATGGATTCTTTTACCTCTAATCTAAGTAGATTATCCCTAAAACTTTAGGTCTCTCGCGACCTTGGCAACAATATCAAATGTCAGATAAAATTCAACTTATATTCAACGTTAAATAAAAGAGCTTAACATTACATCACAGATAGCCGATATATGCTCTAAATGTCTAACCTTTAAATATTTCGAAACCAACAATCTAGAATAATTATTCTGAGGACGGCTAAAAATCCTATTCTTGGCATGAACAGTCATCCCAGGCGCGTATTTTGAATATGCCGGTGACTTTTTTGACAGGTTTCTCAAATCATGGTTACAAAACTCTGAATGTTCAATCACCTCCCTATTACAACTCCACAAGAGATGTTAGGATTAAAAAACATTTTTATAAGATGTTTCGGCAAGAAAGAAGGTATTGAAAAAAAGTGCTTAAATAAAAAATAGGCCACGATGATCTGTTTTGAACCATGGCAAGAATAGACTGGAAGCTTAGTGAATTATAGATAGTAATTACTATCATGAAAACTCAAAGCAACATTCTTGAAGTATTCACTATACTGGTATCTAGGGGGTGAAAGATCCTCGAATCAGTTTTACAAAGGTGTCCTAATTCAATAAATGTTATATAACTATTAGAAAGCTCTATCCTTTGGTAGATATTTTGATCTTGTTGTTGATTGAATCTAATTCACACAACTGTGAATGAAGGCTTGTTAATTTATGCGCAAATTTGACAACCTCGAATCTTTTTGCGACTAAATCTCTTGGAGAACCAACAACCCCAGGATTCCTCGACTGATTGCAAGATGTTAAAAATAATTGATAAAAGTACCCGTGTGTGGTCTATAGCTTCGCCGCGTTCTACGAACGTCATCTTATCGTTTAATTAATTTGTGTAATCTCAATCATCCCACCCATCCTGATTCCCCGATTTTTCTACGTCACTCTTAGGCATGGCGAGGTGGGGTGCTGGAAAATATTTCACGCCACCGCCCACTGATAGCGAAACAGCTGCAACTACGGTTGCATATTCTCTTACGAAGTCTACAGACTCTAACATGGATTACCTTAGTACAGTTGGACTTTTTTTCACAAGTTACGAGTCGGACTGGCGATAATAGGAACGAACAAAACCTACTACGCTGCCAGGTTAGTTGTTGGTTTAGTAGGCAGCAGAGGATGTAAGTTTTTTATATCATTTAATGTGTATTCAACTATCTAGCTATGATTCATTATCGGTGCTATTTATACATGTTGGGTGACTCTTTTGACGTTAAAGACATTCAGGTGTCATAAGTAGTATAGGTGGCTCGGAGGGTTCGAAAGAAGATGTAGGGTATGAAGCTGTACTATGAAGGGTGCTTAAATTTGTGCTAAAAGTAAACCTGAGATTATATACGTGACGAAGGCCTAAGCGTATGGAGCTATTTCTACAGAATTTTGAATTTGATTGTTAAATCTTTATCGTGACAGGACGGTGTGACTTCTGGCTGGTCAGTATATGACCATAATGATTTCACGCAGGTGTCTCGTGGCTCCAACTAATCAATAATATAATGTAAGTAGATTAATTTTATTGTCTTGTCTGATTCTATGACTATGTAGGACAAGCAGGTCCTCTCTGCCTACAGGCCAAGAATACCGATGCCAGTAGTATATCCCCTCCCATGCCTCCCATACAGCTCCCCTCAAACAGTACCGCGCCTCACAAGCCCTCATTTGATCATTCACTTAGAGGAGCCCCTTGCCCTTCATTATCTCTTCTCTCCAGCCAATGAAACGATGACCATTTGCGGGTGTATGGCAGCCGGGAAAAATCGCAAATACTATTAGGTGTGGGGCTCTCCTGATAACGACATTAGTACTATATCCGAAGATATGGTGACCGTTCTGAAGTGTTTGAAGGGGCTGGCCAGCTGCGTGCTGCAGACTTGTGGGTAGCTCGGGAAATTCACCCTCTGCCTTTCTAGCCTCCTTCCAACTCCTTCCCGAAGGTCGTGCTGAAATGTCAGAAAAGTCCTGACAGAGCGCAATTGCTGTATGGTAGCTTAGCCCAACTTCTTTTGTTCCGTCCAGGGCGCTTGGGAGTGCTGTTGACTCAACTTCAAAAGAAGCCCTCCTGGCTGATTAGCCGAAACTTCGATCTTGGCGCCCATAAACGTTCCAAGGTTGAAAACCCCTCGAAAATGTCAGCCCCGGCATGGTCTTCAGAGACCTATTCTCCTCGCTCCACATCTCAACCGCTTGTCCTTCCTCAAGATGTAAACCCCATTAGAGCATCAGTCCCCCATAAACCATGATCCGAGCTTTGTATATTATGACTTGATTTCCTCCTTGCGGGTATACGTAGCGTCGTAAATTTGTAGTCGGTGATGGCCGGTAGTTAATGGGGCAAGCTCCTGTTTGCAATTGGAGTAACTTCTTTATTGGTTGTTGAGGCGAGATGAGGCGTGGTTAAAAGGAGGTTGAGGACTGAGATGAGAATAGTAAGAAAGGAATTGTCGAGAGGTCATCAAATGGAGATATGCTTGAGGTTGCTTTCGATTTCGACTCGGATGCGATTCTTATTGGCTATCCCAGATATGTAGAGCATACTGAGCGATTACACTGGCACTACTGGAAGATGAAGAATTGCCTTTGCCGGCTGACCAAAAAATTTCTACGCTCTAAAACAGAATTAACATATTAAAATCTTGGTTGTCGCTTTTTTGATAATCATGCGTGGAGGAAAAAAGACTAACAGCGTGAAAATATTTAAGACAACGGAAACAGAATCTCAGATTCCCGGAATTAACGTCAACAGAGTGAGTTAGCTTTGGCGTACAAAGGAACACTGATGAATGATGAAAAATGACCAAACTTGAGAGTTGCTGAACGCGAGCTGGTTGGCCTCTCCGAGCGCCTCAAATAGGTAGGTCTATTTTCGAGTAAAACCCTGACGTCAGGATTAAGAGACCCAAACACAAAGTACCTTTTGCGATTTCTAAAAGTGATCCTCTCGTAGAATTGGAAGAGGAAATAGGGGAGGGGATGTAGCACCTCTTTGTGAAAGTAAAAGTGAGGATTTCTAGGGACTCTTGGAAGTAATGTGTAGTGACACAGATCAGAACGTACTACTCGGGTCAGTTGTCCTTGATCTGTGCGGATACCATACCTATACTTTCCATGTAGCCATAGACTGAGAACATTAAGTTGTAATAATTGAATATAAAAACGTGGTCATACGTAATTGATGTAGAGATAAGATGAAATACTTTGGAAGAGCCTTCACACTCAAATTTCCTAACATCCGACGGCTGCTACCTGAGCCGTGCACAGTTTACGTTGACTAGTAGTACAGGGTATATGCATTCATTATTCCTTAACTCCTGTGATATCATAAACCTAGACTCCCCATTATCATCTGTAGTCATACGACAGTTTATTAGCCACTGTGAAATCGGGTTCTATCAAAACGAATGACAGGGTTAACATGTTTAATGATCAACAATTTAATTCTAGTTGAACGTTTTTCCCATTAGACTATCTTCTGAATAGCTGTTCCACCTCTCCTAAGCTCTGGGATTAGGTCGAGGGTTAGACTTCTATCAGTGTGATTTTTATTTGGGAACGTTGTTGCAAGGATCCATGGCCTATTTCTACTAGCGGGGGAGGCTCGATCCACGAACTCGTGCACATGTCCGATGGTGTGGCTGGGGTTAAACACAGCAGTTAGTCGTGAACCATCGGCTAGCTGAACTCTGAGGTTTAATGTAGGCTGAGAGGGATCAAGTTCGACACTTGGGGTTGGGGCTACCGAGGAGACTGAAGGTACCTCGATTTGTGTCGACATGGTCGGGGTTGGACTACCTAGCCTGTTTCCTGTTCCACTGAAAGGCTTGTAGACTTTGGGAGGCTTTTGATAATTGCCTTCATGTTTGGTAAGCTGAACGTCGATTGTTTGACCAGGGCGGACATCCATAAGATTCAAGGGGGCGCGGCCCTGACGAATCATTTGAAGGTTAACAGCGTTTTCTGGATCATCGAATCTGTGCAGAGGACCATCCTCAATGCTGAAGCCATCCTCCCAAAGATGTAAGATTTTTGTTTGGGCTCTTGCCGGTTCTGAGACTTGAGTCTCAGGGTTTAGTACAGTACGGGAGGGTGCATCTTCACCACCGACAGTTTGGCCACTTCCTCGGAACCGGGAAATGACACTATTAGAATTCTCGCTCTTAGATTTTGCGGCATTCCTTGAATATTATCAGCCATTGTAACAACTAAGCTAAATGTCTTACACTTTTGCGTTTCTTAGTATGTCCCTGACAACTTCTTTGGGGTGGTTCATGTCAGTGGGGTCGTGCACAGCTAACCCTGATTTTTCTCCACCAGTAAAGAGGTCTCTTGGTTTTTTACCCGGCTCATGGTCGTCGTCATCATCTTGCGAGCTTCCTTGGCCACTGGACGTCCTGGAGTTCAGGGATCCCAAAGTTGCTATAATACCTTTTTTCTTCGTTGGGGCTGCTAATTTTCGATAAGAGTTGACAGTAGATTCTCTGGGAGGGGCCGGTTTTCCGTCTAGCGTTCGGGGTCCGTTATAATGCTCAGGCATTTTTTCAGAGTTGGATTCTTGGTGATCATGCTGCAAAGGAGTCATGTCTTCTGACTCTTCTAGTTCAGTGAAGTATTCAGTGGCTGCTGTTCCCAGGTCCCATTCACTAGCTGTTAAGTATCGTGTGGCCTTGATGTGTCAAAAATTAGCTATTTGTCAACGCACGAAGATTCAGCAACTTACCTCTGAGGAAGTTGCATTAGTCAGTTCTATAAATTGTTGAACGAGAGAGTCACGACCAGAATCACTCATTTCGTTGTAATAATATGATCTCAAAACGATGTAATCGGTAGGTTTGTTCACGTAGTTGTAGCCTTAGGTTCGAAAAAGTATAATTTTTGCAGGCGAGCTGAAGGGAAGTATGATGGTAGATTTTGTGATTCGATTTTAGGATTCACAAAACTAGCCGGATCGAAAGAGGGCTGGGAGTGGGGTATAACGTTTATGTTTGTAGGATAATTGCACCCAAAGGGTTATATAGATGCTCGCTTAAATAACACACGCTAGTGTAGTTTAGTCAAGCAATATCTTGACATCTCTGGAGCTCTATATGCGTCTTTGTGTACCAAAGCAATTATTACCCAATTACACGCTTATCTGAGCTTCCTTGCCGTCGCAATAAGACTTCTGCAGTGGCGAATAAAAGATCGGAAATATTTTAAAGCATACTCAGAACGAACAAAATATACCAGGTTAAATCGCTCGGCCATGAGTCTTCAGGAAAACGATGTCAAAAGCAGCCCTTCATCAACCTTTGATTCTGAAGAGAAAGACGAACTTATCGCAGACATTGACACATCACCTTCAACTCCCTTGAACTATTCATCAACAAATATATGCAACAAACCAACCATCTGGTCCCTACTTCGTGGTGCTGCAATTAATTTGCTCCTACCTTTTGTAAATGGCCTTATGTTGGGCTTTGGGGAGTTATTTGCTCACGAAGCGGCTTTTAGACTTGGATGGGGAGGCACCAAGGTAGACAGCCGCAAATATTTAATATGACCAACTTTTTTAAAAACAAGCAGACCTTGATTTTAACTAACTTGAATACAGGTTTTTCCAGCAGGACGAAGTCGACGCTTGATAGGGCTAGGAAATCTGCAAGACAATCAATCAGTAAAGGGGAAAGGTAGACTGTTACCGTAAACAGCTAGTCTGGGATAATTAACCGCATACTGTTCAACAGGAACACGGCGTTGTGGTGTTTTGGTGAATGGTTTATTACAACGACAGCTCTACACCCAATTTAATCAACCGGACCTTTCTATTGGCTTTTGTCGTTACAACCAGTATTCGTTGTGAGTCCCATCAAAGCTTGAGAGTAGATATGCTGATAAAGCGTACTACGAACATGAATCTTAATATTCACAGCCCATGTCATTCAAGAGTTGTCGTTTTTGGTGCACTATGATAAAAAATATTACTCGAAACACCTGTTTGATATTTTCCTTCGTTTGCACCTCATTGGAGCTGCAAAGTACCAGGAAGAGAGATAATTGCAGCCTAATTCAGCATGTGATGCCTACCCAATGCGACTGGCTTCTTAAGGAGTAAATCCACTTCTGTGTCACACCGCTTCTTATAGATTACATGCTCATCTCGAGTCGAAAAAAGCTCCTCAATATTCCTTGCTTTGCAGTATTACAGCCTCTAGCTGTGTATGACTACCTCAAAACACTATACAGGGACAACATTTCAATGTTGACCCCGATCTATAACTATGTAAAGTCTGGAAATAAAGGTACCATAAGCTTCAAGCATATAAAATAGCAAGATAAAAAGTTGAAGCCAGTAGCCTGAGAGCCATAAAATCCTACAGTCACAAATATAGTCCTCCAAAATCTGGGTCTTCTCATGCGACGACGCAAGCCACGCGAGCAGGCACTTTCCCGGCGGCTACTCCGTGAACTGATCTCAGCCCGTACGGGCCACGGAAACTTCGCGGCATGTCACCGCCGCTTTAACAACTTCGCAGCTTCAATGGAGTGTGCGTGTGGGGAGGAAACATCACCTCTCCACCTCATTCACTGTCGACTGCACGCACGCCAGACGCGTCGACTGCGAGGGACAATGTCACATCACGACTTTGTGCACAAGCTTCTCGGGCCTAAGTGCCTCGAGAACTTTACAAAATTTGCGCAGAAAACCGGCTGCTTCGGGGGCCCACCTACGGATCCGTCTCCAGCTCTCAGCGGAGAGGACATAAATTAGGTCATAGCACGAAGCATGGCAGGTAGAAAAATGAGACGAGAAGTTTCGTTTTTCTAACCACAAACTGGATTACTGGGCTTGGAACTTTAGTTATAGGAGTTTACGGGAGTTTCTATTTTTCTTTCTTTTAACTAGCTACTGGTTGTGTAGTGGTTCACGCGGTGAAACCGAGGTGGGTATGCGGAAAGCATGATCTCGGCCGTGTACACCGGTCTTTGACTCCTAGGAGATATAGAGCATAGCTTAGGACCCTAAAATAATTCAATTCAATTCATATAGTCCTCCAAACTCTATTCTGCCACTTAGTTTTACCGCCTACTGATCAGTTCATCTGTGTACAGCCTATTTTTGGATCATTTCGTGTATATCTAGCTTTATAACAATGACACAAGATCAGTGCTATCTTTCCTGATGGTTTTCGAATAATCCCTTATTCCCCTTCTGCCCCTCTCGTGCCCGTTGCACATATTTGAAAAACTGAGATCGAGCTTCCAGCATTCTTATCATGCCTCCTGTTCGGAAAAAGCGTCCCAACGCCATGTTGGATAAGACGAGAGTCCGTCCAGGGGCTCTCGACCAAACAACGCGCCTTGCCCAGTTTCCAAAATGTGTGAAGCTGAGAAAAGCCCCAAGCAAAGGGAAGAAAAAGGCCCTTCCAACCGGCTCTGCGTCCGATACTGACATGATCGGGTCAGTGGAAATTGTTGGTGTGATATATTATTGTACTAATTTTTTTTATCCATTTATGTCCTATTTGAGCTTACAACTATGTAGGACAGATTATTTATACACATTTAATCTTTTACATTCTGATTGGGGGTTTCATTAATTGTACTAATTGAGCCTTTGACTATCTAGCACATTGGGCTCTTTTCTGGCCTAGGCCACACCTTGTATAGTGCTCCTATCCTATTTTGTTACTTGTAAGATGATTGATATATTGCCCGTGATGAATACCGATTCATCTCAGTATTTACCCGTGGAATTTCCTTCATAGTCATGGACTCAGTAGGGACATGAATAAAATTCCATTCTATTCTACCCGTGGAATTCGGCCACCTTTTCCACGGAACCTTCTACCCATACAAAAAAATGGTAGCAATGGAATCTGGGTACGCTCTGGAAACCCAATGGTTGTAATTTCCTCCATAATCAAGTGTTTATGATGAGAAGGACTTCGAACCTACCATCTGATCTGATGGTAGTTAGCTTCATGACAGGGGTGATAGGGGTTTGTGCTTAGGGATGAAGACGATACAGACGGCGAAAGCGATTGGGAATCCTCTTCGAAGTGAACACTACAAACAGTAGAACCTAGCTAGAAGAATAACAACGATTTCATGCCCTTACGACTACTTTACTAGAACGTAAGGAAGCGAGGGTACCCAGAGTAAGACCAACAATAACAATAATATAAATTAAACCCATTCGTTCATCCATCTGTTCTGAATGAATGAATACTTAATCGTGACGGGCACAAGCCCTAGCACTCATAGAGCATGCCACGGAGAAGGCAAGTCCTTCCTCGACGACTATATACGACGACTCAGTTTGGCATTTGGATTACTCATGTAGTGAGTACATTCGCTAATACCACTCAAGAACTGGGTGCTAGGGACTCTCACCCTTCCCTCAACTGTTAATATCCACCAGGGGGAAAACGGGAAAACTTTTGGCTACCCTAACATGCCTTTGTCATCTTTTACATAGCCGCCGCGCGAGGTATGGCTTCACCGTCCTCCCTTTTCTCGAGTGAGGTAGGTAACCAGGATACCCAGACTCTAATTCGGGGACATGACGACCAGGAGGCGCCCAATGTGCTAGATAGTCGAAGACTCAAGTAGTACAATAAAAACCCACTCACGATCAGGAGGCGGGCCTCAAGATGTGAAGCCCCATTAGAGCAAGAACCGAGCTTTGTAGATTTTGTATTGGTTTCCTCCTCGCCGATATACAAAGTATCATAATTTTCAAGGGGGGGGAGATGTTCGACTGTTGATGAGGATAATTACAGATTGTAATTGGTGCGAATACTTATTGAGTCGCTGGAGCGAGTTGATTCGCGGTATGAGTAAGTTGGAGGATTTGCGTGAGAAAGACTGGTCGGACATTGATCAGTAGTTATCGGTTTTAGATAAACTTGAGATTGCTCTTGACTTCGATTCGGATGCAATTTTTCCTACCTATCCTACATATGTAAGGCGTGCTGAGCGATTTCAACGGCACCGCTGGAGGGTGAAGAATTCGTCTTATCTTGCCATTCGGATGGTATTTTCTGATCTAGAGCCATAATTACAAGTGAAGATTTTCGAATTATTTTTATCCTGTTCGTAGTAATTTAGTTCATACCTATGAATACTACTTGCCGCTTATCCTGTACCGCATATCACTAAGATCTAGACTCCTTGATGTCACAAAACCTCACTATCGTATTAGCCCGCAAAAAGGAAATAAATCATAGTATGCGACGCTCGGATCATGACTTGTGGGGTAGGTAGCTCTGACGGAGCTCTCAAAATTGAGGAAGGACTGACACCCGGGACCCGGAGCGACATGAGGAGGAGCTCTCGAGTTAGAAATGATGAGACTACCGATTTTCGATGAATCCCGACTTTCGGACGTTGGTAGGCGCCATTACCACGGATTCGGTTAATTAGCCAAAATTTATAACATCGACAAGTCTACGACACTCCCCAGTACCCAATACGACACAATGAAGTTGGGCTAAGCTGCCATACAGCAACCATGCTTTGTCAAGGCATCTCGGACATTTCCATACAACCTTTGGGAAAGAGTTGGAATGAGGCATGAAAGGCAGATTTTGAGATTGTTTAGGTACCTACAAGTCTGCAGCGTCCAGCTGTCCGGCCTCTTTGAACGCTTCAGAGGGGTCACTGTCTTTGGATCTAGTCCTAATGTCGGTATTAGAAGAGCCTCGCACCCGCTAATTTTTGCAGTTTTTCCCGGCTGCCATACACCCGAAAATGGCCATCTTTTTGTTGGCTGGAGAGGGGATATAATGAAGGGCAAAGGACTCCTTTAAGTATATGATGGAATGACCACTTGTGAGGGGCGGTACTGTTTGAGGGGAGCTGTGTGGGAGGCATAGGAGGGGATATACTACTGGCATAGGTATCCCTGGCCTGTAGGCAGAGAGGACTTGCTTTTTCTTTGTAGTCGTGGTCTTAAAAAGATCAATAATATAATTAAAATACTTTCCGAAAAGAGGCCTTGATCTAGGTTGGGGCCAAAAATGATATTCTTAAACCTTAACTTCAAAGGGCAGAGTTCTAGCCCCGAGCCTTCAGAAATATATCTGTTATATTCCCGAGGATTTTTGATTTGCAGAAATTTATACCTTCGTCACGTTAATCGTGTTCATCTACACGAAGTGTAGGTGGTTGGGAATTCATCAAAATATTGATATCCAAACCTATAAATGGGTTCGTTTTAGATGGTTTGGTATCATAATATGCACATGATTTCAAAATGTTTGCACAAGGCTCATGTTGAAATGGAAATAGTGTGAAATATACTCAATTACTAATTGGAACCGAAATAGCTTGCTATGGACACTCCTATCCGGCTTCCCGGTAGGCTCCTACTCAAATTCTGAGAAGAGTCTTATTGACTTGACCTTCAGTAGGGCAAATATCCTCAAGCTTTCGGATAGCTATACATTTGAATGTGCATAAACTATATCAGAACGCAAAGTCTACACCTCGGAAATGGTATTGCGTCAATACTAACTTGATACAGCTAATTCTGTAACTTACACCGGATGTTGTGATCTAATGATTCTCATTCTCGTGCAATGAGCTTAGATGTAGTACATGGAATCTCTCATGCTCGGTGGGATAACAATGTCCTCGATCGTTTGATTTGTTCCGCCGCTCATCACACTCTGGGCCTCACTTGGGTCGAAAACATCGGATAAGTAGCAGCGTACCCTTGTACAGAGCAAATCAGCATAGTAAGCAGGAGGACAGAGACTGACGGCTTTTGTCGCTCGTCCAAACAGATGACTCATGTTGTTTGTCAATTCCTCAAGAGCATCAGCATGATTTTTGTGACCACCCTTGACCTTGCTGGACCGGAAAATTTCGTCTATAATCACGTAATAATGACAGGCACGCGCTGTTCCCTGGAGACATGCATGGGCTTGTAGATAAAAGTCCCAGTTTCGAGTCTCTGTGACGCCACGATCGACAACGGTTCCAGCCATCAAATTCGATGATTTATCAGCGTCACCACTGTTTTTGGGGTAAAATCGAGTGTGGTGGCGCTTACCACAGACAACAATTGTGATCTTAGGGAGTCCTCGTTTGGTGTCGGTTGCAGGATATTTCAGGCGGCATGCGTTGCGTATTTGGGGAAGTTCTTCCGTTAAAACAAGACGATACTGTCCTTCAGAAACTCCATCTCGGTAGATCAAGATATTTTCCGGAAGTTGATTCTGGTTCTTCTTTTGCCACATATTTAGACGAGAGACAAATAACGATTCCAGGTCAGAAACCATTTCCGTCCTCGATTTAGCTTGTATGCTAAATTGAGAAGGCCATTGTCCCAAGTGCTTGTCCACGCTAGCGACAATCCCTGCAACACTAGGGGCGCCTTCCCTTGATCCAGGAGAAGGATGCGTCACTAGTGATACGTTAATTTTTAGAAGAAATTGAGTGAGATTGCTTACCGTCTACACCGACAACCATCGTCTTGCCCTCGCTGACAATGCCAAGCTTTGCTGGTTCCAAAATGTGATTTATACCACCTGCCTTAAGGTTGAACTTTAGTGCGACATTACCAAAGTATTGCTCTTGCCTTTGCTGCTTGGTGAACTTAGAGGAAACGCAACACACTGTGTGAATACCGGCCTTAGTATCAGCGACAGTCTTGATACTATTATAGATAGCGGGATCGTTTTTGGGTAAGATACAGAGCACGAATCTTGGCCTGGGGTTTCTATCGTGGATTTGACGGAAGACTGCCTTGATGCGCTGATCATTCTTCTCTCTGTCTCCATTGATAAGTTCGGCCGTTGCAGGATCCGGAGCCATAAACTCGTTTGCGTTGATTCCCGCAGCAGAAAGCTGTGCCTGAAACGCCTGTACATGTGAGCGCATATTAGATACATCAATATCTCGTCTACCCTGCACTGGAAACATGATGCAAGTCCAAGGACCAAGACTGGTGCCAGTATGAAACTTAACATTAATCATATTCCAACTGCCGTTCCTGGGTGTGAGGCTACCAGCGCCACTATACTTGACAGCGGGAGGGTTTAGAATTCGAGCGACCACAGTCATCAAACTCTTACTGACTGACATATCAAAGTTCGACAGTATAGGGTTCTGGTTCAAGCTCAAAACATTTTTTCCATCTTGGACAACTGAAGTTGCGTTTTGTGATGGAGTCCGACAGGCAAATTTGATCATTTCTTGAGTCTGGTTGGCATTCAACCTACGCTTTACAGGCTGACCCGGAAGCATCTGGCAAGCTTCGGCGGGTAGGTAATTAGGTCTCATAGAAGATCCGACATTGAGAACAGGGTTGTTAGGATTAAGAGAAACCTGAGGATATTCTTTACCGTATGTTAGCATATCACCATCCTATAGGATCATACGACTTACTGCTCTTAAAATAGTCAAAAATGGAAATGTAAGTGTTGACGGGCAATGTGTTTCCGCCTTTGGGTGCAGGCTTACTCTCCCCAGGAGGAACGCGATCACTTAGCCAGAATTTAACATCTTTGGGTCCAGCACCATATGTCTTTACCTGAGGCGGGTGTTCATCCTTGGTACCTTTACCATCTCCGGGGACAGCTAGCCCCCAAATTGATTTCATATTTGGAATTTCTTTCCCAGTCTTACTTTTCTTGGGTGGTAGATGAAGTTGACCGATGCGTGTACCCCTTAATTTGTCTGCGAGGCCTTTTTTGTTGTTCGGGCCTAGTTTCGCGAAGAGGTAGTCCAGACGAAGTGGCTCAAAGAAGACGCCATGTACGGCATTAACATTCAAAATCAGACCACCAGTAGCTGGGCGAACACTCTGGAAATACCCACGCAGCGACACTAAACCTCCATCAAGGTCCCAGCTGTGAAATCCAATCCCGTCCGGCTTTGTAGCAAAATGTCTGTTTTGACCAACTGAGACAACACCATCGTGAGATTGAGGAAAGTGTCCAAAAACGGCATTCAAGACTTGGATAGTCTCCAAACTATGAACAAAACCGGAGTTTACGTTGATAGAGGACAGGTGATTGATGAAGTCTGAGACCGAGAACGATAGCGGGGACACAACTCGAATGGTGTATTTTTTGGCATTTTCAAGAGGCTCGTCATGACCTTCCTCAGAGTAAGAGATTTCAAATTCATGACCATCAGGAAATCCTAACGACTTTTTAGCAATGATCATAGATTTCCATTCAGTTGCGACTCCGGCAAATTCAGGCCGTTGCAGTATAATTTGGAATATTCGCTTTAGCTTTCTTCCAGCTGGGGGCTTTGAATCGGCTGGTTTTTCGTCTCCATCAAGCTTGGCTGATACTTCAATATTGTAGCGAGTGAGCGTGAGATCTTTGGGAGCAGTGATTTTGAAGTAGTTGGCAAAGACTTCAGTTCTTCTTCCTAGAGTTCCGTATCCTGGACGTAATGGCATAGTGCTATCTGTAGTTGATAGATTCGTCATGGGTTGAGTGACACCGCATTTAGCAACGAAGTTTTCTTCAATAGTGGTCACAGCTTGATCGACGGGTGATACATTGGAATCACTGATATGTTAGCTTTGAGCATCCGATGGAAACCAAATTCACCTACCTGTATACAGCGAGGCTTTCGGGAGAAGGACCACCCCCTCTTCCTCTACCTCCGCCACCACCACGGTCTCCCCGATATCCACCACCACCACCACCACGATCTCCGCGATAGCCTCCACGGTCACCACCTCCACGGTCTCCACGGTATCCTCCTCCTCCTCCTCCACGGTCTCCGCGATAGCCTCCACGGTCACCTCCACCACGGTCTCCACGATATCCGCCTCCACCACGGTCTCCGCGGTAACCACCACGATCACCACCTCCTCGGCCTCCACCGCCACGACCGGACATATTGAATAGTTTCTGAAGGAATGCCTAGTCGTTGATTGTATTGAAAGTACAACTTTGATAGTTGCACTGTAGGTGAAGAAAGGTTGTAAAGAAGTGCGGGGAAGATGGGTTGGAAAATTCAGAAATTATGTGGGCGGTTGGTGTGACGAGTTAGCGGTCAGGCCTTCCGAATGCGTTGGCCAATGGTAAACTGTGTTAGTGCATTAAATAATGACTAAGCAAATTGTGGAATTTCAAGATGGTATGACGAAAGGAAGAGGTTAGGAATAGCCTATTTATTCGTAGAACGTTTATCAAGCCAAACTTATGAGCAGGGAAAAGCATACGCATTCAGCGGGACGCGATAAACAACATGCTGCTAAAACTTATCTGATTCCTCGTCATTTTGCAAGAAAGCTATGGGTTCATAGGATTATCACCAATGCGACTTAGCTGCCGCTCGCAAGCGGATCCATAGAGCGAATAACAGCATTGAACTAGGGGTCTTAACCGCGTAGATGGCTTTGGATTCATGGGTTTACGAGATTCTCACTAGAAAAGCTACCAAATTATCGTCAGATTGCCGATTCCGAAGCAGCACCAGTGTCACCTTGGTCTCGGGGAGCTGTTTGTTTTGGTTTCACGAGTTAGGCCGCCCACTATGTCTCGAACCCGAGAGGACTGGCCTGCTGTACGATGTATGGCAGATGATACGTCAGGAGCCTACAGGTTAACAAACAAAAATTTAGCCAAGTTTCTTACCTGATACTAGAAGATGTGGCAGCCTAGTGGTCAAAAGGTTCCGCGGGAGAGGATATCGACGGTATTTCATACAACGACTTCATTCGATTTCTCCTTTGCTAACAACCGCACGAGACTACACAGGGTATCCGCCAATAGAAGCGACGAATAATGGAAGACAACTAGCCGCTGTGCGACAAGTTCTTGTGTGGGGCACGTGCCAGGGATAAGTGGGGAATGGAAAGGATATATCAAGTGAGTGGTGGTAAGGACTTCGCCAGTTTTGGGCATCAAGTCTATGCGCCAACTAATAGGGTGGACCAAATAACTGGTGGTGGTCCCAGCCATATGCACGAGCTCAACCCACTCTGGCACCCGCCCCTTTCCCAGAGCTATTGCTGCTGGTAATCTGCTCGGCTAAGTCAGCATGCTCTACCCTCACTTCCCCGCGCTTAAACTAACATGGTCCTTAGGGCAGGTAGGAGGCTGACTGCAAATGCTTAAATAACCTGCTAGCCACAATCATGCCGGGCCGAGTGGATAGGGGTTAGGTTTACGTGCAGAATGTATCCAGCTCCTGAGGCCACAGACGCCTTTCATTATAGCTTGTGAAATTGTGGGCACAGGGTTGTGTGAATAGGGCTTGTGAACCCTAGGGTCACCGAGGGCAAGCGCTCTTTCAAAACTTGCAAGCCGCTCTTGAGATCCCTCGAAGTACATCGTCCGGTAGACAAGATGAAGATGGACAGGCCACGGTACAGGCTTCCCTGATCTAATCCGAAAGCTTCGAGCTGCAGCAAGGGAGTAATCATCCGTAGATCTAGACCCAACCATCTTTCGCCCGTTGTTTCAAGGATGTACCTTCACGATCTGAGTGGTTTGCATCTCTATTGTGGGAAGACTAGCTTTCTATTCTTAGCAAGGTCGAAAGTGATATCGCTCTGTGCATATCATCGACAAAAGGCAGTCGAGTCCATCATCTCTACGCATGGAAATACCATCAAAGTCTGGGGACGCAGAAGAGTTGTAGTCTCTACAAACCAATCCATAGTCACGAGCGGTCCATCGGCCCGAATGGTGGCTATGTTAAGTGTGGTGGGGCCTTATTCTCGGAAAGGCAGGGTTGCTGACCCCAGCAAGCATAGCTGTACCGCTTCGGTCTTATGTGCAAACTAAAGCTTTTCCAAGTCCTTAAGACATATGGCTCCGATTTTTCAACGCATTGATCTCTCACACATAGTCTCTCTCTCTCTCTCTCTCTATTGGGAAATTCTACTTTATGTTCCAAATTAAGCCGGATTGTTTGTTTCGCCTTGACGACAGTCGGACGATCAATAATAGACGCCTTTGCCTCCTTAGACAGGCCCCCTAATACATGATCTGGCCTCTTCGATTGTCAATCTTCAGCCACGGGCTTCAATATTGTATTGTGCCGAAAACTACTGTCTGCATTTCAATTTTTTTGATGGTGAAAGGTAACGTCAAAGATAACTGCGAAAAAGTTTATCGATATTAGACGGGTTAAATCTTGGTCAAAGCTTTTATAAGATCGCCGGTTCAAACCCGGCAAGACTAGTTCACATTTCTCCCGCGCCCGTGTTCAGAGTGACAGGGTATGCACGAGTATCCAGAAGATTAAACATATACCCATGATAGATATTAACGGACAAGGGTTGACCGTGTTGCCCAAGCAAACAAACCTGGCTATGGCGTTTGCGGATGGATATCTCGGCGTAAGTGATCATGGAACACAAGTAGATACTTACTGAATGAAAATGAAATTGACATTTCACACCAAACTCGACCAGAAAACTCTGGGGGACAATTCACAGCTACCTTATTTCTGATAGATCGAAGCATATTCCTTGCGATACTGCGATCGAGCCTTTCGATTACGACGACTTAATCCGCTACAGCTTGCGTTTGTTTTTTTGGCTTCTTCGCTATTGATTCGTCGCCCGCACTGGCCAGTTAATTGTGGGCGTTCGTCGGTTTAGGCACTCTCTCACAATACGATATTTCTCCTTAATGCACAGAGTAATTCTTACCCGCCCTATCCGCTACCAACTGCATGCCGATCCAACACGTAAGATTGAGAGTAAAACCATTTCGACAATCCGCTAGCACATTTAACATGACTAGTCCTATTCTCGGATAAGTAATTTCGAGAGTGGGCGGTTGAGTGAGTGATTATTGTCCTAATGAGTCTATGATTATTTGAGGACATGTACGTCCTTCTAGCCTTCTAGCCCGGTATATCTATGCCTCGCGTAGTGTACTTCTATGCATCCGCCACGGCTTCTTTCTAGCAGTAATACCCCCACATGTCTTCAATCGAGTACACACTAAGAGGAGCCGTTATCCTTTCATAAAGATTTGATGGTGTAGTGGTACACTATTCCATTTGAGAAGGAAAAAGCTGGTTCGATTCTAGCAAAGCCCATACACCACTCTTTCTCGCGGTGATGTTGTATTTGTGGGATCATGAAAGCACACTCGTATAACCGTAGGGGTTCCGCACTTTTCCCTGTGGTGAGTTTGCAAGGAAGAGGTTATACGCCAGAAAGGTTAACCTCGAGTTGTATCTGCAGATGAATTATGAGTGTGAGTGTTCTTGATGTCAAATTGATTCATCCTACTTAAAGTACATACCTTTGGATAAAACCCGCATGGGCCTCAAGGCACTAAATCAGGAGAATTGAACAATTTATTTATTTCTCCTCTCATTATCTCCCCTCTGCAGCCAACCAAACGATGGACGTTTCCGGGTCTCTTCTTGTCTTGTTCATTTACGTGCTAGGTACATTGGTTCCCGTCGCACTCCTACTGGAGCTTAAGCACGAGTGGGGCCGGGCTGGATCAGGTTAACTACCATTAAGAACATCTACCTCGTCCCACCTAAATGACCGGACCACCTCAGACTTCACCCATGTGTTGAATCATGTCAAGCCCAACCGTCCAGAGAACCCTCTTTTGACGCGCCGAAGCGCAAATTCCTCCCCAGCCTCGGCCACCACGCGCCCGAGCCCTTGACATCCTCATTAACTCCGAAATATAATTGCCGTCCGATATCTCATCGTTGCTCTAGCCTTGCACTTTCATATCGTACCGTTGGGTTGTTGTCGTCATTGGGGAATTGTGTAATCCCCTCGGTGTATCTTCCCTTTTCTTCCTTCTTTGTACACGTCCCGTTTCCATCATGACTTTCCTCATTAGGGCGTGTTTAGGTAGGTGATCTGACGAGTATGGAGGTGGGTCGCAGGTATAGGACCGATTGAGAAATGCTTCGTTGCAAATATATGGGGAGCTAGAGAAATTTCGGATGTTTGAATACGACCCCCAGACAGACCTTGGTCCATCCGTGAATCGTATGTTGGTAGTGATGAGTTTTTGTTCGACTTTCTTGCGGTTGTGAAATCTCTGTCGACTGATTTTTCGACCAAAATACCGAGTACAACTCCTTCAAGCCCAAAATCCATCAAATAAAATTCATCCCACCCTTGTTCGTGACTGAATCTCGGCTCTGGGGGAATATTTCACTCCTAGGTTCGTAGAGGACACCACTGACAGGTGTTCAGCCTTCGTCCTCCGGACGTTTCCGGGTGTGCAGCTGCAGGGAAAAGTCTCAAAAACTACTGGATGCGGGGCTTTCCTATGACGAAGAGGCCGGTCAGCCGGACGCAGCAGAGTTTTATATCCCTAAGAGCGTCTCTAAACCTTCCTAGACTTTCCATTTCTTCTCTTCCGATTCATGCTGCAGGACAAATCAAAGGTCGTGAAAGGATATTAGAAAAGTCTTGGTCGAGAGTGACTGCCAAGAAGGAGCCTAGTCTAGCACCAAAAAGTCGTTACAGACGTGAGGTCGTCGAGTTACTCATATTAATTAGATGCCCTTCTGGCTAGTAGTTTCGGAATTAAAGGTTAGAAGAGACGATATTATCGATGAGTCGAAATCTACTTTTCTTGAGGGCGGAAGGGTATTTACATTGCTTTCGTGGGCTTTTTGTTTGCCCGCAGGTGGGCAGCATACGTGATATAACGAGGGCTTCTCTGACTACCGTTGCAGCGTTTGGTACCGCATTATCATTCCTCATTGCTAGCATCATTATCGTCGTCTTGGTCGTCTAACATGTTTTCGGAATCATATCTTTGACGGAGGGGGAGATAACTGAGCACAAATTTGAAAAGTTGTTACTCAATCTCGGCCCCGCAGACTCTACAGTGAGAGCTGGAGGTTCGTAAGGGACACCGCTGACAGGTGTTGAGTTTCGTCCCCCAGCCATTTCGAGAGAAGATCTGGCAGCTAGATGATACGCATCGTATCACACTGCACCATTTACAGCATCACAATTCACAGGATGCTTTTCTGCCTCTTCAGAACTTCTTCGGCAACATAAATGTTCCAAGATTACTCGCTTTGTCGCAGAAATGGAGCTAATTAAGATCGAAAACAACGTCACATATTTCAGAGAGTTCCGATGTCGGAGCAGTTAGGTAAGAGAGCTATATTTCTTGAATAGTGAACGCGATGCAACGGTGAAATCATATCCAGAGCAAGCCTTATATTTTCCGCTGATTTGGTAGCAAGGTGATGATTGAAACGATAGTTCAGGATTGTGGAATTTGATCAGATAATTCTGAGCAGGATACAGCGTGAGGGTGGGCTGGTATATTCTGGTATTGTTTTAGTAGCCTGGGCACCTATTCCGCCTTGGAAGGAGGCATGTAGATGGATGGATTGAATTGAATTGACTGACTAAACGTATCAGGCTGAAGCCCTACACCCAGGAGCCTTGACACGGGAGCGTGTCTCTGGAGAACCCACAACTACCACTGAAGCCAGCTTTATATAGCTAAGAATTTGCATGAATGAGAAAAAACAAAATTATCGAGGGAAATTTTCGATGTCCTGACTCGGCGCCCTGCGCTTAAACAGCTTTCTTGTTACAGTTTGCCTGTATTATTTATATCCCAAGAGGCCTCGGTATTTCTAGTCTAACTTTGCTCCCCATAACATCCCATCACGGTGGGAAATTGATAGAATTCTAGCCACCCCTTCTCTCTTAACAGTGTCAATCCACTTGCTGCTGATTCCTTTGTTGTTCACCATTGATTCAGCGCTATCCGGCATTCCGAAAAATGCCATGGACGCCTTTCTCGGCCACATTTACACCTACAATCTATTCCTTCGTGATGAAACTTTTTATGGTATTTAGAGAAGTTTCCATGACCAGTCCTAGCTGCTATCAGATGATAGTACGCCCATCCTAGAAGAGCTAGCTCTGGTGGACGTTTTAGTTTCATCAGTAAATCCAGGTCTTTGTATCAACTAGATCTATTTTTACGCCACCAGGCTTCGACAGACTTCTTACAATGGTCTCTGACGTATCAGTTTAGCGCTGCAAAAGGGAACCTTTGTTCTTGGTTTGACCTCGAGATAATCAATGCATTTGTGAAGACTGGAGCATATTTTAGAGCTGATTTGGCCAGTTTATCGGCATTAATGTCCCCAAGAATATCAGAGTGGTCTGGAATCCATCGTATCTCTACTAATCTGTTAGTGCGGGATAGAGTTGTAAGTTGGTCAACTGTGGCTTGAGACGACTTGTTTCGGCATATTCTGAGGGAGTGGATAGCTTCAGAATTATCGAGGAGTACCTTGAAAGGGAACTTTCCTGCCAATGTTATAGCTTCTTCTAGGGCTTTCTGAGCGCTTAAAAGTTCTGTCTCGTACACTTCTGCTCCAAGAATAGTACCAGCACCGCTTCTGATCAGCCTGATTCCTTTGTACAAGGCATATCTCCATGCAGATCTCGCTGGGCCGCTTAACGAGCCGTCTGATTAGGCGCATACAGTCTCCAGCGAGAGATTTTCTATCCATAACTTTGCACATTCCGATTCCTTTTCCCTATCAAGACCTGGTAGGAGCCAGGCCAGATTGGTTTTTGGGTATGGAAGTTTTCCATGGCCTTCTGCGACCGGTACATTCAGAGCACGATTCTAGAGTCGTGTCATATTGCGCACCGGGACAGTGATAGCTCGAGCTTTCTGGCCTGCTGGGAACTCAAGACGCTCTATCATATCTTTTGGTGCCTCTCTAGATCTCAGTGCCAGGGGGTACCATACGTCCAAACGTTAAATACGAGCTGCTGACTGCAGTCGTCTCTGGCCAGAGGGATTGCTGCTGGTGAGATGCCTGATTCTCTTCGAAGAGCTAGATTTGGAATTATACACGATGCAGATAGTGCTACTCTATATGACGTGCTTTGCCCTGATTAGGACTGATCACTAAGGCCACTCCGTCTCCGAGGGAAGGTAGTGGCAGAGCAAGGCTCCTAGATAGACGAAAGGGGCGCTAAGGAAGTATCAAGGGAGGTACGTACCAGATGGGGAGTATGGTACAGGAGAAGAGATGTGCCGGGAGAAAGGATGATTCTCATATGGCCAAAGGGGGGAGTTTCTACTAGCGTACGCGGAGGACATAAAGGACAGGATACGATACAGTAGATTTGTTCCGCAAGGAAAAATTATTCATTCCCATTGAGTTATCGACTTCTAGTACTTCTGAGTTCTTTAAACTTTTTACACTCTAGCTGCATTTAAAATTGTTTTATCAGGCAGCTCTATATGCCAGCCAACGCCGGTGCTACGCCGCGCTGAACAGTGTTAATCCGACGTATGAGCTGCGTTACACGTTGTGCTTTCCAGCACCATTCTTGCACATGTTGCTCAAACCACAGCTGAGAGTCAAGCCATACTCCAAGCCACCTCAAATGTGGGGGTGGAGAGATATTAAGACTTTTCACCTGGACTGTAAGACCTGAGGTGTACACTTTTTTCCTTGACCCACCACCTATTATTAGAAGCTCTGTCTTTGCGGAGTCAAAGTTGATTTTGTGCTCTTGTGCCAGCTTAAAAAGTCTGTCTACTTCTTCCTAGGCCGATGAGACGGCTTCGGCAGCGGTGAGGCCTGTTCCGAGAATGGCGATGTCATCAGCGTATCCGTATCCGTATATTTTCCCCTTATCGTCTTGAACTAAGACGGCAATTTATCAGAGGAAAAGGAGTAGTGAGAGTGGTGAGCCTTGGGGGATTCCACTCTCAATAGTTTTCTCGCTAGTTAATCTGCCCTAGTGGCGGACCCAAATTTTCCGCTGAGTCAGAAAGGATTCAATGAATCGGCAAAGAATCTTCGGTCACCCCTAGTCCCGCATTCTACGCAATAGACGCTTGTGAAGTACTGCATCAAATGCTCCTTGCACGTCCGCTATGACCATGGCTGTGATCTTGTTGTTCCCCATTGTGGCCTCAGCGCTGTGAATGACACAGGAAACAAGATCGAGAGCTGAGCGTCCATATAGTGCACCAAAAAGTGGTTGGGGAACTATTTAGTGCTTGATAGCTGACCACGCCATTCTTTTGGTTATGATGAGCTCTAATCCTTTACCCTGGACACAAGAGAAGAGAGATATGTCGCAACCACTTAGGGGTGGATAGATCTCGTCCTGGCTTTGGAGGCAGGACTACTTCTGCGGCAAGAAACGCTGTTGGAAAGTGTCCATGGTCTAGACAAGCTTGGAATATATTTCTCACACGCATTCCAATTACTGTCCAGAACGCCTTGAGCAACCTCACCATTAGTTTGTCAGTCCCTAGGGCTGTGTTTTCGCTACCAAAAGTATATTCTGTAACGTCCTGCAATGATATTGCATTGTCCCAAAGGATTAGCTCCGGTTGGTCCAGCTCCCACGTGAAGAGATCTTGTTCTGTGTCAAAACAAGCCATCAAAGTATACCTCAAGCTCTCCACCATCTCCAGTAAGTCAGAGCCACCTGTCTTCAGCAACTTTTAGTGGGTGGGGGGGCTATCGTCATGACTTAAGCTTGGCCCATTGCATCAGCTTAGATACCTGCACATCTATGGTGGTATTTTCAAATATCTTCCTCCAGTGTTCTCTTTTGGCTGATTTAATAGCAGCTCAGAAAATTTTCCAAGCTTGGGCTGCTAGAACTGGGGAGACTCTAGAGTCCTTGAATTCGGGATGCCTTGTCTTGCATTTATCGTTCCAAAAAAGTGCGGCCGTTCCGGTGGCTATTGATTGTTTCCGCCTAACTGCTTAACGAGCATCATCGAGTGCCTTTAGGAGTGCCGAGATTTGGAGTTCTATGTCTAGAACACAATTCAACGGTCCTGGTCTCATCCAAGTTTTGATATATTTGGAGAATTTCCCCAGGCTCTGGTCGCTCACATGCAAACCTTGCGAGATTATTAAAGGAGAAGACAATCTGGTCGTATAATCGGAAGTACAGTTTATTTCTAATGACACCGACGCTATTACTGGGATGTTACTACATACCAGATTGAGTACATTTCCGCTCCGATGTGTTGGAAACCCAGCTCTAGTTGTTAGG
This sequence comes from Blumeria hordei DH14, assembly GCA_900239735.1. Classification (NCBI taxonomy): domain Eukaryota; kingdom Fungi; phylum Ascomycota; class Leotiomycetes; order Helotiales; family Erysiphaceae; genus Blumeria; species Blumeria hordei. The sequence goes on from OENG01000004.1 coordinate 537,556, forward strand.
TGTATATCATTAGTTGTTGCTCACTCCATCATCTGGTCGTCATCGCCATAATGACGCGAAGCTTGCGGTTGCCAGTGCCTTGATACTGAGTTGAAGTCTCCTCCAACCACTGTAGGTCCTGAAGCTTTCCATAGGAGTAGTGGATCTAGGGTGCCACTGTGGCCTGGTGTGCGATAGATATTTACAAATGTTATTCCATAAACTTGTATGAAACATTAGTCAGCTGTTTGACCTGAGGGTGGGGTTATTTGCAAGTTGCGCAGGTCTTTACGGGTGAAAGTAATTGCCCGGGGCCGAGCTCCTCTCTCGCCAACTGGGATATGGCTTTCAAACCCAGTGTATCCTTTAGTGACGAAGCTTCCATCTTTTTCCGTCGTCCATGGTTCCTGCATCATAACAATGTGCACCCCTACTTCCCATGCTTGTTGAAAGGCTATGTCTGTAATTTCTCCACCCATTCCCACGTTCTCTTGGTGAAATTGAAGGGCGCTGCTTTTGTCAGTGGGTTTGTTCGAAATTCGGTTCCCTAACATTAACCTTGCATAGATGTTTCTGGGGTACAGGTGACTTCTACAGCCTTACCCTAACTTTCCGAATATGCCTGTGCGGCATTAAAGTCACGATGACCGCGCTTGCGGATAATCGATAACTCCGCTGGTGTACGAAGTACAATTATTCCATGATATCGTCTGGAACGAGCCATGTACTTGAGCTCGTACGAGTTATGTGGACCAGCACAGCTAGAGCATTTAGGAATCTTCACCTGGTATTCTGAAGTCTCGTGCACACCCGCATAGCGTCCACAACGTGGGCTTTTTGTGCAGATTCGCGTTGGGTGGAATCCCCAGTAGCGCTAGTATTGCTCAATAGGGCGTTGACGCGTGAAAGGTATTGACAGGCGACTCTTCTCAAAGAAGTCTGAAATTAATATTCGATAGTTTTTGGTGGAAGTGTGCAAGCCGACTCGTAAAGTGTTATCCCAAATCTGTTGGTGATAGGCGTATCAGAATTAGAGCCGTGCCACAAACAGATTGACATTCTCTCAACACCTTCTCATTTGTGACCGTTTTGCTTCCTTCCGAAGTCTGTGTATAGAGTGGTACGTGTGGTACTAGTACTGTTATCCATTACGATGCAGCTTCAATGACAACGTTATCCTGCTGGAAGGATGGTCCTATACTGAGGATGGTTTTCCTAAAAGCATCAGATGGACACTCAAATGATATACCCGAACGAACTGGGTGCATGGCTATGATAGCTGATGGGGCGACACCCTCTCGTTCAGTGATCATCTTCTTGATGATGATCGGTGAGAGCCGGCGCCATTCATGTTCTTTTTCCAGCCGTATAAAAAGGCGTTTGTCTACCTTTGGCGTCGGTTTCCTTGTTTGGTTTTTCTGTGAGACAGGTCTTCTTGGTAGTTGAACAGCAGGAAGTTCGGGTAGCTTGGCTGCATTACGGGCTATTGTAACCCAGGGTGAAGTGTTTTCAGAAGATCTGGCAGGTAGGGTACTGCAATTTTCGACAGGAGTGCTTTTTGCGTTGTGTGTGACTGGCATTGAAGAAGAGAGATGGGGACTCGAGACCTTACTAGTGGTCTCAAAGGACTTTATTGAGCCTGTTACTATGTGAGTTATGAGAGACGCGATATTTGCCATGAACGACGCAAAAGTTGTCGATGCGTTTGTTTCCACCTTGATTTTGGCCCAGATGTCAATCAATTCTAGGAATTCCTGGGCGAGGCCAAGTCTTTCCTTTCTTTCGTGTTCTGCTCCCTGCATTGCGTTCGCAACACCTAGCAATCTTGGGTGTAGTCACCCTCCAGAATTGGAGGGCGTGGACGATGATTATGCAGCGGCGGGGGCCATGGCACCGGATGATAATTATTTAGGAAAGCTTCTCTAGTGGGTAGGATGAAGTTGAGAATTGTATGTTACCTGTCGGGACTGTTCCATGTAACTGGATGATTGAGGCATGTCTGGATAACTCAGGGAGTTAAGACGTTTCTCTGGGTGGGTATTCACGGATGAGGGCTGACTTGGGGTGAAGAAAAAGCCTTCAAAACTTTTCAGTCGTACTTGTATATGAAATCCGAGGCATGAGTGCTCTTCTTGTATATTGAGTCATCTTTTATTTACATTTTTTCCGATATTGTGTCATAGCTAGCTAGCTGCATACGCAATTAAAATCCGATGCAAAAAAAACGACGGATAACAAGGAATACCTAGATGCGATGAACTCATGTCTGAAGGGCCCTTTCGCCCACCTCCTACACACTGGAACTACACCATTGCCGAAAAGTCTCCCTCCCCGCCTCACTAGCCAACAGGCCAGTAGCAGCGGGCCCCCTCATCGTCGAATGCCAGGCCAGCAAAGCCTGCCGTCGAGATGCCCCAGGTAACTTCAACCTGGGCAACAGTAGCCCGGAGAGGGCTACCCAATCGGTCGACGCCAGCGATGGCTAGCCGCACCCAACAAAAGAAGACTCCGCCAACCAAGAAATCGTCCAAGGCGGCCCTTTCGTCGTCGCCGGACAATCGACTGTTCCTCTGACTAGACTCAAAACACCAGTGGCGGAAGGTTTCGCCAGCTGGTATCAAAGAAGCTGTGGCGTAGCTCACCAACAAGCCCCATGCAGCCATTGAGCACGTCTACCGTGTCCCAACAGGTTTCACATTCCGAGCGAAGGACCAGGAATCTCGCCAGCTCCTATTGAATGCAGCGGAATCTTTCCTCACAATCAGGAGAAAACTTGAGGAGGCCTCCGACCTTATGGCGTTCCGGATCTCGACTGTCCCGGTCGCCATCCACACTCCTCTTGGAAGAGTTCCAGTGATGGAGGATGTGGTGATCTCCTCGATCACCAGGGTTACAAAGGCGGTTCCAATCAAGGTTCGGCCCCACGGAAAATACTGCCCGACGCACCATACAAGTCATGGCTCGCCAATTTTAAGAAGGGATTGGAACAAAGACTAGGATTCCGCCTGTTCGACGACTCGGGCGTCGCGGTCCGAAATCAACCGCGATAGACTGTACAGCAAACGCTAACGCTATATGCAGTTTCACGGAACGTGTGGTTGCTCTCGCGCTCCAGCTTGCTGGAACTGCACCTCCACAATGCACTCGACAGACGAGTGCTACGCACACACCAAGTGCCGCAACTACGGAGGTCCGCACAGGTTCGACAGCCGAGTCTGCCTGTCACGCCCTACCAAGTCTGGGCCGGTAAGCAGGGAGCAACTAGCCACCATCCGCATAGCTAGCCAACGCGAGTTAGCGGCAGTAGTGAGGGCAAAAGCCGCTGTCCGTCGTGCCGAGGGAGTAGTTCAAGCGGCCGCCAAGCAGACGCAAACCTCGCCCGGAGCGGTGAAATCGAACAACGCGTTCGAAGTTCTGATAACCAACGTCACCCCCGACGCCACGGCCACATGAACGACGAGCCCTGTTGAGTCCTCCTGAAGGGCCCCTCACGGGTCTCTTCTAGCCTTCCACCTACGATAAGTTTTATGTCGATCAATGTAGGTATGTGTGAACGGTTAAAGCAGACGGTCAGCGCACGTAAACTATACCATAAAATAATTAATATTCTTCTATGGGAGAGATAACTACACTGGATCGTGCGAGCATAAAGTGTGCCCTGACAATCACCTTACATAAGCATTATCCAAAGACCCTGTTCTGTGCGAAAGGCCCGGCCTTTTCGCGTAGTCTTCATTATATGCAAGGCTGGGCACGCAGGTCAGCCCAGACAACCAATAGCGGGTAAACCCGTAACAGTATGGGAGGCTCATCACACGACATCGCGCTTTCCTGAGCTTACGAGCTAGGCATAGATATAGTGGTAATACAAGAGCCTTTATGGAACAAAGCCACAAAGGAAACAAAGTCACACCCTGGATACGACTGCCATATACCGCATGGCGGCGTAAACATTCGACCCAGGGCAGTGACCTATACACTAATTGACAGGAGAAACCTTTCAGCAATTCGACAACTCCTCAGTTGAGACCCACCACCGCGATCTGTCGCAGCTGGATAATTCAACGTGGTGCACTGCGCGTGGCAACCAGAGGTTACCTGCCCAGGCGGACAAGGAATTAAAATCGAGAGATGGGCGGAACGCCGCAATCTCACTTGTCTGATTGTGGGCGAGTCAACGCATCGAGCCAGTAACACGCTAGATTTTGCATGGACCAAAATCAACGGGGCTGAAGCATGGGTGGATCGCAGCGAGTGCGTAACCAGCGATCATCTACCGATTTCAAGGACGAGTCCCCACTGGATCCGAAAAAAGGGACCAGGAGCCTTCGCAGATCAGGGTAACGCGTAGAAACTTGCCGAAATTCGCCATTGCCGTAACGCAGTGGACACACCCGCCACTAGTCCTAGACATAGTTTGCAAGGCGGACTATTACGCCAAAGATCTCTGTTCCGGCCTTACTAACGCTATCAAAGCAACAGGAACAAAAGACATGGCAAATGTGCGCCTTAGTGGACCCCAGAATGCAAGCTAGCTCACACGAAATACCGTGCAGCAGTGACTCCAGAGCAACGATGGGTGCATGCGAAGAAGCTGCATTCAAACCTTAGACCGGCAAGGAAAGAGCACCAGACGCGTCAAGTCGAAGCGATCACGACATCGACAGACGTTATCAAGCTGACGCGCTCGGCCGAGCTAAGGCTGGCAAGTAGCCCTCCTCCACTTAACCATGAAGGGAAGGTGTACTCCGATCCGGCCGAGCGGGCAGCAATACTACGAGATGCTCTTCTGGCACGACATCAAGTGACGGAAGACCTACTGCCACTCGATACGCTGAGCACGAACCTTTTGGAAGATGATTGGACCGTTTTTCGGCACTCTCTTCCGCGCCTGTGTCAGACTCGGCACCCACCCATCCTGTTTTAAGCTAGCTGAAGTGGTGCTCCCCCGTAAGACGAACCCAAATCCAACGACGGTCAATTTCATGGATCATTGTGGCAAAGCGTATGGCCCATCTGGCGGTTATACTCGACGTGGTCGGACACCAACAATTCGGTATGCTCCATAAAAGATCGGCAAACGACCTTGTCACCTGCGTCGTCTACGAAATGGAAGAGGCAAGCACCCAGGGATGGACGGTCATATTTACGACTCTCGATGTCCAAGGCGCGGTTGATGCAGTACTCCACAACCGCTTGGTGAGGAGGATACAAGAGCAGGGGTGGCCGGAATCAATTCTACGAAGGACGACGTCATTTCTTTCGTAAAAAGAGGTGCAAATCTGATATTCTGCAGGGGTAACTGGGCAGAGAGAGCTGGTATGTGGGGTTCCGCAGGGATTGCCACTTCTCATTCTCTTGTACATGGCAGAGCCTATGCGAAGCTGCGATCCAGAAATGAGGTTCAGCTACGCTGACGACGTCGGGATTCTAGGATTCGGGCACAGCATTGCCGAGTCGGCCACTTCTGTACAGAAGAAAGTGGATCATCTTCTGGAGTGGGCGAGTAACAACGCAGTCTCCTTCGATACCAACAAGTCGGAAGTAGTCCAGTTTCCCGGGTGGAAACGCGGGAAGCCAGTGAGTATTCGCGTGAACGGCCGGGCATATCGAGCCAGCAGACCAAATACGCCGCTTCAACACAGCGTATCGAGGAGCTGCTCCTGCAGCACTGGTTCGAGCAGTGGACACGTGCATTGTCCCCATAGCAACCTTTGGAGCAGATGTTTGGTGGCCTGGCATCAAACGTCCGACCCAAAGGGCTATCAGCACACCTCGAACCAGAATTTTCTGCGAGATGATCGATAAGGCAATCTTGACAGGACTGTGGATCCTAAACGTAGCAGGTTACGTAATGTAATATAGACTACTAAATGCGGTTAGCCTACAATTATTAAGCTACGCACAAAGTGTAGATTTCGGAGTTGGGAGTTAGAGGAAGATATAGACAAATTTATTATAACTCAAGCTTAACTATTGCATTCTGCGGAACTAGCTGTAGTAGAGCCACGAGTTATATTTGTCACCATCCCGTTACAATTGTGATCGATCGAAACCCACAGGACTGCGCACTGCCCTCCTGATAATGAGAACGACACCGAATCTTGCTCTCCACCGCGAAGGAGGTATCCCAACAGGGAAGATCGTTCTGGAAGGGAACCGACTACGGCTATTGGCTCGGCTCCACTTGTCAAGGGATAGAGTGAATTAAGGGAAGGCACTGTCACGTGATATAACGCGTCTGATACGCGATTCCCGATGTATATATTTTTACAGGTCGAGATAGGAGTCTCCTTTCTTCTTTGTAGATAATCTCAATCACCAGATTAGACCTCGTCAATCTACTTCATGACCTTACCCTGACACCACTCACCAGATAACCGCCGAGCCACTACCGCCGCCACGCTATCTTTCGAGCTTAGACTCAAGGATAGAGGAGGAAGACAAGGTAGCTCGGTTCTTTAACATTATGAGAGCAACAGATATTTGTGCCCATTCGGATAGATCGTCGGAGGGGCATAGTCGCTCAGCATGGGGTTCGTCTTGAAGAGGGATGGAAAAACTCTGTTGAAGGGATGGGGCATCAAGCATGGTGGTGAAGTGCTTGATGCGGAAACTGTAGAGGCGAGAAAGGCCCTGGAAGCTGCGCTGGGATTGTTGGAGAGGGAGAACGGGGAAAATAACGGCAGGCAGCGGATCAACATGTTGACAGATAGTCTGCAGTGAAGTCACTATCGACGGGAGCCGCCACAACAAGCCTCGAAGATGTACGCCAATTTAGAGCGCTATCGAAAAAAGCTCGAGTCTCGGTGAAGTGGATGCCAGCCCACTCCGGGATACAAGGGAACAAGGAGACCGATAGAGCTGCACGCTGCGGACTCCAACAACTACCTAGCAAAAAGAACCAGCCTGGCTCCATCTCGTTGGCATACGTTCGACGGCTACTCCGTGAACAGATCTCAGCCCCATACGGGTCACGGAAACTTCGCAGCATGTCACCGCCGTTTCAACACCTTCGCCTCTTCAATGGAGTGTGTGTGTGGAGAGGAAACATCACCTCTTTACTTCATTCACTGTCGACTGCACACATGCTAGACGTGTCGACTTCAAGGAATAATGTCACATCTCGACTTTGTCCATAAGCTTCTGCGGCCTAAGTGCCTCGAGAACGTTACCAAATCTGCGCAGAAAACCGGCTGCTTCGGGGGCCCAACTGCGCGTCGGTCTTCAGCTCTCAGCTGATATGGCACTAACTAGCACACAGCACGAAGCATGAAAGGTAGGAAAACGAGACGAGGAGTGTCATTTTCCAACCACAAATAGGATTATTGGATTTGGAATTTTGCTCATGGGAGTTTGCGAGAGTTTTTATTCTCGTTCTTATAACTAACTACTGGCTGTGTAGTGGTTCACGCGGTGAGATCGAGTTCGGAATGTGGGAAGCATGATTTCGGCCGTGTACACCGGTCCTTGACTCCTAGGAGACATAGATCATAGCTTAGGACCAAAAATCATCAATACAATACAATACTGTTCACAGTACCCCTTGTGATACCGTTATGTAGAGACTGGATCTCCCTCATGCGCCATGATGCCATACTACCATAATAACTAACTAGGCGCCAACTACTAGATCTATCATACCATATATCTGAGCATAACATGTTTCAACGACTGATAATGGGGGATTTACTTTGGTCGCCAGTAAGAAAGCTAAAGGACTAAAAAGAGTGCCGGGGCGATCGCGTACGGTGGTCGAAGCCCCGGCGGTACCATCAATCGCACCGATAGAAGCACCACCCTCGGGGCCATCTCTTCGAACACTTCAAGCAGGCGTGCCGAATGGGGAGGTACCTCTTCTTTTGAATCCGTCCTAGCTTTAGCCTTAACGAAAGGGGAGTATACAAGATTCGTGGAAATTTCATGACATGATTGATGAAAGGAACGTCCACGGCATGAGGCTGGGTCAGTTCGGCGTGGCGTGGCGGGACATGCTGGCTCATTTTTGAAAGCTTTTCCTCGACCCCCAAGCGGCTCATCTTCTTTTCGTTCCTGTAGATAGATGCGAAATAGGACGTCGAACAAGAACCTAAATCCAAATAAACATGTTCTTAACCATTGTCTTATTCAGTTCCTACATACAGGTCCATGAAGACGAAGAGCCGCATTGAGAAGTGAAACATTGAATTGTGCCTGCTCTGATCGCTTGTATAACTTGACAAGAGACACTGCACAGCAAATACATGGTGCAGATGAATCAGTTTGTGATTTGGCACCAGTTGCCTAACCTGGAGCAGCGCCATCGAGGGCAATGATGGCCACGGCTGCTCGTAAATAGCACGGCACAGACGCACTAATCTACAATGGGATTAGCGTTAAAGACAAAGAACTCGAGTGGAATAGATACTCTCGTGTGACGTATCAGATTCTAATGATGCAAAAGTATCAGAGATTACGCGAATAACTTATTTGATGAAGTACAAAGTACAGTAAAGTCATGCCGATATTCTTTGGGTGCTTTTCGCCAACGACCAAAGACACAACTTCCAACAGTTCTGCATTGAGATGCTACGGCGGTGACATGAGCTGGGTCCCATGGAAGTCCGCATCCACCAAACTGTGGCCCACCAATCCACGCTATTCTAAACGCGTCTCGTCTTCCCGGGCAGGTGAGCAGTACTTTGCCAATGACGAGTCGATGAAGTAGGCGTGAGTGCTCTTCTTGTATACTGAGTCATCTTTTCTATGAATTTTCTCTAGCATTGTTTGTTCTCTAGTTTTTGTCCTAAGCTAAGCCTACGTTTCTCTGATATTGTTTTTGTTTTGTTTTCTATTTTTAAGTCCTAGGATATACCCGTTTTCCCCTGAGGGTCAAAGACAGGGGTTTACAGCTAAGATCATATCTATGACATGCCCAACTTGTTCCCACCACGTGAACCGCTACTCAAATTGTAGCTAGTTAAATTACATGCAGCTATATACAAAATAGAAATCACAACATAACTCCAGGCTCCAAAACTTTGAGCTCCAACTAAATATCAGCACTTGTGGTTGGGAAGCAAAACTTCTCGCCTTGTTCCCCTTCCGATCGAGTCGTGTTACATGACTAATTTATATGGACCTCGCTGAGAGCAGAGGTCCAGCCTGCAGCTGATCACCCATAACATCGGGTTTTCTGTGCAAAATTTTTGAATGCTTCGAGACACTTGGGTCCTAGAAGTTCATGTATAAAGTCGTTGTGGGACTTTAGACCTCGTATTCGACGTGTTTCGTGAGAGTGAAGCCGACAGTGGATAAAGTGGGTTGGGCTAGTCTCTTTCCCACACGCGCACTCACTAGGTGCGTCTGGATTGTTGAATCGGCGATGATAAGCCGCGAAATTGCCGTGGCCCGTACGGGCCGCGATTAGTTCGCGTAGAAGATGCCTTGATAGGGCTAGTTCTGGGGGCTTGCGCCGTTTCATGAGCAGATCTAGCTTTCGATACCGAACAGGGCACGCTTTATCCCACCAATCGTTGAGCAAAGCCTGTAGCCGGTTATACATGAGACGGCGAAGGTATGCCAACGAAATGGTTTCTGGTTGGTTGTCCGGACTGGGCAGCATTCGTAAGCCGAGGCGCGCAGTTGCGTCTGCTTCTTCGTTCCCTTGTATTCCAGAGTGACCGGGGATCCACTTAATCGTCACAGCAGCTGACGCTGAGAGTATGCGAAACTGATGTACCTCTTCGAGGCTGGTTGAAGAGATGCCCGTCTCAAGTGCTTTTATAGCGTGTTGACTATCCAGAAAAACATTCACTCGCTGAATCGTCTCCCCCAGCTGCTGTTGCGCTTCTTTAAGTCTCAACGCCGCCTCAAGAGCCTTCAGCGCCCCTGTGATTTCTGCGTCCAAGACCTCTCCTCCGTGTCGGATACCATTCTCCTTGAGAAGAGTTTTACCATATCTCTTCACAACAAAACCCCAAGCTGAACGTCCGTTTCCCTCCGAAGAGCCGTCTGAGTAGGCGCAAATTTCCGATGCGGGCACGTTGTCTATCCAAAGTTTGCTTGCTTCTTTTCCTTCTGACTTGGTCATGGATCTAGCAGAGTAGAATGGTGGCGGCAGAGGCATCGAAGCTTCTGCATCCGGAAGTTGTCGATAGGCTCGCTGTGCACGAGTCCTTTGTCTATCTACATGTTCAAATCGTCGAGGTTTTTTCTTGTACTTTCGAGTCCCAACGTTTGGGCACATCGCAGCACGAGATCTCAGCGGGTGCTGATCATCGAGGGTTTTCATTCGGGCTGAAAATCGTAGTCGGTTTCCCTCTAGAATAATATTTGCGGGAGGGATTCCTCCTTCCCTGTGCAGGACAACATTCGGAGTAGTCCGAAGAACCGGAAGTGCAGATCGGAGACCCATAATGTTGGCCTTATCGATCATAGTGCAAAGTCTCGCGGTAGCTGGCGTTGCTATTCCTGCTCTTGTTGGGCGTTTGAGGCCGGGCCACCAGACTTCCGCTCCAAAAGTCGCGATTGAAACAATACAACTATTTACTGCTCGTACCAGCGCTCCTGGTGCGGCCCCTCGAAAAGTAGAATTGAAGCGTCGCATAAGATGTGCGACTTTCATTGCTTTTCCAGACCACGTCATCACATGATGTTTGAAGTTAAGCCGCGGATCGAGGTAAACTCCAAGCCAGCGAACTTGTTCAGCTGGTTCTATGAGAGTGCCGTTGACGTGGATGCCAACAGCTGCCTCGCGATGCCGTGGTGGAAATTGTACTACCTCTGACTTTTCTGTGTCGAATTGGACAGCATTTTTCTGAGCCCACTCCAGCAGGTGGTCGACTTCTTTCTGAGCAGCTGCAGCGGACTCTGCAGTGGTGCGGCCAAATCCAAGAATGCCGATGTCGTCAGCGTAGCTAAACCTTAGATTAGGAGTACCACTCTGCATTGGCTCTGCCATGTACAGAAGAAAAGAAGAGGCGAGATCGGCGAGCCCTGTGGGACCCCGCAAACTAGCTGTCGCTTTGTCGTGACTCCTTCCGAGTGTCGGACTTGGACCATTCGTTGTGCAAGAAACGAAGTTGTCCACTTTAGAACTGAGTCTGGCCATCCTTGTTCTTGCATTCTTCTCACTAGACGGTTATGAAGAACTGCATCGAACGCACCTTGTACATCTAAGGTGACGAAAGTGGCCGCCCACCCTTGTGTGCGCGCCTCCTCGACATCGTGTACTACACAGGAGACTAGGTCTGTTGCTGAGCGTCTCGAGAGTGCGCCGAATTGTTGCCGACCAACTACATCACAAATCACTGCTAAATGCGCCATCCGTTTTGCCAGAAGTCTTTCAAGTCCTTTACCAAGGCAAGAAAGAAGGGCAATTGGTCTCCATCCTTTGACAGTTGTTGGGTCCCTTTTAGGCTTCTGTACAAGTACTACTTCGGCCAATTTGAAACAAGTCGGATGCGTACCGAGCTGTATGCAAGCTCTGAAGAGCTTGACTATACAGGGTCCAATTGTCTTCCAGCAGGCCACTAGCAGCTGTACGGAGACTCCGTCTGCTCCCGGAGCCGTGTTTCCACAGCCGATGGTACAAGCTCGGACTTCTTCCTCGGATATGTCATCCTTCCATGGTATACGGTTGTTACTCGTGGCGATGCAAGGCGGTAGGTCGTCCGATGTTTGGTGTCTTGCCAGGAGACAGTCACGGAGAACTGTGGCTCGCTCTAGTGGATCAGAGATGAGAGCTCCGTTGTAATTGAGGGGTGGTGGGATGTTTGTCTGTCTAGGCCCAGCCATTCTCATCAGCTTATAAACATCGTTCGGCGTGTTCATTCTTTCCACCTGCTGTGCTTGATGTTCTTTTTTGGCAGCTCTAATGACTGATCGGAGCTTTTTAGCATACACTGCACGTTGGAGGGGTGATTCTGCCGCTCGATATTCAGCCCGTGCTTCTTTGCACGCCGGGGTCCACCACGGGGCTGATTTACCGCCGTTTGCTCTGGGCCGAGTTCCTGTTGCATTGATGGCAGTCTTAAGCTTTAAGCAAAGTTCCTGGGCATAGTCTTCGACCTTTTCGATTGTATCTAAAACTGGTGGTAGACGGACCAACTTAGTAACAACTCGTGCAAAGTCAGGTAGTCTTTCCTTCGTCACTCGAATCTTGCCCAAGTTGGGTCTCAAAGTTGCGGACTGGACCGGGATTATTCCTCGGATAGGAAGGTGGTCGCTGGTGACACATTCATCATGGTCAACCCATGCACGGCTGCCATTGATGTTGGTCCAGACAAGATCCAAGGTATTTCCAGCTTGATGCGTGGGTTCTCCAACAATAAGGCAGGTTAGATTGTGATCTTCTGCCCATTTTTCAATCATTTCACCTTGCCCGTAGGGGCTAGTGACTCCTGGTTGCCAGGCACAGTATACTGAATTGAAATCACCCGCAGCGACTGAGTTCGGCGGCGGGGTCCAATTGATAAGTGGCTGTACGGCTGATGTGTCTCTGGGTGCCTTGTACACATTGAGGAAAGTGACTCCATTAACAAGCACCCAGCAATAGTCGCCCGTCAGCTTAGCACAGGGGAAGAGTTGCCTCGCTGATATCGTCCTATCATCCTTCCGGGTGTAGGTCACAGCCCTTGGCCTGACCTTTTCGCCACCATGAGGTAAATGGCAAATGTATCCAGGATGCGACATTGTCTCTTCTTTCCACCGAGGTTCTTGAATTAAGACGACGTCGATATTCAGCTCGAATGCTCGGGCAAGTGCAATATTCTGTGTCGGACCTCCTCTACCTACGTTTATTGATATGAAACTTAGAGTAGGAGGGAGGCGGAAAGGGGCCCGTGTGGCGCCCTTTATGAGTGATTTTTCGGGACGACCACCTCTGTGACCTCAGTCACGTTTGGTGTCTCATCCGTCATTAGAACCTCATAGCTATTATTGGAGATGTAGTTCGGCGTAGCTGTTTTGGCCATCTCAGTGGCGGCTTTGATGTCGGCCTCTGCTCGTCGAACGGCGGTTTTCGCCCGGATCACAGCGGCATATTCGCATTGGCTAGCGTACCTGATCTTTTCGAGGGTTTCCCTAGAGGCCATTCCGGACTTATTAGGGCGGGCCAGACAGTTTCGGCTGTCTGATCTGTGAGGACCCCCGCAATTGCGGCACTTGGTGTGTCCTTGGCATTCCGAAGTGGAGTGCATCGTTGAGGTGCAGTTCCAGCACACTGGGGCGCGCGAGCAACTCTGGGTCCCGTGGTATAAGAGACATCGCTTGCATTGGCTCACAGTTTGGCGTGGCTGATGGCGAACAGCGATTCCTGAGTCGTCAAATAGTCGGAAGCCTGGTCTAGGTACGGACGCTCTTTCAAAATGAGCTACCCATGTCTGGTATGGGGCTCCGACTCTCCCTTTTCCATGAGGGCGAACCCTCACCGGAACCTTTGAAGTGACCCTGGCGATTTCGTCGGCCACCATCTCGTCGGTGACAACTACTTTACCTAGGAGTGTGTGAATTGCGACGGGAATTGTCGCAATACGAAGGGCCACTAAATCTGAGGCCTTCTCCAGGATTGCGTCTACCTGGACGAAAGACTCAGCAGAGTCCAGAAGGAGCTGTCGTACCTCCAGGTTTTTAGCTCGGAGTGCGAAGCCAGTCGGAACACGGTATACATGTTCAAAATTCTGCGGGGGTAGCTCGAGTAATTTTGCTGTCGCATCTCGGACACCAGCCGGCGAGAGTGCGCGCCAAGCATGTTCTTTTCCGAGTCGAAGAAACAAACGATCATCTTTGGGGCCAGTTTTCTTAGCTTTTGCCGGAGGTCTCGTTGGTGTCGGGAGTTTGTTATGGACCCGCATATCTTTCACAGGTGCTGCTGGCGTGTGGAGGCCAGTTCGGGTAACTGTTGCCCAGGTAGGTTTGACCTGGGTCGCTTTTTGTAGCAGCTCTGGCTGCTTTTCAATCGTTTGTTCCACGATCTTTCCGCCATGATTCTGGCAGTTTGGTCGTGGGGGGAGGTTTGGAAGGACTGTTCCTGGTCCCGACATCATGAATTGAGCTATTGCAGCTCGGAGGTAGACTTTCATGGAGTCTATAAATTGAACGCTTGACCCTTTGGATAGAGGTGAGAGCGCATTCTCCACACCATTGATAGCAGCGGTGCATATTGTGAGATTAGTTGCGGTCTGGGCCGCTCGCTGTTCTTCGGCTTCAAGTATTGCTCGAAGCTCGGGAGGGTAAGTCGCAGTATTCTTGGAGTTGCTATTGCTGCAAGAAGTTTTATTATTACCATTTGCCCTCGGAATGGTATTCTGAGTGGCTGTGGTTGACGTGGCTTCGTCGGCCTTTTTGTAGTTGGCATTAGCTGTCCGATTAATGGCCGGCACAGCAATCTTCCTCGTGTTTGTAATAGCGGGGGCCTCTGGGACCTGACCGTCTTCGGGTTCACTGATATTCCATCGTGAGCTCTCAAGCCCCTCCATGATATATCGGTCGATAACCGCATCACCCATTTCAACATCGGGGTTTGTAGAGTTGGAATCTTCTTCAAAGGCTCTTATCCTTTCGGTCATTTCCGACTCCATTTTTCGCTCGTCTATCGAGCTCAATGGTATGTTCTTTTTTGCCAAGCGCTTTTTCAGCCTGGTATTCGCTCTATCAATTGTTCTTTGATGGCGAATAGGTCGCGATGATTTCGCAGGCCCCGGAGACATATTGAAGATCCGGGGTCTTGCTACTGTGAGAATTCGAATAAGTGTAATTGTATGCGAGTCGGAGGGGGACGGTAATGGTATTGGGGGATCAAATTGATTCTCTCACGAATATTCAGGAATTTTAACTCTGATATTGTGTCAGAGCTAGATTGCTGCATACGCAATTAAAATCTGATGCATAAAAAGAGTCAATGAAGTGTGACTGCTACTTCGCTTAACAGATCGTATCCTCAACTTGCCGCTTGCATTACTCGACGAACACTGACTCACGCGTCTATCGTCCAGACCGTGTTCGGCTCATTTTTTTTAGCATCTGATTTTAATTTTGTCGAATAACCTAATGACCTAATGACCTTTCATGTATTATCTTAGAATAGATGACTAATTAGGTTGATGAGTAATGAGTTGCCTGTTTAGGAATGGCGTCAGGAGAGAGGGACCACTGCAATATGTACGTGTTTCCTTTAGTTGGAAGACAAAAAGGAAGATATATGTTAACCACAAATTGTTATTACTGCTACAGAAGGCTTGTGATATAAATACCACTCGAGTATTCCGACAAATTGCGTATGAAGCTATCTAGCTATGACACAATATCAGAGAAAATGTACAGAAAAGATGACTCAATTTACAGTAAAAGCACTCATGCCTCGGATTTCATTTGCAAGTACCACTGCGAAGTTATGGCGGCTTTTCCTTCACCCCAAGTCAACCCTCATCCGTGAATACCCACCCATGGGAACGTCTCAAAAACTCTGAGTTATCCAGACATGCCTTCATCATCCACTGAACTTTCTCCGCGCGAAATGTAGCCTGAGGTGCCCAGCCTACTCAAACCATACCAGAGAACACCACCTATTGTTGGCTTATTTTTCTAGTGTCCGCTGCACTCTCGCCAGCGATGTATTGGCGCGCACATAGCTCAATTCGTAAAACTTCTTACCAGAATTCGGAACCACACATCCGTCGAGATTATATCCATCCTCTGCATCACCTTGTGAACTTGTCCTGATACCCCTCACGTCCATTCCAAAGAAATGCTTCCCAGAAATGTGCGCCACGCTTTGCTTCCTCCATCGGGTATAAATATCGGCGCGGGCGTGTATTTGGCTGCTAGCTTAGGCCAGAGAAAAGTTGGTGAGAGGTATGGTCATTGTAACGAGGGTGTACTAGGTCGTACTTATAAACTTGATGAGACTTAGGTAGGAGTCGATCTCGTTGAGAGTGAGAATTTGACATGGCGTAGAATTCTGAATCATTGCCTCGTGGGCCAACCTCTTTGGTATTGCAAAATTTGATTAAACTTGGCTCTGGGAGAATATTTCACTCCCAGATTCGCAGAGGACACCGCGTACAGGTGTTCAGTCTTGCCCTCCAAGTGTCATTCTCGACGCGCCGGTTGTGGATGAATTGTTTTGTTTATGTCTTGGTAGTAGCCAGAAATATCTTTCCCCTTCATACATCCTAATAAACCCACTAAGTCAACGCCGAATCGGCTCCCATCAGACTGATACACAAAGCCAGTTTGTGAATTGATGAGTTTTGGAATTTCCCGCATTTCTCGCGGCCACTGGCTTCCCTGGCGGCTGTGAACAGCTTCCCTTCACACTAAAATCTATTTCTTTATCGCTGTTGTACGATTTCCTCGTGCACTTGAATTTGCAGGGTAGCAAGAGACTGGGCGCAGATTCATTGCTAGATTAGGTTGCGTTCACTCTGCGCCAGAAAGAATAGCATTGAGGTGCGGGGCCAATCCCCATTTATCCTCCCCACCGTGGCTGTCTGGTCAGCTATGCTGATAATTTTCTCCGTAGTAATTGGTGTCGCATTCAAACTCTCATTTCACATATAACTTTGATCTTTAATACATGCGATATTCTTTGGGCTACAATTTTGATCTTCCCTCATTGAAATCACTGCAGTGATTTCATTTCAGGGTGGTTTCTAGTTGCAAATTAATCACAGACTATAGATACAGATTCACTCGAGATTACATCAGCATTATGGCGCAGCGGAAGCGCGCCGGGCTCATAACCCGGAGGTCTCTGGATCGAAACCAGATAATGCTACACGCAATGCTTTTGCAGTTTTTCACACAGCGATGTGGGACCGGTTATTAACGTCAATGTTCAGCCCCAGGTAGGAGCCTCCCACACAATTTTTTTGAAATATCAACTCCTTATAGTTAAACTCTCTTGCGTTTGGCTTGTCTCATACACATGATAAATCATTCCAATTGCTGCCAACTACCCTCAGATCCATGTTAGATAATAGCCTAGGCTTTCCCTAGGTTCTATCCGGAGGTTTGATGGAATAATCACAGGGGCTACAATGACTGATAACTAATAGCAAACAAGTCTTGCAGGCCTCAGCAGGGAGAGGTAAGGTAAAAGTGAAGTGCAAGATTGTACATAATAAAGCGCAGTCTACAGCCGAGTTATCTTCCCGGTGCTATTCTCATTCTACATATTTTATCTCTTCCACGGCAGGAGGATAGCAAAGGATGCTTGTGCAGCCATTTTCTTCTCTGAAATGGGTGGATGCAAAGAATTTGGAGAAGCGGCGCTGGCAGGCTTTGGCGGGGGCGGGGGGGTATTACTACAGGAAAGAATTGAAATAGCTCCGGACATTGGAAGAGTTACATGCTAGCCTTGAGGTTGATTCAGAGATATGATGAATGTGTTTAATGTACGAAGAAGTTTACTGATATTTAATGTATGGTTAATTGTAAGGAAATTGCTAGATTTTCTATCGGTGTGGCGAGAAGTCCCTCTATATACATGAATAAGGGGTGTCAGGAACTGAGGATAGAGGTTACTGGGTCACAATGGTTGCCATGGGTTACAAATTGAGTAATCGAGTAATAGGAGGTGTGTTGAGGGAGTACAGTTCGTAAGGAAGCCGCGATTAGATTCTTTGCCCCAACAAGTTGCCACATGATTTATCACTAGCGTTCTCTGTGACGTAGTATTAAAAGCCTAGTAAATCCTGTAGTTAGAAAGAATAAGAAAATGAATATAGATACGATTTCATTATAGAAGTATTCAACTGACACCGTGCTCCCATCAATTGTGATCAATATTTAACAATATTTAACAAGCGTTATCAGCACCAATTCGGTGATCAGTGAAATATAGAAAAGAAGATCGATCTATTTAAATCATCAAACATGTCGAACAACTGGGACGAATACCCCGAGTCTATTAGTACCGGAGATAAAGCGGCTCAGAACTGTTTCTACAGTTATGGTGACGCAAAACTTAGCGGCAGCGAAAATTGGCTAGCCTGGAGTGATACCATTCGAAATGATCTGGATGTGTTTGATTATTGGAGGTTTTTTGATGGCTCATACCTTCGCCCCCTGTCACAGTGCGATGGTACGAAGTGCGAGGTATATGTTACACATGAGTTGTGCGATGAGGAAGGAAGAGTCTATCTAGCTACACGAAGGTCTTTAGAGGCTCAGTTGTCGCTTAACCTTAAACCATGCCAACTACAACGCTACTACCGTGACAGTACTTCCCCCTCCACAAAGTTTGGTCTCCAAACAAATATATTTAATTTATTTCAAAATCCTCAATTTGAGGCGTCGTAATCGTTTGGAACGGCGTAGTGAAGGCTTCGTTCTGGCTTCAAGTATCAATGGCATATCTAATTCGTGCGGGGGTCCCGGCTTGTCCGGATTCTTGACATGGAATTCTCGGAGAGCTTTTTCGCAACCCTTTAGATCAGCCTGAGGCTGCCAGGTAGGCTTGTTGTCGTACTTCCATTTTATGAGATAAGTAAGACCTGATTTTTCAATATCATCAGCATGCACATCTAATATTTTTTCAAATACCCATTTATCCATAATGTTTCCATCATCATCCCTCTCGGCAACTCGACCTACAACATTTCGCTTTTCAATGCTATTAATATCCGTTTGGCCATTAAGTACAGGCTTCGCCCATGGCCTTACTAATGAAGTGTGAAAACTTTTATTAACATGTATGTGGTCTGGCAAATCGACAATCACTGCGCCGTTATATACTTTAAGAACTTGATAAGGTCCGTCCCATTTATCGTCCCATTTTTTCTTTGGTCGATTAGTCTTCAAGTTCTTCAAACTAATCATCACTTTGTCTCCAGGTTGATAAATTGGCGATTCTGATCTTCGAGCATTTGCATTGTTCTCATAACGGTCTCGTGATTGTCTAGTAAGAGCATGTAGCTTTGCCAGTATACGACCAAATCTTTCAGCTATTACATCGGCTCGTAAGTATTCCTTTTTGATACTCTCAGTTAAATTTGGGGGCCGAGGATCTGGAGGCTCTATACCAAGGCGAGGATTGTATCCGTAATTGGCGTAAAACGGGGAGACGCCTGTAGTTTCACTATTCTGGTTGTTTGAGGCAAATTCCGCTAGAGGAAGCCAATCGACCCAATCGTCTTGTATAAAATTTGAAAAGGCTCGGATATATTGGTTCAAAGCAGAATTTATAATTTCAGTTTGGCCATCAGTCTGGGGGTGAAATGCCGAGCTAGGTTTGAGTGCTACAGAGAGACGTTTATTTAACCTGCGCCAAAATTCAGAAACAAAAGCTGAGCCACGATCAGATATAATAGAGTCCGGTGCACCATGAAGCTTGTATACATTTTGGATAAAGCACTCAACGAGCTCACTTGCGTCTAGAGATGTGACAGGAATAAAATGTCGCATCTTTGAAAGTCGATCTACAATGACGAGAATATGGAGATACGTTCGCCCGTTGCGTTTACATGGTGGAAGATCTACGACATGATCAATAGAAATATCGGCCCACATGCGAATGGGAATTTCTAGGGGCTTCAAGAAGCCAGGTGGCGAAGTGCGGGGAGTTTTAGTTCTGAAACAGAGAGCACATCCTCTCACAAAATCAGCCACAAATTGACTCATTCGTGGCCACCAGTATGTGCGTTGGACTAGATCTAGCGTTTTAACACGACCAGGGTGGCCTGCGGGACCGGATGAATGAGTGCGATAAACAATTTCAAGGCGTAAATCTTCCAGATCAGGAATAAAGAGTCGATTTCGGAAGTAGATCAGTCCATCAATTAATTTAAACTCGATTTTATCCTTCCGAAGCACGCGAGAAGTGGAAACTGGCCAGGACCTATGAGACGGAGTTTTTAAGGATTCTACCATAGATAGAGCTGTCTGGTTAGTCTTATAAGCTCGACTTATTAAATCAGATAGAGTTAATTCAGGGGCTAACACCTTGATAAAATCAACATCATGATGATCAGTATTTTTATCTTGCAAGGCTGAATTATTTGCTAGACTGGATTTAACTTTACTAGATGGTATTAGCGAGCGAAAACGATTCTGAAGTCGTTCATCCGAGGCATCCTTTGGCTTGAGACCTGGTAGGCGGCTTAATGTATCGGGGAGCAATGCTTTCGATCCAGGTCGGTATGTAATCTTAAAGTTAAATTGCGACAGAAATTCTGACCACCGAACTTGACGTTGGTTTAGTTGTTTTGCAGTCTGAAAAGTCTGAAGGTTTTTGTGATCAGTTACAATTTCAAATGATTCATGCGTACTCGACAACTCAGGGCGCCATTCATCAAGGGCTTTGACAATAGCGAGTAGTTCTTTATCATAGATGTCGTAATTCGACTCGGCAGGATTATGTTTTGAGGAGAAGAATGCAACAGGATGAGGTATATTATCGTTTCCTAACTGGATAAGAACAGCACCAGATGCCCAGTTAGAAGCGTCAGTCTCTACTACAGTGCGTTTTTGGTGATCAAAATGAGCCATTGTTGGCGCCTGAGTAAACAAATTCTTGAGATTTGTGAAAGCATCTATCTGATCCTTTTCCCAGGCCCAAGGCACATTTTTTCGCAGTAGACGAGTTAAAGGCTCGACTTCTCCTGAATAATTCCTAATAAACCGTCTATAGAAGTTCGCGAAGCCCAAAAATTGCTGTAATTCCTTGACTGTTGTGGGATCTTTCCAGCTAACTACAGCTTTAATTTTTTCAGGATCCATACTAAGTCCCTCAGTGGAGATCACTAGGCCCAGGTACTTGGTCTTTTTTGTGTAAAACTCCGATTTATCAATATCAATTTGTAGACCGGCTTCACCAAGTCGACGAATTATTTCACTAACATGTTTTGTATGTTCTTCTCTGGTTCTTGAGTATATCAGGACATCGTCAAGGTATGCAGTGCAGTAGTCGTCGAGAGCATCGTGGAGAACATGATTGATATAATTCTGAAAGGTGGCCGGCGCATTACACAAGCCGAATGGTGTTACAAGCATTTCGTAAAGTCCAAAACGAGAAGTAAATGCAGTCATCCACTCGTGGCCCTCTGCAATTCGAACACGATTGAAAGCGGCAATTACATCAAGCTTAGTGAAGAATTCAGCTGCAGATATTGAATCTAATGTTTCCCGAATCAAAGGAAGCGGATACCGGTTTTTCACAGTGACTAAATTGAGTCCACGATAATCTTGGCAGATTC
The DNA here is from genome assembly GCA_900239735.1 of Blumeria hordei DH14. Classification (NCBI taxonomy): domain Eukaryota; kingdom Fungi; phylum Ascomycota; class Leotiomycetes; order Helotiales; family Erysiphaceae; genus Blumeria; species Blumeria hordei. The sequence continues at coordinate 558,714 of OENG01000004.1, forward strand.
GAACACCACCACTAGGTTTAGGAACGAGAAGAAGCGGAGCAGCGGCAGGCGAAGATGATTCGCGTATAAATCCCTTTTCTAACATCTCGTCAATCCATTTTTTGATACACTGAAGTTCGCTAGGAGAAAATGGTCTATTTTTGTGGAATGGGGGTTGCTTCCCTGGTAAAAGCTCGATCTTATGATCCCATGGTCTGTGTGGTGGTAAAAGCTTTGCATTTTTTGGTAAAAAATGTTCAATATAATTGTGAAATTCTATGGGGAGGCGATCTTTGATATCAGTTATTGAAGGTTCGTGCCTGTCTTGAAGAAATCTGTCAACATCAACTTGATCTACTTTTCTTCGTAAGAGATCCATAGAAATTTCCATGTTATCATCTGATATAGCTTTAATATCATGATCAGGGCAATCTTCTACAGTGGCTTGATATAACTTTGGTGTAGTTGGAGGGGGTTTGATCTGGATCTTTAGCGGGGCTTCATGGAATCCAGAAAGTTGTGGGGGCAGGCATAAGTCGGATTTTGAAATCCTCCATGGAAGACAATGACGCTGACAGAATTGAGAGCCAAAATTAACTGTCATAGCATTCCAATCACAAAGGGGGTTATGAAGCTGAAGCCATGGCATACCCAGGATTATTGGGTTGCACTCACCCAGAACTGTTACATAGAGCACAATTATCTCTGAATGCTGGCCCAAATGCATGCGAATGGTGAAATAGTCGGTAACAGTAGCTTGGGTACTACCATCAGCTAGACGAACATTGCGGGGTTTGACTAGTTTCTTGGTTGAGATATTGAAGCGCTTTACAATTGACTCCGAGTCTGCAAATGCGAAGGCTGTACAGCCGCTGTCAATTAAACTGGAGGTGTGGAATATTAAAGAGTCACTAGTGCGCGGATCTGAGAGTTGAGTTTGAAGCAACATTGAATTTCTAGAGCCAGTAGAACGTAGCTCTAAAGGCGAGTTATCTAACAACACTGCTCGAATTGATTCATCCTCTTCACCATACCAATCACACCTCTGATCGCGACTTAGATCAGAGGTTTGCCTTTTAACTGATCCAGTTCTTCAGATTCATTTTGGATTCTATAAGGATTTCTATTATCAGAACTAGTATCAGACATGTATCCAGAATTTTCACCTATGGCACGCAAACGAGGCTGTGCTGGTTGCTGAGGGCGTTGCTGCGGCACTATTTTTGGTTGCATGAGGGGATAGTACAACATGGGCATTTGAGGAGGCTGCGGAAAAAACTGAGGATTTACATAAAGGCCTGTGAATCAGTGCTCTGAGGTCGAATGCTAGAGCGATTCTCCATATCTTGGCGATTTTGTCTACTGTAGGCTGACGTGATATTGGCACGCTTCGGCATTGGGATTGGGTTGAATTTCCGATGATGGTCTCGGGCAATATGGCCGCTCTGACCACAGGCTAGACAAAGACCTTGACTACGCCGGCGCTGCCTTTCACTATCAGAAATTTGAAGCCGGCTAATATCCATGGGGTCATCTAGAAGATTGGACCCAGAAGCAGCAACTGATATATCTGGAGTGTATTTGGCTGGCTCATTGAATGTCGCATTCTTACTTAAACTGCTAGAGTGATTGATTGTATCATAGTGAGCCTCCTGAAGTTGATTGCGCGCAATATTGTCACATCTAGCAACCCATCCAAGAAAATCTTCATCACCTGGGTTATCTACCTGGGATCGAAGTATCTTTTTGATGTCAACTCCAATAAATCTGCGCCATTTATCAACTTTTTCCCGTGAACCTAACATGGCGCGGTTAGAAAGCCTGATAAATTCAGCTTTCCATTCACCGTATGGTCGAGTACCGTTTTTTGGGCTATCTTGAGAATAATTATCCAGCGTATTCCTTGCAAGTGTTGCCGAGTTAAATAGAACGTAACGGCTGTCAAGATCTTCCCAGAGCGCATTCTCATTCTGCCACTGCCATTGCGAGGAATCATTCAAATTAGCGGTGATCGACTTATGACCGTCACAAACTGCATCCCAAGCGTGGCCATCCATTAAGCCACATATATATAATATTTTGGATGCCTCAGTTGGAAAGCATGCAGAGTCAACCAATATTACCCCTTGTACTTGTGTCTTGAAAGTGTCGTACTTCTCCTGACGCTGGACGGGGTTCTTTTCATTCATTAATGCCGTAAACTTATTTGGATCCTTTTGGGTTCGACGGGCAGTTTGGGCTCTGGCAGCTGTACTCTTGCCTGAGACGTAGTTTTGGGCATTTTGAAGGATTGCAATTTGGAGCTGGGTTTCGGCCGCAAGTTTTTTTTCCAGTGAGTCTGCAAGCTCAACACGAGTTCTTGTGAGTGTGGCTCTATCTGCTTCGAGCTGTGCGCGAAGAACGTCCTTCTCGTTTTCGGTAGCTGCACGAGCATTGCGCGCCCTTACATTTCTAGAGCGCTCATCGTTGTATGCCAATTCATTTTCACTTGCTTTCATGCAAATCTTTTCAAATCCATGCTCGAATGCAAGGAGCATAGCGAAAATGGCTTTTGCGTCATCATCCAAGTTCGGGTTTGGGAGCACATTGATGATTTCTGCTAGCTTTGGGGGGGAAAAGGGCCTGTTCGCAAGCGTGTGAGTAAAATCGAACTCGGAGAGAACTCCAGAAAGATTAGGGAAACAAGAAGTAAAGGATTCACTGATTCTATGCTTGAATTCAGTATTTGTAGTGGTCATTTTGCAAGTCTGCAGTAGAGAACTTATTTTTTATTTTTATTTTTAATATAAAGCTGAAAGCAGAAAGTGAAAAATAAACTTAGAGATTTTCTGATCGGAAGCTGGATATCGAGTAAATTTTGCAAATTTTTACTGATCTAGGTATTCTTAACAAGTATATTCACCGGGTCGCAAAACAGGCAGGTCAGGGTACAAAATTTGGCTGTATTATGTTGAAAGTGAAAATCTTCAGGCTGGAATATGCGACAGGGTGTAAAAAGAGATCGCACAAAATGTCACAGTGCGATGGTACGAAGTGCGAGGTATATGTTACACATGAGTTGTGCGATGAGGAAGGAAGAGTCTATCTAGCTACACGAAGGTCTTTAGAGGCTCAGTTGTCGCTTAACCTTAAACCATGCCAACTACAACGCTACTACCGTGACACCCCCCGGACCTAAAGTCAAAAGACGCAACCGAAATATCCAAAAGATCAAAACAGCAAGTTGCATGGGACAGAGAAGCAAGGCAAGCACATCACTACCTGAAGAAAACTATTCACCAAGATTAATGGGCTAAACTTGTTAAAATGCGTCCGACTGATCCAGTTGGCGCTTGGAAGCTCCTCAACGACATTTATCGCCCAAGAAAAGCTACTACCATTCTTGTCGCCCTCAAAAATCTAATTAAGACTAATTGTTCAGAAGGATCAGATGTTGCAGACTACGTGGCGAGACAAGAAACAGCAAACGAAGAAATTATTAGACTAGGAGAAGACTTCCCTGACAAATACTTCGCTCTATTGCTTCTAAGTGGACTTCCGTCCTCTTGGGAAAACTGGCGCTCCACAATTTTCGCGCGTCTCCAAAATGTCGAAGAACTCCAATCTGCAGAAATTTCTTCACTCATCCGTGAAGAAAACAATCGACGATTAGCACAAGAAGATGAAGACGTACAGTTTGCTAATGTCGCCCGCAATCTTCCGGTGAAAAGTTCCGATGAAAACCAAACGCCAAAACCAGAACACGATATCGATGGCAAATGCTACAATTGTCATAAAGCTGGACATGGGTGGCTATCATGTTGGTCATCAGGAGGCGGCGCGCATGGCAAAGGTTCTAAACAAAGAAGCCAAAAGACAAAGCAAAACAAAGCAAGACAAAATACATTATCCAACGCCAACTCAGTTATTTCAAATACCTCACAAGAAGAGGAAATTCTCGAAGTTGGCTATGTATTTACCGCTACACCTGGGAACCAAGACAATGGTCACCGAAGTATCCAAATAATAGCGGATACCGGAGCTTCTATTCATGTGGTACCTGATCGAAATATGTTGATAAATTTTCAGCCTAACAAGGAAACAATAATTGGAATAGGTGGGGCATCTTTGACACATGGAACCGGGGACGTCATTATCGAAGCCACAGTTGGAAATTGCATCTCAAAGCTAATTCTGACTAATGCAAAATGGGTTCCCACTATTAATAATGTTCTCCTATCCATTGGAAAGTTCACAAATAAAGGTGGTAAATTTACTATCCAAGAAGATGGATGTAAACTGATGGATTCAATCTAAAATGTCTTGCAACCGGTATACGTAAACACAATGTATATTTTCTTAACGGACGGGTGCTCACACATGACGAGAGTCAAATTGCAAATATTGCAAAATACCTCAGCTGGGATGAAGTACACCGGAGACTAGGTCACATATCTGTCACGTCAATGAAAAAACTTATTTCTGGAAACCATGTTACGGGGTTGCCAATTGATCAAAAATCGCCTGCAAAAATACACTGCGATTCATGTCGTGCAGCAAAGGCATTAAAGCTCCCATTCAAAAACATAAGCAGCTCTCGTTCCACTTGTCGAGGAGAAAGATTTCATACAGACCTGTGGGGACCCTCAAGCGTTCAATCACTAGGGGGTAAATCATACTTTATTTCTTTCATAGATGATAAAACCCGCTACACTACTATCGAGTTCTTGAAACAGAAAAGCGATGCAGCTAATGCAATCAAAAATCATATTGCCTGGATAACAAACCAGACTGGAAAACCACCTCAGAGTGTGCGTAGTGACAATGGAGGCGAGTTTTTGGCTGTCTCTTCTTTTTTAAAAGCACACGGAATTGAGCACCAATTAACAGCACCTTATTCTCCACAACAAAATGGAACCGCAGAACGACTCAATAGGACACTTGTAGAAGGCGCAAGAGCTATGTTAGTAGAGAAAAATATACCTAAAAATCTTTGGGCAGAGCTGTTCTTCATATGAACTACATCAGAAATCGAGTGTCAACAAATTCAAACCCAGACGGTAAATCTCCCTTCGAGATGTGGACAGGAAGGCGACCAGATCTCAGTCACCTATACGAATTTGGTTCTAAAGTTTGGATCCTAGACGAAAATAGAACCTCAAAACTTGACCCAAAAGCAAAACAATTTATTTTCACAGGGTTCAATGATGGATCACGTTCAGTGCGGTACTTCAAGGCAAATTTAAACAAAATTATGATATCAAGAAACTTCCAATTCGAATCTTCAACAAATGGATCCACGGAATTTGAAGATTATCAAAGTAATTCTCCGGACCTTGATGATTCTTCGATTGAGGGAGAGGCTAAAAATTATATCAATCTTGAATCACCTGTCACGAAAGTGGATACTGAAGGCTCCATTCATAATAACGAATCAAATGAGAATATCGTGGGACCTCAAACGCAAGACGAGCCTGTTAAAAATGAAACACAATCAAACCTACCTCTACCTAGAAGAACAGGACTCCGTGAACGAAAGCAAATAGATTACTCGAAGCTGCATGATCCAAAATATTCCAGTGGCAAAAATAAAACAAATTCAGAACAAGCTACTGATTTACACGCAGGTTATACCGAAATTGTAGGCGTAACTCGCGATATTCTTTGCGGGTTTACGGCATACGATACACAGGTCCCCGACCGTATAGACCAGGCAAAAAGATCAAGTGAATGGCCACATTGGGAAATGGCTATCATGGACGAACTTCTATTACATCAGAATTATGGGACTTGGGAACTCTGTGACCTTCCAGCTGGAAGAAAAGCGATAGGCAGTCGCTGGGTATTTGTCAAGAAATTCGATGAAAATGGTGATCTCTCGAGATACAAAGCGCGACTTGTGGCCCAAGGCTTTTCTCAAATACCTGGCCAAGATTATTCAGAGACATTTTCCCCAGTGATGAGATTGGATACTCTACGGATTCTGTGTGCGATCAAAGTTATACAAGGACTTATAGCCAATCAAATGGATGTTAAAGGTGCTTACCTAAACGGTAGCATTGAAGAAGAAATATACATGAGACAGCCTCCAGGATACGATAGTGGCGACGGCAAAGTATGCCGTCTACGTCGATCATTATATGGCTTGAAACAGGCAGGGCGAGAATGGAATAAAAGGCTAAACAAATTCCTCACAGATATTGGATTCCAAAGAGCGACAAAGGAACACTGCGTGTACTCACGAAAAGACCAAAATCGATTTGATATCGTAGGTGTCTGGGTTGACGATATGTATATCTTGTCAAAATCGCAGAAAGACATGAGTCAAATCAAACGACAAATACACCAGGAATTCGAATCTACTGATCAAGGTGTTCCAAAGTATATGCTAGGTATTGAAATTGAAGTGGATGAAAAAAATCATTCCATTTGTCTTTCTCAAGAGCAGTACATTAAAAAAATAATTGAGCGTTTTGACCTGAATCATGAATACACATCGGATATTCCAATGTCACCTCACACCAAACTCATTCTTGCGACAGAGACTGAAGAACTGATTGATGCAACAAAATATCGATCAGCCATTGGCTCGCTAATGTATGCAGCTATAGCTACCCGTCCAGATATTGCATTTGCTGTGAATACATTGGCCCAATTCAATGTAAGACCATCACGTGTACATTGGGACGCTGTGATCAAAATTTTTCGGTATCTTAAGGGCACGGCAAAACTAGGTATTTTATATGATCGGTGTCAAGGAGCAGCAACTATTGAGACCACCGGATTTACGGATGCAGGTAATGGAACAAATACAGCTGTTGGCTGCCCTACAACAGGAGGGGTGTACCTCATGGCTGGTGGCGCTATTAAATGGATTTCTGAGCGACAACGCGGAGCAACCTTATCAGAAATGGAATCCGAATTAGTTGCATCTTGTAAAACTGCACAAGCTGGAATTTGGATAAGAGATCTGCTCGAAGACCTAGGAATTGTGCAAGGGCCAATAAATATCTGGATAGATAATTCGGCGTCTACACGGGTTATAGAAAACCCTGAGTCACATAAGCGGGCATTACACATCCAAAGAAAACACTTTTGGATACAACAACAGTGTGAACAAGGGGTCGTCAAGCTACACAGCGTCGAAACTAGCAAAAATATCGCAGACATATTGACCAAACCACTAGCACGACCCTCATTTGAGAAACATCGTGAAAATCTTGGCCTTTCGAACTGCAGGGGTGTGTTGAGGGAGTACAGTTCGTAGGGAAGCCGCGATTAGATTCTTTGCCCCAACAAGTTGCCACATGATTTATCACTAGCGTTCTCTGTGACGTAGTATTAAAAGCCTAGTAAATCCTGTAGTTAGAAAGAATAAGAAAATGAACATAGATACGATTTCATTATAGAAGTATTCAACTGACAGCGTGCTCCCATCAATTGTGATCAATATTTAACAATATTTAACAAGGTGGACCCTATGAGACTTAGGTTGCTCTGGTTACTATGATGTATATATGGAGTGGACAGAGCCGTAGTAGAGGGCCACGTCTTGTCTTCCGTCTTCCACTGGCCTTGTATACGATCCTAGATTCCCTAGTCCCTCGTCCCTCGTCCTTAGACCTAGTTATAATCACGAATTCATACCTTTGACTCTTGCCTACCTCCTCAGCTGTTACTCAAACCACTTAGTAACCCTCCCGACGCTACCTTTGGCACCCTCGAGTTTGACAAGGGGCTTGTCTAATTCTCACACCATCCCTCCCTCTGTCCATGACAGGGGCGAAGAGGAAGGTTGCTCGTGAGGCCGAGGCTCAGGAGCGACTGTAGTTGTATCCATAGTCGGCCGCGAGCGCGTCGCTGACCGGCAATATCATCGACGTCTCGCACCCCAAGATGCTCTAATGACCTGCTGGTGTAGCAAGGAAACGAGCCCAGATGACCTCTTCCGCGGGCTAGGAAGGGAGCGTGCCTCTGGAAAATGGGTCGAGCTGACCAAGTTCGACGTCAAAATCCAACGAGCCCATCACATACTTCCCAGCGAACCATTTACAGTCTGGCCTGGGACTAGTATTGGATGGAAGGATTTGTCCCTACCGTATGCCTCTGCGGGTGCAATTCCAAACTATGGCCAAAACAAAAAAGTAAAGTCTTTGGAAGGGGGGGGGGAGGGGAATTTGCTGCATTTACATGGGAAGGCAGTGGGCGCTCAGCTGTTGGTTCATGAACGTCTTGGGTAAAGTTCGTGTTAATGCGAGGTTACGAGAGGTAGGGTAGCTACAGGTGATGCATTGCGCGTTCTCTGGGCGCTATGATCAATGTTGCGGCAGATGAGCATGGAGAATATACTTTGCTTGATGCGGCTCAAGGTGAGTGAATCACTCTGGCTCTCATTCAAATCATTCTGTGAGAGATTCCAGAATGACCATGTCAACTGTCATGCTATTAGCATTATTTCTAGTTGTCTCGCCAATCCTCAATGATAATGATCGTTATTTTACGTCTGGCGAGCCACGCGCTAGACGCGTGGCCCTATTAAGTCCCTACTGAGACAAATGACGCGAGGGTCTAATCCCTCGGCTTCTTCATATCTGAAGGGAGAGGAAAAAAACCAATACGAGACTTTATATACATAGAAAGTGCGTTTACATAGCTACTTCCCGCAGCTTGCTAAGCTCTTGTGTGGTGATGTAATGATTTCTCAGCGCCATCCCCTGAGTAGGCCAGTCCACATTCCATGTTGACCTCCACTGCCGAAGAAATAAAATTTGTTGCTCCATTGGGTTACTTGTCTTTCTTCTTCAGCTAGCTCGCTTTAGGCATCCCTTGAATATCCACGGTGTTTTATGGGCATATCTCTGTAAAGAATCGAGTTTCTTGTAGCCATTCCCCGAATTTTCGCCCCCCCTTCATGTGTGCCGAGAATGTTCGGGATCATCGTTGAAGGTGGACCTTGCATAAGACGTCATCTTATTTTCCCTATGTGGCAGATGAAGGAATTTAGTGGGGCCTTTCTACGGTCACATCGGCAGTATTTTGGCGCATTCTCGTGGTTGAAGCGTTCGTGGTAGTTGGCGAAATCGCCATGTCCAGATCTAGCTGCTAGAATACGGCCTAGAGTGGCACGTGAGAGGGTAAGTTCTTTAAGCCTAGAGGGAGCTGATATAATTCCTAGTTTCTCATAGCTTATGTGCTGGGGCAGAAGAGTTCTCCATAGTTTGCCAGTAGCTTGCGTTGTGGACTCATTTACCCAACGCTTCAGACCAGCATATGAGAAAAATATGTCATCTGAAGTTGGTAAATGGCAGCCATCTTTCGCGGCTTTATCTGCGGCTTCATTTCCAATTATGGATGTGTGGCTCAGAACCCATCGAGCCCGTATTTGGCCCCGTCAAGTGTGGGCAAGCCGAGAGCGTTCTTGTCACTTGAGCGTTAAGGTGAGGAACTCATCAACTTGCGCTTGTGAGGACCATGAAAAGTGAGACAAGAGTCGAGTGGCAGCCTCTAAGTTATCTAGACAAATCCAGAGGTCTGTAGCGAATTTAGCAGTTGGGAGTGCTAGTGCAGATTTTGCCTCTTCTAGGCCGCCTTTCACTTTCACTTCCGTATCAAAAACTTCGACGCCCTTTCCAAGAGCGATACTCTTATGTTAAACTTGTACACCACCTTGGTATCCGATGAAGTCAGCGCCTCCCAGGCCATTTAGTTGCTTCGAGCCGTCCGAGTAGATAATAATGTCTCCAAAAGGGGATATTCTGGAGGAAATCAAGGAAGACTTGTTTGTTTTCACCCGCAGAGCCACTGTTCGGTCCAGCCACCCGGGAGTGTGAGGCTTCTCGGCACTCACGTGAATTCTAATGAGGCATGGAAATTGATTTGATTTGCTCTGATTTTGGAAGAGACAGTACACGCCGAGCAAAACGAGAGGTAGGACGCTGTAAACTGAGAACTCTATTAGCTCGGCGTAAGAGCGGATGTCGCGGATCTAGACGGCGTAGTCAGACTGTAGCTGTAAGCACACGGCTATTGAGAGCTATTTCCGGTTGCTGTAACCCTGATTCACGGTGTAGGATCGCTGTTGGTGTGATGCAATACTCTGGAAGTGTTGCACAGGCGGAAGTGAGTACGACCTTTGAAAGCTGCTGTAGTAGAGAGTCTACACAGTTTGATATGCGTACTATGGGACCTTGTCTAGATCTACCTGGCCACCAAGTTTCTGAGGCGTAATACGCAATGGGGAGGACACATGCATCAACTGCATGACGCGGTAAATGAGGTGGAGCCCCTCTTGTCGTATTTCCAAGGGATAAAAGAGCATGGCTAACCTTGAGGGCTTTTGAGGCAAGAGTTCGGGCATGCCACTTAAAGGAGAGCTTTTTATCAAAGAGTACTCCGAGCCAGCGAGTGTATGGGCGGGCAGTATTTTCAGAGACAGTGATAGGGCCAGCTCTTACCATGGGAGTATTTCCTGGCTGTTGGTCACATCGGCGGCGAGAGAAGTGTTGAAGCTCGTACTTGTCTGCGTCAAACTTAAAGCCTTGCTCTAAGCCCCATTGAATTGCTTCTTGGAAGTTCCGTGAAAGATTTTCTGCGTTTTCTTGAAGGGATTGGGAGGTGTGAAGGAAGGCAATATCATCTGCATATTCAAATCTTCTTTTAGGAGTTCCCATGTGGAGAAGAGGGGCAAGGTATAGCATGGATAGAATAGGAGATACTGGAGGGCCATGAGGTAGGCCACAGTAGATATCGAATTTGGGACCGGTTGAACCATCTAGGTGGATCTTGGCAACGTGGTTGGAGGTAAAGGAAGCGACTCATCTAATCAGGTTATCAGGCCACCCTTGGTCTCTAAGTCGGAGGACTAGTCGACCGGGGAGTACGCCATCAAATGCACCCTTCACATCAAGCGTCAGGAGGGAGGCGGTAAGCTTACTGTTCAATGCTGTTTCGATGTCATGTACTAGGCAGGTCGTCAAGTCTGTGGCTGAGCGAAGAGGCACGGCTCCAAATTGTTGTGAAGCTACTATCTTGGCCCTAATAGCTATCCAAGGGAGGCGGCGGGCGATTAACTGTTCAAGGCCTTTCCCCAGGGTCGAGAGGAGAGCGATGGGTCGATATGAGCGTGGACTGGATCGATCTGTCTCATTGGGCTTGTTTAACATGACCAGTACCACAGTCTTGAAGCAAGCAGGATGATGACCAGCCCGAAGGCAGCCTCTAAAAAGACTGCTGACCGGAGTTTCCATTAATGGCCAGCCAATCTTCAGGATTGCCGTTGGAATTTCGTCCTCACCGGGTGCTGTATTGCCTGCTTTGATGACCGAGTCCTTGATTTCAGCCGGCATTAGGTCGGGAAGCGTAAGGCTAGCAGTGTCGACTGATAGCACATCTAATGCAACGTCTGCTACTTCAGAGACATTTTGCAGTAGGTTCCGAGCTAGGACGTCGCGCTTCTCTTGAAGTGTGTTCGCAGGTGGGCCTCCGGGGTTGGTTGGATCTTTGAGAGGTGGGGTGCGAAATGATCCTATCGTTCGGTGCCAGTTGACCATTCCAAACACATTTTTTGCTGTATTGGCTTGATCTATTTTGTCCTGAAAAAACTTTCGCTTTGCCCCGCGGACAGCTGCACGCAATAGCTGTTTTCCGGCGTTGATAGTGTTTTGGTCAGTTGAGCTTCTTCTGGTTGTCCGGTAGGCCTGAGCAGCGTTTCTGCAGTCGTTTTTCCACCAAGATTGTCCAGTCCCTTTTCCAAGGGCTCGCCGTGCAGATGCTTTGAGCGAAGAAATTTGGAGTGTTAGGCTGCAGATTTGCAGGAAAGTATATGGGCTTTGCTATCTCTAGTTCAAGGAGAGAGGGGAAAAGTCATTCGTCAAGTGTGCTGAATTTGAGGCGAGATATTGGCTCCTGAAAGCGGCTGTCCCACGGGATTAAAGACGCAATAGGGAGATGGTCAGATGTGACATCTGGCTCCGGGATTATTGAAGACTCAACTACCCCAAGTATCAGTGGACTAGAGGCAAATGCAAGATCTAACACGCTACCACGAGTGTGGGTTGGCATGTCTGATTCAGAGATTAAAGTGATGTTGAGTCTGTTCGTCCACTCAATAAACGGTTCTGCTAGGGGACTGGTAGTTTGGGATGATACCTGCCACCGCGTGTGCCTGAGGTTTAGGTCTCCGGCGAGGAAGATTCGGTTTGAATGCCCTGGAAAGGTGAGACTGAGGAGAGCTCTGACGGCCTCACCCCCATTGTTTGAGCCAACCGGAGCGTTTTACACATTCACTACTAAGAGGCTTGCTCCAGATGGCACGGTGACCTCCAAGAAAAGGAGATCTCTCGCGGCAGTACCTATTAGGGTGAGGGGCCGTTTTTGACATACTTGTAGTCCAGCTCCTTTACGTATATATGTGAGTACTCGAGGCCGGGATGACCAGTCATCCGTAGGGGTAAAACACTCATAGTTAAAATTGAATTTAGTGATCTGGCGTTGTCGATCAGTGTAGATGTACGATTCTTGAATGAGAACGATGTCGAACCTTTCTTCATTCGCAAAGGTAAGTGCAAGCTCGTGTGAAGAGGGTCCCCTACAGACATTGATCTGCAGGAGACGCAGTGGCCCTATAGACCTGTGCCGTCTTGACTTCATCTTCAACGTCTAGAACAGCGTAGCGATTTCCAAGGAAAACTGTGGGACGCGGGGGTGAAGGTGAGGTGGTCCAAACAAGCTGGGTCGAGCTTGGGGGATCTTCCAGCATTAATGGACTGGGGGTAGTGTCAGAGGGGTTAGTTGCTTGCGTGTAGATGGGGGCTTGCCCAGATGGGACATGTTGTACTTCCTTCAGCATGGTAGAATTTTCTCCAAGGAAATTTCGGAGTTGAAGGAGGAGTGAGTACGCTAATATCAGGCGTTCTGTCGCATTTTCACCAAGGCGTAGAAACAATCGATCATCCAAAGGCAGTGGTTTGGCCTGTTTTTGGAGATTGGAAGGTCTCGGTTTCTGAGGGTTGCTAACTCCAGCATTGCCCTTTGGTTTTCTTGCAACGTTTGCGTATGAGGGCTTCGCATGGGCAACGGACTTTGGCTAGGCTTTCAGAAGGTGGGAAGTTGTTGCGGGAATCGGTACACTTCGCACACGGTTTTCTAAAAATCCTTGTGCAACAGCTTGCATGCGGGTCAAGAACTCGTTATAAGTTTTCAGTAAATGTGGGGGGGATTGTAGAGGCAGCCGTACCACAAGGGACGTTTTCCAATGCTGCGGGCACGCTGCCAAACAAAAGAGTTGCCTCCTGCGTTCTTATGTTAGCAGCGGAAGTCGCTTAGTTCAGCGTTTGTGTCAGTGTCGTTGGTGCCCCTACTACTGACGGAGGAATAGGGGGAGGAGGGGGGTCAGGCATTGCTCGCGGTCGTAGATATAAGAGTAAAATTGAACCTAAAGGGCGATTTGAAAGAAGTTGAATGTGGATGTGTGCCCTTGTTGGATACTGTTATTAGTACCTTTTAACACTCCTCCTCAACACGTGCACGAATTTATCAAAAAATCCCAATATTTGATTTATGCCTATCAAATGATGTTTTATCAATTGATTTGGTGAATATACCTGCCGGGTTTTCCTTTGGTGGTATGGATTCAGGACTGAAAGTCCCCTCCTCGAAGTGCTGTCGTATCTAGTGATGAATTTTGTCGATATGCAGAGCGGCTCTCATACTTTCGGGGTTCTTTGTAAGAGAAATGGCACCATCTGAATCCATGAAAAGTGGTATAGGATCATCGTGTATGAAGCCTAATCCTTGCATTATATCACGTAAAAATTGACAGTTCCGCCCCGTAAGATTCGCTGCAACGTATTCAGATGCTGCAGTTGATACAGTAATTAGTCGCTGCTTTTCCGCGGACCATTTGATGGCTCCCCCTGCTAAAGTTATCACTGATCCTGAAAAAGATTTACAATCTTCTCCTTTTCCATCATCTGCATCTGAGTATGCAGTTGGCGTAAACTAGGGTTCTGCGTGCCTAGTTTTGTTGTATAAAATACCTATAATCATTGTCCCTTTCAAATATCGAAATATATTTTTAACACCATTCCAGTGTTTTTGAGAGGGTGCTCCATTAAACTGAGAGAGTATGTTTGTGGCATATGCAATGTCTGGATGTGTAGCAACTGATGCAAACATAAGTGAACCGATTGCTGCTCTATATTTTGTATCATCATCAAATGACTCATCTTCATTTGATTTCATAAATACTCTAGCCACGGGGAGTGGTGTACTTGCCGGTGTACAGTTTTCCATATCGAATCTCCGGAGTATACTTAGGATATACTGTTCCTGATAAATTCTTATTGACTTATTTTCGGAATTGCGCTCTATTTGTATCCCTAGAAGTAATCTTGGCTCACCCAAATCTACTAATTCCCATTTATTTTTAATTTGGAGTTTTGTATCTTCAAGCCGTATTCTATCAGTCGAAGCAATGAAAAAAATCGTCAACCCAGATTGCAATAAAGTCATACCCTTTTATGTCACTTCTGAAGTATATTCCATGCTCTTTGACTAATTGTATGTACCCTGCCTCTTCGACCAAAAATGATTTTAGGGTTTTATTCCATTCCCGGCCAGATTGCTTTAGCCCATGTAATGTGTGCTTCAACTGACAAGCCCTGCCTATTCCATCGTCACATCCCTTGGGCTATTTCATCTAGATTTCTTCCCCTAAGTTCCCATTGAGATAAGCTCCTTTAATATCTATTTATCCCAGTTCTAGGTCATGATAAGCCGCAAGTGCTAGAACAAGACGAAATGAATCAAATCTAACAACTGGAGAGAATGTATCTGAATTATCATAAATGTAACCCTGATTGTAGCCTTTTGCAACGAGTCGAGTTTTGTATTTTAAAAGTTTACCACGTTCGTCAAGTTTCATCGTAAAAACCCATCTGTTAGCTATTATATTTTTTTCTCTTGGTAGTTCCACAAGTTCCCAAGTTCCCAAGTTTTCTTTTTCGTTAGTATCTCTAACCCTTTATGAATTGCCTCTTCCCATTGCATATGGTCTTGTCTTTCACGCGCTTCGATTATCGTGTTGGGTAAATTTTTGTCTCCAGTTTTAATCATTAGCGCATGTGCAATGTTCGAAAAATGGGGCGAATTAATCTAATAATTTCCAGTCTTTCGCCCTTCAATAGATTTGTGCGAAAATCTTTCAGTCTTAGGCTCACGAATATGCTGTCTTGGGATAAATCCAGCCAAATTCGCATAATTTTTGCGTTTTTTTTCCCCTGTTTATGTTTTAGATCTCTGCTACCTTTTATTTATTTCTAAATTTTCTAAATTTTCAATGCTTTCAATGGAGTTTCTATTTTCGTCATTTCTTGATGAACTTTGGCATTTAATATTACCTAATTTATCTCCATAAGCTTTTTCTTTCATGAAATTTCCTTTTAAGTTTTAATTTTGTTGGAATGTACGTCTTTTAATAGGCACTTAGTGCCGTGTATCTCCAATTGCTGAGTCATTGTCTTGATGACTCAGCAAATACCGCGAACTGGACGTTCGCAGTTTGGTTGTTTGTTTATTAATTTAGGTCCTAGAATATACCCGTTATCCCCTAAGGGTCAAAGACCGATGTTCACAGCCAAGATCATATCCCTGATAAGCCAAACTTGATCCCACCGCTTGAACCACTACACAAATAGTAGCTAGTATAAAATGCGCAGTGATACAAAATTCAACCTTTAAAAAACCAAACTCCTAACCACAAAACTATCCTGCTCTGTAGATTTACCAATCTCTGGTTCGGAAACAAATCTCCTCGACTTGTCTTCCTGTCATATCATCTGTATGACTAATTTATATTGTCCCCGATGAGATCAGGGGACGAATTTGTAGATGGCAACCCAAAACAGCAGGTTTCCTTCTCAAAGATTTTGAAAAATTCGTGACACTTTGGCCCGAGAAGTTTTTGGATAAAGCCACTATGTGTCAATCTCCCTCTAAGTCGACGCGTGACGTGAGCGTGTAGTCGACAGTGAATAAAATGGGTTGGAGTGGTCTCCTCCCCACAGGTGCACTCCATGAGAGCGTCCAGATTGTTGAAACGGCGGTGATTCGCCGCGAAATTGCCATGGCCCGTACGAGCTGCAATCAGATTTCGGAGTAGGAACCTCGAAAGTCCCAGCTCAGGTGGTTTTCTTCGTCGCATGAGCAGGTCGAGCTTGCGATATCGGGGTAGGCAAGCTTCGTTCCACCAATTGTCGAGTAACGCCTGCCGCAGACGATTCATTTGGCCATGCAGAAATTCCAGAGTGATGGATTCTGGATGTATTTCCGGGCTCGGCAGCATTCGTAGGCCAGACCTGGCGGCCGAGTCGGCTTCCAAGTTACCCTGGATTCTTGAGTGACCGGGAACCCATTTAATTGCCACGCGAGCTGTTTTGGACAACTCACGAAATTTCCGTACTTCATCGTGGCTTGTCGTGGACTTGCCTGTCTCAAGTGCGTTGATCGCTTGTTGACTATCCAGGAAAAGGTAGACTCGTTGTGTCGCGCTCTGGAGTCCCAATGCTGCTTCAAGAGCCTTCCTTGCCCCGGTGATTTCTGCATCCAAAGCCTCACCCCCATGCCTGATGCCACTTCCCGTAAGCAAAGTCTGCCCGTCTCTCTTCAGAACAAAACCCCACGCAGAGCGTCCATTCCCTTCCGATGAGCCATCCGAGTAGGCACAAATTTCCGACTTCGACACCTGGTTGATCCATTGTCTACATATCTCAATTTGCTCTTCTTTAGATCCTGCTTTCGGTAAGTAGGATATAGGTGGCAGTGGTTCCGCACCCTCTGCCTCTGGTAATTGTCGGTACGCTCGCTGTACTCGAGACATTATTACCTCAGGGACCGAAGTCGCTCGATTTCTCTTCTTGTATTTCCGCGTGCCTATATTTGGGCACACAGCCGCACAAATCCTCAGCGGATGGCGGTCATCTAAAGTTTTGAGCCTAACTGACAGTCGAAGTCGATTACCCTCCAGTATGATTTTCCCTGGTGGGATTCCTCCTTCTCTGTGCAGTACAACGTTTGCTGTCGTCCTCATTACCGGGATAGCAGCTCGAAGTCCCATCAAGACAGCCTTGTCGATCATGCCACATAAGTGTGCCGTTGGTGGGGTTGTCATGCTTTTTCTCGTTGGGCGTTTGAGACCTGGCCACCAGATCTCCGCACCAAATGTCGCAATAGGAACAACACACATGTCGACTGCTCTGATAAGCGCTCCTGGAGCGGCTCCTCGGAGAGCAGTGTTGAAGCGGCGCAAATTCTGTGCAGCTTTCAAGGCTTTGCCGCACCATGCTGTTACATGGTGCTTAAAGGTCAGTCGGGGATCTAGGTAGACACCCAACCAGCGAATATGTTCAGCTGGCTCGATAAGAGTTCCATTGACATAGATTCCTTTCGCAGGCTCGCGGCACCGTGCGGGAAACTGAATCACTTCAGACTTACTTGTGTCGAAAGCAACCGCATTTTTCCCCGCCCAGTCCAGGAGATCGTCGACTTCGCTCTGGGCCGCAGCGGCGGATTCCATTATGGTGCGGCCAAACCCGATGATTCCGAAGTCGTCAGTATAGCTGAACCTCATACCTGGCTTTCCGCTTCGCATTGGCTCTGCCATGTACAGAAGGAAAAGGAGTGGGGATATCGGTGAGCCCTGGGGGACTCCACAGCTTAGCTGTCGTTGGGCGGTCACTCCTCCCGAGTGCCGAACTTGGACCATTCGATGCGCTAGAAACGATGTCGTCCACTTGAGGATCGAGTCTGGCCAACCTTGCTCCTGCATCCTTATCACCAGACGGTTATGTAGAACTGCATCAAAGGCACCTTGAACGTCCAGGGTGACAAATGTAGCCGTCCACTTTTGGGAGCTTGCCTCTTCAATGTCGTGTACCACACAGGAGACGAGGTCAATTGCCGAGCGTTTTGGGAGCGCGCCAAATTGCTGTTGTCCCGTTACATCAAAGATCACAGCGAGATGCGCCATACGCTTAGCCAAGAGCCTTTCTAGACCTTTACCTAGGCAAGAAAGAGGACGTTCGCAGTGTTGATAGATATAGACAACATAAATGAATACACTTACTTCACTTTCGCACCTTTCGTTTTGCATTGAATTAACTTACGTATACGTAATTTAAGGCCAATCGACACATTTGGTATAATATTCTCGTCAATATTTTATGGTCATTGATAAAATTATAGTTACGAGAAATTTTCATCTTCATTGTTTTTGCATTATAGAATCTAATTGCTCTTGAGCCATCTTCAAAGCCTGTGAATATCACTTTTCCTGCTCTTGCCTGTGTTTTTGGCCTTGATATTTCTTTCAAGACATATACCTCTTGCCCAAATTGTGGTATACTTGAGAGATTTGGACGATTTCCCGTCGAAACTTCCCCTGGAGTTTCCCATTCAATGCTGCAGTCGGACTGTGGTTTCTGATCCACGAAGAATGTAGAACTGCTTCTCCCCACAAGCATTCGGGTAGTTTTTTCTCAATCATCATTGCTCGTGCTAGTTCTAAAAGAGTCCGATTCGTTCTTTCAGAAACGCCATTTTGTTGTGGTGAGTGTGGTGCTGATGGCATGAATTTATTCCCCTTCCCTCTAGCCCGTGTCTTGTTCCCTCGTATTCTGCAGCGTTGTCCGATTTTAATTCTTTTGGCCAGTTTTCATGTTGTGTATTTATAAAGTTACAATAATTCATCATCTGTTGTTTAACTGATGCTTTGTCTTTCATAAGCTTCACTGTGATATATCTTGTGTGATCATCAACAAACAATATGAAGTATTGGTTTCCTCCGGGGGTATGCTTTACATTTGGGGATCCCCAGACTGTTGAAATATCGTATATCCTGGAATGCCAAGGATAACTCATTTGTAAGTCCGGCTAATTAGACTATCAAATTCACCTTCCTATATCATTGTCATCAGCACATTCCTCACGGAAAGTTTAATGCATATTAGCATTTATTTCACACTAGCATTCCATCAGATGATTATGTATCAAATGCAGGTTAAAGGTTTCTCGGATCTATTACCGACACACATGTATTTAGCTTTATATTTCTGGCTCATATATCTGTACGTATATAGATTTACATCTACAGGGATTATAACTTATGATCCATGGAGATTGATAAATACTGGTCAAAAACCTCAGTTGATAAGAAATGCGCACACGCAATCTCACTCTTATCAGCTCAGTTTACTCAGAACCATACATCTCAATACACTTGTTTCCAGTCAATTCTTCCTTCTACAACTTCATACGAGACTTACTGTATCGGTCTAACCGCCGACACTGATTCCGCTATAACCTCCATATTCGCTCAAGATCATAACTTTAACACAGACATCAGAGTGTCTTCTCCGAATTTTTCGGTTCGTTTTTGGGCGAGTGACGGAAATGGTATTCTATGCGCCTTGGCAGCGATACAACTTTCAAAATTTAGCGATAAAGGGATCGGTTCGTTTTGATCTATCTGTATTCCGTCCACTGTATTTTTTCAAATAGCAGTTTCATTGAAGATAGCTAGATGTGACCCAGGCGTTTGTGTACCTCATACCATGAAAGAGTTGAAACAGTTACTGTGTTGATTGTAGGTAATTGATTTAGCACAGCTTTGGCATTTACTCGATACAAATTTCCATCTAATACACCAGTTGCAATAATATTTCCTTTACCATTCCAAAAATTGCAGGCCCCATTTCCAAATTCAAGCCTACTGTCACAAACCATCTGTGGGATGTCGCGTCGCACCCAGTCAACCGAGTCATGACGTGTATACAATAACATAATTTAGGAATTGTAATGGTTACAGTGTTGTGATAGCAACAGTTGCCACTCGGAGTACTAGTTAGTTGCTACGTGAGAACTGTGGACTATTACACCCTTGGTTATAGTATTGATGCTCGTGTACTTAAGGAAACTCTGGGACTGCATTTAGACTGCAGCTTTATGTCTTGGAAATTACCTATGTTTTAGAATCTAATCATTAATCTGAATATCTCGTCTTCATTATCAGCCTCTGTCTTCGTCCTCGTCCGTGACACCTACCACCTGCCCGATCAATCCTTGGTCCTGATATTAGACAAAATCGAGTGGTAGGTACAAAAAGTACATCAACTGAACTTAAATGTCTGACTGTCCCGTGAGTTAATCCTTGCATATTTAGCATACCTATACCTTCAATTGTTGTGGTCAGTCCACCAGCGACATTTAGTATTCTTTTACAAGGTGTAGATGTAGCAAACATATCTCGTTGATTAGCAATATGAGAACTAGCACCGGAGTCTGCAACCCATGAATTGCAGGACCAAGAGGAAAAGGTAGAATCTTTATATTTATCTGGAGATTTTTCTTCTTCTGCCATATTACCAAAATAAAAAACATCTTGCTCCGTTACTTGAGCAGTTTGATTTTGTCCTTTTATTTTTACATCATTTTCTTCCCTTTTCTTTTTAGCTATTTGCCAAGGTGCTTGGCCTTCCTTTTCATCTCCCTTAATATAACAATTTTCTTTGAAGTGGCCTGGTTTCTTACAACTGTAGCAATGTTTCTGAGACACGACATGCACATCTTCATATTTAGTATTCCGACGCATTTCCTCTTCGATAATCTTATTTGCAACATAGTTAGGGTCTGCTTGTTCCAAATCCCTAATTCCAACGAATATTGTGGATACGAAGCCGTCATAAGTGTTACGGCCTTGTATTCCCGACATTAGGAGCCCCTGATACTATTGTTCCTTTCGGGTATTGTGTTGTGATCCTATATACGCACGGACTAATTTTATAATTATATATATATGTATATCTCTAGATTCCTTTCGTTTTCTTCTTTCCCTAGCTTAGAATCTTATGAACTATATTCCTGAATTGAGTGTTTACCTGATTCGACTTGATCATCTTTTAACCTGTGCTCTCCTCCGGTCGTCACAATAAGAAGGAGGAAGAGATTTGCTCAATGATATAGCCACCAAGTAATCTTTAATTATAATTCCTGTTTCTGCCAACTCCATGTGTAGAGAGCGTATGTCGCCAATATGCTCGCGTACAGAGGCGGCTTCGCTACATCTTTTGCTCCAAAAGTTCCAGATCATGTCTGTCAGACCAGGATCAGAGCCCGATGGAATCCGTATTCTTGACTTGATGTTTCGTGATTCATGTAAATTCCATTCTTCTAACATGATCGTAACATTACTGTCAGAATAACATGCCAAGCTGGTACCTGACATAATTTGTGATTGCCTCAGGAAAACCTTGGCGTTTTGGGTAGTTTTCAGCTAGAAAATACTTGGCGTCCAAGTAACAGACGTGGTGGACTGGTATTGAGTCGTTTTAGGATTACATCTTGGCTAAAATATGTTTGGATTGTATCTTGTGTTGTAAGGAAGCTATTTCTAGATATTATCATCATATGTCAGGTAGTAGACATGTATAGATATATAAGCTGAGAGGAAGAGGAAGAGAGACAGACAGACAGACAATCACATCTTTTATTTTACTTCAATTGAAAGCTCCTGTGCGAGCTATTCTCCCAGATACCTCCAGGCTCAATCATTAAAGCTTCCGAACCAGCTAAAAAGGTTCGACAATGTCGACTGTTGCCTGTGCGCCTGTTGACTGATGGAGGCTCATTAAAACTTTCCACATCATTTCCGCTGGCTTTGCAAAGCGAACTTTTTGGTAATCTGTAGGGCCCACAGAATCTTTGATAATTACTTTTGCAATTCTTTCCCGAGTCATCCAATCGTCTTCTTCATCTTCTTCATCGGTGTATGTTTCCATCTGCTTTTTTTCTTGCCCAATAGCTATTTCCCAAAGGTTGCATATCTCAAGGTTATCTTACAAATGTCCTTCCCACGTATTCCCATTTTCTGCATTTAGCTTATCAAAACCATGAAAAAGTGACGTTACTTCGCGAGGGATAATGGAGAGATTGTTACTTTTTTTGTCACACCTGGCTTACTTGTGTTCGTATACTTTTTTGGTGTTGTAGGTTGGTTCAATAAAGTGTCCCTTCTATTTAGCATTGGAGAAATTGGGTTGAATTTGGATCCCTCCATAGATGAGTCCCTCTTTGTAATTTCTGCGTAATTTGTAAACTCAAAGTTTCTTAAGTCTCTTTAAATGCCTCTCTGGAAGAGGCCCACTCTGATGGAAACTTCGGGACTATAGATCTTCTAGATTTTCTCTTGCGCTTTGAAACTCCCGACGGAATATTTTCTCCGGCTTCTTTATCCGCTGCAGCTCTTATCCTCTCGATCAGTTCTTCGTCGAGATCATCGGTATGAACGTAATTGGAGTCAATGAAATCTTTAATCTGACTTGCAGTTATCATTAACTGACCTGACATCTTTTTCACCTATCCTTGTAATTACTTAGCGACACGGATGGTGCTGATAACGTGTTAAAATACTGAACGCAGATAGTAAATATCGGTTAGGAGCATTAGCTTCAGGCTGTAGATATTCTGGGTATATTGCTTAGACAGTAAGAGCGGGCTGATACACCATGATTCATATTTGGGATGCACTTGTTGGATACTATTATTAGTATCTTTCAACAGAGCTTTGCTGGTCTAGAGTCGTCGAAAAGGCGAAATCCAGGTCTAGGCGTGGATTCGCGAGGGAAGAGCGCTTGCCAGATGTGATAAGGCGCCCCGAGTTTGCAGTGCCCATGGGGAGGGACAAGAGATGGAACCGATTTGCTCACTCGCGCGACTTTGTCGGCGACCATCTTTGCCGTCACAGCGATAGGGCCTGCAAGTGTATGACTTGTCTCTAGGATGATGGCAATTTGAATAGCAACCAGATTTGATGCTGGTTCCAAAGTTATTCTAGAGTCCCGCCGAAGTGCGGAGGACTCAAGGAGCGCTTTTCTGGCGATTTCATCTTTGGCTGTCAGTGCGAAGCCAGTTTTAACCCTCTGGACTAACGCAATGTCGCTGGCAGGGGTATCGAGCCACTATGATACAGCTGATCTAACGCCAGCTGGTGACAGGAGTCGATGGGGATGGTTATAGGCGAGGCGTGGAAACAGTCGCGTATCGACTACCGTCCTCGAGTTGGCACTCTTTGCTTTGGGGGCGGGTAGGGAGAGCTGGTGGTGCCGACCCTGAGGCGGATTGTACGAATTGGCCCATGGCCGCTCAATTACAGACTTTGATTCTGTCTACGAGTTCTTTATTTTCGCCGATCGAGAGAGGCGAAAGGGCAGTTTCAACACTGCTCACCGCAGTAGAACAGATGGCGAGTCGGGCCTTAATTTGCGTCGTGCGAGGCTTTTCGGCCTCCATCACTGATTGTAGCTCTGGTGGAAATTCCACTGCTGTTTTCGATGCTGTGCTTTCGAAGGCTTGCGTAGCGATCTTAGTCGCAGATGATTCTGTTCGAAATTGTCAAGGATTTCTAGGAAATATCTCGGAGAACAAGTGTACAATATCGGACAAGAATATATTGATAGTCGTATAGGATATCGAACTCTCTTCTCAATATGAATTAATAATATGTAATGTTTCTTTAATTTAGTTTAACCTGTACAAATAAGCCAATCCTTAAATACAGGTCCCGAGGCTTTAGTGATCCTCAACTCCCCGTGATCTAGCTACAACCAGCCACTCACTTATTGCAGGGTAGCATTTCAGATACTACTGAACCTCATGTCGCCTAGCTGAGCTTAATCGTATGCAAAAGAATCAAGTAAATTGATCCTGATGATCAAACTGTAAATCTAAACCTTCATACATACGAAGTCTAGATTTCCAACAGATTCTACGTGTTCAGTCGTCCTCTCTCGGACAACTTCATTCTCTTTCCTGGAGCTGCTTGCCCCTAGGGCCAGGTCGACGGGGGCAATGGTCTTGAGACCACTGTTTTCTGCTCTGATCGGCCCAGAATCAGTCATCTCTAGGTCGGGAAGAATTGGGGACACCCTGAGACGAAGGCCTCACTCGCAAACAAGCTTGATAGTTTTTGCGCGAGGCCAGTAGGTTATGGACACATGTGTGTCCGAAATCGGCGGAAATCGTCGATTTTGGTCCTTTACTCTTCATCGGAGGCATCTTTGGACGCTCATCGATGCTCATCAATTCGAGATTTCAAGCACAGAAACGATCATAACAATGGAAAGGGGAATTTTCGAATTTCACGAATTGTGCGTTTATTGGTTCATTGATGTGCTGGGTAAAGTGGCTACCGTCGACGTTTAAGCCCCGAATAGGAAGATCTGAAAAGCGTTTGTAGTTGAGAGAAAAGGCCGGGCATTTTGCAGAGAGCCGATTTGCCTTGGAGTGTTGGAAGAGCTGTGAGAAAATGGGCCAAGCTGGGGCCGGGGAAATGTTAGGGGAGAAGGCATGGCAGAAGTTCATTCAGCTCTTAACTAAAAGTAGATGCTACAGCCTGCCGAGGAATTAACAGGGCATGAAGTGATCACGCTGAAAGTGTTCCTCCTCGAGATGTGGTATATTTGCAAGATGGGTGAGGATCACGGATTGATAGACATCTAGGTTAGTACGAGGCTATCATAAATAGTAATGCTTATGTAATGTTGTCATGTCGGAGTCTGGGCGCAAGATAAGGAATACTGTACTTATATAGACGATACACTGTATGAATAGAAAATCAAGTTACGTCTAGTCTCAAGCTCTAGTCAACATATTGGTAGTTTGGAGCCACGAGACACCCGCAACCTACACCATCTTAAAACTAAGCTTATCTCACATTTTACACATTCTAAACCACTAGGAACCTCATGGGGATGGCGCACGGGACACCGTAACTCACATTCTCACTGATATCTTTCCTATTTTCTTCATTCCTCTGTCGCTTCTAGCTTTAATACCGGTCACGTAGGTAGCAATGCGCTCTCAGAGCCCATCTACGCGTGACGCGTAGAGAATTTCAAACCAAATGGTGAATAAGGGGGTTTCTGCAGACTTGTCGCTGCTTCCCATCTTCCAGACACGCAAGGGAGGATAAATGGAACAAGAAACAGTGGGCAGATATGGATGGAACAGCAAGTCTCACATTCTTCATGCAGGGGAGATGAAGTAGTTGATGAGAATTTGGGATAGATTGTCATAGCTATATAGCTGAATACCGGATGATTTAAAACACGCGACGCGCCCGGGTGCCATACAACCTACTTCAACCCCTCGCGACTACACACGAGATTGTGTCGGAGGCTAGGCAAAATGGAGGGCCTGCACGTCCAAAGCACTCTGTAGCTTCTTTCCAACACAAGTGCGGGTACGGGAAATGTTGCAACTATGGCGTCTGGGTTGGATGATCAATGTGTTGGATAGTTGCTGGCAGAAATACTCCGGGTAGAAGAGTATCTTATGTAATCAGTTAAGCGATCATGTAGATGTAGGGAACATAGTATACTAGAAGATGAGAATGAATGTAATTGCTAATTATCTGTTTCAATATCGTATACTACTACTAGTATACACCTCCCGACTGATACTTGCCAGCAGGAAACATTGGCAAGAATCTTCCACCTCCAGCTAGACGAGGCCTAACCAGCGGGGCCGTCTTGATCCAATCCACCATGGCCGTATGGGGTGCTGGGTACGCTTCGGAAACTACAAGTAAATGGCCAAACTGTCCTTTGCAGCTATTGGTGGTGAGATGAATCAAGATGATGATTGCGATTGAGATAGATTTATATATTTATTGTACGTGATATGCTCGGGCTCATATACTTTGAGCCAAGCAACCAGATTATGTTCCAAGTCTAGATTCATCAGAGTAATTACCTAATCATCAATGTTCTCCTAGTCTCAGTTGTGCGTTTAGCATCTTGACTAGGGTTCTAGTAACGAGTCAATGATGTTTCTCCCATCACTGAGACATAATCATGGCTGATACAACAAGTACAAACAATGAATCGTGCCTATACTTTACGTTGTGATGTAGTCATGATCGTTTGAACAATATCAACTCATGAATCATGTTTCTACATGACAGAAACTCATCCGATTACTTCTCCATGATCAAGGGTGACTGATGAATAGGATCTTGACCCCAACGTCTGGTCTGATTGTGGATAGCTTGATGATAATGCTGATGGGGGGATGAAGCGATATCGACCGCAAGAGTGGCTGGAAACCCTCATCGGAGTGAGGACGGAGGTTTGTTACTCAAACTTGGCTCTGCAGACTCTGCAGTGAGAGCTGGAGGTTCGTAGAGGACGCCGCGGATAGGCGTTGTGAGTAGTTCCCCATAGGTGAATAGTGATGCAGTGCTCATGAAGGCAATCACTAGAGTTTGAGAGAAAAGAGTCCACTGCAATACCAAATCTGATTCTTCCGACATGTCAGATAAATCTTATGAAAATCAGCAGCTTCGCAAAGAGCCACAAACTGGTCGGCTGTGCGACAACTGGATAAACTCGTCATGGTAGCATTATCTCATTGTCTGACTCACAGGAAAATTTGTAGAACGATACTTAGTTGTTGTTTTCAACGCACTTTGTAATATTCTCAGTCTGATTTCGGTACATTTTGTGAGAATGCTCTGCTTTTTGTTATGTCAGATGAGCTTTCACAGGTCGAATCTTTGAGCAAAATGTATCCACTCGACAACGGCCAGACTCGAACTGACGCTCCCGAAGGAACTAGCTAGACACGATCATCGATTCTAGGCTAGCGCGATAACCACTCCGCCACGTTGCCGTTGGGATCTGCCAACATGTACAATATATATACTAAAATGACAGAAAGGACAGACGGAAACTTTCGGTACAATGCTAGAGGGCGTTTTAGTAGTGGGACCTGGTTTATGCTGCTTGAAAGCTATTTCCACAGCTAATACGGTCATCCGTTCTCATGGACCTGTATAGAGGTGCCGCATAGAAGGGAATAAATAGATATCTTCACACATCTAATACCATATGATCCTAAAGCTTCCAAACACGCAAGGTAATCGTCGGTCTGGCATGATTTCATTATCCCCATGCGGTTTCCCATATTCCCTAACTGGTGTCTATGAATTCGAATATTTTCGTGAGAGGAAACGCCTCGGCGAAAGGGCCGAACCATTGTATTTGCTGTCTGGTGTTCTCCTCTTTAACTTCCCCCACAGCCATAGACTCAATTCGAGCTTTAAATCTTTTCTCATGCTTGTCCATCGGGAGGTACAGTGGCGCTATAATGCCCTCCTTGTAAGCCAACCACATGGCCTTGATAGACCCCAAGAATTGCTCAGCCTATTTCCACTCCTCGGCAGCATTCCAACCGCCTTTTTCATCCAGAACTGCTCCATCAAACTTTGATCCAAGATACACGGCGTGATCCCTCGGATATCACGAGAATTGCTTGTCATTCCGTAGATGCGAGGCTTCTGGTTGACTGGTCTGTGATGAAAATGATTCCACGCAGGTGTCTCGCGGCTCCAAATATGGAGAACAAGTCCTCTGCGAGGCGGCGCGTGAAATATTCACCCCGAGCCGAGTTTAGTCAAATTTCGCAATGGCCAAGAAGTGGGCCCTCGAGGCAATGATCCGAGACTCTCTACGAAATCAATCTCCACAAACCTCGTCAAGTTAACAAGTACAACGTAGTACATCCTCGTTCCAATGAGCACACCTCTCGTCGACTATTCTATGGCCTCAATTGAACACGACGTACACGCCCACGCCGATATTTATACGCGACGGAGGAAGCAAAGCGTGGCGCTCAAGTCTAGGAGACAGTTCTTTGGGATGGACGTGAGAGGCATTGCGACAAGTCTACAAGATGACGCAGAGGATGGATACCATCTCGACGGGCGTGTGATTTTAAATTTTGGCAAATAGTTTTACGAATTGAGTTTTGTGCGCGCCTAGACTTCGCTTGCGGGAGTGCAGCGGACAGTAGAAAAATAAGCCAACAATAGGTGGTGTTCTCTGGTATGGTTTGAGTTGGCTGGGCACCTCAGGCTACATTTGGCGCGGAGAAAGTTCAGTGGATGAAGAAGGCATGTCTGGATAACTCGGGGTTTTTGGGACGTTTCCCTGGGTGGGTATTGACGGATGAAGGTTGACTTGGGGTGAAGAAAAAGCCGCCATAACTTCGCAGTGGTACTTGCAAATGAAATCCGAGGCATGACTCCTGTTCTTGTAAATTGAGTCATCTTTTCTATATATTTTCTCTGATATTGTTTGTTTGTTTTCTATTTTTAAGTCCTAGGATATACCCGTTTTCCCCTGAGGGTCAAAGACAGGGCTTTACAGCTAAGATCATATCTATGACATGCCCAACTTGTTCCCACCACGTGAACCGCTACTCAAATTGTAGCTAGTTAAATTACATGCAGCCATATACAAAATAGAAATCACAACATAACTCCAGGCTCCAAAACTTTGAGCTCCAACTAAATATCAGCACTTGTGGTTGGGAAGCAAAACTTTTCGCCTTGTTCCCCTTCCGATCGAGTCGTGTTACATGACTAATTTATATGGACCTCGCTGAGAGCAGAGGTCCAGCCTGCAGCTGATCACCCATAACATCGGGTTTTCTGTGCAAAATTTTTGAATGCTTCGACACTTGGGTCCTAGAAGTTCATGTATAAAGTCGTTGTGGGACTTTAGACCTCGTATTCGACGTGTTTCGTGAGAGTGGAGCCGACAGTGGATAAAGTGGGTTGGGCTAGTCTCTTTCCCACACGCGCACTCACTAGGTGCGTCTGGATTGTTGAATCGGCGATGATAAGCCGCGAAATTGCCGTGGCCCGTACGGGCGCGATTAGTTCGCGTAGAAGATGCCTTGATAGGGCTAGTTCTGGGGGCTTGCGCCGTTTCATGAGCAGATCTAGCTTTCGATACCGAACAGGGCACGCTTTATCCCACCAATCGTTGAGCAAAGCCTGTAGCCGGTTATACATGAGACGGCGAAGGTATGCCAACGAAATGGTTTCTGGTTGGTTGTCCGGACTGGGCAGCATTCGTAAGCCGAGGCGCGCAGTTGCGTCTGCTTCTTCGTTCCCTTGTATTCCAGAGTGACCGGGGATCCACTTAATCGTCACAGCAGCTGACGCTGAGAGTATGCGAAACTGATGTACCTCTTCGAGGCTGGTTGAAGAGATGCCCGTCTCAAGTGCTTTTATAGCATGTTGACTATCCAGAAAAATATTCACTCGCCGAATCGTCTCCCCTAGCTGCTGTTGCGCTTCTTTAAGTCTCAACGCCGCCTCAAGAGCCTTCAGCGCCCCTGTGATTTCTGCGTCCAAGCCTCTCCTCCGTGTCGGATACCATTCTCCTTGAGAAGAGTTTTACCATATCTCTTCACAACAAACCCCAAGCTGAACGTCCGTTTCCCTCGAAGAGCCGTCTGAATAGGCGCAAATTTCCGATGCGGGCACGTTGTCTATCCAAAGTTTGCTTGCTTCTTTTCCTTCTGACTTGGTCATGATTAGCAGAGTAGGATGGCGGCGGCAGAGGCATCGAAGCTTCTGCATCCGGAAGTTGTCGATAGGCTCGCTGTGCACGAGTCCTTTGTCTATCTACATGTTCAAATCTTCGAGGTTTTTTCTTGTACTTTCGAGTCCCAACGTTTGGGCACATCGCAGCACGAGATCTCAGCGGGTGCTGATCATCGAGGGTTTTTATTCGGGCTGAAAATCGTAGTCGGTTTCCCTCTAGAATAATATTTGCGGGAGGGATTCCTCCTTCCCTGTGCAGGACCACATTCGGAGTAGTCCGCAGAACCGGAAGTGCAGATCGGAGACCCATCATGTTGGCCTTATCGATCATAGTGCAAAGTCTCGCGGTAGCTGGCGTTGCTATTCCTGCTCTTGTTGGGCGTTTGAGGCCGGGCCACCAGACTTCCGCTCCAAAAGTCGCGATTGAAACAATACAACTATTTACTGCTCGTATCAGCGCTCCTGGTGCGGCCCCTCGAAAAGTAGAATTGAAGCGTCGCATAAGATGTGCGACTTTCATTGCTTTTCCGGACCACGTCATCACATGATGTTTGAAGTTAAGACGCGGATCGAGGTAAACTCCAAGCCAGCGAACTTGTTCAGCTGGTTCTATGAGAGTGCCGTTTACGTGGATGCCAACAGCTGCCTCGCGATGCCGTGGTGGAAATTGTACTACCTCTGACTTTTCTGTGTCGAATTGGACAGCATTTTTCTGAGCCCACTCCAGCAGGTGATCGACTTCTTTCTGGGCAGCTGCAGCAGACTCAGCAGTGGTGCGGCCAAATCCAAGAATGCCGATGTCGTCAGCGTAGCTAAACCTTAGATTAGGAGTACCACTCTGCATTGGCTCTGCCATGTACAGAAGAAAGAGAAGAGGCGAGATCGGCGAGCCCTGTGGGACCCCGCAAACTAGCTGTCGCTTTGTCGTGACTCCTTCCGAGTGTCGGACTGGACCATTCGTTGTGCAAGAACGAAGTTGTCCACTTTAGAACTGAGTCTGGCCATCCTTGTTCTTGCATTCTTCTCACTAGACGGTTATGAAGAACTGCATCGAACGCACCTTGTACATCTAAGGTGACGAAAGTGGCCGCCCACCCTTGTGTGCGCGCCTCCTCGACATCGTGTACTACACAGGAGACTAGGTCTGTTGCTGAGCGTCTCGAGAGTGCGCCGAATTGTTGCCGACCAACTACATCACAAATCACTGCTAAATGCGCCATCCGTTTTGCCAGAAGTCTTTCAAGTCCTTTACCAAGGCAAGAAAGAAGGGCAATTGGTCTCCATCCTTTGACAGTTGTTGGGTCCCTTTTAGGCTTCTGTACAAGTACTACTTCGGCCAATTTGAAACAAGTCGGATGCGTACCGAGCTGTATGCAAGCTCTGAAGAGCTTGACTATACAGGGTCCAATTGTCTTCCAGCAGGCCACTAGCAGCTGTACGGAGACTCCGTCTGCTCCCGGAGCCGTGTTTCCACAGCCGATGGTACAAGCTCGGACTTCTTCCTCGGATATGTCATCCTTCCATGGTATACGGTTGTTACTCGTGGCGATGCAAGGCGGTAGGTCGTCCGATGTTTGGTGTCTTGCCAGGAGACAGTCACGGAGAACTGTGGCTCGCTCTAGTGGATCAGAGATGAGAGCTCCGTTGTAATTGAGGGGTGGTGGGATGTTTGTCTGTCTAGGCCCAGCCATTCTCATCAGCTTATAAACATCGTTCGGCGTGTTCATTCTTTCCACCTGCTGTGCTTGATGTTCTTTTTTGGCAGCTCTAATGACTGATCGGAGCTTTTTAGCATACACTGCACGTTGGAGGGGTGATTCTGCCGCTCGATATTCAGCCCGTGCTTCTTTGCACGCCGGGGTCCACCACGGGGCTGATTTACCGCCGTTTGCTCTGGGCCGAGTTCCTGTTGCATTGATGGCAGTCTTAAGCTTTAAGCAAAGTTCCTGGGCATAGTCTTCGACCTTTTCGATTGTATCTAAAACTGGTGGTAGACGGACTAATTTAGTAACAGCTCGTGCAAAGTCAGGTAGTCTTTCCTTCGTCACTCGAATCTTGCCCAAGTTTGGTCTCAATGTTGCGGACTGGACCGGGATTATTCCTCGGATAGGAAGGTGGTCGCTGGTGACACATTCATCATGGTCAACCCATGCACGGCTGCCATTAATGTTGGTCCAGACAAGGTCCAGGGTATTTCCAGCTTGATGCGTGGGTTCTCCAACAATGAGGCAGGTTAGATTGTGATCTTCTGCCCATCTTTCAATCATTTCACCTTGCCCGTAGGGGCTAGTGACTCCTGGTTGCCAGGCACAGTACACCGAATTGAAATCACCCGCAGCGACTGAGTTCGGCGGCGGGGTCCATTGATAAGTGGCTGTACGGCTGATGTGTCTCTGGGTGCCTTGTACACATTGAGGAAAGTGACTCCATTAACAAGCACCCAGCAATAGTCGCCCGTCAGCTTAGCACAGGGGAAGAATTGCCTCGCTGATATTGTCCTTTCATCTTTCCGGGTGTAGGTCACAGCCCTTGGCCTGACCTTTACGCCACCATGAGGTAAATGGCAAATGTATCCAGGATGCGACATTGTCTCTTCTTTCCACCGAGGTTCTTGAATTAGGACTACGTCGATATTCAGCTCGAATGCTCGGGCAAGTGCAATATTCTGTGTCGGACCTCCTCTACCTACGTTTATTGATATGAAACTTAGAGTAGGAGGGAAGCGAAAGGGGCCCGTGGGCGCCCTTTATGAGTGATTTTTCGGGACGACCGCCTCTGTGACCTCAGTCACGTTTGGCGTCTCATCCGTCATTAGAACTTCGTAGCTGTTATTGGAGCTGTAGTTCGGCGTAGCTGTTTTGGCCATCTCAGTGGCGGCTTTGATGTCAGCCTCTGCTCGTCGAACGGCGGTTTTCGCCCGGATCACCGCGGCATATTCGCATTGGCTAGCGTACCTGATCTTTTCGAGGGCTTCCCTAGAAGCCATTCCGGACTTATTAGGGCGGGCCAGACAGTTTCGGCTGTCTGATCTGTGAGGACCCCCGCAATTGCGGCACTTGGTATGTCCTTGGCATTCCGAAGTGGAGTGCATTGTTGAGGTGCAGTTCCAGCACACTGGGGCGCGCGAGCAACTCTGGGTCCCGTGATATAGGAGACATCGCTTACATTGGCTAACAGTTTGGCGTGGCTGATGGCGAACAGCGATTCCCGAGTCGTCAAATAGTCGGAAGCCTGGTCTAGGGACGGACGCTCTTTCAAAATGAGCTACCCATGTCTGGTATGGGGCTCCCACTCTCCCTTTTCCATGAGGGCGGACCCTTACCGGAACCTTTGAAGTGACCCTAGCGATTTCTTCGGCCACCATCTCTTCGGTGACAACTACTTTACCTAGGAGTGTGTGAATTGCGACGGGAATTGTCGCAATACGAAGGGCCACTAAATCTGAGGCCTTCTCCAGGATTGCGTCTACCTGGACGAAAGACTCAGCAGAGTCCAGAAGGAGCTGTCGTACCTCCAGGTTTTTGGCTCGAAGTGCGAAGCCAGTCGGAACACGGTATACATGTTCAATATTCTGCGGGGGTAGCTCGAGCAATTTTGCTGTCGCATCTCGGACACCGGCCGGCGAGAGTGCGCGCCAAGAATGTTCTTTTCCGAGTCGAAGAAACAAACGATCATCTTTGGGGCCAGTTTTCTTAGCTTTTGTCGGAGGTCTCGTTGGTGTCGGGGGTTTGTTATGGACCCGCACATCTTTCACAGGTGCTGCTGGCGTGTGGAGGCCAGTTCGGGTAACTGTTGCCCAGGTAGGTTTAACCTGGGTCACCTTGACCTGGGTCGCTTTTTGTAGCAGCTCTGGCTGCTTTTCAATCGTTTGTTTCACGATCTTTCCGCCATGATTCTGGCAGTTTGGTCGTGGGGGAGGTTGGGAAGGACTGTTCCTGGTCCCGACATCATGAATTGAGCAATTGCAGCTCGGAGGTAGACTTTCATGGAGTCTATAAATTGAACGCTTGACCCTTTGGATAGAGGCGAGAGCGCATTCTCCACACCATTGATAGCAGCGGTGCATATTGTGAGATTAGTTGCGGTCTGGGCCGCTCGCTGTTCTTCGGCTTCAAGTATGGCTCGAAGCTCGGGAGGACAAGTCGCAGTGTTCTTGGAGTTGCTATTGCTGCAAGAAGTTTGATTATTTCCACTTGTCCTCGGAATGGTGTTCTGAGGAGCTGTGGCGGACGTGACTTCGTCGGCCTTTTTTGAGTTGGCATTAGCTGTCCGATTAATGTCCGGCACAGCAATCTTCCTCGTGTCTGTAATAACGGGGGCCTCTGGGACCTGACCGTCTTCGGGTTCACTGACATTCCATCGTGAGCTCTCAAGCCCCTCCATGATATATCGGTCAATAACCGCATCACCCATTTCAACATCGGGGTTTGTGGAGTTAGAATCTTCTTCAAAGGCTCTTATCCTTTCGGTGATTTCCGACTCCATTTTTCGCTCGTCTATCGAGCTCAATGGTATGTTCTTTTTTGCCAAGCGCTTTTTCAGCCTGGTATTCGCTCTATCAATTGTTCTTTGATGGCGAGTAGGTCGCGATGATTTGGCAGGCCCCGGAGACATATTGGAGATCCGGGGTCTTGCTACTGTGAGAATTCGAATTAGTGTAATTGTATGCGAGTCGGAGGGGAACGGTAATGGTAATGGGGTATCTTATTGATTTTCTCACGAATATTCAGGAATTCTAGCTCTGATATTGTGTCATAGCTAGATAGCTGCATACGCAATTCAAATCTGACTCAAAAAATGGAGCGTTTTTTGGGTTGCTATAAAACGTTGCCACTACCACTTGACCATTGAGAGCCGTACCTTTCGAGTTGCAATTTGCACACTTAATATGGCCTCGAGTCTCCTGGATCCCCAACTGAGAACAAGTTGAGCTCCGCGTGCTCGCTTCGACTTTGCATGGCGAGACTCCCTCGCGGCCTGGTCCCGTTTCGGCGCTATTTGGACTGCGAGACAAAGTGTTACCCTACATAGTACCCAAACACTACAAGAGCCCGACCAGTTGTTTGCCGCCCTCCCTACCATAAATTCGACGCGTTGATGAGGATAAGGGAGCGGCCTTACTGGCCAGGATGGCAGAGATTCTGCGGGGAAAGCGCAGGCAGCCGCGATTCGGTGGGCTATCAGAGGCGGCAGGGAAGCATGACGAGAGCACTCGACGTCCAGGTAAGATTCTCGCGAGGCAAAGCAGCCGCTCCCTAACTCCAACACTCCTGAACATCCTCGACGCGGCTAGTGGGGGAATTGGCTGCCAGCTATGGATCCCATCCAAAAGCGTCACGGGTCCGGGCCCGCGCTATGCTAGCCCCTGTAAAATATCTTCTACTATGATCTCCTCTCCAGCGCACCCTACAGCGACTCTTGTACTTTCATTACTCTAGAGAATCAGAATAGACTTTGATTCGTTCGCTTTAGCAGCTGACGACGACGTTTCGTGAGAGATGCTACTTAATCTCGCCTTTGCAGTCTATAATTGAAGCTGAAGCTTCGTAGGGGACAGAGCTAGCAGGTTTTGAGTCTTCGATGCCCCATTCTCTCTCTATACTTGATCTTGTATCACTGCTAGATAGCAGCATGCGCAATCACAATCTGACGTGAATAATATGGCTCACTGCAACAATGCAGGACGTCTGTTGGATTAGATTGTGGTCTCTTGCGACACCAAGACTGTAAGCCAGCAAAAGTACCCCGGATTTAATCGAGTTGCGACACTTGACTGCCATCTTTCTGTTCCGATGGTTCATGCACAGGTTAGTATAAACTAAGAATCATGTGACGTTTGTGATGAAAATACGTTGAGGTGATGTGGGTTGTGGTTGTGAACAAAATTAATTTCAAAAACAGAATCTCTCTGACGGGGAGTCGAACCCCGGTCTCCCGCGGGTCGGCTGACAAGCGGAAATCATGACCGCTAGACCATCAAAGATTGATGTATTGAGAGCAGAATATTTCTATTATACAATATACGGTAAACACATCAATGACAAGGCTTCACTAGAGTCCACTTTGACAAAAAGGCGATGCAGTTCACCAAATCAGCAAATAATTTTGCCAGCCATGCCCAAAGCAAAGAGCTATGCACCATCAAATGCGCAATCTGTAACGATTGTCTCCCGAACATGGCGTATCGTCGAAAAGTCCGTGCAGTGATGGAAGCTGGATGGCGCAGATAAAGACTCGATTCACAAAAAGGCGACTGCTATTGCAGCGCTCTCGAGCGGGGAAGAGAGAGGCTTTGTAGACTCGATGAAAGTCGATTTGCCAGCGGCAATCGCCCAGTTCGTGAAGGCCGGCAAGGGTCAAGTGGGCCTCGGTGGCTCATCAAAGTCGCTGGTCCTCAGACCATCTTCTTACGCCCAGGGCTCTATCAGAAATGGCGTCAGTTGTCTCCAGCAGATGTCCGACCAGCAGTGACGCGCCAGTACACAAACATTCCATAAATAAGATGCGCTTGCGCTTTGAGATGTGATTAGCCCACACCATCACTCATTGGCCTGAATAGTAATTACCCACTAGATGGACGGCGGCATCCGTTGGCTTTAGGATCTCCAGCCACCATTCCACGTAGATTAGATGGGGGAGTCTGTTTGAATCCCCCTTTTCTCGCAAGTAGAACGTCTTGATGCAGAGATGGAAATTTAAAACGTTTATCACAATCAACCGTCTAGCAAAAACCAGTAGATGTTAAGTTTTCGTCGGCAGATGGACTACTGCAAGGCAACTTAATTACAGAGGAATAGCCTCGGCTCATGGCAAAATAGTCGGTTGCGGTGCTCGACCTTCACGTGACGCCTACGACTCGGTCTGAAGGGTAAATTTCATTGAACAGCAACGGTTTCATCACATCTCGACATCAACCTCAAGGCTAGCACGGAGCTCCTTCACTCTCCGCGACGAGCCCGACTCCACCACGGCGTGCAATGACGAAGCTGGCATGCCCTCTTTCCTCCATCACCCAGGTTTGAGCAGAGCCGTCGAGCCGTCCACCTCTCCAGGGGAACGTACTCCTGGATGGGAGATGGTCCAGCGTCGGTGTGGTTAAAGTAGTCGCATTCCATCTGCTGCTTCTATAATTCCTCACTCTACCCGCGACTGCGCAATGAAGCGATACAGTGAAATCGGTCCCCATAACGCCTTGTATAATTGTAATAACTCATCTGCCTACGTGCCTAGTCATTCGCATTCCCCATTCGTGCTGCGGCAGTGCGCGTGTGGCTTCTTTTCTTCCATCCACACCGCTCGGCTCGTCGCGATGCAGGACTCAGACGGGTCTGGCCATTGCTTCTCCCGCCGAATTCAAGCGCATCTGACTTGAGCGACTCGCGCTTCTACAGCCACCGTCTGCCACGCCAACGACTAGCATGAATGTAAAGCTATGCCTCGCCAGCCGCCAAACATCTGCACCACGAGCAGTCGGGCATGATTCCTCAGCGGGCAAGTCAGT
Source organism: Blumeria hordei DH14 (assembly GCA_900239735.1). Taxonomy (NCBI): domain Eukaryota; kingdom Fungi; phylum Ascomycota; class Leotiomycetes; order Helotiales; family Erysiphaceae; genus Blumeria; species Blumeria hordei. Next base: position 595,619 of record OENG01000004.1, read on the forward strand.
TTCACGCGACGGCACGACATGCTTGAGCGTCGCCTTGCCAACACCAGCCATGTCGAGGCTCGTCTCACATGACTCTGCCACCGCACAACGGCACAAATATGTATTGGGAGTGCGTGCGGGCAGGATTATGCATGCACAAGCGCGGCGTGAATAGGAGCACGGCCGCGACGACGAGAAGCCCTCGGGCAGCGCGAGCCCGACATGGACGATTGTGAGCTCGACTACCCACACTGCCCACTCCCCTCTACCCTCGTCGACACAGAACAAAGCCGGGATTCACTCTGCAGTGCCGAAGCGTCGCGCGACACCGTCGACCCCCCGGAACTCTAGCATTCGCGGGTGCGAGTGCGAGTGTGGAATCTCATCACTGCTCCGCCTAGCTCTCGCCCTATCCCTCGAGAGTGCTGTGTTGCTTGGGCAGGTTCCGTGCGGATAGGCTGGCAAAATGGGCCTCGACACTCATTCCTAATCACGCCAGAGTGTCGGGGAGTATTTGTCTAGTGAACTACTTGACTTTGACTGTCTAGCAGATTACCCTCATCTCTGGCCCAGGCCGCGCCTTGTACGGCGCTCCTTGCCTCTCGTGTTCCGTGGACGACCATTGATATACTGCGCGAGATGAGTAGCCCTTCAGCTCAGTGTTTAGCCGTGGAATTCGGCCACCTTTTCCACCGAACCTTCTACCCAAGCAGAAAAAGGGAGCAAGGGAACCTGCGTGCGCGGGAATGAGTATCATGACGCCTGCAGCTCCGGCTAGACGAGGCCTGACGAGATGCGTATGTCCATCTACACCCACGGTTTTTGTAGCACGTGGACCAACTTGATCCTGTCCATGGCCGTACGGGGTGCTGGGTACGCCTCGGAAACTACAAGGAAATGCTCAAACTGTCCTCTGCAGCTATTAGTGGTGAGATGAATCAAGATGATGATTGCGATTGAGATAGATTTATATATTTATTGTACATGATATGCTTGGGCTCATATACTTTGAGCCAAGCAACCAGATTATGTTCCAAGTCTAGATTCATCAGAGTAATTACCTAATCATCAATGTTCTCCTAGTCTCAATTGTGTGTTTAGCATCTTGACTAGGGTTCTAGTAACGAGTCAATGATGTTTCTCCCATCACTGAGACATAGTCATAGCTGATACAACAAGTACAAACGATGAATCGTGCCTATACTTTACGTTGTGATGTAGTCATGATCGTTTGAACAATATCAACTCATGAATCATGTTTCTACATGACAGAAACTCATCCGATGGCCTCTCCTCCACGATAAAGTGTGAGTGGTAGATAGGACTTCGATCCTAATATCAGATGTAATCGTAGTTGGCTTCGTGATAATGGACGTACGTGGCTTTGATCAGTGATGGATACGATACAGACTGCGAAGAGACTGGGACTCCTCAACGAACTGAGGCCGACGGCGTCACTCAGACCTAGCTCTGCAGACTCTCCAGGGAGAGCTGAAGGTTCGTAGGAAGCACGACTGGCAGCTAAGTAAATAATGTGCCCCTATAAAATACAAGTATTGGCGATCCTCGAATAATTCCCAACTGCTTCGAGGTGACCCTTCAATTTCGCGCGCATGTGTTGGAGGCGAGGCGCTGGCGGACCGGTGATTTCTAGTCTTCGAGTGCAGCGAGCCTGGTGTAGGGGATGCTGTTGGTAGCGAGGGACTAGCGAGTTGACGAATGGCACGCATGTCGCTCCACGGTCCATTGGCGAAGAGTAATAGTGCCTAATCTGAGGTTAGCCGGAACTACTCGGGCCATTGGCAAATTACACGCTGGCTACATGGAGAGAGAGCCCCCTATCAAGTAGATTTAGTCGTGATTGTGAGGCGCGATGAATCTTTCCGCCCGCCGCCCAAAAGGGGTTGATGTGATGGATGAAGTCTGGCTAACTAGGCCTCCTCCGCGTTCGACCAACAGTGCATTACCTTGATAATCTCCGACTATTACGTTGGAGCATCAGGCTCGTTGATACAAAAATCGGTGTCACCAATACATCCAAGCTTCCAACTTACGAGATGCATGATGGCGCCCGCTTTAGAGTTCCGTCCTTTACCCTTCGTTTTCCCACCTGATTCATCGATTTTTCCATGATCAATCCCAGTTAAATTGCACAAGATGAAAGTTGGAATATTAACATGTAGTAGGCACGCGTGGGTTGAAGGTAGTACTGTTGTGTGTATAAATTCGGGACCCTGGCGACAGCTACGGTGAGAGAGTCCTTGCTAATTCATTCACCCGATCGACACCGTTTGGTGTCTGGTTGCTCACGATGATTATTCCGGTAGAGAGATTTGTGCTGCATAACCTTGGTAGTCTTCATCATCGTTTGGACAATTGTTTCACTCCTGTCACCAGTATTCGTCATTGAACGTTTGGAAGGCAGAGATTGCCTCTGTCTCCCGGCGACGAATGATGCGCCGTTGGGGCCAGGCTGATAGGGCCGTGAGAGGCGGCCTACTTTTGGCAGACTGCAAGGAATAGTAATGACGAAAGTGCCTCTGATGGCGGTGGAATGGTAAGGAGCTGTGGGGACGTTTCAGATAAGATTGAGTTTGCAGCAGCTCGCTTTGCTTCTTCGTTCATGCATGAGATGTATGCAGACGCAATTGGACGTGTCGGGCGTCCCTGGATGCACCGTGGGGAGTTGATCCGGCACTATGCGCCCTGCGCTTAGACGAGGTTATTCCCTCGACTCTCGCCCATGGACACTTGTTCACATTCAGCATATGGCGTGGGCGCGACGAGCACTGCGAGTCCGATGAATCCTTTGAGCTTCTTGAGTAGTGAGGCGAAAAAGAGGCAAGCGGGCGGTCCAGTGGGTGTCGAGGGCACGAATGAATCTGCGCGTTGAGTCAGTCTCTAACAGACTGAAGTTAGGACGTTGGTCATAGCCCTGAGACCTTCTCATACCGACGGTTCATGACGTTTGAGAGGATGAGGTCCGTTCCATGAGAATGGGTTGGAGAGGCCACCAGGAGAACAGGGACCGGGTGCGTCAGCGAAGGAGCACGGAGACATGGCTACTCTTTCACCGGAGACGCTTCCAACGCGTCTCGAGCTAGCGCCTGATCGACGGCTTCTGCTGGGATGCTGAGTAGATTCCGAGCAGGCCAAGTGCGCGGGGTGCTCATCTGGCTGAGATGATGATGTTCATGACTCTCCCAGCCAGCCCCGAGTCTTGGGACGCGCTGCTTAGTCACCCATTCGCCTCAGCAAAGAGACAATCCCTAGGGAGATCGATTGTCAGGCCAACTTGAGGCTTGGTGAGCTCGCGGGTACCTGCTAGGCACGGAGATTGATTAGACGGCGGGATCCCAGGAGCCGTGCTGGGCAGGCCTTTTGCTGAGCCCAAATTTCCATGCTGCGCCCGTCATTTCCCCTGCGCTCTTCATCCTACCATGGCGGTTGACGCCAACGCAGCACGTGAGCGGCTCAGACGGACGGCATGATGTGCGATGGAGTCTATCATGGCGCCCAGGGCCAGAGGGTGGAATGGAAGATGACGGTACGCCTAGAATCTCGACTGCATGCTTCCTGGCAGATGTGCCATGGCTGGCCAAGCCTACTGCGCCGCAAGACGACGGCATGAGAAGGGAGGAGCCGAGTGTAATTATTCGCATGCGTAGCAGCTTGACGTGGGGCCAAAGTGATGGTGATCAGGGCACAACAATGGCAGTGTTTACTGGCCGCTGTCCCCGAGTGCCGGCATCATGGAATGCTACGAGGCGCCGAAGCAATGACAGACTCACATTGATCACTATAGTTCTGCCACGACAAGAGGTGCTTTCGGCCGGCGGCATCGTGATGCCACTGATCATCCGCGACCTTCACCCCAACGAGACATCATGGCGGAGACACAGCAGCGGCACCTAGCATTCCTTCCGCCCTTTCCCGTCTGTCTGTGGCAGGGTGAATGGGAGACGGACATGCTGAAGAGCTCCTCTGAATACAAGCTCAAGCGACGAGCCTTCTGCTCCGTAGAAGCTGGTAGAGCAGCTTGGGAAGACGAAACGTCTGGAAGTGTGGCAGACGGTTGGTGATGCGTCTCACGCGGCGTCAGAGTGCGACATGATCTAACGGCCACAGTGAGGCATGGGATACGACTACATTCGCCATGTCGACGGAGGGTAGCAGGACAGTGCATTAGCAGACGTGCAGCTGGCTAGAAAAGGCGACTGAGACTTCCACACTTCCACGTCAACGATGGGCTCCATCACCGAGGAGCAGCCATTCCAATCGTCGCGCGTGTCCAGGCAATGGGAGTCGCTGGCTGCCACTGCGAGCGTGCCACGGGTAAGGCCGCGCCCTAGAGCCGGCGAATGGAGGCCGCCAGCGCGAGACTGGAGAAATGCTTCCAAGTC